>JANUWF010001030.1:0-1241211 GCA_026120185.1 Voacanga thouarsii
CCGATGGGCCTACGTAGTGGGGTGTTACAGGTGGCCACCTCTGAGGGGTAAGTCCTCCCCAGTTAAGATGTCAGTTCAGTAGGTCATGCCGGTCCAAGCTAGCAAGTTTCAGTCAGATGGACTGTGTGTTGCCAGAATGGACAACCAATTTTGTTTGGGTTTAGAGAAGGAGGAGTATCTTACCTAGTAGGCCGATCACCTACTTTTGTCAATCAGCACAAAGTGTGGCATTCTGACCGTTGCTTAGTTATGGGGCCCAATGTGTGGTAACCCATGACCACATTTGGAGTGGTTGATTTTATTGAACATGTATGGTTGGAAAAGCCAAAACACCACTCTTGATTTTGACTATTGTTTATTGCTTGTCAGTATTTCTCTTATGAAGATTTTACATCTTGCATTCACAAACTGTCTTCACCGAACACTCAAAGCACACACGGACTTACTGAGATTTTTTTATATCATCACCCTTTTTACCATGATTTCAGGTCAATCCTGCTGTGGGAATGAGTAGCTAGTTGTTACCTGCCTTGGAAGATTTTCTGATATTCATTTTGTGTAGTGCTTTAGGAGTTAAGAGTAAACAATTTCTATTTTGGATTTGTTTTTGAATTCTTAGATTGTAATAAGTTTTAAGTTTAAAGTATTGTTTTCTTTCTATTATTCTGATTGTGTGACCTAGTTATAAAGACCCCTTGTCCTTTGGACGGGGCGACATCCCCGGCCCTGTTGGGCCTAGGTAGTGGGGGTGTTACAAGTGGTATTTTGGTCATTTTAGTAGCCAAGGCGATGTGTCTTTTGGTCCTTGGAATAGCCCTTAAGTATTTATATAGTTGGGTTAAGGAATTGGTCTTGATAATTATGGGTTTTATTTTATTTTATTTAAGTAGTATAATTTATGTTAGTGTTATGCCCTAGAGGCAATCACTTGTACGTTGTTTATGACATATTTTATTTTAATAAAATGCATTATTTATTTTACAGTTTCTTTTGTTTACTTTTGTGAAATATAACTGTAAGATAAAGTCCTTAGTACAACACTGTGCTAATGAAATCATGATAAATATCATTGTATGAGATTCCTACTACACTATATAGTGTTAGTACATAAATAGTCTCTAGTCGTAGTATTAATATGATAGGACATCATTAATGTGTTAAGACTAGCATGTGTTAGACTTCTTAATTTGATCAGGCGGTGGTTCTCATATCCATGAGTATTAAGATACTGAAAGTTAACATGTGGATGCTTGTTAATGGAATAAGTTCATTGGATGACCTAGCTATGAGATAATCACATGGATAACTATTTAGTGCCAATGATATAATATCAATATAGCAGACGTGCAAGTATCCTTAGACTTGAGATCTTTAAGGTACTTTGTTTGCTGAGCATTGTGGTTTGATTCCAATCTCTGGAGCCAGATTGAGGGCTGCCTATGGGATGGATATTGGGTACATTGTGAGGTAAACGAAAGTAGTTGAGAGGGTCAATAAAGGATTCACCACTCCTAATAGTAGGGGCGAATATCTTACGGCCACTTGTAGGAATTACTACTCGAGAAGTCCTTGGCCAAGGCGACTGTGTATTGGAAACAGTTCCAATTGATACACATCTAGAGTAGTGGGTTCCTGATATAAGTACTATTATATTCAGACCAGAATTAATATATTCTGGAGGGAGTTGGCACTAATTCCATACTCTAAGCCGAATGAGATATTGTATGGTGAAAGGAGTTAATTGCACTGTAGTTTGTTATTGAAGGGTTCATGTCAAGCCACTTGACTTACTGGACTCTTAGGTAGTTATGATGTATTGCTAGATACCGCTCATGATCTAAGAATATGGGTTTATTAATTGATGAATTAATAAACCAATCCTGATTAGAATAGATATGATTAATTCTAATTAATTATGGATTATTAATCTGAAAGACGTTTGGATTAATTCATGTTCGCTACCAATTGACTAGGAAACCTAATAGGTCACACACAATAGAGGATTATATACTCAAGATGTTATTTGATAACATAGTAGGGTTAATTGTGCGAAGAGAAATTGTTGTGGCCAAATGATAATTAGTTATAATTTATGGTCCAAATTGTAATTGTGAGAACTTGATGTTTCCAATTACAATTACGGAATTCTAATTGTTTTAGAATTCTTAGATGGAGTATTTTTAGCAGGAGATTTTCGTGTAATAAATGGGATATATGCACGATTCCTTCTAGCTAGAGAACACATGAAATTTCTGGAAAAAACCCTAGGGGATACACGATCTCCTCCTCTTCTCTTTCTCTCTCTCATTGATCTTGATCAAACCCTAGCCGCCATCTTAGTTTTTGCTAGCACAGAAAAATCTTGGTGCTTGAGTGTCATCTTGTGTGTGGATTTCTGTTAGAGATAATCATACACTATGATTATAGTGGTTGAACATTCAACTCTTGTGGTGTTTGATCAAGAGGATTGCTATTGTCTGGGAAAAGCAAAACCATGTTGTTGATGCTTTCAGTAGGAAAGGAGTGGGAACCTTGGCAGCTTGTATCACTGAGCAAGAACAATTGATTTCAGAATTTGTGAAGTTGGAGCTGGAAGTGATGTAACCTGCATCGGGTTATTTGGCAGCTTTAATAGCCTAACCTTCATCGGTGGAGCGGATTAAGGAAGCACAACCTCGAGACTGGGAACTAGAAAAAAAGAGGACAACAACTCTTAACGGAGCACAGCCAGAGTTTCAAGTCCATGAGGATGGTAGTTTACGGTTTCGAGGTAGACTATGTGTTCCTAGTGATAAGGCCTTAAGGACGGGAGTGCTTAAGGAAGGTTATAATACGAAACTCTCAATCTATCCAAGAGGGACTAAGATGTACCGAGATCGTAAAAGGTATTTTTGGTGGAATGAATGAAGCAGGACATAGCAGAATTTATATCTAAGTGTTTAGTATGTCAACAGGTTAAGGTAAAACACCAAAGACCTGCAAGATTGTTGAAGCCTCTAGAGATTCCTATTTAGAAGCAAGAGCACATCATCATGGATTTTGTTACGGGTTTACCGAGATCCAAGACTGGAAAGGACATTGTACAGGTTATAGTAGACCGGTTGACTAAGTCAGCCCATTTCTTGCCAATGAAGTTAACTGCTTCGATGGAATAATTGGTTCAACTGTATATGGATGCTATTGTTAGGTTGTATGGGGTGCCAATGAGTATTGTATAGGACAGAAATACCCAATTTGTGTCTCGTTTCTAGAAGAGCTTCAATGAAGCTATAGGAACCACTATCATGTTGAGCAATGCTTTCCACCCTTAGACTGATGGCCAATCTAAGGGAACGATTCTGATGTTGGAGGACATGCTACGAGCCTGTGTATTGGACTTCAAATGGAATTGGTTAGATAGTCTGACTTTGGTAGAGTTCTCCAACAATAATAGCTACTAATCCAATATTGGCATGGCCCCATATGAAGCACTGTATGGTTAGAGGTGTAGATCCCCGGTGTGTTGGGACGATGTGGGTGAAAAAAGGATAGCTGGGCTAGAGTTAGTACAAATAGTTTTAGAGAAGGTACAGATTGTTCGTGAAAGGTTGAAGGCAGCTCAAGACCGTCGAAAGAGTTAGGCTGATAGTATGCGAAGACCTTTAGAATTCGAATGTGGGGACAAAGTGTATTTAAAGATTTCCCCAGCCAAAGGAGTTTTGATGTTTGGTAAGAGTGGGAAGTTAAGCCCAAGATATGTCGGTCCGTATAAGAATCTTGAGAGGATTAGGAATCTGGCATACTAGTTAGCTTTGCCACCAACTTTATCCAGGTTGCATAATATATTCTATGTATCTCAACTAAGGAAGTATGTAGCGGATCCGGCTTATATGTTGGAAGCATCTCCGTTGTGGGTTTGTGAGGACTTGACTTATGAGGAGGTGCCAATAAAGATTTTCGACTGGAAGATACAAGTTTAGAGACAGAGGTCTATACCTTACGTGAAGGTCTAATGGACTAATCACTCTGAGCGAGAAGCTATTTAGGAGTTAGAGGAAGATGCACGGCGGAAGAATCCTTCTTTATTTGAGAATTTAGGTGCGTCAGTTTCGAGGACGAAACTTTTTATAAGGGAGTGGAATGTGAGCCCATGGTCTATTTGGGGCCTTAAGATTTTCTCTTTATGATATCTGCTTTAGGCTTGAGCCCATGTGTTAAGGGCTTAATTAATAGAGGGAGTGATTACAGGACTTATTACCAATTATTACTCTTAAGACTGATTTACGTTCTGTCAATACGTTATTTCTACCATTCGCGTTTGTCACCATTCAGAGATTGTTCAAGAAGAGAAAAAAGGGCCAGGAGGAGGAGATAAGGGAAGGGAAAATGCTTGAGATTGCAGGTTTAGGTAATTCGTGTTCCTTTATGTTTCTGTCAAGGTTTAATTGGTATCTAGGTTTCTTGATTTTGAGATTCATATTTGGGAAAATTGTGAATCTGATGATTCTAATATGGTATTGATAACTGGGATTGTAGGAGAAAAAGGAATTGGAGATGATAAGAGTAGTTTGTGATTCAGTATTTCTGGTAAAGGATTTTGACTTATCTGTGTTTTCAGTTCTTAACCGATGTTTGACTAAATTCTCTTTCTATTTTGAGATTTTAAAAATTTATGTTTTTATAAACGAGGATTGCGCATGGTGAATAGATTATTTCAGTGAATGAGTTATTATGCTAATATGTATAGTCTATAAGTTAAATGATTTATCTGTTTTGGCACTGTTTTGATTTCTGATTTCGTTTTTTTTAATGTTTCGAGCTTGTAATTGGTAGGGATGATTCCATTCTATTATGTGCACTGGCCCTAAGCTAGAGGGATACAATACTTAGTCCACCTGTTCTATGTACTGGACCTTCTCCTATCTAGATACAATAGTTAGGAGACTAATATCAATTAAGCCAAACCCAGTCCCCAAGCATGAATCATCTTCTTGAATTAAGTTCAGTTCAAGTATGTGTGTGTGTGTGTGTGTGTGTGTGTTTAAATAGTTTTTAGTGCACAAAACTAGTGTTTTTCTTTAATAAAGTGGATGGTTGGGTTGGTTTAGAGTGTTGGGATGTTGCAGGTTAGCTTTTGGTGCTTTAAAAATCACGTTCACACATTTTAGAGCACACCCGGCACCAGCTACCCCACTTAGGGCCGGTGCCGGCCGTGTTTCCCCCATCCAGTGTCGGCTCCTCCCTGAACTAACTCTGGCACCAGTTTTCTTCTACACAAGTAATGGTTTTTCCCATTGACTGATTTGTCATTATTTTCATTGACTAAACTGCACCGGTTCAGTACACGTGTGTTGGTTATGCATCATTCGATTTAGTATTGAGTAGACTAAGGAATTCATTATCTTTCTTTTCCTTCCTCGTGTTTCTTTGTGTGATATTCTGAGATCTTCTTAAGTTGGTACACAACCTTTCCGATTTCCTTTAGAACTCTAATTCTCTAACTTCTGACTAAGAATCCTAATGTTTTGTTGTACCGACCTCTGTTGTGAGTTAGATGTGAGAATTTCCTTAAGCTCGGACCGCAACCATCCCCTTAACCATAATAAATTAAAAATTTCTGCTGAAAGGCTAAGTGCTTCACAAATCTATTACTTACATAACTTGTTTAATTCCAGTTATGCCATGTTTTCCTTACTGAGCTAGAGAGCTTACCTCTTATCTATTATTTTAGGTTCTCAATTGGAAGAGGAAGAGTTAGACGAGTGTTTTAGGGAGGACCTAGAGTGATTATTCTGAAGAGCTTATAGAATACACTATTCTTGTTAGATTTATATTGATGACAATTGAGGTTTTAGAGTTTGTTGCAATAATACAAGTTTATTGGATTTTGTTTCCATTGTGTTTTAGTTAATGGCATTTGGGATATTTTAGTTTGTTTTGTCTATTTCTGCTTCTGGGTTTGGTATTCCATTTTAGGATACCGCCATGTCAACTTTGGGTTCGGTAAGTGACAAAATCAATCCCCAATGGCTATACTAACATCAAGGAACAATTTCAAAGCAAGAATATAGCAAAAATTTGAGTTTTATAGCCCTAAAGTTAGCATGAAAATGAGTTATGGGATTTGTTGTGACAAGAAATTCTTGCAACAAATATACTCAATAAGCCTCAAAATTTCTGCACTTTAACACTTCATATAGCTACCTAATCATCAACCAAACAAGTAGGTTCAATTTCACAACAAACCCGTGACACAATTTGAGGTTCTTGATGTTAAGAAACAATAAGAAAAATAGTTACAGGATTAAGAAATTGCAGCAATATTTTTCCACTTGTTTAACCTCAAAATCCACAAATATTCATGCCAAATGATTTCTCAAACATCATACCAACATATAAAATCAATTTAACATCAAGTTTATAGCATAATTTTGAGTTTCAAGCATTCAAAAATAGCACCAAATAAAATGTCAAAAATATGAAAAATTTCACAAATGCTTGAAGAGATTGTACCTTTACCCAAAGAAAGTTTTGTTAATTAGAATTAACACAAGCTGGCTCTAATACCAAACTCTTTGATATAATCATGGAGGCACCAATTTGAGATTTGAAGCTCAAAATTACGAGACCTAATTCAAGACTAGAACTCTAGGTAAAACAAGCTACCTAGAACCCAAAATCTAATGAACTAGCTAACTAAATCAACACCCAAACACCCCTAACCCTAGAAGGATCAAGAACTGATGGGATGGAAAGATTTAGGCAACCTATTGAACTTCTAAAAGAACCCTAGATTAGCTAGAAACCTAAGACCCACTTTAGAAAGAACAATGATCTTTCCTAAGAATATTAGAGACTAGATTCTTATGTTGGACTAAAGTTTAAGAGAAGACTTGATTGATTTGGGAATCATCTAAGAGGAATACCCTCCCTCAAGAACTCTCTCTAGAGATAACAAATGATTTCTCTATTCAAAATTTCCAAAAGCTGTGTTTACAAGTGCTATGACATATATATAACTATCTTTCTCCAAACAAGTTAGCAATCTAATCCTAACTATTAAATAGCCTTAATACAAGATTTGAGGCTCTATTACATGCCTTAAAATGTGTTAAAATATAATAAAAGTCGTGAAAATTAAATTACAAATACAAAAAGGTTGAAAATAACAAATATAGCAAAAAGTTGGGTTTTGCCCGACTTGGGCTGGCCCCGGCTCTAGCACACGTAGCCAATGCCAGCTTGGTTATGTCTAAGACAAAATCGAGCCAGCTTACGGCCGGTGCCAGTTCTCTCATTCTTGGCCTGCTCCGGTTTAGCTCTGGGTGCCTTCCTCTATTTTGTTGAACTTTTATCGCAACTTATTTGACCTCCATTTCTTTTCCATGTGTTCCCTTGATCTTCTAAATAAAATGTTGATCAGTTTGAGCTCTAGTTAATACTTTTTTTGCCTTCAATGCTTGTTTCAATGTTGGCATAATTCTCCACAAGGATTGTTATTCTTTTTGTGTCCCATTTAGAGCATCCTTCACTACCCATCTCTTAACAATCTTCTTGGACCTGGGTTTGTTAATTTTGTTATCTTGAACATTCTCTTAAATCCTTCTAAATATTGTTCTTGCTTATGGAACCATGAAACGTGATTTTGTCATTCTTCCCCCTTATTAGAAATGGCCTTTATAGCTAAATTAATTCTTATAACCTAGTTTTGAAGGTTTTCACATTTTCATCTGCACCCCTCTTCTTCTTGTATACCTACGTACACCCAATGGGTTTCATTCCTTTAGGTGAAGTTAAAATATTCCAAACCTGATTAAAGTACATAGACTCAATTTTGGATTTTATTACTTCATGCCATAGGTTTGCATCAGCATCGGCAATAGCCTCCTCATATCTAGTGTGATTCTATTATTGATGATCGAAAACTAGGTTAAAGACCTCTCTAGTCCACCTTTTTGGAACCTTAGATACCCTTCTACTACGACGAGACTCCCTTTGTACAAGTTCCTAAGGCTGTGCCTCTTCTTATTCAACAAACAGGTTAGAAGAAGTTGATTCAGAAGATAACTTCTCTTGGAGTTCTAACCTAGTTGAACCTATCATGGATGTACTTTGATCATCTTCCAAATATCTAGCATTAGTACTCACTAGTACTTTATGCTTCTTGGAATGATAAAAGTAACCACCCTTAGTTCCTTTTGGATATCCAACAACGTAGAATAATTTTGACATTGGTTCTAACTTGTCTCTCTTAATCAGTACATAAGCTGGATAGCCTCATATCCGGAGATGTTTTAGACCTAGCTTACGCCCAGTCCACAACTTATAAGGGTTCCTAAGTGTTGACTTAGAAGGAACCAAGTTTAGAATATATGTCGCTATTTCCAGGGCATATCCATAAAAAGAAATTGGAAGAGATATTATGCTTCGGACCATTTCCATTAATGTCCTATTCCTTCTCTTAGTTACTCTATTCTGCTGGGGTGTCCCTGGTGTAGAGAGTTGGGATGCTATCCCATGATGTTCCATGTAATCCGTGAATTCATTGAGGAGGTACTCTCCACCATGATCCTATCATAAAGTTTTGATCAGTTTACTTGTTCGATGCTCCACTTCAGCCTTAAACTCTTTGAACTTGTTAAATGAGTCAGACTCTTGCCTCATTAGGTAAACTTAACCAAACCTTTTATAATCATTCATGACAGTGATGAAGTACTCAAACCTTCCTCTTGCTAGTATAGACAAAAGACTACATATATCAGTGTGAACAAGACTTAATATCTCCTTGGCTCTATCCGCATTTTGGGTAAAAGTTCTTTTGGTCATCTTTCCTATTAGACAGGATTCACACTGAAGCCAATTTTTCAATATCAATGAGCCCAAAGGTCTATCATGGATTAGCCTCTAAATCATGATTGAGTTAATGTGACCCAACTTTAGATGTCGAAGATATGAATCATTAACATTGATCTTTATTTTCTTATTTATAAGTTTACTTTGACCGTTATTTAATTGATTGTTAATAGGGTTAATAAAGAACAAATTGCCATACATGTGCCCAATACATAAAACTTCTTCATTTCTATTGATAGTAATACTAGAATGGAAAGAAACAGAATAACTATGATTTATTAGTTTTGCAACTGAAATCAAATTTTATCTAAAACCTGGTACATATAAAATATCCTATAAAATTACTACTATATTACAATCAAATATAAGTTCCAAATTTTCCACTACCTAGGCCCATACTTGTGCTCCACTTACCATGAGTAATTTATGTTCGCCCTTCTGGAGTCCTTTTATCTTCATAAACCCTTGCATGGAGTTACAAATATGATCAGTGGCCTCAGAATCAACAATCCAAGTGGAAGTTGATCAAACTATAGATACTAACTCTAGATAGAAAACATTACCTGTAGAGATTTTCTTCAGCTAAAGATCTAGACACTCATTTTTCTAGTGTTCCTTCTTCCCACATTTGAAGCACTTGCCCTTAGGAGTGTTAGGTTGGGAGTTGGGTGGGCTACTGCATTTTCTTTCTTCTTTTTGAACTTTTTGGGCTGGGGCCCAATTCTTGAAGAAGAAGCCCTCGTAATCATAGCCTTGGACTGTAGCTTCATGACCTTCTCCGCTACCTAGAGCTTTTTTATTAACTCAGTTAAACTAATATTGAACTTGTTCATATTGTAGTTCAACTTAAACTATTAAAAGAGCCAGCAAAAATTCAAAAACCATATCCAGTTGGCTCTCGGGGTCAATCATAGCCCCCAAGACATCTACTTCTTCGAAAGCACCAATCATTTTGAGCATATGCTCCCTGATTGATGCTCCCTCAGTTATCTTGGTGGTAATGATCATTCTAAGAGCCTCCTACTACGTGGGCCAACTCTTATCAGTGAATATTGTGGCTAATGACGTGTTGATATCATAAGAAATGGCCATGTCCTTGTGTTTGGACTGGAACACAGTAGACATAGGGGCCAACATGTTGCAACAAGCCATCCTGTTGGCCTTCTTTCACACTTTTTTAGCCTTACGCTCCTCATCGGTAGACCTTTCCCCGATAACATAGCAGGTTTCGTAAAAACATACTTATACTCTTCGGCTATGAGTATTATGTTCAAGTTCCTTTTTCAATCTACATAATGTGGACCCATTGTCTTATTCTCACGGAGAATAATGGCAAAATGACTGAAAGAACCTCCACCAATAATTTTTGAAAATCGTAAAAAATAAAAGAAATTCTTAGTTTGAGAAAAAATAAATAATTTTGTACACTTTATCCTCATATTAAAACCGATAATAGTTGACCCAATTACTATTATTAGGAGAACTGACATAGCTTCTTGAGAAGATTAACAGCTTTCTAAGGTAAGAGTGTTAACCACCACAAATTAACTTACCTTGTAGTTAATGATCTAAAAGATAATTTCATTGATGGTATGGCAGTTTCTTCTTATTTCCTATAGATAATCCTCATACTATAACCTCCAATGTGGGCTGACTGATCATAGTACGTGCCTTGAGTTATTAATTAAGTTCTTCTATTAGTTCTAGATCATTATGGTATCTGCATCCTATACGGGTTTACTCCCAGGGTAACGCGAAGAGATCCACAATCTCTAATAAGGACCATAGCGAAAGTTGTGGGACTATTTAAACCCCTCTTTCACTTAGTCTTTTAAAACAATGGTGTTTTCAAGAAAATATCTTTTTGAAATTTTCCTATTAAGTATCCCTTAACTCATTGTAAAATATCTAAGTCCATAAATCTCTATGTCAAGGTAAAATCCTTTAAGAGATTTTTCCATTGATTAATTTTTCCTAGTTAAGTACATAATAATTTCAAAAATTCCCTTCTAAAACTTTAAAGAGACATTTGTCTCAATTTTTATTTAACAAAAATAATTTTCTTGTAAAAAGAATTAAAATGATTATTCCTTTTAACTCAAAAAAATGTTTAAATCTATAATATTCTCTATGTTAAGGATAAAATCCTTTCAGAGAATAAACAAGGATTAGTTTTTTCCATTCAGTTAAAATAACCATTTAATTAAAGAAAAATATTTTTCATTATCAAAAAAAAAAAAAAAACCCCAAGACTTTGGTCTGGAGAAAATGTGCACATAGGTTACTAAAAGAAAATAGCATGATAGAAAACTATTAACGTTTTCATCCTTTTCGATTCGTTTAACCTAAGTGTCCACAGAAAGAATTAAACACATTAATTAACTTAATTAATGGTCTTATTTAATCCTAAACCCCTTACTATTATTTTTCATGCAAAATATTCCAAGAATATTAACTATGCAAAAATAATAATTCCGCTTGGTATAGGACCCAAAATGAAAAAGCAAAATGCAAGAAAATTACAAGGAAAATAATCTAAAAAATTCCTTGGTCTTCATGCACCCGCCATACCAGATAGCTGTCCCAATTTTGGATGACCTGTGGACCGAGAAACCGCACCGAAACTCAACCCGCGTAGCCTGACCAGTGACCCTGTCTTGCAAGACCATGTCGCGGGAGGCTTGCACTATACTGTCTATGGCTTGTGCTTGCAAAATGCCTAGGCCGTGGCTGATTCGCAGTAGGCCGTGATTGGCTCTTGCAACCAAGCCACGATTTTCCTTGTCTTCTGGGCGGCTTTTCTCTTAGAATCCAGTTAGTGGCCTGGCTAACGAACCGACTCCTGTTCATATTCTTTTTCATTTTTCTTTTATTCTCATTCGCGACATTTACAGGCATGTTTTTTTTTTTTTTTATTACAGAACTCAATGAAATTGATTTAAAACAAAACCAACACTCGCCTATGCCTTATTAAAATAGGCTTTCGTGATTCAACTACTAAAACATGTAGATTATAGTAAGCCTATGTCTCAACCATGAGACGTACAAAGAACTACATATACTGGTAGACACTAAAGATCACAAACAACAATCAAACAAAAATTTGATCTTGATGATATATTAATCTAGTATGCATCCTAAGCCGTAAAAACCAAACATACTTTGATACCAATTGAAGGTAAAAATAGCAAAATGGAATGCATAGAAGCATGAATAACAGAGCAGCAGAAGATTTATAAAGCTTTGCATTTTCTTATAACTAGCTACTTTAGTTGATTAGGCACCGACGGAATAGATGGATTAGTCTGTGATGCCTCTAGTTCTCTCATCAATGCCTCTGGTTGTTGTCTAGCAAACCTCCGACTGCGTCGCATGAACGCTACACTTTGGGCTTTCAAAATATATAGTTTCCTGAAGGCTTGGTGAAAGCCGAAGGATAGAAGAAAGGTCTCTCTCGATAAAACTGCTATTAAGTACTATCGAGAGTAAAGCTTTCTATTTCTATGACTTCTTCAGAACAAGATGACCATAGAAAACTCAGAGAGAATTTTTGTTAAGAGAATGCTCAAGTGTTCTGTTAGGAATTTCTGATCGACTCTAACACTATATTTTATCAGATATTAGTAAAGATATCTCTAGGAATTTAGAAATGAAACCTTCCATCTAAAGACCTATACCCATTTAACCTTGTCTGGTTAAACATGGACCTTCGGTTTAATCCCATTAGGCTACCCACCAATTAATTATCTAGACCAAGATTAATAAAAACCAACAAATAATTAATTAATTAGCCCAAATGGACCAAACTATTTTCTCAAGGCATTTACCTAATTCAGACTATGCCAACTCTAAATATTTAAACAGGGCTCAAGCCCTGAATAATTAATTAACCAACTAAAATAGGCTTTTAATTAATTCTCTCTTTGGGCCTATTATTTTATTCTTGCTCAATAATTACACCAAGCTACCTAAATAAAATAAAAACCATTTTTATTTAGACCACCTACTGAATCTAAATCCATAAGGACTTATAGTATATTCTGAGGACCAAAAGGCAGATCGCATTGGCTACTAAAATAGCTCAAATGCCACTGCTATAGAAATAGTTGTACTTTGCATTTTAATTTTTTTCTAATGTCACCATAGAAATATTGAGCCCAAGGACAATGCTATGCTAGCAATGTCTCCGACCAACACGCGTAATAACTAAAATACCCCTCTACATATCGCCATACATTTAGAGAGGAAGAATGTACTAACACTTCTCTAATAGCCCATCCTTGGACCTCTAATACAATGATCCACGACTTCTTTGAATGTTTTTGCTTTCTAATAGAGTTACCCTAAAGCAAACAACCAGGTCATGTTCCCTAGGACCCTGGATATTTAGATCATTCGAACGGTCACAAGGGGCGGCATAGCGTAGAAGTTATCTTGTACAAGTCTGTCTTAACTAATTAGCCACATATCCTAGTGTACAATTATATTGGTCTTCCGATAGAACCTCAACTATATTATACCAAAGTATACACTTCCAGCTTCGCTAGACTACCAACCCATACTCAAGCCGTAAGGTATCAGTCCGTACTGTAGTAGTAGTGGTCTAGGTTTCTACCAATATAGTACTTTTAGAAACCATTATTATAGGTCCAGTTCTATGTATTCAAAATACACTTATGTTATGAAATGAGAAGACTACTCATTGGCTAAAGATAAGCCATTCCCCATTTGCAATTCATAACACAATAACCTTACCATGATGAGATTCCCATTCTCATCATCCAGTTAAGAACAATAGTTTATATGTTAAGTAACTTGTGATCCATACCTTACTGTGAAAGACTTCCATTCACATAGATCACTTATTTAAACATAATGGGTCTTTTTCCACAAAATCATGTAAAAATTTTTTTTTGAAAACATAAACAATTTATGAGAACAAAAATTTCATTAATTTAATCAAAATTACATCAGAAATACAGTCTTAGTGGGCGTACATTCCAACAGAATATGGGGAAAATGATTAACAATATGGGAACTTGAGTTCCATGGATGATTGGAGAAGGGGGAGTGAAAATAATGGAGAACAATATTTGAGTGGGAAGGATATGGTAGTTATAATGAATAAAATTGGGAATATGAAGAAGAAGAGCATGAGAATGAGAAAGTTTATGTAGGAGGAGCACAAAAATATTCGAAGAATGGAGTACAAAAGAAATTAAGGGAGATTATACACAAAATATGTCGAATTTATGAGCACACGTCCTATGAATGTCCAAGGAGAATTAAACAAAGAGGGAGGAGTGAAATGATTAAGACACAAGAAGAATGGGTGCAAGAAAGAAGAAGACATAATTGTTACAATTGTTGGAGTGATGGTCATTATTATTACAAGTGCCTCAATTTGCTACAACAACTAAAGGAAGAGGAAGAGTCGCAAGATAGGATGAGAGAGTCTCAAGCTTCTACAAGTAAGTTGCAACAAATGAGTAGTGGAGGATTAACTTGTGAGATATGTTGTAGTAGAAAACACACAAAGGTTGATTGTCCACATTGGAATATGAAAGATTTTATTAGGCACATGATTGCGAAGTGTAGGATTTCTATCATACATAATCAGATTAAGCGCAGCGAAAAACAACAAGAAATCCAAACCATGGATCATGGGTTTGCAATAGAAACGGGAAAAGGAGAAGATTGTGTTTATTACCTCATGAAGCCAGAATTCAAAAATTTCAGAAACAAGAACGCAGGCGCGATCCAGATTATCCAAAACCGTTCACTGCAGCTCAACTGAAGTCCAAGAAAGAACTCCGTCTAATGATAATCCACACAAGGTTGAATGCTCACAATCTCACAATTCTATGCTAGTAGAATTCGGGAGGCTAGGGTTTTGATCAAGAAGAGAGATGGCTAGGGTTTGATCAAAAGAGAGGCAGAGAAACGGTTTCTCTGTTATTGCGTGAATAGTCTGTCTCTCACCCTAAGGAAACCGTTTCCTTATATTTATAGATTTATAATTACCATAAATTACAACTTAGTCCTTCAGCGTCTAATTGTTAACAAATTGGTCCTTGAAGTTTACTTAATTACAATTAGGTCCCATGAATTATAACAAACTTATAATTCACCTATAAATATATTCCCTTCTCTTAATTAACCCCACAATATTATCAACTAATATATTTGAGCATTCAAACCTTTATTGTGTGTGACCCATTAGGTTTCCTGGTCTTATTAGTAGCATAATATGAATTAATTCTAACAATATTAGAATTAATAATGCTTAATAAAATAAAGGATTAAATTTATTAATTCTCTAATTAATAAATTCATATTTAGCATATCAAGAGCGACATCTAGCAATGACTCTTGACCACCCAAAAGTCGAGAAAGTCAAGCGGCTTGACATAAACCTTTCAATAGCAAATTATCAGTGCAATAAACTCCTTTCAACATATAATATCTCATTAGGTCTAGAGCATGGAATTAGTGCCAACTCCCACCAGAATATTATTAATTCTGGCCCGAATATTTTAGTACTTGTTCAAGAAATCCATTACTCGATATGTATATAAATTGGAACCATTTCCATCACATAGTTGCCTTGGCCAAGGACTTCATGAGTAATGATTTCTACAAGTGGCCTTGAGATATACTCTCCTACTATTAGGAGTGGTGAATCCTTTATTGACCCTCTCAACTACTTTCGGTTACTTTACGTTGTACCCAATATCCATCACATAGGCGGTCCTAGATAAGACTCCAAAGATTAGAATCAAAGTACAACGCTCGATAAACAAAGTACCTTGGAGATCTTAAGTCTAAGGATACTTGCACACTTGCTATAATGAGATTCTATCACTGGCACTAAATAGTTATCCAAGTGATTATCTCGTAGCTAGGTCATCCAATGAACTTGTTTCAAAACAAGCATCCACACGTTAATCCTGAGCATCCCAATACTTACGGATATGAGAACCACCGCTTGATCCAATCAAGAGATATAACATATGCCAGTCTTGGCGTATTAATAATGTCCCATCTTATTAATACTATGACTGGGGATTATTTAAGTACAAACACTGCATAGTGTAGTAGGAATCTCACATCATGATCTCTATCATGATTTCCTTAACACTGTGTTGTACTAGGGACTTTATCTAACAGTTTGTACACATATTTAGATATAACAATCAAACTGAAAGATAAAGAATGCCTCTTATTAATTTAATATGCAATATACATGGTACAAGTGATTGCCTCTATGGCACAATACTAACAAACTCCCACTTGCACTAGAGCCAATCATTCATGTATCGAATACCAAATGACTCAACATATTTATCATGTTTCTTCTGGGAAAGCGCTTTAGTGAGTGGATCAGCTATGTTCTGATCCGTGGGAATTCTCTCTATCTTTACATCTCCTCTATCTATGGTTTCTCTAATAAGATGATAGCGTCTAAGTACATGCTTGGATCGTTGATAAGATCGTGGTTCCTTTGCCTGTGCAATGGCTCCATTGTTGTCACAATACAAAGTTATCGAATCAACAATGCTGGGCACCACTCCAAGTTCAGTGATGAACTTCTTGATCCATACTGCTTCTTTAGCTGCTTCAGAAGCTGCTATGCACTCTGTTTCAGTAGTCGAATCGGCAGTAGTCTCTTGTTTAGAGCTCTTCTAACTAACTGCCCCACCACCTAATGTAAATACGTAGCCAGATTGTGATTTGAAGTCATCCTTATCGGACTGAAAGCTGGCATCAGTATACCCTCTTACTTGTAAATCACCATCTCCATATATCAAGAATGCATCCTTAGTCCTTCGTAAGTACTTAAGGATATTCTTTACAGCCGCCCAGTGACCCTCTCCAAGATCAGATTGGTATCTGCTCGTCAAACTAAGAGCACACGATACATCGGGCCTAGTACATATCATAGCATACATGATAGACCCAATTGCCGAAGCATATGGAATTCTACTCATGTGATCCCTTTCAACTTGTGTCTTTGGAGACATCGACTTTGAAAGGCTTACACCATGTGTCATAGGTAAGAATCTTCTTTTGGATTGATCCATGCTGAACCTTTTCAGCACTTTGTCTATGTATGTAGACTGTAAAAGACCTAGCAACCTTCTAGATCTATCTCTATAGATCTTTATTCCCAAAATATAGGTTGCTTCTCCAAGGTCTTTCATGGAGAACATCTTGGACAACCAAATCTTCACTGATTGAAGAGTGGAAACATCATTTCCTATAAGCAATATGTCATCTACATAAAGCAATAGGAAAACAACTTTACTCCCACTAGCCTTCTTGTACACACAAGGTTCATCCATGTTTTGAATGAAACCAAATTCTTTAATTGTCTCATCAAAACGGATATTCCAACTCCTAGATGCTTGCTTAAGTCCATAAATGGACCTTTGCAACTTGCACACCTTTGTGCCATCTTCGGATATGAAACCTTCGAGTCGTGTCATATACACTTCCTCAATCAGGTTTCCATTAAGGAAAGTTGTTTTCACATCCATTTGCCGGACCTCATAATCGTAATGAGCGGCAATGGCTAGGAGTATTCTTATGGATTTCAACATCGCAACTGGTGAAAAAGTTTCGTCATAGTCAATACCTTTTCGTTGACGATAACCTTTTGCTACCAAGCGAGCCTTATAGGTAACCACATTACCATCCATGTCAGTTTTCTTTTTGAAAACCCATTTACACCCTATAGGCTTGATTCCTTCAGGTGGATCAACCAAAGTCCATACTTGGTTGTCATACATGGAATCCATCTCTGACTTCATAGCTTCGAGCCATTTGTCAGATTCTGAACTATTCAGAACATCTTCGTAAGTAGTAGGCTCATCGTCATCTATGAGAAATATGTCATTATGGTCATTTATGAGAAATCCATATCTCTCAGATGCCACTCGTATCCTATTTGACCTACGAAGCTCTTGTGTGTTAGAAGGTTCATCCATTTGAATAGATACAGGTTCAGAAGGTTGATCAATATTTGTTTGCTCTTCTTGAACTTCACTAAGTTCAAGCTTGCTCTCACTATCTTCTTTGAACATGTGCTCCTTCTCTAAGAAGACAGCATGTTTTGAAATAAAAACTTTATTTTCAAAAGGAAGATAGAAGTAATATCCAAACGATTCTTTTGGATATCCAACAAACAAACATTTGTCAGACTTATTTTCAAGTTTGTCTGACATTACCTTTTTAACAAAAGCAGGGCAAGCCCAAATCCTTAAATGAGATAACTTTGGTCTCTTACCAAAGAATAACTCATAATGAGTGGTATCAACCGTTTTTTACGGAACTCTGTTTAAAATGTAAACAACAGTCTCCAGTGCGTACCCCCAAAACGATTTTGGTAGGTCTGCAAAAGCCATCATGGTCCTTACCATGTCTAGATGGGTTCGATTCCTTCTCTTAGATACACCGTTATGTTGAGGTGTATATGGTGGAGTCCATTGAGATAATATTCCTTTATCTGTTAGATAACTTAGAAACTCTTGACTTAAGTATTCACCTCCTCGATCGGATCTAAGAGCTTTAATACTTTTGCCAAGTTGTTTCTCTACTTCATTCTTGAAGTCTTTGAAACGGTCAAAGGCTTCAGATTTGTATTTCATCAAATACAAATACCCATATCGAGAATAATCATCAATAAAGGTAATGAAGTATTGATAACCTCCTCTTACTTGTATTGACATTGGGACACATACATCTGAATGTACGAGTTCTAATAACTCTTTTGCCCTTTCTCCTTTTCTTGAAAAAGAAGTTTTAGCCATTTTTCCAAGTAAACAAGATTTGCATGTGTCATATGATTCGTAATCAAATGACCCTAAGTCACCCAATTTATATAACTTAGACACACGTTTTTCATTTACATGGCCTAAACGACAATGCCATAAGTAAGATGAGATTAAGTTATCCTTTTTATGTTTCTTTTTACTTATATTGAGAATTGGATTATACATGTCTAGAACATATAAACCATTGATCAAAGTTGCAGAACCATAATGAATATCATTTAATGAGAAAGAACAACATTTATTCTTAAAACTTAAATGAA
Source organism: Voacanga thouarsii (assembly GCA_026120185.1). Taxonomy (NCBI): domain Eukaryota; kingdom Viridiplantae; phylum Streptophyta; class Magnoliopsida; order Gentianales; family Apocynaceae; genus Voacanga; species Voacanga thouarsii. Next base: position 18,929 of record JANUWF010001030.1, read on the forward strand.
ATTCGAATAAGTTTAAACAAGCAATTGAGATAATATTTTTCAACAAAACTGGTACAAAATAACAGTTTTGTAGTTCTAAAACTAATCCAGAAGGTAGATTGAGATGATAAGTCCCCACAGCTAGTGCAACAACCTTTGCTCCATTTGCAGCTCGTAGGTCCACGTCACCTTTCTCTAACCTTCTACTGTCCTTTAGTCCCTGCAAATTATTGCATAAATGAGGTCCATAACCGGTATCCAATACCCATATCTCATTATTAAAGGCAGTATTAATCTCAATCATAAACATACCAGGATTAGAAGTAGAAGTGCTTGCAAGCTTCTCCTTCTCCTTTTTTTCCTTCACAGTCTCCAAGTAGGCCTTGCAGTTACGCCTCCAATGGCCCATTTTGCCATAATGATGACATGGGCCTTTAGGGGCTAGCCTCCTTCTTCTTGACACCTCCTTTGGGCTTAGTCGGAGTGTTCTTCTTCTTCTTCTTAGAAACCTTTTTCTTAGAAGATGAAGAACCTACTAACAAGATTGCCTTATCATCCTTTTTTATAGAGGACTCAGCAGTCTTAAGTAGATTGATTAGCTCAGGTATTGTGGTTTCAACATTATTCATGTGGTAGTTGATCACAAACTGCGAAAAACTACTTGGTAATGATTGTAGAATTAAGTTAATACTTAAGTCATGATCCATTACGAACCCAAGAGACCCAAGTTTTTCAATGTAGCCTAACATCTGCAGCCCAGAGTAGTCACTAAAGCACCCTCAACCATCTTAGCATGGAACAATTGTTTAGGGATCTCATATCTCTCTGTTCTAGCTTGTTTATCAAACAGCTCTCTAAGATGGAGGATCATTGATTGAGCATCCATATGCTCATGCTGTTTTTGCAGCTCAGGAGACATTGACGCCAGCATGACATAAGATGCTGTGTCGCTATCTTCTTTGTGCTTCTTGTGGACAGCATGCTCTTCAGCAGGAGCATCTGGAGCTGGAGGTGGCGGAATAGGAGCTTCTAGCACATAGAGCAACTTTTCCAACTTGAGAACGATTCTCAAGTTTCTATACCAGTCCAAATAGTTTGATTCAGTGAGCTTGTTTGTTTCCAAGATGCTACGCAAGTTTAGGTTTGTTGACATGATGCAAATGACCTAGATGTAAAGATAGAATTATTAGAACATGTATATGCAAATGCAATGCAATTAATTAGGTCTTTAATTAAGCGCATAATTATTCCACTATTTTACTCAAACCAATAGCCCTCACTATTGACTCGGGAAAGCCCGTTGGAAACTTTCTTAGTGGATCCGTATCCAAATTCCTTAAGAATAACCTTGGGTTAGCCCAACAAGCCACTCTTAAGTTCAGTGGTAGGTATCCAATACCAATTACTTCAAAAAGTAACTACTGAATCATTGGGTGATTAACATCTTTTAATCATTAAAGTATCAAATACTAGCCCAACTTTGCCTCTAATTTTCTTTATGCTTGGGTTAGCCCAACCGGGATAAAGAAATTAGTTAAATCCAACCCATTAACATGAATTTAAATTCTATAACTTGAACATACTCGATGTCAAGTAGGCTTGGGTTTGCCCAACAACCTAGTCTCGAAAAAGAGCTCTCGTTCTCACTATATTAATGGAAGGCATTAGATTTAATATTATTTGGGGGATTTATTCCTTTTAGTGGTCTCATTGTTAGGCATGCATACAATTTATCAATAAGCAACATAAATTGATAAACATGGTAATAAACAATTACGTGGCATGGTTATGGACTTTCTAAATTAATTTCCTCGAGCCACCAAGGAAATTAATATGGTCAACCCTATGTGTTCACGCATGATACAGGTAGAGGGTGTTACCATCTCGCCTTATTTTGAACGCCATCTTCAAAATCTTGAAAATAAAATCCTAAAAGGAGAAACCTCGAGTTATATTCGAGGGAGTTAGATGAGAAGAGAATTACATCAGAATTTGAGAGAAGGCAGGACATGCAGCCCTATTTCATTAAAACAAAGCGGTAAAAAATGCATGAACAGATATAATTTGTTTTAGTCCATAACCATCCACCATGCTATTAACTATGCTTAAACAAAATAAACATATACTTTTATTATTCCAAAATCAGTATTTTGGGAAAATAAAACAAATTCTAAAATCAACATTTAAGAAAAATACATTAATTTTAAATTTTCAAAACCACTATTTTGAAAAATAAAATTGATTGTCTCAAAACAAATTTTGAGAAAATGCTTCTGGGTCCCATCACACAACGATAACATTTTACCACCTCTCATCAAATGAGATATTCCCTTTCAAAATTCTATTCCAGAACCTTTTTTTTTTTAAAAAAAAAAAACCAAACAGTAACCACCGCGTGCGGCTTGGATTTTCTTGAAATTTTTTTGTTCAGTTCGGGGTTGTTCCAAGATCAATCAAAACCAGTTTTTGACGTTGACCTTTGTTAATCTTTATTAACAAACCATTGTGATCATTCTCACAATCAATTTAACAATCCAAATTGTTAAACGGAAGGCTTAATTACAGAATGAACATCAACTGAAGCCAAAACCTGAACACAGACGCAGAATCATTCTGGAAATATTTTAAAAAGAATAAAACCCACAACGCAGAAACGATTTCTGCAACCCAGATTATTAAAAAAAAAAACCCAGATGATTACATACAAACCAACAGACATGATCATACAATTAACATGCTGTAATCATGCAATTTACATGCTTGAACAATTCAAAGCAATAAAACATCCCATTAAAACACAAACCCGTTGTCTCTGATACCACTGTAGGATTTCTATCATGCATCATCAGATTAAGCGCAGTGGAAAACAACAAGAAATCCAAGCCATGAATCACGGGTTTGCAATAGAAACGAGAAAAGGAGAAGATTGCGTTTATTACCTCGTGAAGCCGGAATTCAAAAATTTTAGAAACAAGAACGCAGGCGCGATCCAGATTATCCAAAACCGTTCACTGCAGCTCAACTGAAATCCAAGAAAGAACTCCCTCTAATGATAATCCACACAAGGTTGAATGCTCACAATCTCACAATTCTATGCTAGTAGAATTCGGGAGGCTAGGGTTTTGATCAAGAAGAGAGATGGCTAGGGTTTGATCAAGAGAGAGGCAGAGAAACGGTTTCTCTGTTATTGCGTGAATAGTCCGTCTCTCACCCTAAGGAAACCGTTTCCTTATATTTATAGATTTATAATTACCATAAATTACAACTTAGTCCTTCAACGTCCAATTGTCAACAAATTGGTCCTTGAAGTTTACTTAATTACAATTAGGTCCCATGAATTATAACAAACTTATAATTCACCTATAAATATATTCCCTTCTCTTAATTAACCCCACAATATTATCAACTAATATATTTGAGCATTCAAACCTTTATTGTGTGTGACCAATTAGGTTTCCTGGTCTTATTGGTAGTACAATATAAATTAATTCTAACAATATTAGAATTAATAATTCTTAATAAAATAAAGGATTAAATTTATTAATTCTCTAATTAATAAATTCATATTTAGCATATCAAGAGCGACATCTAGCAATGACTCTTGACCACCCAATAGTCGAGAAAGTGAAGCGGCTTGACATGAACCTTTCAATAGCAAATTATCAGTGCAATAAACTCCTTTCAACATACAATATCTCATTCGGTCTAGAGCATGGAATTTGTGCCAACTCCCTCCAGAATATTATTAATTCTGGCCCGAATATTTTAGTACTTGTTCAAGAAATCCAGTATTCGATATGTGTATAAATTGGAACCATTTCCATCACATAGTCGCCTTGGCCAAGGACTTCATGAGTAATGATTTCTACAAGTGGCCTTGAGATATACTCTCCTACTATTAGGAGTGGTGAATCCTTTATTGACCCTCTCAACTACTTTCGTTTACTTTACGTTGTACCCAATATCCATCCCATAGGCGGTCCTAGATAAGACTCCAAAGATTAGAATCAAAGTACAACGCTCAATAAACAAAGTACCTTGGAGATCTCAAGTCTAAGGATACTTGCACACTTGCTATAATGAGATTCTATCACTGGCACTAAATAGTTATCCAAGTTATTATCTCGTAGCTAGGTCATCCAATGAACTTGGTTCAAAACAAGCATCCACACGTTAATCCTGAGTATCCCAATACCTACGGATATGAGAACTACCGCTTGATCCAATTAAGAGAAATAACATGTGCCAGTCTTGGTGTATCAATAATGTCCCTTCTTATTAATACTATGACTGTGGATTATTTAAGTACAAACACTGCATAGTGTAGTAGGAATCTCACATCATGATCTCTATCATGATTTCCTTAACACTGTGTTGTACTAGGGACTTTATCTAACGGTTTGTACACATATTTAGATATAACAATCAAACTAAAAGATAAAGAATGCCTCTTATTAATTTAATATGCAATATACATTGTATAAGTGATTGCCTCTAGGGCACAACACTAACACGAAGGGGAAAGAGAAATTGGGAAGCAAATAGCTAGACTTGAGACCAAAGTGGCCATGAAAAATGTTGTAGTTATTAAGCAGCAAGGAGAAGCTAGAAAAGAAAAAGGAGAATGTAAGCAAAAGGAAAGAAAGAAGAAAAAAATGTGGTGCAAGAAAGGGAAGAAAAGATTGAGAAAGTTGAACAAAATGTGATGATAGGCATAGAAATAGAGGAGGAGCTCGGTGATGATGAAGAGGTTGAAGTAGATCCTATAAATTCAATTTAAATTACTTCTAGGAAGTTCACAAATATACTATTCTTTTTAGAAAATGAGTCACATCCACTGGAGGTGTTGGAGAAAAATGAGCAAGAAGAAGTGAAGCATAATGGTGTTGAATTTTTTGAGGAGTAAATGAATCTGATAATTAAAATGGAGAATAGAGCTCTAAAACAAAGAAAGAAAAATGAGAGTTAGCTAGAAGTGGTACATGAACAAATAAGAAGAAGTGAGATTAGTGAGAATGAGCTATCTAGTTTAACAATGTGAAGGGACACCAACTCTAGTGGAGAAATTAAAGTGAATAAAAAAGATAATAATGCATTTGAGAGACCACGATCATTGATTGGTGTTATGAGGGAGGTTATAGAAGTGTGTGTGGTTGAAGGAGAAAGGAATTTACAAAGGGAGAGAATATACTCTATTTAAGGTGTCAAATCAAACAAAAATCATGTAGTTTAATTGTTGATGGAAGGAGTTGTAAGAATGTGATTAGTGCTACATTAGTAGAAGAGTTGGGAATGGAGAACTTGATATATCCTAGACCTTACAAGCTTCAATGATTGAAAATTTGTGGTGAAGTGAATGTGAATAAACAAGTTAAGGTGGAATTTTCCATAGGGAATTACAAGGATGAAATTGGATGTGATGTCTTTCCCATGCATATTGTACATTTGTTGTTAGCAAAACCTTGGCTATATGATAGAGGTGTGGTTCACCATGGGAGGAAAATCACCTACACTTTGTGCAAAGTTGGAAAGAAGTTTGCACTTTATCTTATGTTTCCTAGTAAGGTCTTGGGAGATCAAAATTTCTTGAGGGAGGAAGATAAAAGGTAAAGAGAGCAAAAGGAGAAAGAAAAATAAGAGAGGGCAAAACGAGAATAAAAGAAAAGAGAAAATGAGAAGAGAGTGATGCGTAAATTTTAGGTGTATAAAAATTATTAAATTTAAATCCATCCCTAGCCAAGTTTTAATTAAAACATTCATCCCAAAGTACACATACTAGGAAGTATACTCATTGCAAGCATAGTATAGGGAATTAATGAGTATTGATCCTCAAGGGAACAAGTACACACTAATCATTTTTCATCATTCATTATTTAACCAATCTAATACAATGATAAGATGATAAAAAGAAAAATATATACAACTTAAAGATGTAAAAATATGCAATTTAGACAAATACTTTTGAAAACATAACAATAAATCACTTAGCAAATATCAAAATTGATTATCATATTGGTCTCATGAAGGATTTATAATAGACCCACTTCGTTTACAATCTATGGAATCACTATTTGCTAGTTGAATTAGTGAACATATTTTGTCTCAACCAATTTACTTAAAAGATGTATTAAAATCAATCCTCATACAAACCCCTATATTTTAAGTGATTTAAAATATAAAATTAATCAATGAATCAATATTCTAGCAATCATCAACTAACCTTTGGTTACCCAAGTTCTTAATAATTAACCCCATTTTAAAGTAAGTTAAAAGATAACAAATATGAAATTAATTAATTAAATTCATTATCAACCCCTTTTTTCAAGAAAGCTAACAATGAAAATCAATTAATCAACTTTGTAATATTGTATTTTTCACTACTTTTCCATAGCAGACCTAGCACCGATTGGTTTTGGTCACTGCTTTTCACTTGGGACCAGGTTGAAACTAGAATTGCATAATTATGCCCCAAATTCCTCAATTTCAGCATAAAAATATCAAAACACCTTTCCAATGGCAAAATATCAAATATGAAAGAATATGACCAATTATTAAATCAAATGTATCACAAAATATCCTCAAATAACTAGAAAAATATAGGCAAATGTAGGCCCTATCAGAGAGAAATGGAGGAGAAAGAGAGAATAGAAATCCAAAACCAAAGAGGGAGTATGGAGATAAAATGAAAGTGCTTTACTAGGTTTTAAGGGGTGAAAACAATAAAAGTGTGGGAAAATAGAGATGGGGTAAAATGAGAAAGAAAATTTAGGTTATAAAGAGACAAAACAAGGAAGTTGGTGAGGTCCAAAAACCTAAAGTTATATCTTTATACAAAAATTCTTGTTTACACTCTTATGTCAGGAAAACCACCCAAATAATATGGTACATTGATTCGAAAATGAATCCACTTCAAGAAGGGGGAAATGATGTGATCCATTATAGGCATGAAGGTATATTTAAAGAAGGGGATGGATAGTCATGACTTGCTTCAAAGGTTCCTTGGAAAAATTCAACATTTAAAAGGTCTCAAGGTGATTTTCAAGCCATCCAAGCCTACCAACCAAGAACTAAGAAGATAGTCAAGAAATGGGTACCAAAAAGGAGATTAAAGGACCTCAAATTCAACACAATCATGTATAAAAGATCAAGAACCTTTGGAAGCCAATTGAAGAGCCAAAAAGAGCTTCAAGAGATCTTGATTCAAGCGAAGATCAAGAAATGGCTAAGGAAATCGAAGGAAAAGTATTTGATCAAGTTTGGAGGAGTACAATAGGGGTTGCATGGCTTGAATGCACTACCATGCATCAAGCCTTGTAGATTGCAGAAGAAAATTGCTCCCAGAAGTTGGATGCATGGCCAATAGCATGACCACGCATGAAGTCGTGCACTATGCACAACTAGTTGCACGGCCGTGCAGCTACTCATGCACAGCTTATTTTTTTTGAAGCCCTATGGTGGTGTGGTCATACAACCATTCTGGATGCATGGCCTTGCAAACTTCTTGAAGACATTTTCATGTTTTATTTTACATTATATCAGTTTTATTTCACTTATCCTCGATTTGTAATAGTTTTAAAGATAAAAATTGGCTTATTTTAGGCCTTTGTTGACTAGCTTAGGCTAGGGGTTCTATATATACCCCATTATAACTCTTTTAAATATAGGGTTGAGACATTAGACATTTTTTAATTCAATAATCTTTTTGAGAGAGTTGTGAGGGTGTTCCTCTTGACTGATTCCCAAATCAATCAAAACTTCTCTTAGAAACTAGTCCATCCTAAGAATCTAGTTTCTAATCTTCATAGGATAATTCAATTAGTTCTCTAGAATTATATCTTGGTTGACTGTTCATATAAGGTTCTTTCTAAGTTCCAAATTAGGTGCTAAACCTTCTTATCCCATTTGTTCTTCATCCTTCTTGGGTTAAGGGTGTTTGGGAGTTAATTTAGTTAGCCTAGTTCAATAGATTACAGGGTTCTAGGTGTCTTATTTTACCTAGTGTTCTTGTCTTTAGGCTGGCTTCTTGAATATCCTTGAGCAATAAGTCTTAAGGTGATTCTGTGCTCGCATCAAGCATTCTCATCCATAGAAGCATCTTGGGCTAGTGGTAGCGGAATATGAGCATCTAACACATTAAGCAACTTTTCCTTCTTGAGAACGATTCTCAAGTTTCTATACTAGTCTAGAAAATTTAACTCGGTAAGCTTATTAGTTTCTAAGATACTACGTATATTTCAAGTTGGTTGACATGATGCAAATGACCTAGATATAAAGATAGAGAAATTAGAAAAATATATATACACATGATATGCAAATAATTAAGTTTTTAATTAAGTGCATAATTATTCTACTATTTTATTGAAATCAATAGCCTTCATTATTCATTTGGGAAAGCTCGTTGGAAGCTTTCCTAGTGGACCAGTATCCAATTCTGCCCAATAAACCATTCTTAAGTTCAATGGTAGGTATCCAATACCAATTACATCAAATATAATTACCAGATCATTATATGATTAACATCTTCTAATCCTAAAGCCTTTAAGCTAGACCAATCTTGCCTCTAATTTTCTTTATGATTGAGTTAGCCCAACCAAGATAAAGAAAATAGTTAAACCCAACGCATTAATTGGGAATTGAAATTCCATAGCTCGAATATACTCGATGTCAAGTATTCTTGGGTCTACCCAATAACCTAGTCTCGAAAAAGAGCTTCCGTTCTTACTATATTAATGGAAGGCATTATATTGAATATTAATTGAGGGATTTGTTGTACTTGTGGTCTTATATATTTGGCATGCATAAATATCAATACTTTGACATAATTGTAATAGACTTGATTACATAGCTTGGTTATGGGCTTTTCTAGATTAATTTCCTTGAGCTAAGCAAGAAATTAATTTTGGTCAAACCTATATATTTATGCATATTTTGAGAAGAAAATCTTACCATCTTCTTACTTCGTCTTGATCACTATGTCCATAAACTCATAAAATAATTTCTACTCCTATCAAACCTATGTATCTAATTACCTAAATTTCTAATAAAAAAACATCGAGTTATATTCAAAGGGAATTAAATAAAAAGAGAAATTACAAGAAAATTTTATAGAAATGCAGGACATGCAGGCCCTATTTAATCTAGACAAAGTAATTAAAAAATGAATGAGAAAATAATAATTAATTGGTTTAAATCCATAACCAAGCCAACATGCAATTAACATGCTTAAAACATAAAAATCAAAAATAATTAACGTAAAATAAACACACAAAATGTAACACCCCACTACCTAGGCCCAACAGGGCTGGAGATGTCACCCCGTCCAAAGGAAAAGTGGTCTTTATAACTAGGTCACAAAAAAAAAAAAACAATACTTTGAAATTAAAAACTTACTACAACCCAAAAATTCAAGAACAAATCCAAGATAAATTGTTCATTGTCATCTCTCAAAGCAACATATAAATTAAATAACATAGAGTCTTCAAGAATGCAACATTCTAGCTACTCTTCTCCACAGCAGGATCGCCCTGAAAACATAGCATAAAAGGTGATGAGATAAAAATCTCAATAAGTCCGTGTGTGCTTTGAGTGTTCAGGAAAACAGTACATGTATTCGAGTTGTAAAATTTCAGAAGAGAAAATTTTGGCATGCAATAAATAAGGTTAAAATAAAGAGTGGCGTTTTCCTCTTTTCAAATCATCCAAGTGCACAATAAATTCAACCACTCAAATGGGCGGCCATGGGTTACCACACGTTGGGCCTCATGCCCATATAACTGTCAGAATGCCACGCTTTGCGTAGACTGATAAAACATAGGTGTATGGCCTATCGGGTAAGATACTCCTCATTCTCTACACCCCAACCAATCGGTTGTTCACTCTAGCAACACACAGTCCATATGACTGAAACTTGCTAGCTCAGACCGGCATGACTAAGTAGTACTGTTGCTTCTCCAAGTTGAGTACATCTTCTAGAGGTAGCCTCCTGCCAGAAGACTCGCTCTTGCTCTTCAAAACTAGTACTACTAGCCTACCCGTATTGAGTACTCAACATTGTTTATCCCACTTAGGAGAAAATTGATAAAACATTGCTTTACTTGGAAATGGCAATTAAGGGTTTCTAAAGTTTATGCCAAAGTTGGTTTTAGAAAGAGTTTAGTGTTTGAGTAAAACTGCTTGTTGGATTTCAAATAATCTGTTTGACTGAAACAAGAAAGGAAACAGTCCTCAATTGCCTTTACAAAATAAGTGTTCACACACTTCACGTTTGACTTGCCATGGTAACCTTCTAACATCAAATAAGTTTTACGCAGGAGCTTACCTGATCCCTTACTTGAGCTAATTCAAAGATTTTCCAAAGCTGACCTAACCCTGCCTGGGGTAAACACAAGTTATAATTAAACTCAAGCCAAATTTTGCACCCATAAATAATACTAGTTCAACTTACCACAATCATGACCCTAATGTCCCAAACTTTAAGGCTAGATGATAAAAGGATTTTATAAAATAAATCTAGCTTAATAATAAAATAACTAGGGATTGTGAAATAATTATTAATAAGTTATAGGTTCAAATATAATCTTTGTTATTAATAAATAAACTAAGGTTTATTTGATGAAGGTCCTAAGTCCTAGATGATATTAAAATAATAAATTATTACTATTCTCTTAATTAATAATTAATAGTTAGAAAATAATTGCTAAATAAAATTAATAATAAGTAAATTTTAATATATTTTGATTAAAAGATAATAAAAAAAATTTAATAGTGTTTATGAATATATGACTTATAAGATTAATATTTTACCTATTGTGATTATTTATATAAAAGGCTTTATTTAATAATATTATTATATATAATATTTATATATTTTATTTTTTAATAAAAGATATCATTTATTTGACTAAAATTTCACTATTTCATATAATAATCCAATTACAAATCTTCTTAGGGTTTTTGAAATCATTGGAAGAAAATATAGTATTAATTTTTATTAATATAATAAAATTGGCTAACTTAAATAGTTTAGAATCAATAAGGTCATGATCATACTTTTCCTATGGCTAACAAGAATCACGAACATAAACTCCAATACCAATCAACAAACCATTCAATTCATGAATAAAGGCTTAAATCTATATCTACTATCACATGATCCAAACTTCACTAAGCATAATAATATTCATGGCTTCAACAAGAAAACAAGAACATAAAACCCTATTCACCAAAGGTGACATAATATATATCATGCTTAATCATTCATACTAACTCACGACATGAAGAGCATGAAACAACTACAAAATATCATAAAACTCAATCATGACAAAACATCCTCATGCTCCAATCCCAACTCCTTCATATAAATACATACTCAATCTCCAATAATATTCCATCCTTTTCTAACTACATCTAAGAGACATGATTTTAGAATTAAGGAGAGGGTTAAAGCGACATACTCGAATGATGACTACCTTGATGAAGTCTCAAGAGAGTCCACACGCTTGGAAGACATGATCTGACCAAGAAGGAAGAAGAGAAAATGGCCATGGTTGAAACAACCATTTCGGCTGAGAGAGAGAGAGAGAGAGAGAGAGAGAGAGAGAGAGTGTGTGTGTGTGTGTGTGTATTAGTATATTATATTAAAGATTGAAGGGGAAAAGAGATGAACATAATCGTTCTTGGTTACCTTGAGAGAGTTCTTGAATCTTCAAGAAAAATTCTGGTTTTGATCCGTGAGTAGAATTTTGTTTTCAATGTTTGATGTTATAAAGTACATAAATGGATTCTAAAGGGTGAGTAGATGTGATCTAGAGTTTTTTGGGAGAGATTGGAGGTGTTTAGGGTGGTCTTAGGCTTGGAGAATGGTGGTGTGTTCTTAGTGTTCTTGGTGTTCTTGGAGAAATGGAGAGAATGGAAAAAATAGAGAGAAGCTGGACGAAATTTGCTGAATGGGGTTGGCCGAATGGCTGGAGGAATTCTTGTGATTGAATTTTCAGATTAGGGAGAAGAGGGAAAGCTGGTTGTTTGAAATTCAAAAGGTGTAATTTAGGGAGTGAATTAAGGTAGAAAATATGGTAAGAATGGCTTGGTTGATGGAGGTTCTTGGAGCTGCCATGGACGATTGGAATTTGCTGAAGTTTTGCTGAGATGAATGAGGTTGAAGGAGCTATAGGGTGGCCGAAATGTGGAGTGCAATGGTGGAGGAAATTTCTGGTTGGTTGAAGCTTAATCCATGGAAGTTTCATGGAGTAATTTGCTGAATTTTTGAATTCCAATTGAAGGCTTGATTGTAGTGATTGAATGAGTGATTTAAGGAGTGGCTATGGTGTTCATTTCATGTAGATCAATGGAGGAGGTGATGAAGTTTAGTTCATAGCTAACTAAGGTTGGTTTTACAGAAAATTGGACTGAGTTTCGGACAAAGCTTGAAGAGGGAACAAGGCTAGAATTCCTAGTTGGTCATTCAAAAGGTTTGCTTGAATTTTTGTGCAGATTCTTCTGCAATGTTCCAACTAACTTGCAGAAGGTTTGAAGGGGTATTGGAGGGTCTTTTAAGGCTGGTTTCCAGCCTTCTTTATGGAGGAAAGATAGAGATGAATTACTGGTTTGAAGGCTAGAAGAAACAGCTTGGTTTTTGGACTGCTAAGTTGCGAAACTGCCTAGGAATTTTTCGTGGTTTATACAGCTTTTGTGCAGTCCGATTTTTGGCCAAAGATTTCAGTCTTCAAGCTGAACAAATTAGCTATTTTTCTGGCAGCATTTGAGTGAGAAAAATGGCTAAAGTTTTCGAAAGTTGGACTGACCAAGAAGCTGGAAAATTTTCTGATTACTACATGAAGAAGATGAACACTTATAGAGTGGAGTTTGAAGGCTCAATCATGGAGATTAATTCTCTTGGGAACCTTCCTTAACTCCTTCTCCATTTTCAGTCAACATTCTATCCTCAAGGTGACATTTTCGAAATTCCAAGATCAAAGAACCTTGCTGGAATTTTCTACAAATAAAATATGGGTTTGGATAATTGAACAAGCTTAATTGATGAATAATTTAAGGTAAGCTAGGGAACAAAAAGGGCATGAATCCCTGAAGAATTTTTGTAGGGAACAAGAGTAGGACAACACTCCTACTTCTTCTTATGGAATACAAAGGCCGAAAGTCCAACCTTAAACAAAATAAAACTTAATCATGCTAAAACTTAAATGATGGGATTTGAACTAAAAACCTTAGGGATAAATTCCAAAGCTCTAACCATTAAACTACAACAACTCTTGTTCTTATTCTCTCTCCCAAATATTTTTCCTATTTAATCCTTAAGCTATCTCCCTACTTTCATTTCGAGCAAAATTACCATTTTGCCATTCCTACTCAATAAGCACAATTGAGCCTTCTAGACTATAAATCTCAAATCCAAAGCACATAAAATCATTCAAAAATATATTTATGCATGCAAGAAAATATAATATGCATCCCAACCCCCTTACTCTAGGATTGGTTTTAGTTGGGGTTTCACACAAAATCTCAATTTTGGAAAAAAATAAATTAAACAATGGATCCAAAATCTTATTTTGGAAACCTTTTAGGTCATTTTGAAAAAGAAAATTCTTGTTGGTTAAAAAAAGTAAAACATATATATATATGCACTAAATAAAGGAATAATGCTTTTGGCTTGCAAAGACAACAGCCTACATGTGCAAATAACAATTGCTATGAGTTTCATTTTTTTTTTATTATATATAGCAATTTCCTTTTTGTTTCCTGTCCAGCCACCGACAATAACCAAAAACAATAACAATTCGGAAAGAGCTACAAACAATGGGTGCAAAAAGGATGCCAATTGAAATCCAGTTGGAAACAATTCCAATTCAGAGTGCCAAAGCCATTCACTAATTTCCGATTTCGTCCACCAATTGGAAACTATTTCCAATTTGAAAACAAATTCATATTCCACCAATTACACTGATTGGAGACAATTTCCAATCCGTGCAAAAAATCTTGATTTCGCTAGAATTGAAACAATCACAAAAAAATACAAATAAAAATAAAAATTCTTCAGCTGAAATAGTTTCAGCAAATTAAATATCCTTTTTTTAATATTTATTCCTTTTGTTCGCTGAACCTAGGGAATCAATTCCCTTCACAATACTGGTTACAATTGACTAATGAATTTAGAAACAAAAATTAATTTCTAAATTAACAATTGCGAATTAGTTTTGAATTTGTTTTTGTAATCAAAATTCTCACAGAACAAACAATTTGTTCATAACCCACTGAAACAAATTTTCCAAAACAATGTTTTACATGAAACAATTTTCATGGACCTAAAAATTATTCTTTAAAACAATATTAATATTAATAATAAGCTCATAAAACACATACGAGATGGTTCTGATACTACTGTTGGATTTCATTCATGCAATAACAATTAATGTACAGTGAAAATTAAAATGAAATCCACTCAAAGAAATCACTCGTATGTGTTAGGCGTGAAATAATCACACTATTGTAGTACTTTTCATTAGCCTTTTGGCATGCTTTTATAAGATAAACAATAGTTTTCTACTCAAAACGTGCTTTCATATATTTTGAGGACATTCTATGAACATGAGCAGAATTAGGGCTTAAATGATATCTTTTTATGATGTGAATGAATATATATACCTTTGAGGCCTTGTAATACATATTTCACAATTTTTCTAAGTGTTTGTCAAGTGCATAGATTGATGCACGGCCTTGCGTCAAGCCTAGTAAAACAGAACATACCTTAGAAGGCATGCACGGCCTTCTCGTGCATAACAGGGGATGAATTGTTGCTCCCAAAAATTTGTCAGAAACAAGAAAAAAATCACGTTTACCATCTACACAGCTAGAGGCATTGCCATGCATAGTGTACAGCCACTATGCATGGCCATGCAAGGAGGCGTGCCAACTTCAAAGAGATTTGGTAATTTTTTTGCATGGCCATGATGCACAATAGTGCAATCACCCTAAAGAGCTTTAGAAGTTTCTAAATTGATCTAAAGATGGTTTAAACTTCCCAAATCCAACTAAGGACTATTTAGAGGGCTTCTATAAAAGGAAGGGATGTGTAAGAACACATAGGTATGATATTCTTGAAGTTACTTCTTCAAGAAACATAATTCTTTGAAGGAAAAGCACCAAAGAAGGCTAAGGAAGGAATGAGAAGGCTAGAGGCAAGAAGACTTGATATTGTGGGCTTCCTAAATTTAAATCTTTCAAACTTTCTCTTATCCTTTCTTGTTTCCAAGTTTGTTTGTTCTTAGTTTCCTTGTAATTCAAACAATTCAAGTTGTTATCTATGTTTTATGGCTGTGCCTTTTTATAGATTTTGTTACTTTGAGATTCAACTGTTGAAGATTCTATCTTTGATATTATAAAGATTGCCTCTTGAGTATTTGTGTAATTCTAGGAATCTTCTATTTCAATTATGTTGAGTTTTTATGATTCATCACCATATTTAACTTGCATGATTGAATAGCTAGGAATATTGAGCTATGTGAATTACTTGTCATGGTTTATCCTTAGGTTAATAATCTAGTGGCATCTACTTATCTTAATTGAGTGCAAGTTTTTTGCTTGAGTTGGATGAATAGGGAATTGCATAATTCTAGTTATTATGTTTGCAGGTTTATGGAATATATTCAAACTTAATGTCGATGATGCTTTGATTTGCTTGTCAATCTTGTGATTAGTCTATGACAATTGATTAATTGAAGTATTAAGGTCTGCAAGAAAATGTTAATCAACTTGGACTAGATTAAGAAAGAGATTAGGGGTTAATTGGGAGCATTTGATGAAGATTGATCCATTTATGCAAGGATAGGAATTTTTGGCAGTTTTGCAAGAATTATAAAATCAACTACTTAATGTGATCGTATCAATGAAAAGTTACTTAATCGAATTTCATAACATAGGCCTAAGAACTTAGTAATTGCTAAATTTGTTTGAAAGTTCCCTAATTTTATTTTGTTTCCTATTTTGATTTTGTTCCTATTTTATTTTGGCTTTCTAGTTTGTCAGGATTAATTTTAGGTAGTTTCTTAACTCAACTTCCCCCATATTTTTACATACATATAAATAGGTCATCAGTAGGATTGGTTTTGCTAAGTGTTCCCAAGATGATTTCATGTGTATAAAGTAATTGGTGTTTTTTTTTTATATAATGTATATTTCTCTTGTTCCTTATGGCATTTGATACCTTACATTCCACTATGCTAATGTGTATCTTAAGAAGTAGGGTTTAAAATTTGTTGGTGCATGGTGACAGCATTTTTGATAAACCTATATTTTTATATCGTGGTACTCCACAAACAAGTTGTTGGCGCCATTGCCAGGGAATAATAGAAATAGTTTGATCATCCTTACCCTTGAATGATTCTTGTGATACTTGGGTGAAGTAATTCTCTTGGTGCCAAATTTTCTTTTTACTCTTTAACTTTGTTTATTTTATTTCATAGGTTGCTCATCTTGTTGATGAATCTTAGAAGTGATAAGAAAATAGATAAAGAAGCAACCACCACGGTGCTTAAATCGAATCCTTAGGAAGCTAGGATTTGTGAAGAAGGAGTTCATCTGGAGGAGCATTCTTCTTCCAAATCTGAAATTCTTACAATTAGCGAACAACTAGAGGAACAAATTGGTGAAATCTCTCCTCACTTTAATTCTCTAATGGCTGCCAATTTATCTCTAAAAGAACTTGCTGCACCCACTCTTAATGATCATCCTCTATGCATTATTTTTCCTCAAGTCACAGCTAATTTTTAAATTGCATTTTGGTTTTATTCAACTATTGCCATCTTTTCATGGGTTGTCGGGTAAAGATCTACATGGACATTTAAAAGAATTTCATGTTGTATGCTCTAATATGAAACCGGATGGTATCCAAGATGAGGTCATTAAGTTACATGCATTCCTATTTAGCTTGCATGGTAGGTCTAAAGATTGGTTGTATGACCTTTCAACTGGGTCCATTAATAATTGGTTGAATACACAAAGATTTTTCCTTGAAAAATATTTTCCTACATCTGGAGCTACAACCATTAGAAAATAGATATGTGGTACAAGGTAATTGCATGGTGAGTCCTTATATGATTATTTGGAAAGATTCAAAAGGTAGTGTGCTAGTTATCCTTACCATTAAATTAGTGAGCAATTGTTGTTCAATATGTCTATGAGGGATTACTTCCTTATGATAGATCAATGATTGATGCCGCAACTAGTGGTGCCCTTATGGATAAAATCCCACAAGTTGCTAATGAGTTAATTTCAAATGTGGCAGCTAATACACAACCTTTTGACACAATGAATGACTTACATAGGAAAGTTGGGGAAGTTACCACAAGTTCTTTAGAAGATAAAGTGGATAAACTAGCCACATTGGTAAGTAAGATGCTTGGATCAAATTCACAAATTAAAGCATGTAACATGTGCAACTCACTTTAGCATATAAGTGATTCATAGCCTACCATAGGTGCTAATGAACATGTGAACCCTTTACGGTTCCCAAATCAACCTCTTAGGAGATACAATCCCTATTCCAACACGTTTAATGAGGGATGATGTGATCATCCAAATTTTAGATGGGGGAACCAAGGAGGGAGACCGCAAAACATTTCTAATAACCCTTGTATTGCACCACCTTCCTAAGACCAATCTAATAGCATGCCCCTAGAAGATATGGTCAAATCCCTTGTAGCGAGATCCTTGACATTCTAAAAGGAGACAAAATCTAGCATTCGAAACTTAGAGAATCAAGTAGGACAATTGGCCATGGATACGAGTCAAATCTAAGTACAACTGTCTAATAAGTTTCCATCTCAACCTTTAACCTTGAGGATCCTTCTAATTCTTAAATTGTAAGTTAAATGGTCATGCAATCAATATTATATGGTGGAAGAAAATCAAAAACCAATTTCCATCACTCATATGCATTATTACGGAACAAAGAAAGGTAAAGAAAATACCATCATGCGTTGGTGCTTTCACTGCTATTCAAAATTTTCTTCGCACTTGATGGCACGATCCAACAATTTCCATTCAGTCACAACCACTGCAATTCAAGAGTAGAATTGCCTTCAATGATAATCTACAGATGGAGCACTCGGTTTTACTATGAATAATGTGCTAATATATTTAAGGTGGTTAGGGTTTCTGCAAGAAAGAAGAAGAAGAGAGCACGGGATCAAGAAAACAATTTTTCTTTCTCAATCTCTCTCTCAAACACGACATGAATATCTGTATATCAATATTATGTTTTGTAACCAAAATCCATAAAGAATAAGGATTCTTTAATTGCCAATTATAATTGTAATTTTTTCACAAATTATAACTAATTATAATTTTACCACAATAATTTCTTCTTTTTTCAAGTAACTCTGTAATGTTATCAAATAACATCCCGAGTTCTTTATCCTTTATTGTGTGTAACCCATTAGGTTTCTTGGTCTATTGATAGTAAAATATGAACTAATCCAAACATCTTTAAGATTAATAATCCTTAATAATTGGAATTAACTTATTAATTCTAGTTATGATTGATTTATTAATTCTCTAAATAATAAATCCACATTCAACAGAACATCAGCAATATCTATTAATACATTATGACAACCCAAAAGTCTAGAAAGTTATACAATATCTTATTCAGTTTAGAGTATGGAATTATTGCCAACTCCCTCCAGAATATTAATTAATTCTGGCCCAAATATTTCATTACTTGTTCCCAAAATCCATTACTCATCACGTATATCAATTGGAACTATTTTCAATACACAGTCGCTTGACTAAGGACTTTTCGAGTAGTGATTCCTACAAGTGGCCATGGAATATTAACCCCTACTATTAGGAGTGGTGAATTCTTTATTGATCATCTCAACTACTTCCATTTACTTCGCGTTGTACTTAATATCCATCCTATAGATGGTCTTCTCAGGACTCCAAAGATTGCAACCAAAACGCAATGTTTAGTGAACAAAGTACTTATCTGTAAGCCTCATCGTCAGCCTAGCTCGTTACATGTCGTTCCACTGGAAAGGAAAAGGAAACTAGTTGGTACCATTGCTTTGGATTCCTTACCCAAGAAATCTCACAACGGGATTCTCTTAGTTCTAGTTTACTTTCCAAATTCAATACCATAAATCCTTTCAATTCCATTTTCTAAGAAGAAGTTGAGCTCCAGAATGGTACCCAGGTGGTGGACCAAAGCAGAGCTTTGGCCCTCACTCTAAGGAATCGGTTTCCTTGGAGATCTTAAACCTAAGGATACTTGCATATTTGCTATGATGTGATTCTATCTCTAGCACTAAATAGTTATCCCTGTGATTATCACATAGTTAGGTTATCCAATGTACTTGTTCTAGTAACAAGCATCTACGTATTAACTTTGAGTATCACAATACTAATCGATGTGAGAACCACCGCATAATCAAATGAGGAAGTATAACATGTGCTAGTCTTAACATATTATTGATGTCCTATCTCGTTAATACTATGACTAGGGATAATTTAAGTACAAACACTATCTAGTATAGTAGGAACCTCACATCATGATATCTATCAAGATTTTCTTACCACAGTGTTGCACTTGGTACTTTATTTAACAATTATATTCATATGAAAGTATAAATAAAATAAATTGAAAAATAAAGAATTCTTTGTAATATTAAACAAACGTGCAATATACAAAATACATGTAATTACTTCTAGGGCATAACATTAACATAAATCTCATCTAGGGGTAAAAGTGTAATTTTGCAAAGAATTCTGTGTTTCTATATCTATTTTTCAAGCTCGCTCTTTTTTATTTCTTGCAAAACGACCCAGTGAGCATGATGCATTTATGTCAACTGAACGACATAAAACAACAATGCTTATTGGGAGGCAACTCAATTTTATTTTTCATTTCCTTATTTCACCTTATTTTTCTTTTTAGTGTGATTAAAACAATTAAAAATTCCAAAAATATTTTCTTTGAGATTATTTGAAACTTTTTAAGATTTTATTCTTTATTTTTATAATAATCGCAAAAAATTTTCTGCAATCAGCACCGCCAAAGGCATGCTAATACCTCAGGCCATGGTACTCTCAAATTTTTCTACAATATTCACGGGCACGTGCTTTTGCCCCCGTGCATCCACAATAGATTTCTTTAAAATTTAGATCTACACAGGTTTTGCCATTTTCTTCCCAAAATTCATTATTCATTTTCCACCCGTACACCCTTACTCTATCTTCTTCACGCCAACAACCAACTACATGCAATTTTCACTTTCAAATCCATCATTTTGCCATAACAATTTCAAGAATGAGCAATTTCTTCAACTTGAGGTCCAAAAATTGCATCTTTTGAAGGGGGTTTTCTTCAGAAAAAAACTTTCCAAATCAAAGGTGTTTTTGTAAGAAAAGCTTCGCACAATTCACCTTCAATACATAAGCAAGAGATTGTATAGAACAAAATGTCATCTTGATGGTTTTGGTTGCTCAATTTTTTTTGCTTGAAAGGGTCTGAAAATCATAATTTTTCTGCAATTAGTAAATTGTAAAAAACTTTAATTAATTGTTATACTGGTGGTGAATTGATAGTGGCAGGATGTTTTGTCTATGGTGAAGATGAGGGACTATTATTGGTACATTATAAAGATGATTATGCTACTTGTTCATTGCCAAAACTTTTTGGCATGATAATGCTCTAAATTAATATACATTGCTACATTTTATTGTTGGAGAAAGTTGTGATTGATTGCAGAAAAGTGATGAGGATCAATTGAGACGTTTGGGCTTTTGTATGGCGAAGTTTGTTTAGTCATTGTGACAGATTTTTTGTGCTCTATATTGCTGAAATTTTATTGCTTTATGGCTGCACATTGACATCTTAATGTTGAGAAGTTGAATTATGTTGAGTTATGTTGGTGATGATACATGCAGTGGAGCACTTTGTGGTGAAATTAGTGGAGTAGTTGCTGGCTAAATGTTGGGGTTTTCTTTTTGTGGTTGAATGAAAGGTTGAGGGAGCTACTTACTTATTACTTATTATTTCTTATCTTTTGATTCCCCCTTGACATCCTACGTTCCTTCACCTTGATTTATACTCTTATATCTTATTTTTCTTGGCATCCTTTCCATATCTTGATACATTTCATGGCTCCTAAACAAAAGCATGTGGTAAGAAGGTGTAATGGCTCTACTTCTAGATAGTCATACTAAGCTAGGGAACATGACCCCATTAGCCTACATTTCACGGATCGTACACAAATTGCTAGCTTTGAGAACTTCTGTCATAGGACATTTTGGCCTAATTGCTTCACTGATCACTTTACCTTTCAACACTTAGGCCTTAATGAGAAAATCACTAGTCTTCTCTATAAATCGGGTTAGGATGATTTCTTAGACATTATAAATTGGGTTATGGTAATCTAATGATAGAATTCCTTAGAACCTACTCTTTTAGGTGAGAATGCATCAGTTTTAACAATGTAAACACTATTAGCTTCTGTCTATGTAGACAAATGTTCAACATATCTCTAAATCAATTTAGCGTAGCTTTAGCATTCTATGTTGGGAAGGATAGTGCACTACAAAGAGATAGCTTTGCCAATGACTTAGATGGGGTAACTTTTTGGCAAACACATAACACGAGTCCTATGTGGTGGGCATGTATTTTTACGAATAGCCAATTTACCTTATCTTGTAACACCCCGCTACCTAGGCCCGACAGGGCTGGGGATGTCGCCCCGTCCAAAGGACAAGTGGTCTTTATAACTAGGTCACACAATCAAAATAGTGGAATAAAAATGATATTTTAACTTAAAATTTATTACAACCCAAGAATAAACCCAAGAATACCAAAAAAAAATCCATAATAAAATTTATCCACTCTCATCTCCCCAAAGCATTACACAAAATAATTTATCAGAAAATTTTTCAAAGCAAGCAATATCTAGCTACTCATCCCCACAGCAGGATCGACCTGAAATCATGGTAAAAAAAAATGTTGATGCGACAAAAATCTCAGTAAGTCCGTGTGTGCTTTGAGTGTCGAGTGAAAACAGTTCGTGAATGCAAAGTATAAAATCTTTATAAGAGAAATACTGGCAAGCAATAAATATTAGTTAAAACCAAGAGTGGCATTTTCGCTTTTCCCGCCATACATAATAATTAAAATCAACCACTCAAAAGAAAAGGTTAAGGGTTACCACACGTTGGGCCCCATAACCGGTCAGAATGCCGACACTTTGTGTAGACTAACAAAAGGTAGGTAATCGGCCTACCGGGCAATATACTCCTCCTTCTCTATACCCAAACAACAACCGGGTGTCCATTCCGGCAAAACACAGTCACTTGACTAAAATAAAAACTGCTAGCTTGGACCGACATGACTAAGTAGTACTGACGTTTCTCTAAGTTGAGTTCATCTTCTGGAGGTGGCCTCTTGCCAAAAGACTCACTCTTGCTCTTCAAAACTAGTACTACTAGCCTAACCTTATTGATTACTCAACGTAACGTATCCCACTTGGGAGAAAATGAACAAAACACCGTTTCACATAAAAATGGCAATTAAGGGTTTCCAAAGTCCTTGTTAAAATCAGTTTTAGAAAGAGTTTTGAGTTTGAGTAAATTTGCATATTGATTTTCAAATAATTCATTTGACTGAAATAAGAAAGAAGTCACTCCTCAATTACCTTTACAAAATGAGTGTCCATGCACTCTACATTTGGCTTGCTATAATAAACAGTTTTACATCAATCAGGTTTTATGTAGGAGCTTACCTGATCCTTGCTCACAATAAAGGTCTCCAACAGTTGACCTAACCCTGCATGGGGTAAATATAAACCACAATCAAACTCATGCCAAAATCTACTTTCACAAATAAAACTAACTCAACTCACTACTACCATGATTCTAGTGTCCCAAGCTTTAAGGCCAAATAATGAATTAAAATGTTTATAAGCCAAGGCTAATTTTGATATTTAAAATAATTAGTGTTTTGGGAAATAGGTACCAATAATTTGAAGGTTTAAATCTTGCTAAATTAATTTAGAGTTTATTTGATGAAGGGTCCTAGGTGGTATTAGGTAAAATAATAATTTATTAATAATTAATTACTGAAAAATAATTGATAATTAAAATTAGTTGAAAATAAAGTTTAATGAGTCTTGATTGAAAGATAATAAATAAATTTTAATAGGTTTCAGTTAAAATATAATAATTAAATCTTAATAATAATATTTTACTTGATATGATTATTTTCATAAAAGGCTTTATCATTTTATATAATATCTATATATTTTATTTTTCTAGCAAAAGCTATTATTTATTTGACTAAACTATCCTTATTATATATAATAATAATCTAAATCTACCCTTCCTGGGGTTTTTTTGAAATTATTAGCAAAAATCATAATATTAAATATTTTATTAAAGGAATAAAATTAGTTTAGGGACAACTAGATCGTGATCATATTCCTATTGCTAACCACAATCATAAACATATACTCCCTCCAATTCATCAAATCATCCAAATCATAAATAAAAGTATAGATTTAAATTTATCAAGACATGATCTAACCTCTACTAGCATAAATATAATCATGGCTTCAATAATCCAACATGAATATAAATCCTATTCACCAAAGGTAACATAATCTCTAGCATACTTGATCACAAATACAACCTATGACATAGAGGCCTGCATTAAACCCTAAAAACACCCTACAATACACTAAGATAATCAACTCATGCATAGATCCCATGTCCATCATAAACACACATTTATTAATGCTTCAATCTCAACTCATCACAACAATACATGCTCAAGCCCTATTCATAATCCATCTTCTACTAATATCATCCTAGAGACATGAATCTAGAATTTAAAAGGATGGTTAAAAAGGCTTACTTGATTGATGAATACCTTGAAGGAGTTTCGAATGGATCTCAACTCCTAGATGTCTAAATCTATCCAAGGAAGATAAAGAAAGCATGGCCATGGTTGATGAAATCATTCGGCCAAGAGGGAGAGTGGTTCGGCCAAGAGAGAGAGAGAGAGAGAAGAGAAGAAAAAAGTCCATTAGCATGCTTATTCATATACATATTCATTAGAGATCAAAGATTAGTAAAGATCAAGTTGATTGAACAAACCTACCTTGAAGGTGTTCTTAAGCCTTTACAAAAATTCTGATTTTTTTTTATCCAAAAGAGCAAGTTGGATTTTGGAGTTTGATGTTAAAAATGGTATGGATGGACTCACGGAAGTGAGTATATGGAATCTGGAATTTTTGAATGAAGTTTGAAGTGGTTTGGAGAGGTATTAGGCGAAAGAATGAATAGGTATTCTTGGTGTTCTATGTGTGCTTGAAGGTTGAAGAGAATAGAGAGAGTTTTGGTTGAAGCTGCTGAAATTCTTAGGGATTAGGGTTGGCTAAACTCTTTGAGGAATTTTGGTAATTAATTTTTCTGGTTTGATAGGAAAAGGAAAGGTTGGTTGTTGAAATCCTAAAAGAATAATTAGTGAATCAAATTTGGAAACAAAATATGTTGAGAATATCTTGATCAATGGATAGCTTTTGAAAGCTTTGATGGCCGGCTGTTTGATCAGTGTTTTTGGCTGGATGAAAGCTGGGTGAAGAAGGTTAATGGTGGCCGAAAGGAAGAAGTGCAATGGTGAAGGAAAGGTCGGCTGCTTGAGGGACATTTTATTGAAGGTTGCTAAATTAATATTGCTGGAATTTTGGTACTCAATCAAGGCATGATTGCAGTGATTTTTTGGGAAATCTTTTAGGGCAGCCATAATTGGATTTTCGTGAAGAAGCATGGGGAAGACAACAGAGTTCTATTCATGGCTGTTTAAGAGAGGTTTGTGCAAAAAAATAATGGAGTTTTGGCCAGGGCAGGAAAAGGAAACAAGGCTGGAAAATTTACTGCACAGAATTTCGCCATTGCTGGAATTTTTCTGGGCAGCTTCCAGTCAAATTGTAGAAAGTTTGAAGGGGCATTCAGAGGTCTTTCAAGGCTGGTTTCCAACCTTCTTCATGGAGGAAAAACATGGCTAAGGAGCTGGGAGAAAACTGGAAGAAAATAACTTGGTTTAAGATCACCTAAGCTGAGATTTTGCCCAGAAATTTTTCTGGTTTTGCACAGCATTTGTGCAGTCCGAAAATAGCTAGAAAAATTCAGATTTCAAGCTGAACAAAGGGCCATTGTCTGCCAGCATTTGGGAGGGAATAATGGATGAGAATTTTGACAACTTGAAGGCATAAGAAGTTGGAAAATTTCAGTTCATTACATGAAGGAAAATGAACCTAGCTAGAGTGAAGTTTAGAAGGTTCACTAGGGGAATTAATTCTCTTGGAATCCTTCCCCATCTCTTCCACATTTTCAGTCCATAAGATGTCTTTCACTAAGACATTTTGAACCTTCAAAGCCACAGCACTTTATTGAAATTTCTGGAATGAAATTGGCTAGAACAAATGTGACCAATCTAACGAATTGAGAATTAAGGAAAATTAAGGATCAATGAAGAATGAATTCCCTTAGGAATTTTGTGCAGGGCACAAGAATAGGATTACGGTACTCCTATCATGTCACCCCTATGACAATACCTCTATTCTACTCTAAAGCACTTAAGACCGAAAATACAACCTTCCAAAGCAAAAATAAAATTTAATCATGCTAAAATTCCAATAATTGGATTTGAACCCATGACCTCAAGAATTAAATCCAAAGCTCTAACCACTAAACCACAACAACTCTTGTTCTTATTTTCTCTCTAAAATATTTTTCCTATTTAATACTCAAGCTATCTCCCTATTTTCCTCTCAATCAAAAATTACCATTTTGCCATTCTTACTCAATACTCACAATTAAGCCTTCTAGGCCACAAAACACAAATCCAAAGCATATAATTTCATATAAAAATATATTTAAGCATATAATAAAATATTATATGCATCCCAACCCCCTTACTCTAAGGTTGGTTTCGACTGGGGTTTCACATATCTACTATTAGATACCTCTATAGACTTATTGCTCACACCATTAGAGGTAAGAAAGAAGGTGAAAGAGTGGTGACTTAGCGAGATCTATTTCATCTTTGGTCTATTATGACTCATTCTTCTATCAATATCACTATCACTGTTTCTTTTGCTTCTTATCTTGACTCCATGGTAGCTTCTAAGAGAGATGCTCTTTGTGGTGCCCTATATATCACTTGACTTGCTAAGAATCTTCATTTGATTCGTGATGACATGGGTTTAGAAATGACTTTGCATTTAATTCCCCTCAACTTTCAAACTCTCCAACATATGGGTATGGTTAGAAGAGTTAGATTAAATCAATATGTTTTGGAGGGTGATGACAGTGGAGTGGGACATGCGAACGAAATACATAAAGATGAGTTGGATATTCCTATTAAGCCCGAGGTTCCCATTGACCCCTTTTCTATGCCACCACCTTCTTCACATGATTTTTCACGTATGATGCATATGTTGGGGGAGTTGTGAACTAGTATGGAACAAGCCTGTAGTCTTCTACACCAAAGATGCAAGGTTATTATATGCAAAGAATGGATTCTACGGGACAAAAATGGGATCATGTGGATGCCCATGTGGGATGGATGGAGGCCAATTAATGTTCTTGTTTCAATTCCATCCATTTTACTTGCACTCCACAATCTTCTCATTTTGGTTCTGGGATGTCTTTTTAATTGGGTACACTGACGGCTCTTTTTAATGATGCACTAATGCATGATAATCTACCTCCTTTGGCGGCTAAAGATTAAGTGTTTATAGTAGTTTTTCTTCGTTCTTTCTTTTTATGTATTTTCCTTTTTATTTCTAGGGTGAGAGTTTTCTAGACTAGGTTTATTTTTATTCATTTTTATGTTATTCTATTTAACACTGTTCCTTTTTCCTTTTTAGCTATGTACTTAATGATCTAACTTTGTTTCTTGGATGCTTTGCTAAGGACAAATATTGCAACTTCGGAGCTATTCTCTTGGCCACTTGGAATCTATATAGGGAGGTTTAGTTTCTTTTACCCTCTATTTTTCTCTCTTATTGGTTATGCTTTATGTTTTTCTTTCTTTTTGGTACATTAAGGGCAATATCTAATTTTAGTGTAGGGGTAGGAAAAATAAATTTTTTTCCCTTTTTTCTTTCAAGGCCATATTTTTTAAAAATTTTTATTCATTTTGGGGCAATAAAATTTTTTGAGTATTTACAAAGAAAAATTGGAGGAGTTCAAGTCTTTTCTTTTGACTTCGGAAAATATTTTTGACATTTATTTAATCACTTTAATTTTTGTTGAACTTTCATATTTTGTTAAAAATAACTAAGTCTTGAGAATTTAGTTTAACATTGTTGATTTCTTAGTAGATGTATGAAGTTTTTAACCTAATGAAATTTATATAAATGACAATGAGATACAAGTAGGTTTTATGAGATAATTTTTAGTAAATTTGTCTAAACTAGTCCTAAATTTTGGTTTAAGTAAATAGGATAAGTGAGGAGAAAAAAGGTTCGAGAATGCAAATTGTATGTCCTTTAGTGAAAAAACAACTTGTGAAAAAGAAAACAAAAGAAAAACATAAGGTTGAAAAAAAAAAAGATTGAATAGGGGGCTAATACGGTGAGATGGAGCAAAACTCACAAACTTGAGGCTATTACTCCCAAGATAAGTTTGCAAAAGAAATATTTGATTGAAAAAAAGAGATCCTAGTTTATTACCCAATTTGTAGCAGTTTAGACATGTACAAAGTACACAACTTGAAATTTGTTCTTTAAACTTTAGTTATACGAATTGCATGATATATATGTTTGGAGCGATGAAGGAAGTGGAATGTAATGAATCGGGATAAACTTGTTTAAACAAACATCAATGGCCTTAGGTTTATTTAACCTAATATGTTAATCTTCTTGATCAAATATGAAAAACTTTAGAGGAGGGGGTGAATAAGGTTTTTGGCAAATTTAAAACATTTTTCAAAACTCTGTTTTGAGATACTCATTTGTATTTTAGATTTGGGAGTTTGCTACTGATACAACGAGAAGCTTTTGGAATGTCTTAAAGATCAACTACAATCTAAATGAGATGAGACATCAGATATGCAATTAATACAAGAATGAAGATGGGTTGGTGAGAAACATAAAGGTTTCTTTTGAGTGATTTGAAAGCTTTTAAGCAAGGAAGTTTATAGCTTATCGAAATTAAATGCAGAGAGAGAGAGAGAGAACACAAGATTTATAGTGATTCGATCTACCAAGATCTAACTCACACTTAAGGATTTTCAACCAGATTTCATTAAACTTACACAACTCAATAGTGTCTATCTACACTAATTACATACGAGGACCACCACACTTGGTTTTACCAAAACTTCTCAACAAATGAACAAATCAAAGTTCACCCCAAATGGGTTTTACAACATAACCTTAATACACAAGAAGGATTAAAGAAATGAACCAGAGATAGCTCACACTTTTGAGCAAATGTACAAGCAAATGAGCACAAACAACCTTTACCTTTTTCAAGCAATTTGATTTCACTTTGAAGCACTATGAAAAGTAAAATTTTTGTATTCTAGAGAGTACGAGTGTTTCTTAGAAACATAGGAAAAAAAATTTCTTTAAAATATAGTTTTAAAACCTTTTATAAGAGTAAAAAGTAGATCTCTATCGGCTAGAAATAGCTAGTTTCACGTTGTCAGATTTTCCAGAGTTTTGGACTCAAGTATCGAACGAGTTGTGTCCAAAAGGTAAGTTCAAAATGGCACCTTTTCGGCAGAAATGATTTGACAATGTGCACAGAGTTTTGCACGAAGTTTTTGGATGCAGAGTCATCCAAACTACTTAATCCAAAAATCCGAAGATTTAATACTTTGAAATCTTTTTGCTTGTGTACTTCATGGTAGAAATAAATTGAATCATAATGTAAAGAGACATAGGAATTTACACAGAAAATACCTTAATAGCAATTCCTAGTCCAAAGTTCTTCCATAGGGACTTCTTAGTATGTAATCTCTTAAGCTTGGTCTGCTACTTAATCACCCATTCTTGGATTTCATTACTTAAGAGTTGCTTAGCAATCTTATTTGCTTGCCTTAAAAGAACTGGGTCAAATATATCCTATCACATATAAGTCACACAAGTTAGTCCTAAACAATGTTTTTCATAAGTCAAAACACAGGAGAATGCACTTAGAGTATGTACTCAATGAGCTTATGACCCAACCTACCTCCTTATCCTCATTTCTTCCATCACACAACTATTCCATGAGAGAATAGTTGTAATTGAAAAGAATGTATAAATATGTCCACAAGGAGGTATAGAATATATTTCACAAGATAAAATGCTTCCCCTTAATATGTGCATATATGAATGTAGGATATGAGACCTCAAAGTACGATTCGAGAGAAAAACTGGATTTAAATTTTGGACTTCCAAAATGTGCATCCAAAACTAGGTGCAGTGAGACTACGGAACTTTTGGGCATAAGGTTTTGGATATCCAAAACATGTGTCTAAAATAGGATAAAGTTAGACAGAAGCTATCCTTTTTAGAACCCATTTTTGGAATGAACTTTTGGAATGAAGAGATAAGTGTCCAAAACTCCCCCTGTGTATGTGTAGGTAACAATGAGTTTTCAAAGATTTTGATCCAACCTAGTTTTCTCAAGAAATTTCAGACTGCAAGGAAAATTTTTGAGCAATGAAAGATATATGTATAAATATCGCTACCATTTGAGATTTTTAACATAGAGCATATCATAATTAGTTTCCAAAATAGATTGTTCAACAACCCAAATCTCAATTTTAACTTTATGCATATGCTTCAAACACATTTGACCATAATAGGATAACCAACCGAAATCAAAATTCATACTTATTATTAGCCAATATACAACCAGTACGTGAGCATAAATTACAATTTATACAAAAAAGATTGTACAGCATACTGGTTTGATCAACCCTAAATCCCCATATATATTTCATATTGTGTTTCACAGAATCTTAAGGAATATTCAGTTTCTACATATAGTTACATCGTAGTCCATAACCGAATAGTACATAATCCAATAATAACCAATAATAACCATCAACAGCAGTGCACAATCCCAACAGTTATTATCAATTTTTTACAGCATTTTCTCACCCTTTTGTCATCAATAAAAAAAAATAGAGAATAAGAAGAATGCATAGGGAATATATATATATATATATATATATATATATATATATAATAGATAGAGCAAGAGATATGCAGAATTGAAGTTGTTCATGAAGGAAATTGACATTTACAGAGCATGCTTCATTCACGGATGAATAAAAATGGAAGAACAATATAGCAGAGTATTGGCACAACATGGTGGCTTGAATACATATCTCTTGGAGCCTTAAAACTTGAAGAACGTTGAAGAATTGCTTGAAGCACAGAAACAGCTTCTTCTTCCTCCGTCCATGAACACCAGTGCACTGCATCCTTTCTTCCTCCGGTGAATGCTTGCTTTCTAGTTCACGGAATATGACTCAACCTAATTTACCAATCGGTGAGCACACATTCGGAAGAGAGAAGCCTCTCAGTTTTTTTTCACAGACTCACTGGCCATCTGTCTTCAAAGCACGGCTTCTTCTCTTATAGAAAACAAAAGCCACATGCTAGGAAACCAAAAGCCACATGAGAGGGAGAGAGAGAGCCAAGAGCCTCTGGAAAAAATATTTTATTTTTTTCCTTTTCCTTTTATTTTATTTTTCCACATAGAAAGCCAAGAGTTATGAAACTAAAAATAATTATTTTGATAAAAATAATGTTCCCGGGATTTAATACCCGAATATTATTTACAAAATAATTTTTAGCTTCACCTTAAACTCTTCTAAACTGTGCCCGGAAAAATCCTATGGTCTAGGCTATTAGGCCAAAATAATATTTATTATTTTCCTTGGACCCGAAAAGCCTAAAATAATAAACATTAATTATTTTCCTTGGGATTACATAAATAACCCAATAAATAATTAATGAGCCCAAATGAACAAAAAATAATTAAACTTTAATTATTTATTTCTTGGGATTTAATTAAATAAATAACCCAATAAACAAGTAAGTAATAATTATTTTCCTCTAGTTTAAGTCCTGGTTAATTTTTTAATTATTCAAACTGGACCTTGGCCCTGAATAATTAATTAACCAATTAAACCAGATAATAAATTTCTCTCCATTTATTTTATTCCAGTCCAATAATAAATTAGACTTCCCAAAGAAAATAAAACTCTCTCAACTGAGATCAATTTCTCAATCTAAAAATTAATTAGGACTTACGGGCTATTCCGAGGACAAAAAAGACACATCGCCTTGGCTACTAAAATGACCAAAATACCCCTACTATATAAATAAATGTATTTTACATTTTAAATATTTCCTAATATCACCATAAGGAAATATTGACCCTAAGGACAATGCTACATTAGCAATGTCTCCGACCTACAAGTAAAATGACTAAAATACCCCTCTACACATCGTTGTACATTTAGAGAGGAAGAAGTGTACTAACACCTCTCTAAATGACATCTACCATCCTTAGGCTTCTAGTCCAATGATCCACGACATCCTGGAGTGTTTTCGCTTTCCAAGGGAGCTACCCTAAAGCAAACATCCAAGTCATGTTTCCTAGGGCCCTAGATATTTAGATCATCCGGACAACCACAAGGGACGATATAGTGTAGAAACTATCGTGTACAAGTCTATCTTAACTAATTAGTCACACATACCCAATATGCAAGTATATTGGCCCTCCGATAAAACGTCAACTATAGCATATCAAAGCATATACTTCAGCTTCTCTAGACCACCAACTCATACTCAAGTTGTAGAATACTAGTTCACGTTGTAGCGGTAGTAGTTTAGATTTCTACCATATAGTACTTTTTAGAAACCACTACTATAGGTTATGTTCTATGTATTCGAAATATGCTTGTGTCATGAAATGAGTGGACTACTCACTGGCTAAAGGTAAGCCATTCCCCATTTGTAATTCATAACATACTAACCTAAACATGAAGAGATTCCCATTCTCATCAATCGGTTAAGAACAACTGTTTATGTATTTAAATAACCTATGATCCATACCTTACTGTGAAATACCTCCATTCACATGGATCACTTATTTAAACACAATGGGTCTATTCCAAACGAAAATGTATACAAATAAAGAAAATAAATTCACGAACGATTTTCGACAAATAAATTCTTTTATTAACATATTCGATATTTTCATCAGAAACCTAGTCTAAGAGAGCATATTCCCAACAATTTCCCACTTGTACTCTAAGACTAGGTAAGTCTATAGGTGCCCACCTCAATGGCATCTAAGTGTCTCTTGAAGACCCTCTCAGCTAAAGGCTTGGTGAATGGATCTACTAGATTGTTCTCGGAGGCAACTTATATCACCACGACTTCCAGTCTCTGGAAATCCCAGTCCATGTGGTACTACCTCACAATATACTTCCCCTCCTTGCGGTTCCAAGGTTCTTTTGAGGTACTTAAGAACATGCTTTACAGCAAGCCAATGAACCTCCCCCAGGTTTGACTGATATCTGCTAACTATGCCTACAGCAAAGCAGATATCTGGCCTAGTACACAGCATGGTGTGCATGAGACTTCCCACAACCGTAGCAAAGGGAATCCTACTCATCCTATCTTTTTCTTCTTGAGACTTAGGACAGTCCCTTGAAGAAAGTGACAACCCATGTCTGCAAGGCATTAGAACTCCCTTGCATGAGTCTATGATGTACTTAGCCAGCATCTTGTTAATGTATGCGATTTGGGATAATCCTAACATTCTTTACTTCCTATTTCTAGGAAGTCTAATCCAAGAATGTAGTTGGCTTCTCTCAAGTCCTTCATACTAAATTGACTAGATAGCTAAACCTTTGTAGATGATAATGATCCTACATCATTTCCAATGAGTAGAATGCCATCCACATACAATATAAGAAAAACCACATTAAACCTCTCAAGTTTCTTGTACACGTATGGTTCATCCTTGTTTTGAATAAAACCATAAGACTTTATAGCCTCATCAAAACGAATGTTCCATGCTCTCGATGCTCGCTTAAGTCCATAAATAGACTTCTTAAACTTACAAACCATATGTTCTTGGCCTTCAGCAATAAAACCTTCCGGTTGGGACATATGGATGTCATCGCTAAGATGGCTATTTAAAAATGTCATCTTGACATCCATTTGCCATATCTCGTAGTCATAGTGACATGCAATGGCAAGGAGGATACAGATAGATTTAAGCATGGCCACAGGGAAAAAATGTTTCCTCATAATCGATCCCTTCTTTCTGAGTATACCATTTCGCCACAAGCCTAGCTTTAAAAGTTTCCACTTTCCCATCTACTCCTCTCTTCCTCTTGTACACCCACTTACACCTAATGGGTTTTATCCCTTCAGGTGAAGCTATAAGATCCCAAACCTGATTGAAGTACATAGACTCAATCTCGGCTTTCATTGCTTTATGCCATAGATTTGCATCGGCATCAGCAATTTTCTCCTCGTATCTAGTGGGGTCTTGTTCCTGATGGTCAGAGATCAGCTCAAAAGCTTCTCCATACCATCTATCTGGAACCCTAGACACTCTCCCACTGCGACGAGGCACCATTTGTACAGGTTCTTGAGGCTGTGCCTCTTCTTGTTCCACAATCGGATCAGAAGAAGTTGCTTCCAAATATAACTTCTCCTTGAGTTCCAACCTAGTTGAACCTTTCGTGGAAGTACTTTGATCATCCTCTAAGTATCTAGTATTGGTAGTAACCAGTACCTTCTGCTCCTTAGGATGATAGAAGTAGCCACCTTTTGTTCCTTTTGGATACCCAACAAAATAGCATAATTCTGATCTTGATTCTAACTTGTCTCCCTTGATCAGTACATAAGCTGGATAATCCCGTATCCTGAGATGATTCAGACTTAGCTTACGCCCAGTCCACATCTCATAGAGAGTCCTAGGTACTAGCTTGGAAGGCACCAAGTTCAGAATATATGCCGCTCTTTCCAGAGCACATCCCCAAAAAGATACTGGAAGAGTAGCATGAGACATCATACTTCTAACCATTTCCATCAATGTCCTGTTCCTTCTTTCAGCTACTCCGTTCTGCTGGGGTGTCCCCGGCGCAGAGAGCTGGGATACTATCCCATGATATACTATGTAGTCATTGAATTCACATAGGAGGTACTCTCCATCACGATCCGATCGTAAGGTCTTGATTAATTTACCTGTCCGACGCTCCACTTTAGCCTTAAATTCTTTGAACTTGTCAAAAGAGTCCAACTTACGTCTCATCAAATAAACATAACCAAACCTTATACAATCATCTGTGAAAGTGATGAAGTACCCAAAGACTTCCTCTAGCTGGTGTAGACAATGGACCACACATATCAGTGTGAACAAGATTCAGCACCTCCTTGGCACTATCTGCCTTTGGGACAACAAACCTTTTGGTCATCTTTCCCATCAGGCAAGATTCACACTAAGGCCAATTCTCCAATCTCAATGAGCCTAAAGGCCTATCATGGATTAACCTCTGAATCCTGGTTGAGTTGATGTGACCCAACCATAGATGCCAAAGATTTAAGTTATTGATACTGGTCTTTCTCTTTTTAGTTAAAGGTTTAGATTGAGCGTTATTAGATTGATTGTTAATAGGATTTAAATAGAATAGATTTCCATACATGTGCCCAGTACATAATATTTCTTCATTTCTACTAATAGAAATACCAGAATGGAAAGATACAAAATATCCTTGATTTAAAAGTTTTGCAACTAAAATCAAATTCTGACGAAAACCATGTACATATAAAATACCTATTAAAACCACTTTCTTATTACAATAAAAAACAAGATCCAGCTCCCCCACCACATGGGCCCAGACTTGTGCTCCATTTCCACACATAATCCATGTTCGCCCTTCTTGAGTCAACTTATCTTACTAAACCCCCTAGAACGAGTTACAGATATGATCAATGGCTCCTAAATCAACAATCTAAGTGGACGTTGATCCAACCACTGATATAGACTCTAGATAGAGAACATTACATGTGGGGTTTTTCTTGGCTTGAAGATCTGGACACTCCTTTTTTCAGTGTCCCTTCTACCCACATATAAAGCACTTACCTTTCGGTTTGTCTTTGGGCTGGGCTACTACGTTTTCCTTCTTCCTTTTGAACTTTCTGGGCTTAGACCCAGTTCTTGAGGAAGAAGCCTTAGCAATCATGGCCATTGAATATGGTTTCATGACCTTCTCTGCCATCTGAAGTTCCTTCATCAACTCAGTTAAACTCATATTTAACTTGTTCATATTGTAATTTAGTTTAAACTGAGTAAAGGAACCCGATAGAGATTCGAGAACCATGTCCATTTGGCTCTCGGGGTCAATGATAGCCCCTAAGATTTCTATCTCCTCGAAAGCAACAATCATCTTGAGCATATGCTCCCTAACTTATGCTCCCTTAGTGTTTATTATAGTTCGAAGAGCCTCCTGCCTTGCGGGCCGACTCTTATCCGCGAACATAGTGGCCAATGAATGACTAATGTCATACGCAGAAGCCATGTGCTCGTGTTTAGACTAGAGCACATTAGACATGGAGGCTAGCATATAGCAACGTGCCATTTTATTAGCCTTATTCCATTCCTTTTCAGCCTCTCGCTCTTTGTCGGTGGAACCTTCCTCGATCACAGGGCAGGTCTCGTAAAGGACATACTTATACTCCTCAGCTATGAGTATTATGTCCAGGTTCCACTTCCAGTCCAGATAGTTTGGTCCCGTTAACTTATTCTCACGGAGAATAATGGCCAAATGACTAAAAGAACCTCTCAGTATTTCTGAAAAATCGAAAAATAAAAGAAAAGATTTAGTTTATGAAAATAAATTTGTGCACAAAAATTAATTTGGCTCTTAGGAAAACTGACATAGCTTCTTTGGAAGATTAACAGTTCCCTAAGCTAAGTGTAATAACTACCACAAATTAATTTCCCTTCTAGGTAATGATCTAGAGAATAACTTCATCGTAGGATGGCCGTTTCTTCTCATTTCCTATGGACATTCCTCGCACTATAACCTCCAACGTGGGCTGGCCGATAATAGTACGTGTCTCGGGTTATCAATTACATCCTTCCATTAGATCTAGATCCTTGTGGTATCCGTATCCTATACTGGTTCACTCCCAGGGTGATGCGAGGGGACCCACGATCTCTAATGAGGATCGTGGTGGAAGCCATGGGGCCGTTGGAACCCCTCTCCCACTTAGTCTTTTAAAATAAAGTTTTTTGGAAAAATATCCTTTTAAAAATTCCATTAAGTTTTCCTTTAACTTAAAAATAAAATATCCAAGTCCATCAAAATCTCTATGTCAATAATTATATCCTTTGAGAGATTTTTCCATAGACTAATTTTATTTAAGTTAAAACTTAATGATTTAAAAAATTTTCCAACTAAAACTTTTCTCGAGACTTTGGACTTAATGTTATTTAACAAAACAATTTTTCTTATGCAAAATAAAATAAAATGACTTTTTATTTTAGCTTACAAAAATATCTAAATCTAATATTTTTTCTATGTCAAGGATTAAATCCTTTAAGAAAATATCTAAGGATTAATTTTTGTTCAAGTTAAAATAACCATTTAATTTTTGAAGAAAAATGTTTTCCTTGTATAAATATTTCCAAAGACTCTGGTCTTTGAAAAACCGCGCACATAGGTACACAAAATAAATAGCATGCCAGAAAACAATAAACGTTTTCATGCTTTTCTATTTTTATACCTAAGTGCCCAAATAATAGAATTAAACACATTAATCAATTAATTAATGATTTTGTTTAATCCTAAAATCCTTTACTAATATTTTTTCATGCAAATATATTTCAAGAATATAAACTATTGCAAAAATATTAACTTCGCCTGGTATGTGACCCAAATTAATATATATATATATATATATATATATATATATATATTGACTGGCGGTCCACGTGCATCGGATGCACCAAATCTGTGCCCTATTGCACTGTGGCTTATAGAGCGCTCGGTGCACCGGCTGCACAAGATCGCACTCTGCTGCAACCCACAGAGCTAATCCGCGACCCATGACCCGCACCACTCAGCTGCCCCGCTCACACGCCACACGCGTGCCAGCTGGATCCAAGCAGCAACCCGTGGAGCACGCCCGTGCCCGCGACCCACGACCAGATGCTCTCACACGTTGACCCGCGTGTTTATCCGTTTTGCACGCCCGACCCAGCTGCATGCTGTGCATTTTGAAGCTTCAATTGTGAAATCGGCTCAAATTTCATGGAATTGGCTCGGCTTAAACAGCTCACTGATAGCGGCTCCTCTCATAGATTTCACGGCACGGCGCGGCTTGGCTCGGCTCCAACGGCGGCTTAGGAACAGTATCATCTTCTCCAGAGAGTTTTCTGCGTCTGTTTCTTCTGCGATTTCATCACAGATTGCTTCCTTTGGCTTCTTTAGACATTTTTCATTACAAAAACTCATCCAAACCAAAACAACAATCGCCTATACCTATTTAAATTGGTTTTACATGATCCAAACTCATCAAAGCCAAAAATTACAGAGAGTTCATGAGAAAACATATCCCATACCATAAACAGCGAAGGATCACATGTTTAAGCTCCAAACAATGTTCTTTTCCATTTTTATTAATTAACATGCTCCCTAAGTCAATAAAATTCATGCTTTGATACCACTTGAAGGAATTTGACATTTACAGAGCATGCTTTATTCACGGATGAATAAAAATGGAAGAACAATATAACAGAGTACTGGCACAGCATGGTGGCTTGCATACATACCTCTTGGAGCCTTAAAACTTGAAGAACGTTGAAGAATTGCTTGAAGCACAGAAACAGCTTATTCTTCCTCCGTCCATGAACACCAGTGCACTGCATCCTTTCTTCCTCCGGTGAATGCTTGCTTTCCAGTTCACGGAATATGACTCAACCTAATTTACCGGTCGGTGAGCACACATTTGGAAGAGAAAAGCCTCTCAGTTTTTTTTCACAAACTCACTGGCCATCCGTCTTCAAAGCATGGCTTCTTCTGTTATAGAAAACAAAAGCGACATGCCAGAAAACCAAAAGCCACACAAGAGGGAGAGAAAGAGAGAGCCAAGAGCCTCTAGAAAAATTATTTTATTTTTTTCCTTTTCCTTTTATCTTATTTTTCCACACAGAAAGCCAAGAGTCATGAAACCAAAAATAATTATTTTGATAAAAATAATATTACTGGGATTTAATACCCGAATATTATTTACAAAATAATTTTTGGCTTCACCCTAAACTCTTCTAAACTGTGCCCGAAAAAATCCTATGGTTCAGGCTAATGGGCCAAAATAATATTTATTATTTTCCTTGGACCCGAAAAGCCTAAAATAATAAACATTAATTATTTTCCTTGGGATTAAATAAATAACTCAATAAATAATTAATGAACCCAAATGAATAAAAAATAATTAAACTTTAATTATTTATTTCTTGGGATTTAATTAAATAAATAACCCAATAAACAATTAAGTAATAATTATTTTCCTCTAGTTTAAGTCTCGGTTAATTTTCTAATTATTCAAACTAAACATTGGCCCTGAATAATTAATTAATCAATTAAATCGGATAATAAATTTCTTTCTATTTATTTTATTATGGTCCAATAATAAATTAGACTTCCCGAATAAAATAAAACTCTCTCAACTAAGATCAATTTTTCAACCCAAAAATTAATTAGGACTTACGGGCTATTCTGAGGACCAAAAAGACACATTGCCTTGGCTACTAAAATGGCCAAAATACCCCTACTATATATATAGATGTATTTTACATTTTAAATATTTCTTAATATCACCATAAGGAAATATTGACCCCAAGGATAATGCTGCATTAGCGAAGTCTCCGACCTACAGGTAAAATGACTAAAATACCCCTCTACACATCACTATACATTTAGAGAGGAAGAAGTGTACTAACACCTCTCGTAAATGACATCTACCATCCTTAGGCTTCTAGTCCAATGATCCACGACATCTTGGAGTGTTTTCGCTTTCCAAGGGAGCTACCCTAAAGCAAACATTCAAATCATATTTCCTAGGGCCCTGGATATTTAGATCATCCGGACAACCACAAGGGGCGATATAGTGTAGAAACTATCTTGTACAAGTCTGTCTTAAGTAACTAGTCACACATACCCAACATGCAAGTATATTGGCCCTCTGATAGAACCTCAACTATAGCATATCAAAGCATATGCTTCCAGCTTCGCCAGACCACCAACTCATACTCAAGTCGTAGAGTACTAGTCTACGTTGTAGCGGTAGTAGTCTATGTTTCTACCATATAGTACTTTTTAGAAACCACTACTACAGGTCCTGTTCTACGTATTCGAAATACGCTTATGTCATGAAGTGAGTGGACTACTCACTGGCTAAAGGTAAGCTATTCCCTATTTGGAATTCATAACATAATAACCTAAATATGAAGAGATTCCCATTCTTATCAATTGGTTAAGAACAACTGTTTATGTGTTTAAATAACCCATGATCCACACCTTACTATGAAAGACCTCCATTCACATGGATCACTTATTTAAATACAATGAGTCTGTTCCAAATGAAAATGTACACAAATAAAGAAAATAAATTCACAAACGATTTCCAATAAATAAATTCTTTTATTTACATATTCGATATTTTCATTAGAAACCTAGTCTAAGAAAGCATATTCCCAACAGTTCAAAGATTGATGCAGAAATTAAAAAGATAATTGTCAAAAGAACATTAGTAAAGTTGTGCAAGTAGAGGATGTCTTGGAAGCAGTCCGTAGAGGTGATCATTTAGGAAATATGGACTATCTCTGGCTTGGACTCGGCATCCTTTTTTGAATATTATCCAGCAATCCTACTAGACTTCCTCTTTACTACCACACGCTTCTATCTTTTTCCAAATGAGATAAGGATTTCAGTAGGGGTAGGAGGTGCTGATTCTTGCTGATATATGGATGTCTGCCTTTCGTATTCAATGGCTATCATTTCCTCATCCTGCTACTCTTTCACAGCTTCTTCTTCTTCAGTGGCAGTTTGTTCTTTAGTTACCTTTTCCTGGTGTTGATGGAACAAGCATTGTTTCATCATTTTTATCCTTCTCTTCTACTGCAGTTAGCCTATTCCTGAGAATTTGAATTTCTGAACTGAGGCTGTC
This sequence comes from Voacanga thouarsii, assembly GCA_026120185.1. Classification (NCBI taxonomy): domain Eukaryota; kingdom Viridiplantae; phylum Streptophyta; class Magnoliopsida; order Gentianales; family Apocynaceae; genus Voacanga; species Voacanga thouarsii. Next base: position 59,170 of record JANUWF010001030.1, read on the forward strand.
CACCTTAACAACCAGTAAATTAATTGCTTCCAGAATGCTCTGATTGATGCCTTTGTCTTGAATTTTCTGTTTTCCGTTGCTAGAGGACTCGGCTTGAGTTTCTGTTTCAGTATTTCTTTTAGTTCCTGCAGATTGAGCCGTTCATTTTCCTTCCTCCTTAATTTTTAGCACCTTTTCCTTCTCTTCATCTGATAGATCTTTGAGCAAAACCCATTTTCGATTCACTTGAACAAAACCTATTCTTTCGAATGACTCCATGTTATAAACATTTATCTTTATCTGACCAGGTCCAAACTTATCTAAATCCATATTGAAGTATCTAAATGCTTTGGTCAAAAGATTACCATATGGAAGTGTCTTATGTGAAGTGTTTCTTAACTACATCATTAATTTAACTGCCAAAAATCCAAAGCTGATCTGTCATCCCTTAGAAAGAGCCATCAATAGTATCATTTGTATGATACTTACTGAAGTTTTATGTCCAATGCTTGGGGCAACCATAGTCGACACCATATGGTGTAAGACTCTTCCAGGACCACTCAACCATTTCGTCTTTCTATCACCCGAGTTTCTAAAACTTTTCCCATCGGAGAATCTTTCCTTAAATATACCTAAATAAAAAATGTATGTCCATTCAAGAAACTTGTTCATCTCTAAGAATTGAATACCGCTATCTCTCGCACAAAAAATTCAATTAAGTAATCTATGATCAAATTCTACATTTACACATCCTACTCAGGTGCTATACTATTAAACCATAAACCTTCTTCTAGTCTGCTCAAGTCACCTTTTTTTTTAAATTAGCATAGAACTCCTAAACTAATGGGGTGTACAACTTTTCATCAACTATCAGTAATGCTTCCCAACTAAGATTCTCGAACATATTTAGAATATCTGAAAAATTTAAGAATCCCCCATCCTCAACCTAATATCCCGAAATCACAGTTCTATTCCTAGATAGCTAATCATTGAAATTAGTTTCACATTTTTTATCAAGAAAGTGGGGTACCTAAGTCTTAGAACATTCTGGTACAGCATGCTCTATAGATGAGTTAGATCGTGAGGCTTCCACAACGATTTTTTTCTTTCTGCTTAGTGTCTTGAGGTGTAGCAACTTTTGTCTTAGCTATTGCTTTCCCCATCTTGGTTCTTTTTGCAGTTCCTTTGATAGATTTTGTTGTTTTTGTCAGAGCAGAAATGAGGAGAATGTGAAGGATTTTTTGTTTTTGTTTCAGAGAAGATGAATTGAGAGTGACAGATAGCAATGTTGGTTTCTCATTTTCAAGAGAAAGAGACAGTGAAGGCCTTTTCTTTTGAGATTTCCTAGGTTTTAGATAGGATAAGTACAATCAAGTGCTTTACATCAGAGACTTTTTAGAGGTATTGAAAAGAGCACGGACATTTGAAAATTTGAAAAGTCATTTCTGGGCTCCTGTTTTCTTTCACCGATAACAAAAATATTTGGCTTTTCATAAATTTTTAGTTGTCGTTATTTTAGACTTAGACTGAGTCCAAAAATGTTCGTTGAAAAAAAGAATAAAAATAGTTCAACTAAAGCGATTTTGGAGTCATGTTTTCCAAATAGTGTATCCAAAAGCTTTGTCCAAAAGTTGTGTCTCCTGTGGTTCTGCAAATAAAAACAACAAATCATTGGAAAAAATGTTAGTTACATGATTTTGGTAATTTCTAAACCTCTTCTCAGATGATTGAACCTTTCTTTGGCCAGAGGTTTTGTAAAAATATATGTAAACTGTTCATCTGTTGAGATATATTCAACATATACATCTCCTTTTTGTTGGGGATATGCCCTAGAGTCAATTTTTACTTATACTATTGTCATTATATTTTATATAATAATATGAGACTTTCCTTTCCATGAATAGTGAGTTTTGTTTTGTTGGTCATCAAATATGTGACTTGATAGTAAAACCCTACAATGACTATTATAAAACTGTCCCTGATCGATTATTATTATTGGAATAATAATAAATTAAGATTAGTATATTTGTGACTTGATGGCTATGTTTTACTGGCCATGGATATTTGTGATATCGAGTCAAGACATAAATAAATGTTAAAGAACATTGTATTGGACATGACCCACTGTGAGAGTACTTCATGGAATATGTCATAAGTACTTTCTAGCCATAATAATATTGAAAGTTCTTCGACCTAAATTCATCATAGTTTCCTACTAAATAAATTATATATTTTGACATTGTCTAAAATTGTCTTTAACCAGATAATAAATTAGACTACTGTTGGATATAGAATAAATCAAGGAGAGGAATATGATTGATTATGAAGGAATTTGTCCCTCTCAGTTATGGGAGAGATATCCATGGGCCCCTTGATAAGTTAAACTGTTAAAAATGCATGGCCGTGCTCAAATATATCAATCTAAGATATTGATATCATTTGTTTGAACAGTCTACGATGAAGTCAAGAAATAATTGATTAAGCTTAATAAGGATGATATGCTCCGTGCCTTATGCTTAATCTGGATATCGTGTGACAAAAGGACTAAATATAAAATTATGGTTTGGTTTAAAGAGATCACTGATCTTCATTTAACCTGGATAGTTATAATGTTTTGCTAGAAACCGCTTATAACTTGTGGGCCATTTAAATATGATTTAGGCACACTGCCAATGTTAAATTAACCTATAGGGTCACACAATAAGCGAACTTGTTAGGTTATTTTTCTGGTGACTAGGTTCGATGAATCTGGAAATATGTCTAAGTTAATCGTACTTAGAAAATTTACCAGATACAATGAATCTAGAAATATGTCCACATTCGATGTATCTGGATGATGTCCAGATTATAAGAATCTGACTCAGTAAATTAATTAGTTAAATTATCGAGATAATGGAAGAATCTTATCATATCAGTTTTAATTTAATTTGAATTTAAATTAGAATATGATAAGATATTATTTGGGTTGTACTTTAAGAGGTTCGGGGGTTTTTAAGAAAACCCTAGCCGTCTTTTCAATAGTCCAATTTTTCGGTTGAGAACATTCGTGCCATTCTCTACCAGAAAAGAAAAAAAACCTCTCAAACCCTAGGCGCTAGCACTCCCCGGGTATCGAGTGAGTTCGCGGTGTGTATCCGATAGAGGACGTTTGCATACTGCAGCGTCTGGTGATTGTTCGGGTTGAACGTACAACAACGCAACCAGAATCGAATGATTTCGATTACAGCAACCAGAGGTAATTCTTAAACCTTAGATCTTCTTAATCGTTTACTTGGGTCCTTGGGAGGGATTCGTGGATGTTTTCCACGTTTGGAAGTCCACGAATTCTAACACTTTGAGCATATGATTCCTAATAAAATGATACTTAACCTCAATGTGCTTTGTTCTAGATTGTTGAACAAGATTTTTTGTTAAATTAATTGCACTTGTATTATCACATGGTATAGGTACGCAATCAAAATTGAGACCAAAATCAAGTAGTGTGTTTTTCATCCACAAAATTTGTACACAATAGCTGGCTGCTGCAATGTATTCAGCCTCGGTTGTGGATAAGGATACACAGGCCTATTTTTTTGCTATTCCATGACACTAGAGAGTGTCCGAGAAATTAGCAGTGCCCACTAGTGCTTTTTCGTTCAACTTTACAGCCTGCATAGTATAGCCTATAAGATCAAAGGTGTTAGCACTAGGATACCATAATCATAAGTTCGAACCAAATATCTAAGAATGTGTTTTACGGCATATAAGTGGGATTCCTTTAGACACGATTGAAATCTGGCATAGTGACAAACTGAAAACATAATGTCTGGTTGGCTAGCAGTAAGATATAACAAACTTCCAATCATACATTCGTATTTTGATTCATCCATTTTCTTACCCTTTTCATCCTTGTTAAGTACTAAAGAGGTATTCGTAGGTGTACTAATTTTTCTGGCGTCATTCATACCGAATCTCTTAAGCAATTTCTTAGCGTACTTGGCTTGATTTAGGAAAATTCCATCCTTGGTTTGTTTAATTTGCATCCCAAGGAAGAAGTTGAGTTCTCCTATCATGCTCATCTCAAATTCTTGCTGCATAATCTTAGGAAACATCTTATACAAGGATTCATTAGTAGTATAAAAAATGATATCGTAAATATAAATTTGGACAATGAGAAGATCATCAGAATTTTCTGACTTAATGAATAGTATACTATCAATCAAACCTTTTGAAAAATCCTTTGAGAGCAAGAATCCACTAAGCCTTTCATTCCAAGCTCGTGGGGCTTGTTTTAAATCATAAAGAGCTTTTGAGACTTTGAAAACTTGATTTGGAAAGTACTCATGAATAAAATCTAGAGGTTGTTCTACATATACCTCCTTTTTAATAAAACTATCCAAATGTGCACTTTTTACATCCATTTGATAAAGCATAAAATTTTTGAATGATGCAAATGCAAGGAGCATTTGTATAGATTCTAATCTAGCAACGGGAGCAAATGTCTCATCATAGTCAACGCCTCTTCTTGATTGAATCCTTGGGCAACAAGTCTAGCTTTAATTCTAATCACTACTCCATTTTCATCAAGTTTGTTTTTAAAAAACCCACTTGGTACCAATAATCGAATGATTAAGTGGTCTAAGGATGAGTTTCCAAACTTGATTTCTCTCAAATTGGTTCAACTCCTCTTGCATAGCTACTATCCAAAAATTATCATGTAAGAACACATCAATACAATTAGGTTCAATACTAGATAGTAGAGCAAAATTGTCTACAAAATACCATCTTGTTGTAACTCCACAACTAGGATCACCAATAATTTGCTCTTTTGAATAACTATTTTTTTACTTCCAATCCTTTGGTAGCCCTTGATCAGTGAGTTCTTCAGTTTCTTGCTTGCTTTGTTTAGTATGTTGCTCTTCCAATTCCTCTTATTTAGCACGAATGTCCAATGATGGTGCTTTGTTCTATTCTTTCCCTCATTCTTTTGAACTTCCTACATCATCATCATCTTTTCTTAATGTATAAATGTTAGATTCATCAAAGACAATATGTACGAATTCTTTCACACATAGAGTTCTCTTATTGTACACTCTATATGCCTTTTTATTGGAAGAGTATTCAAGGAATATAGCCTCATCAGATTTGCTATCAAATTTTCCAAGATTGTCTCGGGTATTAAGAATAAGATATTTGTAGCAAAATACTTTAAAATAAGAAATTGATGGAGTTTTGTCAAACATAAGCTCAAATGGTGTTTTTCTTAGAAAGGGTCTCAACATCACTCGGTTAACAATATAATATGCTATATTGACAGCTTCAACCTAAAAATATTTTGGAAGAGAGTTTTCACAAATCATGGATCTAGCCATTTCTGCCATGGTTCTATTTTTCCTTTCAACAACACGATTTTGTTGAGGGGTTTTAGCAGTTGAAAAGTTGTGAAAAACTCCATTTCCATCACAAAAGTCTATAAACTTTCTGTTGCAAAATTATGTACAATTGTCACTCCTAATAGAAATCAATTTGCATCCAATAGAGTTTTGGATGCGCTTGAATAATTTAGAGAATTCAGAAAATGCTTTATCTTTTTGTTCAAGAAATAAAGTCCAAGTAAATCTTGAGAAATCATCCACTAGAATATAAGCATACCTCTTACCAACAAGGCTAGTGGTCTTTATCGGTCCTAACAAATCCATATGTATTAATTGAAGGGATTTTGAGGTAGAAATCATTTTCTTGGGTTTGAAAGAGGTTTTGATCTATTTTCCAAATTAGCATGCTTCACATATTTTACTTTTATTAAACTTCATCTTGGGTAGTCACCTAACAAGCTTTTTTGAAGATAATTTGTTTAGCAAATCAAATGATACATGGCCTAGTCTTCTATGCCAAAGATAGCCATCATTATCATGTACAGAGAGACATCTAATATCATGAGTTATAAGACCATCAAGATATAATACATATATATTCCCAACACGGTTAGCAACAAAATTTATTTCGTTATTCGAGCTGTCCATAATAGAGTAAGAATCTTTCTCAAAAATGACTCTGCAACCATTGTCACATAATTGACTAATGCTAAACAAGTTGTATTTCAACTCATCAATCAATAATACTTATTTGATAATGGTTGAGGATACTTTACCAATGTTACCTATGCCAAGTATCTTTCATTTCTTTTTGTCTCCAAAGGTAACGAACCCATCATTTGTAGCTTGAACATCTTCCAATAGGCTGCATTTCCGGTCATGTATCCTGAACATCCATTATCCAAGAACCACTTTATGAAGCTTATTTTACCCGTAAATGTACCTATACATGAGATGGGAGAGTGATTTTTGTACCCATATCTTGTTGGGTCCGTGGGAGTTAGTGATGATTTTTTTAATTCTCTAATCAGATTTTATTCCTAACTCAATGCTTTTCCTAACATGACACCTCGATGCATTATGTCCATTTTTGCCACAATAAGTGAAACATGTATTATTTCTGTGTAAGGAACTTGCTTTTACAAAATAGGACTTGTGTTTTCTTGATTTGTGCAGACTGTTATATTTGAGGCCATTTATATTTCCAGCCATTCGTTGAGTTCCAAGAAGATTATTTCAGTTGCTTTGACCATTAATGAACTTTTCAATACAAGTAGTAAGATCATCATTCTTTATTTTCATGTTATCGAATTCACAGATCATGATTTCAAGAGATAAGACTCAATCATACAGACATTCATTCTCATGAGTAGAACATTTCAAGAATGTTGAAATGATTTCTTTTTTAATATTCAGGAAGCACATAGAGTCAAGTAGATTTTTGTTCTCACTTATTAGATTTTCATTTTCAGTTGATAGTGAATCAATTTTTACTTTCATTTCCTTGTTCCTTTTTGACAATTCTTTCAGTTCACAAAACATATCAACAAGAAGAGCATTTGGATCATCAATATTATAGCAAGAAGAATCATGCAATTCAGCTACAAGGTTAGATGAGGAGGGGTTTACCTTGTCCTCCACTGCCATGAAGCAAATGTTAGCAGTTTCATTTTCAGAATCTCCATTTTCCTCAGATTCAGACTCATTTTCATCCCAAGTTTCCACTAGTCCTTTGTCTTTCTTTGTTTTCAAATCCTTTTTTTTTCTTCTTGAGCATTTTGCCTTCTTTCTCTTTGGCTATTGGGCAGTCAGCAATAAAGTGTTTCGTACTCTTGCATTTATAACATTAAGGCTTAAATGATAATGTCAGTCCCTTCCTTTTCATGAACTTATTTTCTCTTTTGAAGTTTTCCTTATTGAACATTCTTCTGAATTTCTTTGCAATCATGGCCAATTCTTTGGTATCTACTTCAGTTCTATCATCACTGTCAATTTGGCAACTTTCAGCGTCCTTATAGACAGCTTTTAGTGCCATTCATCTTTTGCCTTTGTCATGGTCATCAGATTCTTGAAACCTCTTGAGTTTCATTTTGTGAGTTAGGAAAGGGCTAATTAGCTCTTTAGTTGGTAAGGTTTTCAGGTCTTTGGATTCTTCCACAGCTAGAGCTTTAGGTTGCCAACTCTTTGGCAAAGTATCCATAATTTTTCTATTTTGTTCACCAAGGGAATAGCTTTTCCCATAGGCCTTAAATCCATTTACAATGTTTGTAAATCTAGTAAACATATTATTTTACTCTTATTTGACTTCATAATAAACAATTCATAATCATGAATCAAAAGTCCCAACTTAGACTCTTTTACTTTATTAGTCCCCTCATGGGTAACTTCAAACAATCTCCACATGTCATAGGCTGAATCACAGCTACTTACTCAGTTATATTCAGTGGCATCAAGGGCACAACACATAATACTCATAGCTTGAAAAGTCAGTGTCATTTTGGCATTGCCTTCAACATCATATTCATTACTCTATTTTGGAACTATTCGACCTTCAATACTTCTAGAAGGAACATATGGTCCTCTTTTAATAAAGTTCCACAACTTAAAATTAATTGAGCAAACATATATCTTCATTCAATTTTTCCAAAAAGAGTAATTACTTCCAGTGAACGAATAAGGTCTATTTGTTGAGGATCATTTAATATATGGAAGAGAGAAGATATTTGCCATAAGGATCTTTTCTACAAGGCTGTTTAGCTGAAGAAGAGTAGACCAAGCTCTGATACCAAATGAAAAACCTTAGAGAAGGGTTAATAAGGTTTTTCGCAAATTTAAAACACTTTTGAAAACTCTGTTTTGAGATACTCCTTTGTATTTCAGATCGGGGAGTTTGCTACTGATACAACGAGGAGGTTTTGCAATGTCTTAAAGATCAACTACAACCTGAATGAGATGAGACATAAGATTTGCAATTAATATAAGAATGAAGATGGGTTGGTGAGAAACATAAAGGTTTCTTTTTGAGTGATTTGAAAGCTTTTAAGCAGGGAAGTTTACAGCTTGTCGAAATTAAATTTAGAGAGAGAAAGAACACGAGATTTACAGGGGTTTAATCTACCAAAATCTACATCCACTACCTTAAGCTCACACTTAAGGATTTTCAACCGGATTTCATTAAACTTACCCAACTCAATGGTGTCTATCTACACCAATTACATAAGAGGATTACCACACTAGGTTTTACCAAAACCTCTCAATTAATTAACAAATCAAGGTTTACCCCAAATGGGTTTTGCACCAGAACCTTGATACACAAGAAGGATTATAGAAATGAACCAGAGATAGCTCACACTTTTGAGCAAATGTACAAGCAAATGAGCACAGATAACCTTTACCTTTTTTAAGCAATTTGATTTCACTTTGAAGCACTATGAAAAGGGAGATTTTTGTATTCTAGAGTGTAAGAGTGTTTCTTAGAAAGATAGGATAAAAATATGCTTTAAAATCGCATTTTGAAACCTTTTATAAGAGCAAAAAGTAGAGCTCCAGTGGCTAGAAACGGCTAGTTTCATGCTGTTAGATTTTTTAAAGTTTTGGACTCGAGTATCGGACAATGGTGCATTCAAAAGATATGTCCAAAATGGCACTTTTTAGGGAGAAATGATTTGATACTATTCATAGAGTTTTGGACGAAGCTTTTAGATGTAGAGTCATCCAAACTACTCAATCCAAAAATTTGAAGACTTAATACTTTGAAATCTTTTTCTTGTGTGCTGCAAGATAGAAATAAATTGAATCATAAGATAAAGAAATATAGGAATTTACACAGGAAATACCTTAACAACGATTCATATTCTAAGGTTCTTCCAAAAGGACTTCTTGGTATGCAATCTTTTAAGCTTGGTCTTCTACTTGATCACCCATTCTTGAATTCCATTACTCAAGAGTTGCGTAGCAATCTTATTTATATGCTTTGAAAGAACTGGGTCAAACATGTCCTATCACATATAAGTCACACAAGTTAGTCCTCATCAATGTTTGTCATAAGTCAAAATACAGGAAAATGCCCTTAAGGCTAACAAAATAAACGTTAGAATGTTTTCATTCTGAAAGGAAAAGTTAGCAACTCCACCATATTCTTTTTGAACTTTTAATGTCATAATCCTTTTTGAAATGTTGTTTTACCCAAGGATGTATAGCCAAGATGCACAATCGTGCATACATGCACTACAATAATCTTGAATAGCTTTAGGAGTTTCTAAATTGATCCAAAAATAGTTTCAACTTCCCAAATCCAATGATGTACAGTTTAGAGGGCTTCTATAAAAGCAAGGGACATCCAATAACACATAGGCATGATATTCTTGAAGTTACTTCTTCAAGAAACATAATTCTTTGAAGGAAAAGCACTAAAGAAGGCCAAGGATTGAAGGGGAAGATTGGGGGCAAGAAGACTTGAGATTGTGGGCTTCTAAAGTTTAAATCTTTCAATCTTTCTCTTGTTCTTTCTTATTCCCAAGTTTGTCTGTTCTTAAGGTCACCATCCCAGGATCCGCATATGTGTGGAAAACAAGACATAAAGACAACAAAAGTAATAGCTTTTTACCTTTCTTTGATCGTGTAGAAAATAAAATTTTCCTTCTTTAAGTTGAGGCGTGATCTAGTAATCCTCTTGATCAAACACTACAAAAGTTGAGCGTCTAACCACTATAATCACAGTGTCTGATTGTCTCTAACATAAATCCACACGGAGGATCATGCTCAAGCACCAAGATGTTTATGTGCTAGCATGAACAAGATGGTGGCTAAGGTTAGTCTTATTTTCAGAAAAATGAGAAAGAGAGACAAGAGAAAAAGGATCGTGTATCCTCTAAGGCTTAGGAGTTATTTTCGTGTGTCTTTCACACATGCTAGGTAATGCGTATTTATTTGGGTATAAAAATCATACAAAACTAAGCACATTCCCAATTAAGTTTACATTAAAACGTTAACCCCAAATTACGCATATGAGCAAGCGTACTCATCATTAACATAGCATAAGGTTCAAACGAGTGTCGATCCTCAAGGAACAAGTATACATTAATCACTTTTCTTTTATTGTTTAACCGACTCAATAAAGTGAAAAAGAAATAAAATAAAACAAAATAAAATAAAAATAAAAACATATACATGTCAATGATGGAGAATTATGCAACTCAAACCATTGTTTAGATAAACATGATCTTAAAGTATCTAATCTTTATCACAACCAATTATTCTCTTAGCATCATGAAGAATTAAAGTAGACTCACTTCTTTCCCAATCCATGAAATCACTACCTTTTAGACAAATTAGCATCGCATACTCTGTCTCAACTAATTCACCTAAAAGATGCATTTAAACACAATCCTTGATTAAATTTTCATACTATGGCAAACTTAAAACATGAAATTAACCAATGAATGCATACTCTGACAGACATCAATTAACCTTTAATTACCTTGTTCTTAGCAATTAACCCATTTCCCAAGTAAGTTAAGAGACAACAAATATAAAATCAATGAATTGAAACCACCATCAACCCCTTTCTCAAGCAAGTTAATGGAAAGAAATAACCAATCAATCTCGTGATTAGCATAAGTAATTAAATACCAAGAATAACAATCAATTAATCAAAAGATCAAATAACTCTAAAGATCTTGAACATCTAAAATAATTCGAATTACAATAAAACAATTAACATATCATTGTTCAAGAAAAGAAAATAAAGGAAAGAAATAGATACTCATAGACAAGTTTTCTTCTTCTTCCTTTGAAGATCTTTTTGCACAACCCTCCTTGAACTCTTTATTTCCGAAAAATAATACTGATGCACTTGAAAATAAATCTAAGTCTCTACATTTTGCACCTCTCCTCCTAGGGTAAATTGGCCATTATTTATAGGCTTATAAAATTCCTAAAAGAGTCCAAAATAAAGAAGAAGAAATTACCTAAAAATCTCCAAAACCAAAAGGAAGTAATAAAAGCTAAAATAAAATCCTAAATAAACTAATGTTCCACTGCTTTTTCGACGTTGTAAAATTGAGTTGAGAATTAAGTTGGATTGGACTTTGTCTTTTTGTGCTTTGTCGTGTTTGCTGAAACTTGCAATTGATGTTGATTTGGAATTGTTGAATTGGTGAATTGCTATTCACTAGAATTGGCTTCAATTGATGTAAAATTGGACTTGCCTGATTTGGCTTCTATTTCAGTCGTGCGGAATTGCTTCCTCTTTGTGGTGTCGGCTCGAATTGATCCGTTTACCAAGCCACCGAAGCTATTTTCTTTTGCTGTTCCTTTCTTTTGTTGCATCAGCTCAATTGAGCCACTTCCCTTAGCTTAGCTTAATTGAGCCACAAACCACCTCCCCTTGCTGCTGAAATTGTTGACTGAAATTCTTTCTTTGTTTTGCTATTGTCCTTGTCTTGCTGTCGACTCAATTGATGAAGTCGTTGACCGAAATTCCTTCAATTGTAGCAGCCTTTGTTGACTTCCAATTTCAATTGTTTCCCTGTTCCTTTCAAATTTCAATTGCAATCCTCTATTTCACTCAATTCCTTTTGCGCTTCCAGTAGCTAACTGGCGCCGACTGTCCTTCTCGGGCTGGCACTGCCTCTGTTATGGAAAATCACACTATTAGCTCTAATTTTCCTTATTTTTGCATAAAATTACAGACAAGTATTTTTATAAGGGAAATATCAAATAGAAAGGAATATGACTAGTTATTTTACAAAATGTATCAGAAAATAGCCTCAAATAACTAAGAAATATATGACAAAATGTATCACTAGGGTTTCGTGTGTTTATCATATATAACACAAAAATCCTACTAAAATATCCTCTATCTAAGAATTCTAAAATAGTTAGAATTCACCAATTGTAATTGGAAACATTAAGTTCTCACAATTACAATTTAGACCATAAATTATAACTAATTATAATTTGGTCACAATAACTTCTCTTTTTTTGCAATTAACCCTACTATGTTATCAAATAACATCTTGAGTATATAATCCTCTGTTGTGTGTGACCTATTAGGTTTTCTAGTCAATTGGTAGCGAACATGAATTAGTCCAAACATCTTTGAAATTAATAATCCATAATTAATTAGAATTAATCATATTGATTCTAATCATGATTGATTTATTAATTTATCAATTAATAAACCCATATTCTCATATCATGAGCGGTATCCAACAACACATTATGACCACCTAAGAGTCCAGGAAGTCAAGTGGCTGACGGACAGGAAACAGGGGAGCATGCTTCAACGGGAAAAACAGAGGGAAAAAAAACACAAGCCTTAAAACCCGTACGGAAGCGTTAAGATCATACATTTGTGTGCTTTAAACCTACTAGGTTGAGTGGGAGTGGATTGAACGACAAGAATTGCTTCGCCTTGCCCACTTGATGAAGCTTTCGGTTGAAAACCCGCTAACGTCCTACTTCGCCTTGTTTGGATGAACGCCAAGCCTTTCAGCTCTCAGAATATGCCACTGCCCAACCTCTAATCGGTGAACACAATAGTGAAGAAGAACGGTCTCAAGTCTCCTTGGTTCTCTTACTATTTGTTAGCAAAGCTCCAAGGAGAACAACAGAGGAGAAGAAGACGTTAGAGTAAGAGAGAGAGGCGTGAGTCTCTATTATTGTTAGGGAGATTAGGGTTTTTCTTTCACCAGAGACTTGTTTTATTTGTCAGACAAAACTAGGTCTCTAATTATCTGATAAACATATCCCTGGGATATCATATTTCAAACACCCCGATATTATCTTGAGAATAAGTGTGGCTTAACCCTAAACTCATCTGAACTGTATTTGGAAAAAACCCTACGGTCCAAGCTATTGGGACGAAATAATATTTATTATTTTTCTTGGACCCAAAAGGCCCAAAATAATAAACACTAATTATTTATTTCATGGGCTTATATAAATAACCCAATAAATAATTAATGAGCCCAAATGAACCAAAATAATTAATATTTAATTATTTATTTCTTGGGCTTATATAAATAACCCAATAAATAATTAAACATTAATTATTTCCCCTAGTTTAAGCCCAGGTTAATTTCATAATTATTCATACTGGACCTAGGCCCTGAATAATTAATTAACCAATTAAACCAGATAATTAATTTCTCTCAACTCCTATTATTTATTTATTTATTTATTTTATTCCAATCTAATAATAAATTAGACATCTTGACTAAAATAAAATAAAATAAAATTCTCTTGAACTGAGACCAATTCCTCAACCCAAAATTAATTAGGACATACGGGCTATTTCGAGAACCAAAAAGACACATCGTCGTGGCTGCTAAAATGACCAAAATACACATGCTATATAAATAGATGTATTTTGTATTTTAAAAATTTTCTAATATCACCATAAGGAAATATTGACCCCAAGGACAATGATGCATTAGCAAAGTCTCCGACCTACGGGTGAAATGACTAAAATACCCCTCTACACATCGCCGTACATTTAGAGAGGAAGAAATGTACTAATACCCCTCTAAATGACATATACCATCCTTAGGCTTCTAGTCCAATGATCCACGACTTTCTGGAGTGTTTCCGCTTTCCAAGAGAGCTACCCTAAAGTAAACATCCGAGTCATGTTTCCCAGGGCCCTGGATATTTTAGACCATTCGGACAACCACAAGGGGCGATATAGTGCAGAAACTATCTTGTATAAGTCTGTTTTAACTAACTAGTTACATATACCCAATACATAAGTATATTGGTTCTACTATAGAACCTCAACTATAGCATATCAAAGTATATGCTTCTAGCTTCGTCAGACCACCAACTCATACTTAAGCCGTAGAGTACTAGTCCACGCTGTAGCGGTAGTAGTCTAGGTTTCTATCATATAGTACTTTTAGAAACCACTACTACAGGTCATGTCCTATGTAATCGAAATACGCATATGTCATGAAGTGAGTGGACTACTCACTGACTAAAGGTACGCCATTCCCCATTTGGAATTCATAACATAATAACTTAAACATGATGAGATTCCTAGTCTCATCAACAGGTTAAGAACAAATGTTTACGTATTAAATAACTCTGTGATCCATACCTTACTGTGATAGACCACCATTCACATGGATCACTTATTTAAATACAATGGGTCTGTTCCAAACACAAATTATGCACAAACAAAAAGTAAATTCACAAACAATTTCTGAAAATAAATTATTTTATTAAAATATTCGATTTTACATTAGAAATCTAGTCTAAGAGAGCATACAATCCAACAGTGGCTTGACATGAACCCTCCAATAACAAACTACAATGCAATTAATCCTTTCACCATACAATATCTCATTTGGTTTGGAGTACGAAATTAGTACCAACTCCCTCCAGAATATATATTAATTATGGCCCAAATATAATAGTACTTGTACCAGGAACCCACTATTCTAGATGTGTATCAATTAAAACTGTTTCTAATACACAGTCTCCTTGGCCAAGGACTTCTCGAGTAGTAATTCATACAAGTAGCCGTGAGATATTCTCCCCTACTATTAGGAGTGATGAATCTTTTATTGACCCTCTCAACTACTTTCATTTACCTCATAATGCACCCAATATCCATCCCATAGGCGGCCCTCGACTTGGCTCTAGAGATTGGAATCAAAGCACAATGCTCAGCAAACAAAGTACCTTGGAGATCTCAAGTCTAAGAATACTTACACGTCTACTATATTGAGATTATATCATTGGCACTAAATAGTTATCCATATGATTATCTCATAGTTAGGTCATCCTATTTACTTGTTCCATTAACAAGCATCCATGTGTTAACTTTGAGTATCTCAATACTCACGGATATGAGAACCACTGCTTGATCAAATCAGGAAGTCTAACACATGCTAATCTTAATGCATTAATGATGCCCTGTCTCATTAATACTACGACTAGGGACTATTTAAGTACTAACACTATATAGTGCAAAATGAACCAATATCATGATCTCTATCATGATTTTCTTAACACAATGTTGTACTAGGGACTTTATCTAACAGTTATTTTACACAAAAGTAAACAAAAGAAACTATAAGATAAATAATGTCCTTTTATTAAAATAAAATGTGTCATATATAATGTATAAGTGATTGCCTCTAGGGCATAACACTAATACTTAATTTCTTTGTAATTCAAGCAATTCAAGTTGTTATCTATGTTTTAAGGCTATGTCTTGTTATAAATTTTGTTACCTCGGGATTCACATGTTGAAGATTCTATCTTTGATATTATAAAAATTTCCTGTAGAGTATTTATGCAATGTCGGGAATCTTCTCTTATCCGTTATGTTGAGTTTTTATGATTAATCACCATGTTTAACTTGCATGATTAAATAGCTAGGAATATTGAGTTATGTGATTTACCTGTCATCATTTATCCTTAGGTTAATATTCTAGTGGCATCTATTTGTCTTAATTGAATATAAGTTTTTGGCTTTAGTAGGATGAATATGGAATTGCATAATTTAACTTATTTATGTTTGCAAGTTTTTGGTGTATATTCTAACTTGATGTTAATGATGCCTTGATTTTCTTATCAATCTTGTGATTAATCTATTACAATTGATTAATTAAAGTATTAATGTCTTTAATAAATGGTTAATCAACTTAGACTAGATTAAGAAGGAGATTAGAGGTTAATTGGGAGCATTGGACGAAGATTGATCCATTTATGCAAGGATAGGAATTTTTGGCAGTTTTGCAAGAATTTTAAAATCAACTACTCAATGTGATCGTATCAATGAGAAGTTACTTAATCGAATTTCTTAACATAGGACAAAGAACTTGGAAATTATTTAATTCATTTGGAAGTTTCCTAATTTTATTTTGTTTCCTATTTGGTTTTGGCTTTCTAATTTGTTACGATTAACTTTAAGCAGTTTCTTAACTCAATTTCCCCCCTATTTGTACATACATGCAAATAGGTCATCAATAGGATTGTCTTTGCTAAGTGTTCCCAAGATGATTTCATGTGCATAAAGTGATTAATGTTTTCTTATAGAGTTTACTTCTCTTATTCCTTGTGGGATTCGATACCTTACTTTCCACTACGCTAATGTCTATCCTAAGGAGTAGGGTTCAAAATTTGTTAGTGCATAACGACTGTATTTTTTATAAACCCATATATTTATGTTGTGGTACTCAACAAACAGTATGTAAGAAAACGGGTTAGGAGAGGAAAGAAAAATTATTTATCTGAAAACGTAACTTTTAAAATGTTTATTCGCACACCGAACTCTTCCATAATATTTGTCCAAATACGAACCTCTAAATTCTAAGTGTAGAAATTTCTCCAATAGAAATCCACACAAGGAACTAGTACTTAAAATAGGCACCAAAAACCTATGGTAATAGGATTAATTCTTAATGGTTACATGAAATTAATTTACAAAAGTAAATTAGGGGAAAAAGAAATTAACTGCATATATGCCTTCAGTTTTTTTTTTCTTTAAATTCCATGAAATCACAACCTTGTGTGAACTCCCCAAAGTTTCATACGGTTACCAAACTTTTATAGCCACCAAAATTTGTAATTCCTATATCATATATATATAATCCCACTGAAAACAATTATACACAGCTATTATATTTGTTTCCTAAAAGTTTTAGGAAACAAAATATAATAATAATTCCTTTTCAAATTATGGGCTGAAGTTTATATAATTGCAATTAGGCCCCTTAAATTATAATAGTTTATAATTCAACCGCAAGCCTTTTAAATAATTACAATTTCACCCAATTAATTATAACCTTTTTTTTTTCTAATTAGCCCATTATTATTATTTATTCTCACAAATTAATATCAAATATTATCACATAATATCTTGATTACCAATTCCTTTATTGTGTGTGACTTATTAGGTTTTTCAACCTTTTGTTTGCAAAATATGAATTAATTCTAATCACTATAAAATTAATAATCATTAATAATTACAATTAACTTATTAAACCTAATTAGGATTAATTTATTAATTTTTAAATTAATAAATTTATATTTAGAAGATCATGAGTGGCATCTAGAAATATATCATGACCACCAAAAAGTCCAGAATGTTAAGTGGCTTGACATTACCTTTCAATATAAAACATTGGTACAGTAAACTTTTTTCATCATACTATATCTCATTCGATTTTAGAGTATGGAATTAGTGTCAATCCTACTAGAATATAATTATTTCTAGTCCGAATTTATAAGTACTTATTCCAAAATTCGTTACTCAACATGTGTATCAATTGAAACTACTTCCAACACATAGTCACATTGGCTAAAGCTTTTTCGAATAATGTTTCCATACAAGTGGCCATGAGACGTATGCCCCCTATTATTAGGAGTGATGAATCCTTTATTAACCCTCTTAACTACTTTCATTTACTTTACTTCGTATCCAGTCTCCATCCCATAGGCGGTCTTGTAGAGACTCTGGAGATTGGAATCAAAATACAATGCTCAGTAAACAAAGTACCTTGGAGTTCTCAAGTGTAAGGATTCTTGCACATTTGCTATAATGAGATTTTATTACTGACACTAAAAAGCTATCCATATGATTATCTCATAGTTAGGTCATCCAATAGACTTATTCACTTAACTAGCATCTACGTGTTAACTTTTAGTATCACAATACTCACGGATATGAGAACCACCGTTTGATCAAATCAAGAAGTACAACACGTGTCAGACTTTGCACATTAATGATGTCTTATCTCACTAATATTATGATTAGGGATAATTTAAGCACAAGTACTGTATAGTATAGTAGGAATTTCACATTATGATCTCTATCATAATTTCATTAGCACTCTACTATGTGCATGGAATTTTATCTAACGGTTTTATACAGATATACGTAGAATGATTAATTAAACTGAAAGATAAAGAATGCATTTTATTAATAAATGTATCATATACAATATATAAGTGGCTGCCTCTAGGGCATAACACTAACACGATGGTTCTCATAACCGCATATATTGTGATACTCAAAGTTAGCACAAAGAAGTTTGTTAAGTAAACAAATTCATTAGATGACCTAACTATGAGATAATCATATGGATAGCTATTTAGTGTCAGTGATAAAATATTATTATAGTGAATGTGCAAGTATACTTAAACTTGAGATCTCTAAGATACTTTGTTTACTGAGTATTATACTTTGATTCCAATCTCTAAAGTCCTTGCAAGATTGCCTATAGGATGGATAATGGGTACAATGTAAAGTAAACGAAAGTAATTGAGAGGGTCAATAAAGGATTCATCTGTCCTAATAGTAGGAGGCGTATATCTCACAACTATTTGTATGGAATCATTACTCGAGAAGTCATTAGCCAAGGCAACTATGTATTGGGAATAGTTTCAATTGATGCACACTTTGAGTAATGGATTTTAAGAACAAGTACTGAAATATTCGGACAGAATTATTTAATATTCTGGAGAAAGTTTTTACTAATAACATACTCTAAACCGAATAAGATATTGTATTGTAAAATGAGTTTATTACACTGATATTTTGCTATTGAAAGATTTATGTCAAGCCACTTGACTTTCTGGACTTTTGGGTGATCATGGTGTTATTGCTATATGCCACTCATGATTTGCTAAATATGAATTTATTAATTGAAGAATTAATAAATTAATCATAATTAGAATTAATAAATTAATTCCAATTGTTAAAGATTATTAATTCTGTAGCGATTAGAATTAATTCATATTTTGCTACCAATGAACAGAAAAACCTAATAGGTCACACACAATAGATGAATTGGTACTTAAGATATTATATAATAATATGTGGGATTAATTTGTAAGGAGATATAATAATTATGGGCTAAATATAAAGTAGTTATAATTGTTAGGTTGGATTGCAATTAACAAATTCATTAGGCGAGTTTTAAACATGTTATAATTGGAGGACCAAATTACAATTAATTAAAATTCCAAAACACATAATTAAGGAAAAAGAATTATATTTTATTTGTTTCCTAAAACTTTTAGGAAACAAAAAGGATAGCTACAGAAGATTCGAGATATATATATATATATATATATATATATATATATATATATACTCTCTCTCTCTCTCTCTATGATATAGCATGTTTTGTTGAATTCTTTGAATTCTTCAAAAACGAAAACCGAGAGCATTCATTGAATCAAGATATACGCCGCTAATTTGTTTTCCCCTTGAATTTCCTTTTGCAAATTAATTCTATAAAGCCACCAAGAATTAATCCTACTAGTACAGGAATTTGGTGCCTATTTTGATTACCGGTTCTTCGTATGAATTTCTATTGAAGAAATTCCTACAGTTGGAGTTTAGTAGTTCACAACTAGGATAATTTCTAAAAGGATTCCGTGTTTGTATGAATTTCTATTGAAGAAATTCCTACAGTTGGAGTTTAGTAGTTCACAACTAGGATAATTTTTAAAAGGATTCCGTGTTTGTGGAGAGAAATTTTAAAAGTTACATTTTTCAGGTAATGATTTTTCATTCTAACCCGTTTAATTATATACGAGTGATCTTATTGTATAGATTTCGTTTTAACTTTTGTTGCGCATTTCTTGTTTTTGCATGATTGAATTTCTACGGTGGTATTAGAGCCAACTCGTTTGTATTTTTTGGGTTTTAATTGTGTTATGGAGTTGTTTCATAAATATTATTATTTTTCAAATTATTTTGTAAGTAAATTTGGGTCTTGAAATTGTTTCTTGAAAATTTTGATTTCGAAAATTCATTTTATGTAGGTTGTATTTTTTTTTTTTAGCACGTTAATTATTGAAATTGTTTCAATAAAAAGGATTTATGAAATCCTGAGGAAATTGTTTCAAAATTACAAAGGTAGCCGCCAAAAAACAATTGTGAAAGAATTTGACATTGTTTTCAATTTTAAGCGAAATTGGTTCCTTTTGAAGAATAGGGAATTGTTTCAAATTCTTCAGGTTTGGTTTCGCATGGTTTCATAATAATATATAATATTATGATATTATATTATATCATATTGTTTCCAATAGTTAGCAATTGTTTCTGTATTTCTGAATTGGAATCGTTTCTAATTGGAAATGGTTTTCAATTGGTGGATATTGTAACATCCGTCTTTTCATGAATTTTATAAAGCTATTTTATTGTATTATTATCATCAATCTCATATCAACTACATTTCATTACTTTGTTAATGCTATATATTATTTTATTAATATTATTACTAATATTAACAATATTATAACATTATATATAATTAGTATTATTTTTCTTTTATTTTTACTGTTGTTATTATTATCAATATATTAGCAAACAAAAATCAACTTTGCTACTTAAGCCGTTTCATTAATTAGGTGAACCCACACCTTTAATAAAGATAGTTGAGGTGTTACGTGGGATCCACTAGCTTTAATAAAGTAAAATTATTATATATTTTTTGTTAATATTTTAATTATTTTCATAACTTTCTATATTGTTCTAAAAGCTTCCATAAGCTTCCATAATTATCTAGGAATGGCGAGTTATCACCTAAAGGTTGTAGAAATGGTGAATCACCTACCATGTATCCCAATCCAATCTAGTTATTTTCTCCCTAAGTATTTTACATCATTGATGACTTAATTCGTGACATAATCCTTGACCTAAGCAAAGCTAAGCTTCTTGGGCATCTATAAATTGGAGAGGATGGACAAGAATAAGATGAGAGAGAGAGGGAGGACTGAAAGTTAGAGAGAGAAGGCAGAAGAAATGTGAGAAAGAAAGAAGAAAGAAGAAAAGAGAGGAAGGAAAAGAGAAAGAGAAAGAGAAATTCGAGAGGGAGAAGAAGAGAGAGATAAAAAGAGAAAGAAAATAGAGATTAAGAATTTAAACAGATGCTTTGCTTGAGGATAATAGTTAGAAAGTAAGGTGAGTTCCCATTTACTTTACAAAGCCGTTTTCCCCAGTCGATTTTTTGAAATAAATGAAAATGAGTATTTTATGAAGTATGGATATTATGTGTTCCACTGAATTCATTTTCATTGTGAAATATGTTATGGTCATGTTCATAGGATAGATGTTCCTATGGTGTTGACATGGTTGGACTAATGTTCCTTCCAATTAGACGGGACAAGTGCCCATTGGTGATTAATATGAGTTTGCGATGTGAATTTGAAAGACTATGGGACTATTAATCTCCACGTGAAGAAAATATTTGTTATATGTCAAGTATGAGATCTCATGTGTTGTGGACAAGTTGTCTTGCTAAAAAAATACCACGAAACCTGTTTAATCTGAAAATCACAAGAACACGGGACTCACAGAGTGTTTTAGCACTCAAACGTTTTCGTATACATTTTTAGGCTCTTTGGTATAGTCTGTGATTAGATTGCTCAACGAAACCGTGATGAAGTAAAAATACTGCACCATGATATATTGTATAATATATTGTGATTATTAGAATATTGTATGAAAGATTTAAAGTCCATGTATTTTGGGATTTTCCTATGAATAAAATTCCTATTTTGAAGTTATAGTATGATTCTGCTGCAAGTTAAGTTATTAATCGTTATAAAGACCCCTTAACTAGGATATCAAATAGGGTGACATCCCACGAAGTCAAGGCCCACTACAGTATGGAATATATGGGGTGTTACAAATATGAATTGGTTCTAATTGTTGCTCAAATTGTTAACAATTCTAAATTGTTTCCCATCTAAATTCATTAAGCTGGTAGGTCCAAAGCTCTGTACAAAGTCTATGTGAATGCAAGGTGGTTGTTGAAAGAAAATAAGATAAAGGGAATAAGCCACAACTTATCTTATCCAGGTTTTGAAATTGTTTTATCTTGTCTAGGCTTTGAACAAACTTGCGATGGGCTTGAATGAAAGCCATGGCTTGGTTGGAATTTGTTCCAGCTAAGACCACCCATTGCATGCAATTTTTCGGACTAGTTGAAATTTGTTTTAGCTAGTCACTGGCTCAAGAAAGCCATGGGTGGCTTCACTAAAAAAAAAATGGAAAAAAATCTGTTTGTTTTCATTAACTTACTAAAGTAATTTGAAATTTCAAAATTGCCCCAATTTTTTCTCAAAATGTGATTTTGGAACTATGATATGATCTTGGGAAGCACCAAACTTTTTGATTAAACTCAAGAACAAGAAACCTACTAAACCCACACACAAGAACACTAAAATGCTAGGAAATTAACATTCTTGTGATAATGTGAATCTAGCCTACTTCAAAGATACCTTAACATCCTAATCTAATTATAGATTAGAACACCAAGGATAGGAATTTGAAAGCACCTAACTTAATCCTATCAAACATACTAGGCAACCTAACACATAAAAATAGAGATGAAGGTGAGATTAACCCTTAAGATTTAGAGATAAAATCAAATGTGAGACTAAATCCTTTAATTTAGTCTTGATGTTTAATGGACATCACCTAAGAGGATCACCTTCTCCAAAGCTCTCAAAGAGTTCTTGAACTCTCACAATTTCATATGCCTCCAAAGGTTCTTGATTTACAATATTATAATAGGGTATTTATAATCCCCCAACATAACCTAATACAAAGCATTATAGAAGGATGTTCTGCTCCTGAACTAAATACTTTTAAATATTAGAAAATAATTCCAAAATAGTTGCAAAACGTAAGGGGTTTGTATTCCAGAATAGAGGAGGCATCGAGTACGTCTCCTGGGGGTGGCATTGGATCCAATCTGGAGGAACAGTTCTCGTGCACAAAAGTCGAAATAATAAAAACGGGACTTAGCTAGTCCACAGCCGGTGCCGGGTCCAATTTGCTGGAACAGTGCATGCACCATAAAATTGAGGAATTTTACAGTTCATAGACGGTGCCTGGTCGGGCGGTCTGGGTTGGCACCGAGTCAGGTCTGGGTAATAGCGGAAGCATATCAACACTGGGTGTCGCTCTGTCCAGTTTCCCAAATAAGGGGTTTTTAAAATGAAAACAACAGAGTATACAAGATCCATATCCATACAACAACCTATACTGATGGTCACATACACATATATAATAGAAAATCTCATACATGGAAATTTCTACTTCATATCAATAATAAGGCGCATTATCAAAAGGGGAATGTCCGAACCTAAACTGTTGTCACTGTGGTATTATCCTTCTATCTATAGTCTGCTCAACTCTAGATCCTACAAAAGGGTAAGAGAAAATATGCATGTGAGTGAAAAATCACCCAGTGAGTCCCGTGTGTGCTAGTGCTTTAGTAAAGAGACAGAGTACATAAAACTTTTGTAGGGAAAGCATTTTGCCTGTTCACTGGAAACAATTCCAAAACTATCTCAGAAAGAGTTTATTCAAAAAGCAATCATTTTTGAAAAACTATATTTTACTTTCAAACCGTTACCCCAATTTCCAAATTATAGGTACTTTTCTAACAGAAATTCAGACTATATGCAAGTCCTACAGTCTTTATCTTCGGTACTATTTATCATTGTATTGAGACTGCAGCCTACAGTACTCAACTTGCACGTATCATTGTACTTAGACTGTAGCCTACAGTACTTAATCCATGCATCGCCATAAAATAAGTACACTGCAGCGTATTATAACCAATAAGTGCACGCAACAAACTAAATGTTTTACTTGCTATCATAAGCCAGGGGTCCCAATCCTAATGTCAATCACCATCGAGGTAGCAAGTGGTTGAAGAATGCCAGGTGTCTAGCGCAGCCCGTGTACAACCCAAATCACAAAGTCCACACAAGGCACGACAATTACTAGGCACTAGATAGCTAGCCAGGATGACTCATCTTAATATTCTGTCACCCTGTTTGGAGTAAGACAATCCCTAGGACTAATCGGGTTGCTTGGGGTCGTCTGTCACTAATATGAGCTAGTACAAAGATCAAAATCCTTTCTGAGTACTCAACGTTACTAATACCAACTCCTTCTAACTGATCAGGTCAGAGGATTATCTGATCCCTCAAGATTTTCAAAACAAATATATTTGGGGCAAAATAACATTTTTTAGAATTTGATTCCATTGACTTGCAAGTCAGATTATAGTTCTCATAGGCTTTATAGGGCTAATCAATTCATTCCATAGGCACATTAGTCGAATAAAATAATTTTCGGGATCAAAATGTCATTTTTCAAAAGTCAATCTCGTCACGAGAAATCATTTTCTAAAACCATGTCGAAAAGAGTTCTTTTCACACATCAAACAAAGTTTCCAGGAGTACTCAAGTCATTTCCCCGTACTCAATCACAAAAGTCATTTCCAGAGGCATTCAAGTTATTTTACCCATGCCCCATTCCAAAAGAAATTCTGAGGGTATTCGGGTCATTTTACCCTTACCCGATTTGAAAAGTATTCACAAGATTCCAGTAAGGATATTTCAGTCATTTACCGAATACCCGATTCCAAAGGTTTTCATAAAACATTCCAAAAAAGATATTTGAATAATTTTCCAAATACCCGATTCCAAAAGGAACTTATTTCAAGAAATCCAGAATTGTAATATCAAAAGAGGATTAAATTCAAAGTTTCCAAACACATTTCCATAAAATGTTTCAATAAAGGCATTCTAGTCAATTTATGAATACTTGATTCAAAAATTTACTATTTTTCAAAATTTCAGGTATTTAATCCAAAAAGGACTAAATTCACAAAATTCATGCTTTAATCATCTATTAAGGTTTCCAAGCCAATTATGAAGTTCATTCGAGTCCAAAATGGCGTAAAACAATTCTTGCTTAGATAAACCTTAAATATATTCAGGAATTTCCAAAACGGTATAAAACATAGCATTTCATGGAAAACAAAGCACACTAGCTTTCAAAATGTTTAAGAAATTAAAGGGACTCACCTCGTGTTCTAATTAATTTTTTCCGTTCACGGCTGTTCGACCCCCATTTCTATTGTTTCCAACGAACGGTTTGCCATTTATTGATAAACCTACACCAAACATCGTCTTTAGGTCAAATCATGTTTGGTCGAAAAGTAGCCGATGGTTGGCCGATGTCCAGCCGACGTGCCCGACGTTTAGCCAACAGGGCTGACGGTTAGCCGATGGTTAAGGAAAACGTTCAATTTTTGTTCGCGTCGTTTTTTTGTCGTTTATTCAATTCTTTCATTTTTCTTTCCCCACATCCTTTCTCCCTCAATATATAAGGGATTTACTTCATATTTCTCATTTATTTCATCCAAAACCACACAATTACTCATCCTTAACTTCATCCATTTTTGGACTAATTTTTTGGAATTTCACTGCTTGACACATGATTTTGTTTTGCATATCACTTTCAATCCACAACTTCGATTTGGCTCTACAATATGCCAAAAAAAAAAAACTATAAGACTCTTAACTTTAATTTTGTGTAAGCCCTTTTAGAGTCCTAGTTCCCATGACATGCTGCAGATAAAAAAAACCCTAATAGTTTTGCTTCAATTCTACTATTCACGCATTCTGTCGTTTTCCTTTAGCCTTCAACACCTTGGGAACATTAATTCATTCAATTTCCTTCAAATCATCTTTGATTCTATAATTTTTAGGTTCCAATAGCTCACTTGAGTCACACTTACTCAACACAAATTCACCTTTTCTAATCAAAAGCTAATATAATCCATTTTTCCAAGAAAGTAACTTCCATTTTTATTCTACTTTGGTCATCATCTCCTCAACTAAAAACAATCCTTCAAACTACCATAAATATTCAGTTCTTCTTCACACAAAACATCATCCATAAAGCTTTTAGGCAGCCGACACACATGGACACATAGAGAGTTCAACAATAAAGTATATAAACCCTAGCTTTTGATAAAAAATTCTGACATGAAAATCATGTTTTCATGTTAAAATTGATATAATAATGATCACCATTCACCCAACAACAATTTTAATTCAAGTAAGGTAGGGTTTTAAGAGCTCTTTGGTGTGATTTGCTCCAAGAACCTCTCAAGAACTGACACACCACACCAACAACACACACTAGCTACCTTTTTCTTTTTCTTTACTATTTTCTCTCCCCTTGAAGCTGCTGAAATTCTGGGCTGTATAATAGCCTTCCCACCACCATTCTCATTAGATTTTTGGCCAAGAGAATTTTAAATCAATTAAGTATATGCTGGAATTCATGTTGGTGTGTTCCAATCACAATTCTACACACCAACCACTTAATTTCCTTCTAAAAATTTTCTCTTCATTTCTCTTGTATGGCTACCGGTTATCTTGGCCAATTTTCAGCCATTCAACCACCTTCTCATGGTTCAAGTATTGGTCAATCACATTTCACAAGACCTTCATTAAAGGACCCACAAATGATGTGTTCCAATCACAAAATTTACACATCATTCTTTAGTTATTTTGTAATCCTTTAATTCCATGTGTCTTTCATGAACTTTTCATGCAACCTCTCTTAAATTGACACATGTCCAAGGGCTGCCAATCACAAAATGCCACACACAATGTTTTTAACGGCGATTTTCTATTTTCTTTAGAAATAAACAAAATTAGGTCCGAAATGGAAAAATATTTTATTTCACCACTCAACTCCAAAAATTCCTCTAAATCCATTGGTAACACTTTATTTCTTCAATTCTTTCTCTATTGGGTCAAATTTATTGTCAAAGTCGCGGGGGAAGTCAAAATGACGAAAATGCATGCGATAGCCTGAATAACAAAATTCACGCCAAAACGTGTGTTTTATCCTACTGATCAATTTATCTTCTTAGTGTATCCTCAAATTTTTATTTTATTAATAGTATTAGCTTTTCAAAAATTTAGGGTAAGGATAGAACAAATTTAATAATTATATTCAGGTCCCGACAAAATATTATTATAGCAAAATATTCATCTCATTACACTAACCATCTTTTGTTTTGGCCATTAATATAAATTCTCATCCTATTGCGAGTAGTGGCCAATCAAAGGTAAAAGTGTGGGGTATTACACAAGAGGTACAACCTTATTCAA
This sequence comes from Voacanga thouarsii, assembly GCA_026120185.1. Classification (NCBI taxonomy): domain Eukaryota; kingdom Viridiplantae; phylum Streptophyta; class Magnoliopsida; order Gentianales; family Apocynaceae; genus Voacanga; species Voacanga thouarsii. The sequence goes on from JANUWF010001030.1 coordinate 86,466, forward strand.
GAGCTTGTTGAAATTTTTCAGATTTTCGTCACTTTATTGGGTGCTATTTTTGAATGCTTGAAACTTAATATTATGCCATAAACTTGATGTTAAATTGATCTTATAAGTTGATATAAAGTTTAAAGGATCATTTCGTATTAATGTTTGTTGATTTTGTGCTCAAACAAGGTGGATATATCATCTAAACAATTGCTGCAAATTTGATTCTCGTAACTCAACTTTGAGCTGATTTTGTGAGTTATTAAACTCTAGTTTTCAGCTTCTATTTGTTGTGAAATTGCTCCTTGATGTTATATATAACATTAGGAATGAAATTTGCTTGTGAATTTTGAGTATTGGAATGGTTATATGGTTGAAAATTTTGAAATATCTTTAGTTACGAGGTTGCAAAATAAGTGCTTGATGTGTGGTCTTATGATATAGGAATGTACTTATAAGACAACCAAAGCTTTTTTTATTTTATTTATTTATTGAATCCCTATAGATTTTTTTGCTTGTTAGCTTGATTTTTGTGGAGTTAAACTTTCTAATTGCTGGTAGCAAATTTTCTTGAGAATTGTAAAATAGCTTGGAAAACAAATTGGTGCATCTTGGATCATACCAATTTATTTCTTGGAGTTTTGAATTCCTTGTGTTTTTAATTGTGATAGGGGTTAAAATTACCATTATTTTTATAGTTATTTGAGGTTGTTTTGTGATACATTTGTTGTGTAATACCCTATCTTATTATCTTTGACTAGCTACTATTTGTAATAGGATGAGAATTTGCATCAATAGCCAGAACAAAAGTTGATCGGTGTAATAAGACGAATATTTTGGTATGATAATATTTGGTTGGGACCTGGATGTAATTATCAGATTTGTTCTACTCATACCCTAAATCTTCAGAAGGCTATTATTATTAATAACATAAGAATTAGAGGGTATGCTGAGAAGAGAAATTGATCAGTGAGATGAAACGCACGTTTTGGTATGAATTATGCTATCCAGGCCACCTAGGGCATTTTCGTTATTTTGACTGCGTCTGCGGCTTTGACCACAAATTTGACCAAATAGAGAAGGAATTGAAGACTTTAAGAATTACCAATGGATTCAATAGAATTTTTCCAATTGAATGGTGAAATAAAATATTTTTCTATTCTAAACTCGATTTTGGTCATTTCTGAGAAAAAATTAAAAATACGGGTAAAACATGGACGTGTGGCGCTATGTGATTGGTGGATAGGGACATGTGTCACATTATGAGAGGTTGTATGGGACTTCATACATGATAAAGCTTATCAAATATATTTTACAAAATAAATTAAAAAATGGGTGGACGATTGAAATTGCGACACGTGGCTGATAGCTCACAATTTGCAACCAAATGTCACCAATTTGGACCATGTATGGTGGTGAGGAGGCTTTTATAACAGAAAAAATTTCATCTAGCATTGAAGCAGAGAAAACAAGAAAGAAAAGGGTTGAGAAAAATTGGAAAAAGAGAGAAAATATTGTTCTTGAAGAGTTGGAGATTCTTGGAGCAAATTCAAGCTAGAATACCTTAAATACAAGGTAAAATCCTATGCTTCAAAAATTAAAGTTGTAGATTTCATTATGATGATCATTATGATATCAATTTTAACATGAAAACATGATTTTCATGTCTTGATTTTGGATTAAAGCTAGGGTTTATCAACTTTTGTGTATGAACTTTATATATATTTGTACATGTGTCAGCTGCCTAAGGGTCTTGAAATGATTTTTTGTGTGAGGAAGATCTGAATAATTATGGTAGTTTGAAGGCTTATTTTTGGTTGATGAGGTGATGATCAAAGTAGGGTAAAAATGGAATTTACTTGGTTGGAACAATGGATCAAACTAGCTTTTAATTAGAAGAGATGAATTTGTGTTGAATAAGTGTGACTTTTGTGAGCTACTGGAAATCTAGAAATTCAGAATTAAAGATGATTTGAAGGAGAATTCAATGAATTAAGGGTTTTAAGGTGTTAAAGATTAAAGAATGAAAAAGGAAAGCATGAATAGTAAAAGTGAGGTAAAACTACTGGGCCTGTTTTTTCCTAGTGTCGTACATCTGGAACTAGAATTCTGGAAAAGTGCTTATATAGGATTAATGTTAAGGGTCTTATGATTGTTTTGGTATATTATAGAGCCAAAATGGAGTTGCAGATTGAAAGTTATGTCCGAAATAAAATCATGTGTTCAAGCAGCAAAATTTCAAAATTTTGCTTGGAACATGGACGAATTTAAGGATGATTAACTATGTGAATTTGGATGAAATAAATTGGAAATATGAAGTGAATCCCTTGTTTATGGAGGGAGAAATAATGTGGAAAAAAGAAAATGAAAGAATAGAATAAACAACGAAAAAATGACGTGAATGAAAGTTGTACATTTTCCTTAACCATAGGCTAACCGTCAGCTAAACGTCGATTGGACGTCGGCTACCCGTCGGGCACGTTGGCTAACCGTCGGCTATTTATCGGCCGAACACGAATTAGTCTAAAAACGATGTGTGATGTAGATTTATTGGTAAATGGCCAACAGTTCGTTGAAAGCGGTAGAACCAATGGTCGAACGGCCGTGAACAGAAAAGTTTAATTAAGACACGAGGTGAGTCCCTTTGATTTTTAAAATCTTTTGAAAGCTAGTGTGCTTCACTTTTCCATGAAATGGTATGTTTTATACCGTTTTGGAAATCTCTGAATATATTTAAGGTTTATTTGATCATGAATTGTTTTGCGCCATTTTGGGCTCGAATGAACTTCATAGTTGGCTTGAAAACCTTAATGGATGATTAAAGCATGAATTTTGTGAATTTAGTCCTTTTTGTATTAAATGCTTGGAATTTCCAGAAAATGGTAATTTTTGGAATCGGGTATTCATGAATTGACTAAAATACCCTTATTGGAACATTTTATGGAAACATATTTAGAAACTTTGAATGTAATCCTCTTTTCAGATTAGAATTTTGGATTTCTTGAAATGAATTCTTTTGGAATCGGATATTTGGAAAATGATCCAAATGTCTTTATTGGAATGCTTTATAGAAACCTTTGGAATTGGGTATTTGGTAAATGATTGAAATATCCTCATTGGAACTTTTGTGAACACTTCTCAAATTGGGCATAGGTAAAATATCCCGAATACCCTCAAAAGTCTTTTGGAATCAGGTATGGGTAAAATGACCTGAATGCCCTTGAAAATGACTTATGTGATCAAGTACAGGTAAAATAACCCGAATACTCTTGAAAACTTATTTTGATGTAGGAAAAGAGCACTTCATCCTATTTTGATATGATTTTGGAAAATGATCTCTTGATATGAGATTAACATTGGAAAATGACATTTTGATCCCAAATATTGTTTTGTTGGCCTGATGTGCCTATGAAATGAATTGATTGGCTGTGCGGAGCCTATGGAAACTATTAACTAACTTGCAAGTCAGTGGGATCAAATTTTGGAAAATAATATTTTACCCCAACAATGTTTTCTTGATATGGAAAATGTTTTTGTGATGTGCTCAAGTACGAGCCTTTTTTTTGGATTTGGAAACATGGTGAACAATATGAATCTTGAATTCTTAATTTCTTGAACTTGATAATCCTTAAATACTTGGCATATGTACTAACTTGAATACTTGGCGTAAGGACTAACTTGAATACTTGGCATATGCACTAACTTACTTGGCGTATACACTAACTTGAATACTTGGTGTATGTATTAACTTGCAACGGCGCCAAAAACTTGATGTGTTTGAATTTGGGTATACAAAAATCATATAAAAGTAAGCACATTCCCAATCAAGTTCAAAATAAAACGTTAACCCCAAATTACACGTATAAGCAAGCGTACTCATCATTAAGCATAGCATAGGGTTTAAAACGAGTGTTAATCCTCAAGGAACAAGTATGCCTTAATCACATTTCTTTCATTGTGTAACCGACTCAATAAAGTGAAAAAGAATAAAAAGAAAAATAAAATAAAATAAAAGAATATGTACATGTCAATGATGGAGAAATATGTAACTTAAACCATTTTTTTGACAAAAATGATCTTAAAGTACCCAATCATTATCATAACTAATCATTCTCTTGCCATCACGAAGGATTAAGATAGATTCATTTCTTTTCCAATATATGAAATAACTATCTTTTAGACAAATTAGCATCACATAGCCTGTCTCAACTAATTCACCCAAAATATGCATTAAACACAATCCTTGATTAAATTTTCATATCCTGGCAAATTTAAAACATGAAATTAACCAATGAATCCATATCCTAGCAGACATCAATTAACCTTTAATTGCCCAGTTATTAGCAATTAACCCCTTTTCCAAGCAAGTTAATACATAACAAATATGAAATCAATGAATTGAGACAACCATCAACTCATTTTCCAAGCAAGTTAACAGAAGAAATAACAAACTAATCTCGTAATTAGCATTAGTAATTAAATACCAAGAATAATAATCAATTAATCAAAAGATCAAAGTAACTCTAAAAATTATGAATACCTACAACACTGTCAAATTTCAATAAAACAATTAATACTGATGGTGAATGCAGTAACAGGAAGCCATGGACGGGAAAAAATAGAGATAAAAAAAAAATTAAACGCGAGCCATAAAGGCCATGCGGAAGCGTGAAGATCATACCTTTGCGCTCCTTAACCCTTCTAGGTTGAGTAAGAGCGGATTGAACGACTGGAATCGCCTCGCTTTGCACAGTTGAAGGAGCTTCCGGTTGAATACCCGCTAGCCTTCGACTTCGTCTTGTTTGCATTAACGCTTAGCTCTCCAGCTCTCGGGATATTCCTCAGCCTAACCTCTAGTCGGTGAACACTATGGTGAAGAGGAAGGGTCTCAATTCTCCTTGGTTCGTTCGCTATTGATTAGCAAAGAACAAGAGAAAAACAAGAAGAAGAAGAAGAGAGCTTTTGTGAGAGAGAGACTCACGTGAGAGTCTCCTTAGCCAAGGAAAATTAGGGTTTTTTTTCTTTTCAAAGAGTTGTTTATATTTAGCCAAAATTAGGTCTCTCAATCTCTGATAAACATATCCCCGGGATTTCAAAATATCCGGATGTTATCCTGAGAAACAGTTTGGCCTAACCTTAAACTCCTCTTAACCATCTCTGGAAAAAACCCTAAGGTCCAAGCCATTGGGCCGATAAATATTTATTATTTTTCTTGGACCCAAAAGGCCCAAAATAATAAATATTAATTATTTATTTTCTGGGCTTACATAAGTAACCCAATAAATAATTAATGAGCCCAAATGAACCATAATAATTAATCTTTAATTATTTATTTCTTGGGCCTACATAAATAACCCAATAAATAATTAAACATTAATTATTTCCCCTAGTTTAAGCCCGAGTTAATTTCTTAATTATTCATACTCGGACCTAGGCCCCGAATAATTAATTAACCAAATAAACTAGATAATTAATTTCTCTCAACTCCTATTTTATTTATTTATTTATTTATTTTATTCCAAATCCAATAATAAATTAGACTTCCTGAATAAAATAAAATAAAACAAAATAAAATAAAATCCTCTTCAACCGAGACCAATTCCTCATCCCAAAAATAGTTAGGACTTACGGTTATCCCGAGGACCAAAAAGACACATCGCCTTGGTCGCTAAAATGACCAAAATACCCCTGCTATATAAATAGCTGTATTTTGCATTTTAAATATTTCCTAATATCACCATAAGGAAATATTGACCCCAAGGACAATGCTCGCATTCGCAAAGTCTCCGACCTACAGGTGAAATGACTAAAATACCCCTCTACACATCGCCGTACATTTAGAGAGGAAGAAGTGTACTAACACCCCTCTAAATGACATCTACCATCCTTAAACTTCTAGTCCAATGATCCACGACTTCCTGGAGTATTTCCGCTTTCCAAGGGAGCTACCCTAAAGCAAACATCCAAGTCATGTTTCCCAGGGCCCTGGATAATTTAGACCATTCTGGACAACCACAAGGGGCGATATAGTGCGTAAACTATCTTGTATAAGTCCTGTCTTAACTAACTAGTCACACATACCCAACATGCAAGTATATTGGCCCAATGATAGAACCTCAACTACAGCAAATCAAAGTATATGCTTCCAGCTTTGCTAGACCACCAACTCATACTCAAGTCGTAGAGTACTGGTCCACGCTGTAGCAGTAGTAGTCTAGGTTTCTACCATATAGTACTTTGAGAAACCACTACTACAGGTCCTGTTCTACGTATTCGAAATACGCTTATGTCATGAAGTGAGTGGACTACCCACTGGCTAAAGGTAAGCCATTCCCCATTTGGAATTCATAACATAATAACCTAAATATGATGAGGTTCCCAGTCTCATCAATAGGTTAAGAACAAATGTTTATGTGTTAAATAACCCGTGATCCATACCTTACTGTGAAAGACCACCATTCACATGGATCACTTATTTAAACACAATGGGTCTGTTCCAAACGAAAATCGTGCACAAACAAAAAGTAAATTCACAAACAATTTCCGAAAACAAATTCTTTTATTAAATAATTCGATTTTACATCAGAAACCTAGTCTAAGAGGGCATACAATCCAACAATCTCCCACTTGCACTCTAAGACTAGGTAAGTCCATAGGTGCCCACCCCTATGGCGTCCAAGTGTCTCTTGAAGACTCTCTCAGCTAAAGGCTTGGTGAATGGGTCTGCTAGATTGTTTTCTGAGGTAATATGTTCCACCACGACTTCCCGTCTCTGGATGAAATCCCGGATCAGGTGGTACTTCCTCTCGATGTGTTTCCCCTTCTTATGGTTCCGAGGCTCCTTAGATTGCGACACTGCTCCAGTGTTGTCGCAATACATCACAACCGGCCTATCCATATGTGGTACGACTCCAAGTTCTGAAAGAAACTTCCGGAGCCAGACTGCTTCCTTGGACGCTTCCGAAGCTGCCACATACTCAGCTTCCATGGTTGAGTCAGCAATACAAGATTGCTTGATACTCCTCCATGAAATTGCTCCCCCAGACAAGGTGAAGACATATCCACTAGTGGATTTTCTCTCATCCTTATCCGCCCGGAAGTCCGAGTCCGTGTATCCCGCAGAACCAAATCATCGCCCGTAAACCAAAGCATATAATCTCTCGTTCCCTTGAGGTACTTGAGAATATGCTTTACAGCCTTGCCAATGAACCTCCCCTGGGTTTGACCGATATCTCGCTAACTAAGCCCACGGCAAAGCGGATATCCGGCCTAGTACACAAGATGGCGTACATGAGACTTCCCACCGCCGAAGCGTAGGGAATCCTACTCATTCTGTCCTTTTCTTCTTGAGACTTAGGACAGTCCTTCGAAGAAAATGACAACCCATGTCTGCAAGGAATTAGAGCTCCCTTGCATGAGTCCATACTGTACTTGACCAGCATCTTGTCAATGTATGTCGCTTGGGATAATCCTAACATTCTCTGCTTCCTATTTCTAAGAAGCCTAATCCCGAGAATGTAGCTGGCTTCTCCCAAGTCCTTCATACTGAATTGACTAGACAGCCAAACCTTTGTAGATGACAATATCCCTACATCATTTCCAATGAGTAGAATGTCATCCACATACAGGACAAGAAAAACCACATTGATGCCTTCAAGTTTCCTGTACACGCATGGTTCATCTTCGTTTTGAATAAAATCATAAGACTTTACAGTCTCATCAAAACGAATGTTCCATGCTCTTGATACTCGCTTAAGTCCATAAATGGACTTCTTAAGCTTGCAAACCATGTGTTCCTGGCCTTCAGCAATGAAGCCTTCCGGTTGGGACATATAGATGTCTTCGCTAAGATGGCCATTTAAGAATGCCGTCTTGACATCCATTCGCCATATCTCGTAGTCATAGTGACAGGCGATGGCAAGGAGGATGCGAATGGATTTAAGCATGGCTACCGGGGAAAAGGTCTCCTCATAGTCGATACCCTCTTTCTGAGTATACCCTTTCGCCACAAGCCTAGCTTTGAAGGTTTCCACCTTCCCATCCGCTCCTCTCTTCCTCTTGTATACCCACTTGCACCCAATGGGTTTTATCCCTTCAGGTGAAGCTACTCAATCTCGGCTTTCATTGCTTCATGCCACAGATTTGCATCGGCATCAGCAATAGCCTCCTCGTATCTAGCGGGGTCTTGTTCCTGATGGTCGGAAACCAGCTCAAAGGCTTCTCCAGTCCATCTATCTGGAACCCTAGACACTCTCCCACTACGACGAGGCTCCATTTGTACTGTGCTCTTGAGGCCGTGCCTCTTCTTGTTCCAAAATCGGGTCGATAGAAGTTGATTCCATAGATAACTTCTCCTGCAGTTCCAACCTCGTTGAACCTTTAGTGGAAGTACTTTGATCATCTTCCAAGTATCTAGCATTGGTACTGACTAGTACCTTCTGCTCCTTAGGATGATAAAAATAGCCTCCTTTTGTCCCTTTTGGATACCCAACAAAATAGCATAATTTTGATCTTGGTTCCAACTTGTCTCCCTTAATCAGTACATAAGCTGGACACCCCCAAATCCTGAGATGATTCAGACTTGGCTTATGCCCAGTCCACATCTCATAGGGAGTCCTAGGTACCGACTTGGAAGGTACCAAGTTCGTAATATATGCCGCTGTTTCCGTGGCATATCCCCAAAAGGACACTCGGAAGAGTAGCATGAGACATCATGCTTCGGACCATTTCCATCAACGTCCCGTTCCTTCTCTCGCCTACTCCGTTCGCTGGGGGTTCCCTGCGCAGAGCTGGGATACTATCCCATGATGTACCATGTAGTCCTTGAATTCACCTAGGAGGTACTCTCCACCACGATCCGATCGTAAGGTTTTGATTAATTTACTCGTCCGACGCTCCACTTCACCCTTAAACTCTTTGAACTTGTCAAAAGAGTCGACTTGCGTCTCATCGGGTAAATGTAACCATACCTCGTACAATCATCCGTGAACGTGATGAAGTACTCAAAACCTCCCCTAGCTGGTGTAGACAATGGACCGCACACATCGCTGTGAACAAGACTCAACACTTCCTTGGCTCTATCCGCCTTTGGTGTAAAAGACCTTTTGGTCATTTTTCCCATCGAGCAGGATTCACACCGAGGCCAACTTTCCAATCTCAATGAGCCCAAAGGCCCATCATGGATTAGCCTTCGAATCCCGGTCGAGTTAATATGACCCAACCTCGAGTGCCAAAGATATGAATCATTGATATTGGTCTTTCTCTTCTTAGTTAAAGGTTCGGACAGAGCGTTATTTGATTGGTTGTTAATAGGGTTTAAAAAGAACAAATTTTCATACATGTGTCCAAGACATAAAATTTCTCCATCTCTACCGATAGAAATACCGTAATGGAAAGATACAGAATATCCTTGATTAATAAGTTTTGCAACTGAAATCAAATTCTGACGAAAACCAGGTACATATAAAATGTCTTTTAAAACCACTATCTTATTACAATCAAAAATAAGATCCAGCTCTCCCACTGCAAGGGCCCGCACTTGTGCTCCATTACCCACTCGAAGCCCATGTTCGCCCTTCTTGAGTCTTCTTATCTTCCTAAACCCCCGCAAGGAGTTACGTATATGATCCGTGGCTCCCGAATCAACAATCCAAGTGGAAGTTGATCCTACCATTGATATGGACTCTAGATAGTAAACATTACCTGTGGGGTTTTTCTTGGCCTGAAGATCTGGACACTCCTTTTTCCAGTGTCCCTTCTTTCCACACTTGAAGCACTTGCCCTTTGGTTTGTCCTTGGGCTGGTTCTTGGGCTGGGTTGCTGCATTCCCCTTCTTCCTCTTGAACTTTCCGGGCTTAGGCCCGGCTTCTTGAAGAAGAGGCCTTAGCAATCATGGCCTTAGACTCGCGGCTTCATGACCTTCTCTCGCCATCCGGAGCTCCTTCATCGGCTCAGTCAAACTCATGTTCAACTTGTTCATGTTATAGTTTAACTTGAACCGAGTGAAAGAGCTCGGTAGAGATTCGAGAACCATGTCCACTTGGCTCTCGGGGTCAATGACAGCCCCTAAGATTTCTGCCTCCTCGAAAGCAAGCAATCATCTTGAGCATATGCTCTCGGACCGATGCTCCCTCAGCCATCTTAGTGTTTACAATTGTTCGAAGAGCCTCCCGCCTTGCGGGCCGGCTCTTGTCCGCGAACATAGTTGCCAACGATTGACTTATGTCATATGCGTAAGCCATATGCTCGTGTTTTGACCGGAGCACATTAGACATGGAAGCTAACATATAGCAACGTGCCATTTCGTCGCCTTTCTTCCATGCCTTTTCAGCCTCTCGCTCTTCAGCGGTGGAACCTTCCCCGATAATAGGGCAGTGTCTCAGTAAAGGACATACTTATACTCCTCACTGTGAGTATTATGTCCAGTGTTCCTTTTCCAAATCCACATAGTTTGGACCCGTTAACTTATTCTCCCCGAGAATAACGGCCAATGGACTAAAAGAACCTCCCACCATTTCTGAAAATCGAAAATAAAAGAAAGAAATTAGTTTGTGAAAACAAAATGAAATTTGTGCACCGAAAATAATTTGGCTCTTAGGAAAACCGACATAGCTTCTTGGGAAGATTAACAGCTTCCTAAGCTAAGTGTATTAACCACCACAAATTAATTTCCCTTCTAGGTAATGGTCTAGAGAATAACTCCATCGTGGGATGGCCGTTTCCTCTCATTTCCTATGGACATACCTCGCACTATAACCTCCAACGTGGGCCGGCCGATCATAGTACGTGCCCCGGTTATTAATTACATCCTTCCATTAGATCTAGATCCTTGTGGTATCCCCATCCTATACGGGTTCACTCCCAGTGGTGACGCGAGGGGATCCACGATCTCTAATGAGGACCGTGATGGAAGCCGTGGGGCCGTTGGAACCCCTCTCCCACTTAATCTTTTAAAATTAAGGTTTTCTCGGAAAATATCCTTTTGAAATTTCCATTAAGTTTTTCTTAACTCAAAAATAAAATATCTAAGTCCAATAAAATCTCTATGTCAAGGCTTATATCCTTTGAGAGATTTCCTCCATGGACTAATTTTATATAAGTTAAAACTTAATGATTTCAAAAATTTCCAATTAAAACTTTCTAGAGACTTTGGTCTCAAGTTTATTTGACAAAATCATTTTTCTAGTCCAAAACAAAACAAAATGGCTCTCCATTTTAATTTACAAAAATATCTAAATCCAATATATTTTCTATGTCAAGGATTAAATCCTTTGAGAAAATATTTAAGGATTAATTTTTGTACCAATTAAAATAACCATTTAGTTTTTAAAGAAAAATATTTTTCCTTGCCAAAACAAAAGGTTCCCAAAGACTTTGGTCTTTGAGAAAAAGCACACATAGGTACATAAAAAAAATAGCATGCTAGAAAACAATAAACGTTTTCATGCTTTTCTATTTTTTTAAACCTAAGTGCCCAAATAATAGAATTAAACACATTAATTAATTAATTAATTAATGATCTTGTTTAATCCTAAAATCCCTTACTAATATTTTTCATGCAAATATATTCCAAGAATATAAATATTGCAAAAATATTAACTTCGCTTGGTATGGGACCCAAAACGAAAAAGGAAAAAAAAAATAAAAAAATTTTGACTGGAGGTCCACTACACCGGCCGCATCGGATCCGGCCCATTTGGCTCGTGGTCCACCGCGGCCGCCGTGCACCGCGCGCACTCAGATCGTGCGCCGCCTCAACCCGCAAAACCGCTCCGCTCCGTGACCCGCACCGAATCCGCCCGCCTTGCTCCGCCGCGCAATTGCATTTTCAATTCTCGCAATTTTCATCGGCTCAATTTGCCGTAGCGCGCTCATGACGCGCTGCAATGCGGCTCGACTCCGCGGCTTAGGAACAGTGCATCTTCTTCGTTTTTCTTTCTTTCCGCGTGAAAATTTGCAGAGCTTCTTTTCTTCATATTTTGCTCAAATTTTTGGCTTCTTTGGACATTTTTACTTATGAAAACTCATCCAAAACATAACCACAACCGCCTATACCCATTAAAATTGGGTTTACACGATTAAAACACCAAAGCCAAAAAATTTACAAGAGCTCCTATGCTTCACGGTGAAGCTTACAAAACCATCTATCCCATACCAAAACAGACGAAGGATCACAGGTATAATCATCTTCTCCATTTTATTAACTACCATGCTCCCTATATTGATCAAAACCAATGTCTCTGATACCACTTTGATGGTGAATGCAGTAACAGGAAGCCATGGACGGGAAAAAACAGAGATAAAAAAAAAAATTAAACGCGAGCCATAAAGGCCATGCGGAAGTGTGAAGATCATACCTTTGCGCTCCTTAACCCTTCTAGGTTGAGTAAGAGCGGATTGAACGACCGGAATCGCCTCGCTTTGCACAGCTTGAAGGAGCTTCCGGCTGAACACCCGCTAGCCTTCGACTTCGTCTTGTTTGCATTAACGCTTAGCTCTCCAGCTCTCCGGGATATTCCTCACCCTAACCTCTAGTCGGTGAACACTATGGTGAAGAGGAAGGGTCTCAATTCTCCTTGGTTCGTTCGCTATTGATTAGCAAAGAACAAGAGAAAAACAAGAAGAAGAAGAAGAAGAGACTTTGTGAGAGAGAGAGAGAGACTCACGTGAGAGTCTCCTTAGCCAAGGAAAATTAGGGTTTTTTTCTTTTCAAAGAGTTGTTTATATTTAGCCAAAATTAGGTCTCTCAATCTCTCGATAAACATATCCCCGGATTTCAAAATATCCGGATGTTATCCCGAGAAACAGCTTGGCCTAACCTTAAACTCCTCTTAACCATCTCTCGGAAAAACCCTAAGGTCCAAGCCATTGGGCCGTATAAATATTTATTATTTTTCTTGGACCCAAAAGGCCCAAAATAATAAATATTAATTATTTATTTTCCGGGCTTACATAAGTAACCCAATAAATAATTAATGAGCCCAAATGAACCATAATAATTAATCTTTAATTATTTATTTCTTGGGCCTACATAAATAACCCAATAAATAATTAAACATTAATTATTTCCCTAGTTTAAGCCCAGTGTTAATTTCTTAATTATTCATACTGGACCTAGGCCCCGAATAATTAATTAACCAAATAAACTAGATAATTAATTTCTCTCAACTCCTATTTTATTTATTTATTTATTTATTTTATTCCAATCCAATAATAAATTAGACTTCCCGAATAAAATAAAATAAAACAAAATAAAATAAAATCCTCTTCAACCGAGACCAATTCCTCATCCCAAAAATAGTTAGGACTTACGGGCTATCCCGAGGACCAAAAGACACATCGCCTTGGTCGCTAAAATGACCAAAATACCCCCGCTATATAAATAGCTGTATTTTGCATTTTAAATATTTCCTAATATCACCATAAGGAAATATTGACCCCAAGGACAATGCTCGCATTCGCAAAGTCTCCGACCTACAGGTGAAATGACTAAAATACCCCTCTACACATCGCCGTACATTTAGAGAGGAAGAAGTGTACTAACACCCTCTAAATGACATCTACCATCCTTAGGCTTCTAGTCCAATGATCCACGACTTCCGGAGTGTTTCCGCTTTCCAAGGGAGCTACCCTAAAGCAAACATCCAAGTCATGTTTCCCAGTGGCCCCGGATAATTTAGACCATTCTGACAACCACAAGGGGCGATATAGTGCGTAAACTATCTTGTATAAGTCCTGTCTTAACTAACTAGTCACACATACCCAACATGCAAGTATATTGGCCCTATGATAGAACCTCAACTACAAGCAAATCAAAGTATATGCTTCCAGCCTTCGCTAGACCACCAACTCATACTCAAGTCGTAGAGTACTGGTCCACGCCGTAGCGGTAGTAGTCTAGGTTTCTACCATATAGTACTTTGAGAAACCACTACTACAGTCCCGTTCTACGTATTCGAAATACGCTTATGTCATGAAGTGAGTGGACTACCCACCGGCTAAAGGTAAGCCATTCCCCATTTGGAATTCATAACATAATAACCTAAACATGATGAGGTTCCCAGTCTCATCAATAGGTTAAGAACAAATGTTTATGTGTTAAATAACCGGTGATCCATACTTTACTGTGAAAGACCACCATTCACATGGATCACTTATTTAAACACAATGGGTCTGTTCCAAACGAAAATCGTGCACAAACAAAAAGTAAATTCACAAACAATTTCCGAAAACAAATTCTTTTATTAAATAATTCGATTTTACATCAGAAACCTAGTCTAAGAGGGCATACAATCCAACAAGTACATCATTGTTCAAGAAAAGAAAACAAAATTAAAAGAAAGCACTTATAGATAAGCCTCTTTCTTCTTCCTTCGTAAACCCTCTTGTACAATCCTCCTTGATCTGAAAAAATATTCATTTAATTTGAATGATTTTCTATTTTGATATGCGAATTCTCCCATTTTCCTTGTGCTTTCCCTCTATTTATAGGCTTTAGAAGTGCCTAAAAACGTTCCTCTAGGGGTTTTCACCGACTAGAAGTAGAAAAATACTAAAACTCTACAAATTGCCAAAAAATGCACACAAAAATCGAGGCACCACCTCAGCACCAGTGCACAGCTGGCGCCGCCTGTCCTGCCTAGGGCTGGCGCCGGTTGTGGTCTTTTTCTCCATCTGTTCGCCAATTTTTCTTGATTTTTGTGCCACCTCTTCTAGAGTGCAGTCGATGCCGGTTTGGTTCTGTTCAACTATGTTTCACCGATTTTTCATCACTTCAAAATGCGTGCTAGCAGCACATGGCTGGCGCCGGTTCCCCTGTCCTGGTCGACGCCGCTTCTATTTTGTTTAGCGACGTTTTTATCTTATTTTACCCCTAAAATCTGAAATAATGCACAAAATACCTTTCCAATAGTAAAATCTCATATATGAAGGAATATGACCAGTTATTGAACAAAATGTATCACAAAATAGCCTCAAATAACTAGAAAATATATGACTAATTTAGGCCCTATCATATATGCACTAACTTGAATACTTAGCGGAAGTACTAACTTATTTGGCATGTGGTCTAACTTGAATACTTGGCGTAAGTACAAACTCGAATACTTGGCGTAAGCACTAACTTGATTCTCGGTAGTACGCTGCGGTGTACTTACCCTTCCGCGATGCACAATTGAGTGTTGTAGGTTGCGATCTAAGCAAAATGATACGTAGTGCCGAAGGCAAAGTCTTGTGAACTTTGCATACAGGGCAACCCTCTGTTGGAGGAATGCATGTGATTTGGAAATGGGGGTAATGATTTGAAATAGAAACACAGTTTTTCAAAAAATGACTGAGTTCTGAATAAACTCTTTTTTAAAGAGTTTTGAATTGTTTCCAGTGAGCAAACAAAATGTTTTCTCATAAATGTTTTATGTACTCTGTCTCTTTACCAAAACGCTAGTAAACATGGGACTCACTGAATGATTTTCACTCACACTCGTGTTATCTCTTTTGAAAAATTTAGGATTAGAGGCGTAGCAAAAGCGCAGTTGACTTCCAGAGGCTCATGCTACATCTTGGACCTATTATACCAGTGAGTGTATATATCAAAACCCAAATTCTTGTACTTTTCTATGTTGGATAAAAATTTCCGCTGCCTTTTGTGTAATAACCCGCCTTATATAAAGAATTTGTGAAGCGTAGTTTTGTTAAAAACAAGAATAAATATAAAAATAATTAATGTTATATTTTATTTTTCTTTTCTATTATTGGTAGTATTATTATGGCTATGAATTGATAATATTATTCTTAGTGCTATAGTATAGTAATCACTATTATTATTGTTGTTGTTTAATATTATTACTATTAATATTATTCTATATCCATTACTATTATTTTATATTTATTATTTAATATCAATATTTCTTAGCAATATTAAATTATAGTATTATTATATTCAATACTTTATGTTACTTTATTATATTACTATTATTGTTATTATACCTATAAATAATACAATTAATGCCCTAAATATCTTAGTTATATTCATATTATATAAAAAGATATTTTAGAGGGCCCACAAGAAATAAATAAGGATGGCCCACAAGCATGACAATCTTGACCAAGTTGGACCACCTTTTGACTTCATTTGACCAAGCTTAATTAAGCTAAACTTGATTAGAGAAAGTTAACCATGATTATACATGGCCATGCAAGGTTGGAAAATATCTATTAGTTCTTGAGAATTCTAGGGATTTCTACAAGCTTCACCAATGCTCTTGTAGGTTCTAAGTAATTCCAAGACCTTCTAGGACATTCTACAATTTTCTTTTGAATTCTATAAAGATCTAAGGGCTTCTAGAGTTGCCAAATCACCATAACTTCTTTTTCTAAGACCAAAACAAACTATATAAAGAAGGGTAAGGGGAGGAATGTTTCGGCCAAGAGGAAGGCTGGAGGAGAGAAAGGAAAAGTGAGGAAAAGAAAGAAAATAAGGAAGAAAGGAGGAGAAGCAAGGAAGAAGGAAGAAGAAGGCATCCAAGTATCTAGCTAGCAATCTTAAATAAGGTAAGGTTATTTTAATATAAAGAAAGCTATGAGTAATAGAGATTTATTTTAAGCTATGCTATATTTATTTCTTGGATATTTAGAAGGAAATGAAATAGGATTGTATGTGTGGTTGGTATTTGGAGAAAACAAATTAGAAATTATATATCTAAGGTTGATAGTTGGAAAGAAATAAAATGAAAATGGTATATAGATTTGTGGGGAAGCTGGCCGGATAAATGGAGAAGGAAAAATATAGTGTTTGATGACTTGCATAAGCTGTTTTGAAGTACTTGAATGACTGGAATTTGGTTAATGAAAGAAAGAAAGAAAGGCCATGGAAGAAACAACAAGAAATCGTTTAAAAAAGGAAGAAAATTCTGATTGTAGCAAGATTTGTTTCATGGCTATTTTGGACTACTGACAGATACTGGATGGAAAAGCAAGATAAGACAGCTTTATTAAGGTATGAAACAAGGGTTTGAAAGCATTAGATGTGGTAGGATATGTTGAAGAAACCATAGGAATAAGTTAAAATAAGTTAAGCTTCTAAACTGTTATTTTGGACCCCAAACTCAGTACAGTAAGTTTAACTGAAAAATTGAACAAAATGGGAAGGAGTTTAAATGTCCCATGACCTGGAGTTGATAGAGAAATGTCTTGGGAGTGTTTTGGAAGTAGTCTCTCCTCATTTGGGCTTATATTGAATAAGTTATGCACAGAACATTGGAAGATGGTAAAGATGTTAAATAAGAAAACCATAAAAATCATTAACCAACTTATTTCTTTAAGAAACTATAGAAACCTTATTTGAACCCATTAAGCAATAATAAAGAAATATACTATTGGTGTAGGTGAACCGAGTTAAAAGAACTCCTTTTAGGGCTACAAAAGGATACTACTTCGACCTAGTGTACAAGGTGAGTCCCATGATTTTAAAACCCTATTGGCTATGTGTTTTTCTGATAAAGTTTAATATTTCTCTGATATAGACCATGTCTCCTTGATATAATTGAAGCCTATGAATCCAATTTACTTGGTATTTCCACAATGTTTTAATGAGTTTTCCTTATGCTCAGTTGTTCTTGAAATGATTTGTATATCATTTTGATAGATTTTAAAACAAACACTCTGGTGATGCAAAACTTTTAGAAAACGATATTTGGCCCCAAAAACAGTTTCTTAGATTTCTCTTCGGGGAGAGCAAACTCCTTTCAAGGGAGTAGACTAATTTTGTGAGTCAGTAAAGACGTTGAGTACTCAGCGAGGGCTTTGACCTTTGCACTAGCTCGCGTTAGAGATAGATGAACCCAAATAACCCGGTCCAGTTATGGGGTTTATCTTACTCCAAACGGGGTGATAGGATAATGGAATTAGCTATCCTTGGCTAGCCGTTTTGAGCCCAGAAATTGCCTATTGTTTATGATGTCAGATTGTACACAAGATACCGAGTAGGGATACTCGGTATGTTCAATCCCTTACCATCTCGATGGTAATTGATGTCAGGATTGGGACCCTTGACTTATGGTGGTAAGTAAAAAATCCCTAAGTGCTAGGTGAGCTGTACATTTTTACGCTCACCGTTCCGGCATGACACTGGTGACGTGCTGTAAGGCGCAGTCCTTGGCACAAGAAATTGTGTAGCCAAAGGCGAAGTTCCTTGAACTTTGCACGCGGGCTGCCCTTTTAGATAAAGAAGAACTCGCTTTTATTAAAATTAGAGGCCATATGTTTGGAAACTATGTTTTTCGTATATATAAGATAAATTGAACCTAAATCCATCAATTACTTCTATTTCCAGTTATAAAGTTATTTTCAGTGAAGAAATTGATAATTGATTTCGTAAGAAAAACACTAGTATACATGGGACTCACTGAGTACACCACTTACACGTGTCTCTATCTTTTCTATTTTTTTAGGAATTGAAGTAGGGGAATAAACGATAGTACTTCTAGGACTCCTCCTCTAGCACTGGCTAGTGAATCTTTTGGAGTGATCAATGTACATAGTCTATGTAATATCTAAGCTTATGTATCGGAGGAACTATGATGATGTACCTATCTTGTCTTATATGCTTATGAAATAAAAGACCATGCTTTATATATCTACTTAAGTTTCAATTTTTACTCGCTTACCTTAAGTTTTAAATCGTTATAAAGACCCCTTATCTAAGAAATTGGGCGGGGCAACAACCCACCAGAATCGGGGTCATTCCAATGAAAATATGGGGTGTTACATTTTGAGTAAAGTTTGTTATAAAGACTCCTTGCTTGAGCAAACAGACGGGGTGACATCTTACAAAGTTATAGCCTATTATATTATGAAAATATGGGGTGTTACATGTTGTAATAACTAGTCATGTTCCTTCCTATTTGACATTTTGTTTGTGAAAAATGTTTTTGTCAAATTTGTGTAGATTTGAGTTAGATTCGAGCAAAAAGTGAACAATTCCAGAATGCACCTGGTACTAGGCCTAGCCAAGGGACCAGGTGCTGGGTCTATACTAGTCAAGCAAAGGAAATTAAGGTAGTTTCAGGAAGAAAATAGAACTGGCCTGGCACTGGGTCGGGTAAGCGGACCAAGTGCCAGGTCGATTCTATTCGGTAAGCGAAAACAGAGAAAAAATCCAAAGAAAGAATGGATTGTACCTGGTGACAGGTAGATTTAAGGTACCTGGAGCCAAGCTGACTCTGGAAGGCGAAAATCTTGTGCACGAATTTGGAAAATTTTCAAAGATTTCGATATTTTCTAATTCCTACTCGGTCAAGCTCTTTCAAGAAATGAATTTAGCATCCAAAAAGGCTATAAAAGATGGAGAAAACACAAGAGAATAGATACATGTCGAGGTGGATTCAAAAGTAAAAATTCCCAATCACTTATTAAAGGAGGAATTCACCCAATTAAGGAGGATGGTTCAAGAGAGTCTTCAATGGTGAAGAAAGAGGCTTGTCTATGAGTGCTTTCTCTCATCTTCGTATTCTTTTCCTTAAACAATGATGTATTTAATGTTTTAATTGTAATTGAAAATTATTTTGGGATTTATGATTTTGTGTTGATTTAGTTATTTGATGAATTCCTTATCATTTTTCGTGTTTGTCTACTTGTTATCATTGGTTATTGATGCAAGTTCTTCTAATTGACTTGGGACGATGATGTTAGTAGTTTCATTGCATGGATTTCGTATTTGTCTAATCTTAATGGACTTAAGCGACAAAGTTAAGATTATAGGACTAAGTGATCAAAGATTAATGGATTTCACCTCGAGCAAATGATTATTAGCTAATTTCATGCTTATAATGAATTTAGCTTAATACATGTTTTGGTTATGTTAGGTTGATTGGAAAATCTGTTAATATTAACCAAAAGATAGTAATTCCATGGATTGGAAAACGAAGTGGAATTTATCTAAGTAGATTCAGGACTTGGGAAATGATTAAATTTTACTTTATATTCCTTTATAATGCCAAGATGATAATTAATTGAGAGAATTGCTAGTTAGTTTATTATCATATTTTCTAGGATAACTGTCTAACTTGCATATTCCTATATCCTTGAGTTGTATATATTTCTTTATTTTTCTTTTTATTCTTTTCTCACTTTATTGGGTCAGTTCAACGATAAATGAAAAGTGATTAGTGTGTACTTGTTCCTTTGAGGATCGATACTCATTAATTCTCTATGCCATGCTTGCGATGAGTATACTTGTTCATATATGTATTTTGGGATTAATGTTTTAATTAAAATTTGACTAAGGGATAGATTCAAATTTGATGGTTTTTATGCACTCAAAATTTATGCATCATGTTTTTGGTGCCATTGCCAGGGAACAATATCATAAAAGCTTGAATTTTGTTGATTTAATCATATCTATGTGTTTATATGTTCATATGTCTATATGTAAATATGTTTATATGTTCTTTGTATAAATCGGTGTTCTATCTTATTGTTTGTAACAATGTTTGACTTAATTAACTAGCTTACTTCATGTTGTGCTGTAAATACCATTATCTTTTGTATTTAGATAGTTTGTGAATGCGTGTGTTTTTCTTTTCTTTAATTTTCAATTATTTATTTTTTTCATTTTGTTTTTTCTTTTCTTTTGTTTTTTATTTTATATTTTTTGTTTGTTTTAATTTTTAATTTGATTTTTATTTTTCTTTGAGTATGAGATTGACATCATCATGGACAACTAGATTAAATGAGCTATAATGATGAGAATTTGGCAAATTTGCAACCTCGAATTGACGTTTTTTGTGAGACATCACTTGAAACCTCAATGCATTCTTTTGTCACCAATTCAGTTTCCTCCATTAAGTGGCATGAAGAAGCATCCCAACATATGATCCATCAAAGAACACAATTAGCCAAGTTAGTTGAGGATGCCATAAAGGCCCATACGCGTGAACAAGACAATTCCTAAGGAAAAGAGAGAGCATATGAGGAACAATTTTCCAATGCGGAAAGAGAGGTATTCAATTCTCCTTTATGCGCTAATAATTCTAATCTCTCTTTACCACATAATTTTTTAGGTTCTTCTCAATTCTTGGAGAATAAGGGTCCAACTAATGATGTGTTAAATTTATCATGCCTCAAGGAGTTAGATCTTTTCAACACTACATCATAAGAAGTCTTTGGAGGATGGTTGTAATTTCTACCCTTCACCTTATTCAAAGCGAAATAACTTTGTATTTGTAGATATATTGAAAAATAAGGCTTTCTTGATCTAATATTTGAGAACTCAAATACTAAGTTTAAAGAGGAGTTTTAAATGTGAACATTCATTTCAAGGTTTAAAAGGTGATTTTCAAGTTTGATGCATTCTTTAGAGACTATGCGTACTTATATGTTGACAAAAATTTTTGTGTGTCTAAAAGACTATTAGAGAAAGAGTTTTATGTGTTTTGCTTTAGTGAGAAAAATTATTTTCATAAACCTTCTATTTTTCAAAAACCTCTCTTCTTTCTACAATCATCATGCATGTCTTCTACTTTGAGCTTTCATCTCTTTTCCAAAGGTTTGATAAGTGAGAAGAGTTTGTATCTTTATTTTTTGTTTAGGTTTGTTTCAATTGTTGTGTGTTATTTCCCTCAAATAAGGAAAGTATTTTCCATCTTAAGTGTGGGGGTGTATGTCCTGTCTTTATTTGCTTTCTTAGGATTTTTTTAGTATTTTTTCGTTGGTTTGTTTTCTTTTATTTAAGTGTGTTTTTATTTTGTTATTATTGTCCTTGTGCTTTTATTTATGTTTTGTTTTGTAGGTAGTAATAAAGTCCTCTTGAATAAGCCATTCTCTCTATTTTCAGTTCTGATATCTATTGTCACTTTATTACACTTGGGAAGTATTACTTAAACTTTCTATCCCTTTATTATTTTTGGTCGCTTTGGAGATACTTTCTTATGTTTATTTTTTGCCAATGAGGACATTGTCCAATTTATGTGTGGGGGAGTGGTTTGGTGATATTCTTTGACCAAGTTTTTTTTTTTTAATCAATTATCTTGGTGTTTTCTTGGTATTGAGTTACATTGGAAAATTTTGGTTTAAAAGATTTTGATTTAAAAATAATTTTGTTGCAAGTTCCTTGAAACTTCTGAATAGTTAAAGATTTAAAAGTTTAGAACATTTGGAGCAAGTTCTCCATGAAAGTAGTCTCTTCTCTTTATTCTTTCCTCTGTATTAATTTTGGTCTTCTTGGCTTTTCTTTTATTGTTATATATTTAGCCATTGAGGACAATGTCTAATTTAAGTGTGTGGGGGAGAATGAGATTGAAGAAGTATTTTCTATATCATTTTTGTGAGTGAAAATTTTTAAAAATTTTTGTGGATTTCATTGTTAAGCAAGATTGTAATTCTTTTCTTACGTGGATATGATTTTCTATTATTGATTTGCTAGATCTTTATGAAATTGGTTTATTAGATAAGCTATTGTCAAGACTTGAGAATTTGGACAAATCTTGTTTATGCATTGGTGCTTGAATTTTATTTGACTCATCTAGTTATAATATGGAAAATATGATGAATGTGGGGAGAGTTTATTGGCAAACTCTTGTATTATAAGTCTAAATTTTGCTAGCTTTGAGTTGTGATGAGGAATATGAGTTGATAAAAGATCTTTGAGAGGAAAGATTATGGAAAAATTGTGAAAACTTCTTGAGGTAAGAAGTGAAAAAAATGATTTGTTATTTCCTCTTTGTAGATGAGAAAAAAAAATTATTTTTCTTTGATATAAGGACCAATACAGATAGTGAAGAGAAATATACTTTCTTGAGGCTATGAATTCCCTAAAAGAAAAGAAAGGAATATTGTTGGAAACAATGATGAGTGATGACTATAAGGGGGCTAATACGAGTGTGTGAAGAAAAATCCACGCACTTGAGGCTATCAATTCTCTAAGTCATTGAAAAAAAGAAAAAGTTTGAGAGAACGAGATTGGAGTGCTTTCCTTGCATCATAACTTGAGTTGAGTAATTTTTGGATTTATAATGCTTGAGTTGGTAGATGGCTTGACTTATGTGATTCATGTTATCTATATTTTTAACTTGAAGAGTGAAATAGTATTCTTAGACTAAGGTATACACTTGATTAATTTGACTTCAAGAGTTTTATTGTATCTTGTCAAATATTTTAAAGTTTGAATTGTTTTCAAAGGGTATGAATGAGAAAAGATGAATCTAAAGTTTGAAGGGAAGTTGTAATTCTTGTTATGCTGTAAAAAGATTTTGGAATGAGTAAAGGCTTGTGTTTTCTTAATGATATTTTCTTGGAGTAAACTGTTTTGCTTGAGGACAAGCAAAAGTTCAAGTTTGAGGGTATGTGAGAGGGGCTAAAATCACCATTATTTTCCTAGTTAGTTGAGGTTATTTTGTGATACATTTGTTTTAATAACTAGGCATGTTCCTTCTTATTTGACATTTTGCTTGTGAAAAATGTTATTGGAAAATTTGTGCAGATTTGAGTTAAATTTGAGCAAAAAGTGAACAATTCCAGAATGCACCAGGCAGCAGGCCTTGCCAAGGGACCAGACGTAGGGTCCATTTTGGTCAAGCGGAGGAAACCGAGACAACTTCATGAAGAAAACAAAATAGACCTGGCACCGAGTCAGGCAAGTGGACCAGGGGCTGGGTCCATTCTGTTTAGCAAGCAAAAATAGAGCAAAAATCTAAAAGAATAATAGATTGTACCTGGCGCTAGGTGGGTCTAAGGTACTGGGTGCCAGGCCTACTTTGGAAGGCGAAAATCTTGTGCACGAATTTGAGATTTTTTCAAAGATTTCGATATTTTCTAATTCTTGCTTGGCCAAAATCTCTGAAGCAATGAATTTATTATCCAAAAGGGCTATAAAAGAAGGAGAAAACACAAGAGAATAGATACATGTGGAGGTGGATTCAAAAGCAAAAATTGTCAATCACTCATTGAAGGAGGAATTCACCAAATCAAGAAAAATTGTTCAAGAAAGTCTTCATCAGTGAAGAAAGAGACTTTTCTATGTGTGTTTTCTCTTATCTTTGTCTTCTTTTTCTTAAACAATGATGTATTCAATATTTTTATTATAATTTAAAATTATTTGGGGATTCATGATTTTGTGTTGATTTAGTTATTTGATCAATTCATTATCATCGTTGGGGTTTGATTACTTATTATCATTGGTTATTGATGTGAGTTCTTCTAATTGACATAGGACAATGATGTTGATGCGAGTTCTTCATTGCATTGGTTTCATATTTGTCCAATCTTAATGGACTTAAGTGATAAAGTTAAGATTATAGGACTAAGTGATCAAAGACTAGTGGATTTCATCTTGAGCAAAGGGTTAATAGCTAATTTCATACTTATAAGGAACTGAGCTTAATGCATGTTTTGGTTATTTAGCTTGATTGGAAAATCTGTTAATATTAATCAAAAGAGAGTAATTCCGTGGATTGGGAAATGAAGTGGAATTTATCTAAGTAGATTAATGACTTGTGAAACGATTGAATTCTACTTTATATTCCTTCATGATGCCAAGATGATAATAAATTGAGAGAATTGCTAGTTGGTTTATTATCATATTTTCTAGGATAATTGTCTAAATCGCATACTCTTACATCCTTGAGTTGTGTATATTTCTTTATTCTTTTCTCACTTTATTGAGTCGGTTAAACCATCAATGAAATATGATTAGTGTGTACTTGTTCCTTTGAGGATTGATACTCATTAATTCCCTATGCTATGCTTGTGATGAGTATACTTGCTCGTATATGTATTTTGTGATTAATATTTTAATTAAAACTTGACTATGGGATGGATTCAAATTTGATGACTTTTATGCACAAAAAATTTATGCATCAAGTTTTTGGCACCATTGCTGGGGAACAATATTAAGAAAGCTTGAATTTTGTTGATTTAATCATGTTTATATGTTTATATGTTCATATGTCTATATGTAAATATGTATATATGTTCTTTGTATAAATCGGTGTTCTATCTTATTGTTTGTAACAATGTGTGACATAATTAACTAGCTTACTACATGTTGTACTGTAAATGACACTAACTTTTGTATTTAGATAGTTTGTGAATGCGTGTGTTTTTCTTTTCTTTATTTTTCAATTATTTATTTTTTCATTTTGTTTTTTCTTTTCTTTGTTTTTTATGTTATTATTTTTGTTATTTGTTATTTGTTATTTGTTATTTGACTTTTATTTTTCTTTGAGTGTGAGATTGACATCATCATGGACAACTACTTTTGGACACAAGATCAAAGGAGCTATAATGACGAGAATTTGGCAAATTTGCAAACTCAGATTGACGTTTTTTGTGAGACATCACTTGAAACCTCAATGCATTCTTTTGTCGCCAGTTCAGATTCCTCCATTAAGTGGCATGAAGAAGCATCCCAACGTATGAGCCATCAAAGAACATAACTAGCCAAGTTAGTTAAGGATGCCATAAAGGCCTATACACGTGAACAAGACAATCCCTAAGGAAAAGAGAGAGGATATAAGGAACAATTTTCCAATGTGGAAATGGAGGTATTCAATTCTCCTCTATGCGCTAATAATTCTAATCTCTCTTGATCACATGATTTTTTATGTTCTTCTCAATTCTTGGAGAACAAGGGTCCAACTGATGATGTGTTAAATTTATCATACCTCAAGGAGTTAGATCTTTTCAACGCTACATCATAAGAAGTCCTTGGAGGATAGTGGTAATTTCTACCCTTTACCCCATTCAAAGGGAGGTAACTTGGTTTTTGTAGATATATTGAAAAGTAAGGATTTCTTGATCTAATATTTTAGAACTCAAATACTAAGTTTAAAGGGGAGTTTTAAATGTAAACATTCATTTGAAGGTTTAAAAGGTGATTTCAAGTTTGATGCATTCGTTAGAGACTATGTGTACTTATATGTTGACAAAAATATTTGTGTGTCTAAAAGAATGTTAGAGAAAGAGGTTTATGTGTTTTGATTTAGTGAGAAAAATTGTTTTCATAAACCTTCTATTTTTCAAATACCTCTCTTCTTTCTATAATCATCATGCCTGTCTTCTACTTTGAGCTTTCATCTCTTTTCCAAAGGTGTGATAAGTGAGAATAGTTTGTATCTTTATTTTTTGTTTGGGTTTGTTTCAGTTGTTGTGTGTTATTTCCCTTGAATAAGGAAAGTATTTTCCATCTTAAGTGTGGGGGTGTATGTCCTATCTCTATTTGCTTTCTTAGGAATTTTTTAGTATTTTTCTTTAGTTTGTTTTCTTTTATTTATGTGTGTTTTTATTTTGTTATTATTGTCCTTGTTCTTTTATTTGTGTTTTGTTTTGTAGGCAGTAATAAAGTACTCTTGAACTAGCCCTTATCTCTATTTTCAGTTTTGATATCTATTGTCACTTTATTGCACTTGGGAAGTATTACTTAAACTTTCTACCCGTTTATTATTTTTGGTCACTTTGGAGATGCTTTCTTATGTTTATTTTTTGCCAATGAGGACATTGTCCAATTTAAGTGTGGGGGAGTCATTTGGTGATATTCTTTGACCAAGTTTTTTTTTTTAAATCAATATTATGTTTAAAGGGGGCTTTTAATTGTGAACATTCTTTTGAATGGTAAAAAGGTTATTTGAAGTTTGATGTATTCTTTAGAGACCATGTACACTAATATGTTGACAAAAATATTTGTGTGTCTAAAAGAATGTTAGAGAACGAGGTTTATGTATTTTGGTTTAGTGAGAAAAATTGATTTCATAAACCTTTTATTTTTCAAAAACCTCTCTTCTTTTTACATTCATCATGCCGGCCTTCTACTTTGAGATTTCATCTCTTTTCTAAAGAATTGATAAGGAAGAATGATGAGTGAGAAGAATTTGTATCATTATTTTTTGTTTAGGTTTGTTTATGTTGTTGTGTGTTATTTCCCTCAAATAAGGAAAATATTTTCCATCCTAAGAGTGGGGGAGTGAGTCGTATCTTCATTTGCTTTCTTATGATTTTTTAGTATTTTTCTTTAGTTTGTTTTCTTTTATTTTGGTGTGTTTTTATTTTGTTATTATTATCCTTGTGCTTTTATTTGTGTTTTGTTTTATAGGTAGGAATAATGTCCTCTAGAACTAGCCCTTCTCTTTATTTCCAATTTTGATATCTATTAGCACTTTATTGCACTTGGGAAGTATTGCTTAAACTTTCTACCCCTTTATTATTTTTGGTCCATTTGGAGATGCTTTCTTATGTTTATTTTTTTTACCAATAAGGACATTGTCCAATTTAAGTATGGGAGAGTGGTTTTGTGATATTCTTTGACCAAGTTTTTTTTTAATTAATTATCTTGGTGTTTTCTTAGTATTGAGCGACTTTGGAAAAATTTATTTTAAAAGATTTTGATTGAAAAACAACTTTGTTGCAAGTTCCTTGAAAGTTTTGAATAGTTGAAGAGTTAAAAGTTTAGAACTTTTGGAGCTAATTCACCATGAAAGTAGTCTCTTCTCTTTATTCTTTTCTCTTTATTGATTTTGGTCTTCTTGACTATACTTGTATTATTGTATCTTTAGCCATTGAGGACAATGTCTAGTTTTAGTGTGTGTGTGTGTGTGTGTGTGTGTGTGTGTGTGTGTGTGTGTGTGTGTGTGTGAGGGGGGGGGGGCGAGGGGAGGGAATTTTGTTGAAGAAGTATTTTCCATAACTTCATCTTTTCACAATCAACCCTGTAATGTTATCGAATAACATCTTGAGCACTTAATTCTCTATTGTGTGTGGCCGATTAGATTTCCCGGTCTATTAGTAGCAAAATATGAATTAATCTAAATATCTTTAAGATTAATAATCCTTAATAATTTTAGAATTTACTTATTAATTCTAATAAGGATTGGTTTATTAATTCTCTAATTAATAAATCTATATTAGCAGATTGTAAGCGGTATCTAGCAACACATCATGACCACCCAAGAGACCAGAAAGTCATGTAGCTTGACATGAACCTATCAATAGCAAACAACAATGTAATGAACTCCTTTCACAATATAATATCTCATTCGATTTGGAGTACATAATTAGTTCTAGCTCCTTCCAGAATAATAAATTAATTATCGCCCGATTATTTTAGTAGTTGTTCACGAAATCTACTATTCAACATATGTGTCAATTGGAACAATTTCGAATATACAATGGTCAAGGACTTCTCAAATAGTGATTCTTATAAATGGTCGTACTATTAGAAGTGGTGAGTCTTTTATCGATCCTCTCAACTACTTTAATTTACTTCTTGTAATACCAAATATCTATCCCATAGATGGTCTTGTTAGGACTCAAGAGATTGGAACCAAAGTCTGACAATTAGCAAATAAAGTACCTTATAGATATCAAGTCTAAGGACACTTGTACCTTTTTAATAATAAGATTCTATCACTGGCACTAAATAATTATCCATGTGATTATCTCGTAGCCAGGTTATCCATTGTACTTGTTAGGGTATAAAACATCCACGTGTTAACTTTTAGTATCACAATACTCACGAATGTGAGAACCACCTCCTGATCAAATGAGGAAGTATAACTTGTGCTAGTCTTGGCATATTAATGATATCCTATCTCATTAATAATACAACCAGGAATAATTTCAGTACAAACACACTATCCAGTGTAATAGAAACTTTATATCATGATCTCTATCATGATTTCCTTAACATAGTGTTGCATATGGAACTTTATCTAACAGTTATTTTATACGAAAGTATAAATAAAACAAATTAAAAGATAAAGAATGTATTTTTTATTTAATAATGCAAAATATATAGAATAAATGTGATTGCCTCTAGGGCATAACAGTAACAAACTCCCACTTGCACTAGAGCTAATCATATATGTATCTAATGCCAAATGACTTAACATGTATGTCATGTTTCTTTTAGGATAGTGCTTTTGTAAGTAGGTTAGCTATGTTCTCATCCATGGGAACTTTCTCTATGTTTTACATCTTTTCTATCAATGATTTCATAAATCAAGTGATAGCACTCAAATTAAACACGTAGCTTGATTGTGACTTGTAGTCATTATTATCAGATTGGAAATCGGTATTAATAAACCTTTTACTTATTGAAGAATAGAGATAATATCTCCTATTAGCAATATGTCATTTATATAAAGTGAAAGGAAAACAACTGCACTCCCACTAACATTCTTATATACACAAGGTTCATCCATATTTGGAATGAAACCAAACTCTTTGATTGTTTCATCAAAATGGATGGTCCAACTCTTAGAAGATTGCTTAAGTCCATAAATAGACCTTTGTAGCTTGCATACTTTTGTACTATTACTGGATGTGAAACCCTCAGGTTGCGTTATATACACTTCTATAGTCAGGTTTCCATTTAGAAAAGCTATTTTTACATCTATTTGCCAGTTCTCATAATCATAATGTGCGGTAATGGCTAGGACTATTTTGATGGATTATAGCATAGCAACTAGTGTGAAGGTTTCGTCATAGTCAATACTATATTGTTGGCGATAACTCTTGGCCCCCAGTCGTGCTTTATAGGTAACTAGGTTACAATCCATGTCGATTTTCTTCTTGAAAACTCATTTGCACCCAATAGTTTTAATTCCTTTGGGTGGATCAACCAAAGTCCATACTTGGTTGTCATACATAGAATTCATCTTTGATTTCATGGTTTCAAGCCATTTGTCAGATTATGAATTATTCAGAACTTCCCTGTAAGAAGTAGGCTCATTGTGAAATGCCAGCTAAAACCAACCTTAGAGTAAGGGGGTCGGGATGCATATCATATTTGCTTGCATGCATAAATATATTTTTATATGATTTTATGTGCTTAGATATGTGATTTGTAGACTAGATGGCTTAATAGTATTTATTGAGTAAGAAGGGCAAAATGATAATTTTTGCTTGAGGTGAAAATATGGAGATAGCTTGAGGATTAAATAGGAAAAATATTTGGAGAAAAAATAAGAATAAAAGTTGTTGTAGCTTAGTGGTTAGAGCTGTGGAATAAACCCTCGAGGTCTTGGGTTCAAATTCCATCATTGGAGTTTTAGCAAGATTAAATTTTATTTTGGTGTAGAAAGGCTATATTTTGGCCCTTGCATGCTTTAGGGAAGAGTAGGAGTGTTGTTCTAGGGAGACATGATAGGGATGTCCTAATCCTACTCTTGTGCCCTTCAAAAATTTCTAAGGGATTCATACCCTTCTTGATCTCTAGCTTTCCTTACTTAATCAATTAGGTTGATTAATTTATCCAAGCCAATTTTATTCCAAAAAATTCTAGCAAAGTGCTGTGGCTTAGAAGGTTTGAAAATGTCTAAGGGTGAAGTATCTTCTTGATCGAAAATGGGGAGGAGTTTGGAAGGTTCCCAAGAGAATTAATCTCCATGGTTGAACCTTCAAACTCCAACCTAAGTGTGTTCATCTTCTTCATGTAGTAAACTGGAAAATTTTCTAGCTTCTTGACCAGTCCAAATATCGAAATGTTTAGCCATTTTTCCCTCCTAAATACTGCCAGAAAAATAGCCATCTTGACCAACTTGAAGTCTGAAATTGCAAGGCCAAAACCGGACTGTAGAAAAGCTATGCAAACCAGAAAAATTTATGGACAGCCTTAAAGGACCCTCCAATGGCCCTTCAAACCTTCTGCAAGCTGACTGAAATATGGCAGAAAATCTGCCCAAAAATTCCAGCAAGCTTGCAAAAAACTTGATCAGAATTTCCAGCTTGTTTCTCCTTCACCCTTGGCCAAAACTCATCCCATTTTTCTATACAAACTTCCCTTGAACAGCCATGAACTGAGCTTCATCATCTTCTCCAGTATTTTGTTCGAAAAATAGTCCCATGGCTACTCCTAAAATCTCTCCATCAATCACTCCAATCTAACCATTGATTGAAGTCCAAAATTCGAGCAATTTATTTCAATGACCTTCCATGAATTAAACATCAACCAACCAAAAAACTCCTTCACCATTGTACATCATATTTTGGCCACCATTAAGCTCATTCGAACAGCTTTCATCCCAACAAAAACCTCAACCAATCAGCCGGCCATTGAAGCTTCCAAAAGCTCTCTACCATTAAAGATCTGCATACCATATTTGTTTCCAAAATTGATTCCCTAAAATATTTTTTTTGGATTTCAAACAACTAGCTTTCCTTTTCCTCTCAAATCTGAAAATCCAATTGCCAAAAACCATTCAAACAATTGAGCCACCCTATTCCCATAGAATTTCGGCCAGCTTCAACTAAATTCTCTCCATTCTCTCCAAACCAAGAACACCAAGGACACCTACTAGCATTCTCATGCCTAAGACCACTCCAAACCTCTCCAATTTTCTCCAAAAACTCCAGATCACACCTACTCAACCCCTTGAAACCACTTCTGCAATTTTTAACATCAAATACCGAAATCCAAGTCTCATTTTTGGATAAAAAACCAGAATTTTCTTGAAGGCCCAAGAACACCTTTAAGGTAAGCACGATCAATCATCTCCATCTTCACTCATCTTCAACTCCTAATGAATACATACATACATACATACATACATACATATATATATATATATATATATATATATATACTAATATACTAATAGACTTTCTCTTTCTCTTTCTCTCTCTCTCTCTCGGCCGAATGGTTACTTCAACCATAGCCATATTTTCTTCTTCTCTCTTGGACGGATCAAGTCTCCTAAGAGTAAGGATTCTTTCAAAACTACTTCAAGGTAGTCAACAATCAAGTAAACCTCTTCAACATTCTCTTTAAATTATAGATTCATGTCTCTAGGATGATATTGGAAGGGGATGGATCATGATTAGAGTTTGAGCATGTGTTGTTGTGATGGAGTTGTGATTGAAGCATGAATGAATGTGTGAAAATGATGGAGTTGGGATTGATGCATGAGATGATTTGTCTTGGTTGATTGTATGGCATTTTTAGGGTTTGTTGCATGTTTTCATGTTGTGAGTGGTATGAATGATCAAGCATGTTAGAGATTATGTCACCTTTGGTGAATAGGGTTTTATGTTGTGTATTCTTGTTAAGGCTATGACTATGTTCATGTTAGTAGAGTTTGGATAATGTCTTGGTAGATTTGGACCTATGCTTTTATTCATGATTTGGATGTTTTGTTGATTGGTGTAGAGTATATGTTCATGATTGTGGTTAGCAAAAGGAAATATGATCATGACCTTGTTGTCTTTAAGCTAATTTTATTCCATCAATAAAATGATTATTACTATAACTTCTTCTAGTAAATTTCGAAAACACTCGGAAAATGTGGATTTGGGCTCTTATATAAAATAATGATATTTTAGTCAAATAAATGATAGCTTTTATTTAAGAAATAAAATATATAGATATTATATAAAATAAAATATATAGAAAATAATAATAATGCCTTTTATATAAATATTCATAATAGGTAAAACATTAATTTTGTAAGTCTTATATTCAAAACTACTATTAAAATTTATTTATTATCTTTCAATCGAAACCATTAAAATTTACTTACAACTAATTTTAGTTACCAATTATTTTCTAACAATTAAATATTAATAGATTATTATTTTAAATAACTCCATCTAGGTCCTAGGACCCTTCATCAAATAAATTCTAATTATTTATAGCAAGATTTAAACCTTTAGCTTATTAGTACCTATTTTCCAAACTCTAGTTATTTTAATATCAAGCTAGATTTATTTTATAAATTATTTTATTTATTATCTGGCCTTAAAGCTTGGGACACTAGGGTCATGGTTGTAGTAAGTTGAGCTAGGATTATTTATGAAAGTGAATTTTCGCTTGAGTTTAATTATGGCTCATGTTTAACCCAGGCGGAGTTAGGTCAGCTGTTGGAGACCTTTATTTTGAGCAAGAATCAGGTAAGTTCCTGCATAAAACTTGTTTGATGCAAAATGGTTATTATGGTAAGCCAAATGTGGAGTGCGTGGACACTCACATCTGTAAAGGCAATTGAGGGTTATCTCCTATCTTATTTTAGTCAAACAAATTATTTGAAAATCAATAAGCAGTTTTACTCAAACTCAAAACTCTTTCTAAAACCAGCTTTATCCCAAACTTTGGAAATCCTTAATTGCCATTTTCAAGTAGGGCTATAATTTATTCATTTTTTCCTAAGTGGGATAAATTACATTGAGTACTCAATAAGGGCAGACTGCTAGGACTAATCTTTGAAGGGTTAGGGTAAGTCTCTCAGTAGGCGTCCACCTCTAAGAGGTAAGTCCTTCCCAGATAAGATGTCAGTTCAGTGGGTCGTGCCGGTCCGAGCTAGCAGTTTTTAGTTAAGTGAACCGTGTGTTGCCGGAATGGACAATCAGTTTTGTTTGGGTGTAGAGATGGAGGAGTATCTCATCCAGTAGGCCGATCACCTACTTTTTGTTAGTTTATACAAAGTGTGGCATTCTGACCGTTGTATGGTTGTGGGGCCCAACGTGTGGTAACCCATGACCACCCTTTTGAGTGGTTGATTTATTTGTACATGTATGGTTGGAAAAGCTAAAATGCCACTCTTGATTTTGACTATTATTTATTGCTTGTCAGTATTTTTTTTTTCTTATGAAATTCTTACACCTTGCATTCATGGACTGTTTTCTCTGAACACTTAAAGCGCACACGGACTTACTGAGATTTTTATCTCATCACCCTTTTTGCCATGATTTCAGGTCGATCCTGTTGTAGGGATGAGTAGCTAGTGTTGCATGCCTTGGAAGATATTTTGTTATTTATTTTTATGTAATGCTTTGGGAGTTGAGAGTGAACAATTTTTATTTTGGATTTATTCATGAATTTTTGGATTGTAATAAGTTTTAAATTTTAAGGTATTGTTTTATTTTTATTGTGTATTCTAGTTATAAAGACCCCTTGTTCTTTGGACAAAGCGACATCCCCGGCCCTATTGGGCCTAGGTAGTGGGGTGTTACAAGTAGTATCAGAGCCTAGGTTTATGCAAATATTGATAGTATATGTTCTATTTATTTAAGTTCAAATCCTTATCTAATCTATCTTGTTTATGTTGTAGGATGGTTAGAATGCTTAGAACTACGAGAAAGGGGCAGCAATGGCATCCTTCTATACCTATCTACCCAGAAGACCTTCCAGTACCTCAGCTTGCTCCTCAGCCAGTTATTCTGTTGGA
Organism: Voacanga thouarsii; assembly: GCA_026120185.1. NCBI lineage: Eukaryota > Viridiplantae > Streptophyta > Magnoliopsida > Gentianales > Apocynaceae > Voacanga > Voacanga thouarsii. The sequence goes on from JANUWF010001030.1 coordinate 120,590, forward strand.
TGATAGTAGTGATGATGAGGTCCCGATCTATGAGCCATCCCCAATCCCAGTGATAGAAATAAGTTCTGGCAGTGAAGATGAAGAGATAGCCGTGGTGAATGTTCCCCACCTTCCTAATCCTATAGTGGATTTATCAGCAGATAGTGATGACCCGGGGGAGATAGATTGTGAGTCTCCACCTAGGCCTTCTTTCATTCCTCTTCCCAGCCAGGTTGAGCCCGGGGAGAGTTCTAGGCGACCCGGGAAGGAGCCAATAGAGGGGTTTGCAAGTGGGGCTGGGATAGATTTCTCTCAGAATTCTGGGGGATGGTTATGTGAAGCCGACCTTGAAGATTCTGATGAGGACTAGAGGGGCTAAGAGCTATTAGGATCTAGAGTGTTTATTTTCTGCTTTCCATGAACTTCCATATTAAGATTTTTCTTTCTGTTTACTGCTTTCATTTCAAATTATGCAAATAAGAGTACTTGGAGTATTCTAAGGTTTGAATTTTTTTTTTTTATGCAATTCTTTATACAAAAAAACTTGTATATGATTTTCTTTTACTTAAACTTGAATGTGAATGCCTGCTCAAAATGTTTTAAACTTGAATGCATACACTCATCATCTGGGCATGGTTTAGCATGGCACCCAAGCGCCGTATAGCTTCATCAAGTAGGAGAATTCCAGAGGCAGAACCTGTGGCACCGGAGGTTGAGACGACTTAAATGCAGTCACCCAACCGGGGAATTGAGAGTATGCCGGAGGTTCAGGAAGTGTTGGGTAGAAGGGTGGAAGTGCAAGAGAAGAGAATCGTTGTTAGCAACCTAAAGTTGGTACCGGATCTAAGACGGGAAATCGTGGAAGCTCAACAAAGCCACGCAGAGTTTCAACTTTTCAAGGACAATGAGCTAAAATGGCCAGGCAGTGAATTCTGGCAAGATGAGATGGGAGTTTTGCATTTCAGGGATCGGTTGTGTGTACCCGGAGAGCATCAGCTAAATGACAAAATTTTGGAAGAGGCGTATAAGAGCAAGTACGCCATTTATCCAGGAGAAGTCAAGATGTACCAGGATCTGAAGAAGGCCTATGGGTGGCCTGAACTAAAGCGGGATGTGGTCAAGTATGTCTCGACTTGTCTCACCTGTCAAAAAGTCAAAGCAGAGCACAAGAAGTCAGCGGGACTGTTGCAACCATTGCCAGTACTTGAGTGGAAGTGAGAGGAAGTGACCATGGGTTTTGTCACCAGACTCCCTATGTCAAGGACCCAGAAGGACGCTATATGGGTAGTGGTGGATCGACTGACCAAATCAGCCCATTTCATACCAGTGAATGTAAGAGACTCTATGGAGAAGTTGGCTTAGACTTTTGTGTGAGAAATAGTCCGTCTTCATGGAGTGCCTTCAAGAATTGTGTCTGACCGAGACTCGAGGTTTACGTCTCATTTTTGGGGTAAGTTTCAAGAATCAATGGGGTCGAGTCTGAAGTTCAGTATGACGGCGCATCCGCAGATCGATGGGCAGTCATAAAGAGTTATACAGATATTAGAAGATATGCTGAGAGCCTATCTTTTAGATTTTAGGGATAAGTGGATCGAGTATGTACCGTATGCAGAGCTGTCGTATAATAATAGTTATTAAGCTTCAATTGGGATGGCACCATATGAGGCTTTGTATGAACGTAAGTGTCAGGTACCGATACACTGGAGTTGGTCAGAAGATGGTCACGTAAGTAGAACCGGAGAAGTCTGTGTTCAGGAAATGCTAGACAAAGTAAAGTTGATAAGGGAGAGGTTGAAGGTAGCTCAGAGCCGTCAGAAGAGCTATGCAGACAACTGGCGGAGAGAATTGGAGTTTCAAGTTCGGGACAGCGTATTTCTGAGATTGACGCCAAATAGGGGAATGTTAAAGCATCCAAAGGGTGAAAAGCTGAATTCGAGGTATTTGGGACCTTTCCCGATAAATGAAAGGATTGGACCGATAGCATACTAATTCGACTTGCCAGATGGATTGACGGGAATTCATGATGTGTTACATGCATCACAGTTGAAGAAGTATAATGCCGATCCGAGTCATGTCCTGAATAATGAGCCGTTAGTGTTGCAACCCGATCTGAGCTATGTGGGGAAGCCCGTGCGAATAGTGGACCGCGGTATCAAGAATCTCCAGAACAAGCAGATATCGATGGTAAAAGTTCAGTGGGAGCATCATGGCACGCGAGATGCCACATGGGAATCAGAAGAGTGGGTTAAGCGGAAATATCCCGATCTGAAATAGAGGTATGCCTGAATTTCGGGACGAAATCCTTCTAAGCAGGAGAGGATGTGAAACCCCAGCTAAATCCAACCTTAGAGTAAGGGAGTCGGGATGCATATCATATTTGCTTGCATGCATAAATATATTTTTGTATGATTTTATGTACTTAGATATGTGATTTGTAGACTAGATGACTTAATAGTGTTTATTGAGTAAGAAGGGTAAAATGGCAATTTTTTCTTGAGGTGAAAATAGGGAGATGGATTGAGGATTAAATAGAAAAAATATTTGGGAGAAAAAATAAGAACAAGAGTTGTTGTGGTGTAGTGGTTAGAGCTTTGGAATAAACCCTTGAGATCTTGGGTTCAAATTCCATCATTGGAATTTTAGCAAGATTAAATCTTATTTTTGTGTAGGAAGGCTATATTTCGGCCCTTGCATGCTCTAGGGAAGAGTAGGAATGTTGTCCTAGGGGAGATATGATAGAGATATCCTAATCCTACTCTTGTGCCCTTCAAAAATTTTTATGGGATTCATACCCTTCTTGATCTCTAGTTTTCCTTAATTCTTAATCAATTAGGTTGATTAATTTATCCAAGCCAATTTTATTCCAGAAAATTCCAGCAAAGTGCTATGGCTTGGAAGATTCGAAAATGTGTAAGGGTGAAGTATCTTCTTGATCGAAAATGGGGAGGAGTTGTGGAAGGTTCCCAAGAGAATTAATCTCCATGGTTGAACCTTCAAACTCCAACCTAAGTGTGTTCATCTTCTTCATGTAGTAAACTGGAAATTTTTCCAGCTTTTTGACCAGTCCAAATATCGAAATGTTCAGCCATTTTTCCCTCCCAAATACTACCAGAAAAATAGCCATCTTGACCAACTTGAAGTATGAAATTGCAAGGCCAAAACTGGACTGCACAAAAGCTCTGCAAACCAGAAAAATTTCTGGACAGCTTTCGCAGCAAAGCAGTTCGAAAAACCTAGCTGTTCTTCCACCTTTTTAACCAGCAATTCAACCTTGTTTTTCTTCCAAAAAGAAGACTAAAAACCAGCCTTAAAAGACCCTCCAATGGCCCTTCAAACCTTCTGCAAGCTGACTGAAATATGGCAAAAAAATCTGCCCAGAAATTCCAACAAGCTTGCAAAAAAACTTGATAAGAATTTCCAAATCAACATAAACTTCTTTTACTAAGACAAAAAACAAACTATATAAATAAGGGCAAGGGGAGGAAGGTTTCGGCCAAGAGGAAAACTGGAAGAGAGAATAGAAAAGTGAGGAAAAGAAAGAAAATAAGGAAGAAATGAGGAGAAGCAAGGAAGAAGGAAGAAGAAGGCATCTAAGTCTAGCTAGCAATCTTAAATAAGATTAGGTTATTTTAATATAAAGAAAGCTATAAGTAATAGAGATTTATTTTAATCTATGCTATACTTATTTCTTGGATATTTAAAAGGAAATGAAATAGGATTGCATGTATAGTTGGTATTTGGAGAAAAGAAAATAGAAAATATATATCTAAGGTTGATAGTTGGAAAGAAATAAAATGGAAATGGTATATAGGTTTGTGGGGCAGTTGGCCAGATAAATGGAGAAGGAAAAGAGTAGTGTCTGATGACTTGCATAAGCTGTTTTGAAGCACTTGGATGACTGGAATTTGGTTAATAAAAGAAAGAAAGAAAGGCCATTGAAGAAAAAACAAGAAAACGTTAAAAAAAGGAAAAGAATTCTGATTGTAGCAAGATTTGTTTCATGGCTATTTTGGACTGCTGAAAACTACTGGATGGGAAAGCAAGATAAGAAAGCCTTATTAAGGTATGAAGCAAGGGTTTGAAAGCATTAGATGTGGTAAGATATGTTGAAGAAACCATAGGAATAAGTTAAAACAAGTTAAGCTTCTAAACTGTCATTTTGGACCCCAAACTTGGTGCAGTGAGTTTAACTGAAAATATGAATGAAATGGGAAGGAGTTTAATTTTCCCATGACCTGGATTTGATACAGAAATGTCCTAGGAGTGTTTTGGAAGTAGTCTCACCTCATTTGGACCTATATTGAATAAGTTATGCACAGAACATTGGAAGATGGTAAAGCTGTAAAATAAGAAAACCATAAAAATCATTAACCAACTTATTTCTCTAAGAAATTATAGAAGCCTTATTTGAACCCATTAAGTAATAATAAAGAAATATACTATTGGTGTAGGTTAACCGAATCAAAAGAACCCCTTTTCAGGGCTGCAAAAGTATACTACTTCGGCCTAGTATACATGGTGAGTCCTATGATTTTAAAACCTCGTTAGCTATGTGATTTTATGATAAAGTTTAATGCTTCTCTGATATAGTCCATGTCTCCTTGATAAAATTGAAGCCTATGAACCTGGTTCACTTGGTATTTGCACAAATATTTTTAATAAATTTTACTTATGCTCAAATGCTCCCGAAATGATTTGTATATCATTTTTTAATAATGTACCAATGATGCTTGGTTTAATGATACGATGAAACAAACCTTTGGTAAATAAAAAGACATATGACTTTTCACTTTCGATAGCTTTTAAAATAAACACTCGGGTGATGCAAAACTTCTTAGAACAATATTTGGCCCCAAAAACGGTTTTTTTAGAATTCCCTTCGGGGAGAGCAAACTCCTTTCAAAGGAAGCAGACTGATCATGTGGGTCAGTGAAGACATTGAGTACTCAGCAAGGGTTTTGACCTTTGTACTAGCTCACGTTAGAGATAGATGAACCCAAATAACCCAGTTCAGTTATGGTGTTTATCTTACTCCAAACGGGGCGATAGGACAATGGAATTAGCTGTCCCTGGCAAGCCGTTTTGAGCCCAGCAATTGTCTATTGATTATGATGGTGGATTGTACACAAGATACCGAGTGGGGACACTCAGTGTGTTCAATCCCTTGCCGCCTCGATGGTGACTAACATCAGGATTGGGGCCCCTGGCTTATGGTGGTAAGTAAAAGATCCCTAAGTGCTAGGTAAGCTGTACATTTTTACGCTCACCGTTCGGGCATGACACGGGTGACGTGCTGTAAGGCGCAGTCCCTAGCACAAGAAACCGTGTAGCCAAAGGCAAAGTTTCTTGAACTTTGCATGTGGGCCGCCGTTCTAGATAGAGAAGAACCTGCTTTTATTAAAATTAGGGACCATATGTTTGGAAATTATGTTTTTTGTATGTATAAGACAAATTGAACCCAAATCCGTCAATTACTTCTATTTCCCAGTTATAAAGTTATTTTTAGTGAAGAAATTGATAATTGATTTCATAAGAAAAATACTAGCATACACAGGACTCACTGAGTACACCACTCACATATGTGTGTATCTTTTCTATTTTTTTAGGAATTGAAACTGGGGAATAAACGATGGTACTTCCAGGACTCCTTCTCTAGCATTAGCTAGTGAAACTTTTGGAGTGATCATTGTACATAGTCTATGTAATATCTTAGCTTATGTATTAGGGGAACTATGTTGATGTACCTATCTTGTCTTATATGCTTATGAAATAAAAGAGCATGCTTCATATATCTACTTAAGTTTCAACTTTTACTCGCTTACCTTAAGTTTTAAATCGTTATAAAGATCCATTGTCTAAGAAATCAGGCGGGGCAACATCCCACCAGAATCCGGCCCATTATAACGAAAATATGGGGTGTTACACACGTCACTTTTTTCAAGCCTTCTACTATTTTTTAGTCCCAACAAGTTATTGCACAAATGAAATCTACATCTGGTATCTAATACTCATATCTCATTTCTAAACGGAAGTATTAATGTCAATCATAAACATATCAGGAGTAGAAGTAGAAGTGCCCGCAAGCTTCTCCTTCTGCTTTTTTTCCTTGACAATCTCCAAGTAGGCTTTACAGTTGCACCTCCAACAACCCATCTTTCCACAGTGATGGCATGGGCCATTAGTGGCTACTTCCTTCTTTTTCACACCACCTTTGGGCTTAGTAGAAGCCTTCTTTTTCTTCTTAGGAACTTTATTCCTAGAAGAAGAAGATTCTACCAACATGATTGCATTGGATTCCTTTTTCATGAAGGACTTCGTAGTTTTGAGTAGATTGATAAACTCAAGTATGGTGGATTCAATCTTGTTCATCTGGTAGTTAATAAAAAATTGTGAAAAACTACTTTGCAAATATTGCAGAATTAAGTTGATACTTAATTCATTTTCCATCACAAAACTAAGAGATCCGAGCTTCTCTATTAAGCCCAGAATCTTTAGCCCATGAGTGGCTACAGAAGTACCCTTAGTCATCTTTGAATGGAACAATTATTTTGATATCTCATAACTTTTCATTCTAGATTGGGCATCAAATTGCTCAGAGATGTAAGATAATCGAGTAAACATCTATATGATCGTGTTGTTTTATCAGCTTAGGGGTCATTGATGCTAACATCACACAGGCTGTTGTGTCACTGTCCTTTTTATGCTTCTTGTGGACAACATGCTCATCAGTATGAACATCTTGAGCTGGTGGTGGCGGAATAGGAGCCTTTAACACGTAGAGCAACTTTTTCAACTTGAGAACAATTCTCAAGTATCTATACTAGCCGAGAAAATTTGTTTCAGTTAGTTTGTTAGTTTCTAAGATGCTATGCAGGTTTAGATTGGTCGACATGATGCAGATGATCAACATGTAAAGATAGATAAAATTAGCTAACTATATATGCACATGTAATGCAAATAATTCAATTTTTAATTAAGCATATTGTTATTGCACTATTTTACTCAAACCAATAGCCCCCATTGTTGATTCGGGAAAGCCCGTTGGAAGCTTTCCTAGTGGACTGGTATCTAAATTCCTCAAGAATGACATTGGGTTTACCCAACAAGCCACCCTTAAGTTCAATGACAAGTATCAATACCAATTACATCGTATGTAATTACCAAATCATTGGGTGATTAATATCTTTTAATTTTAAAGCTTTTAAGCCAACCCAACCTTGCCTCTAATTTTCTTCATGCTTAAGTTAGCCCAACCAAGATAAAGAAATTAGTTAAACCCAACCTATTAATTAGGAATTTAAAACCGCATAGCTTGAATATGCCTAATGTGAAGTAGGCTTGGGCTAGCCCAATAACATGGTCTCGAAAAAGGACTCTTGTTCTTGCTATATTAATAGAAGGCATTAGGTTTAATTTTAATTGAGGGATTTGTGATATTTGTGTCTTATAGATAGCATGCATAATATCATCATATCCATACATGGAAAAATACTAATGTGGTTTTGTTATGGACTTTACTATATTAATTTCCTTGAGCCGTAAAGGAAATTAATTTGGCCAATCCTAAGTGTTCATGAATGATATAGGAAGAAAACCTTACTATCCTCCTTTTTGGTCCTGATCATCTTCTCCAGAACTGTAATAAATTTTATTCTTTCTAAACTACGTAATCTAATTGCATAAAATTCTAATAATAAAACCTCGAGTTACATTCGGGGGAAACTAGATAAGAAGCAAAATTGACACAAGAAAAATAGAGAAGGCAGGACTTGTAGGCCCTATTTTAATTCAAAACCAAAGCGATAAAATGCATGAACAATTTAATTGGGTCCATAGTCCATAACCAAACAACCATACTAATTTTATGTCTCAAAATAAAATTAAACATGTCAAATAATTCCAAAATCACTATTTTGGAAAAATAGAATAAATTCTACAGTCAATATTTTAGAAAATATATTAATTCCTAAAATTAATTCCAAAATCACTATTTTGAAAAAATAGAATAAATTGTAAAATTAGTATTTTAGTAAATATATTAATTGCTATAATCAATATGTTAGAAAATATATTAATTTCTAAAATCATATTTGAGAGATTAAAATAATATATAATCTAAAATCATTATCTTAGAAAATATATTAATTGCTAAAATCACATTTTAGGAATTAAAAATGATATATAATCTGAAATCATTATTTTTCAAAAGCAAGATTTTGGGAAAAATATTTATTAGTCCCAAAGTTGAAACTTTGGAAAAAATGGGCATCAAGTGAAAAGTGCAAAAATGAACAGTGGGCTATTTCACAAAAAAAGGCAAAATGTGTGCTTGTTGTTGCACAAGCAGACGAAACAACTATTTTTTATTTTTTTTTTGTTTTATGAAATAGGAATTGCATCCTGGGGAGGTTTTGTATAAGCTTCCCAAGGATTGCAAAAAACAATCCACATGAGCCGCACATTTTGGGGTAGCCAAATCCATGCGAGCTACGACTCCAAGTTGTGGCTTGGAAATCTTGTGCCTCAAGCCGTGGCTTATGGCAAAAAAATTATTTGTTTTCTCTCCTGCGTCTTCCCAGAAATGATTTCTAGAAAAATTCTTCAAAGAATTCTGCAACAATTTCAGTGAACAATTCTCTGAGACATTCCAATTTTTTTTTTTTTTTTCGTTTTGTGAACTCATTCAAATATTTTCAGCAAAATAAAATTAGAACAAATCAAAATTTGTTAAGGAAAAATGACAATTTTAGGAAAACAATTTCCTTTGAAGTTATAGAACAGTATGCCCAGAAAACATTTTTCCCTGCAAGAACTAACACGTTAATTCTTGTTTAAAACCATCTTCTGTAACTGTTACAGAAGCCGCATTCGTTGCAACCATAGCCTACAAAATTATTTTTTCTTTCACAGACTACTCATGGGAAAAATAATTTTTCACTAATGACACAGAGACAATGATGAAACATAATTCATGGCCAAATATACAACCCAGTAACGCATAAAAGAAGTCTGTAATACCACTGTTAGAATTCCCCATGAAAAACTAGATTTGCACAGTGGAAAGAAAACGGGAATTCCACAACGAGGATCACATTTATGTATTAATGGAATCAAAACAGGTGAAGGAAAAATACCTTCTTATGCCTTTGTGAAGCAAAAAAATTCCTTCTTCAATCGGAAGGCATGATCCAACTAAATTGAGAGAACGTCTCCCCTTTTGTTCTGTCAAAACACCACAACCTAAGTGTAGGATTGTATCCAATAAAGTCAACATGAGAACGGTGTTCAAGAATCACCAAAAATTTTTTGTTAGCAAAATTCAATTGGCCTCTAAGGTTTGCAGAAGAAGAAGATAATGATGATGATGGCTCTCAGTTTTTCAAAACCTTTTTGTGTGTAATTTTTCAATTATAATCCCACGGAAAAAAATCATATATCTCCTGTATGCATTTGCTAATCAGAATCCATTACGTATATAGATTCTTAATTACCAATAATTATTATGATTATAGTTAATTACAATGTAGAAAACAAATTATAACTAATTATAATATAACCGCAATAACTTCTTCTTCTCACAATCAACCCTGTAATGTTATTGAATAACATCTTTAGCACTCAATTCTCTATTGTGTGTGACCTATTAAGTTTTTCGATCTATTGGTAATAAACTATGAATTAATCTTAACATCTTTAAGATTAATAATCCTTAATAAATTTAAAATTAACTTATTAATTCTAATAAGGATTGATTTATTAATTCTCTAATGAATAAACCCATATTAGTTTATCATGAGCGGTATTTAGCAATACATTATTACCACCTAAAAGAGTAGAAAGTCAAGTGGCTTAACATAAACCTTTCAATAGCAAATAAGAGTGCAATAAACTCCTTTCACCATATAATATCTCTTTCGGTTTGGAGTACGGAATTAGTGCAAAATACTTCCAGAATAATAAATTAATTCTTCCTCGATAATTTCAGTTGTTGTTCCTGGAATCTTATATTTAATATATGTATCAATTGGAACCATTTCCAAAATAAAATCGCCTTGGCCAAGGACTTCTCGAATACTAATTCCTACAAGTGGTCGTGAGATATTTGCTTCTACTATTAGGAGTGGTGAATCTATATTGATCCCCTCAACTACTTCCATTTGCTTCATGTTGTACCCAATACCCATCTCATAGGTGGTCTTGGCAGCACTCTAGAGATTGGAATCAAAGTCTAACACTTAGCAAATAAAGTTCTTTGGAGATCTCAAGTGTAAGGATGCTTGCACATTTGTATGATAAGATTCTATCATTGGCACTAAATAGTTATTTATGTGATTATCTCATAGTCAGGTTATCCAATGTACTTGTTCAGGTAAAAAGCATACATGTGTTAACTTCGAGTATCACAATATTCACGAATGTGAGAATCATCGCCTAATCAAATTTGGAAGTATAACACGTGAAGACAATGAAATGGTAGAAGCCATGAATGCAACAGTGTAAAACTAGAAAAGGCACCAGGCACGGCGCAACAGAAGGCAAAAAAATAGTACCTTTGCATGTCCTTGGTCAGTTTGGCTGAGAAGAAGAGATAGTGACCACTGGTGTAGCAACTTGTCTCGGCTTCGATTCTGCTGAAAAACCAGTGATCCTTCGGCTTCTCCTTAGCATGAACACGAAGCTTTTTGCTTCTTAGAATATTCCTCTTCTCAATCTGTGTTGGTGAAACAACCTAAGCGAGGAATGATCCTTTTTTATCCTTTGCTATTAATTAGCAAAATAAAAAAGATGAAAGATGAAGAAAAGAAATGAGAGAGAATAAACAGAATGCCCTATTTTTCTTCCCCATGTCTCGTCTGACTTTTGTGAAAGAGGATACATGACTAATCACAATACTAGCTAACCAAAACACCAGTGTTCATAGTTTTTCGAACATCCGAAGGCTATCAATAGAAGTGGTTTAGGTAATCCTTAACTCTTCTGTTCTGTTAATCAAAATAACCATTTTGGTCCAGGTTATTGGGCCAAAATTAACTTATTATTTTCCTTAGACCAAATGAGCTAAAAAATAATAACCATTAATTATTTATTTCCTGGGCCTATTAAAATAACCCAATAACTAATTAATGAGTCCAAATGAACTAAAATAATTATTAAGCCTTTTATTAACTAGTTTAAGCCCAGGTTAATTTTTTAATTATTTAATCTGGGCTTAGGCCTTGAATAATTAATTAATCAATTAAACTAGATAACAAATTTAATATCTCTCATTCCATTATTTTATTTCAGTCCAAAAAATAAATTAAACTTTTTGAATAAAATAAAATCTTTTTTATTGTGACCATTTTCTTGACCTAAAATAATTAGGATATACGGGCTATTCCGAGGACCAAAAAGACACATCACTTTAGCAACTAAAATGACCAAAATATCATTGCTATATAAATAGCTATATTTTGCATTTTAAATAATTTCTAATATCACCATAAGAAATTATTGACCCCAAGGACAATGCTGCATTAGTATGTCTTTAATCTACAGGTGAAATAGCTAAAATACCCATCTACACATCATCGTGCATTTAGAGAAGAAAGAGTGTACTAACACCTCGCTAAAAGACATCTACCATCCTTAGGCTTCTAGTCCAATGATCCACGATTTCTTGGAATATTTTTGCATTCTAAAGAAGCTACCCTAAAGTCAATATCCAAGTCATATTCCTCAAGGCCCCAGATAATTAGATCATTTGGACAACCACATGGGGCGATACACTATCTTGTATAAGTCTGTCTAGACTAACTAGTCACATATACCCAATATACAAGTATATTGGTCCTTCTCAAGAACCTTAACTATACTATATCAAATCATATGCTTGCAACTTCATCGTACCACCAACTTATACTCAAGCTATAGAGTACAAGTCCACGTTGTAGCAGTAGTAGTCTAGGTTTCTATCACATACTACTTTTAGAAACCACTACTTCAGGTCCTATTCTATATATTCGAAATACGCTTGTGTTATAAAATGAGAAGACTACTCATTGGTTAAAGGTAAGACATTCCCTATTTAGAATGCATAACACAATAACATTGGCATGATGAGATTCCCATTCTCATTATCTGGTTTAGAACAATAGTTTATGTGTTAAGTATCCATATTCCATACCTTTCTTTGAAAGACCTCTATTCACACGAACCATTTACTTAAACACAATAGGTCTTTTTCAATAAAATCGTGCACAAATATAAAGAAGATTTCACAAACAAATTCTATGAAAAATATTTTTATTAATGTAAGTCAAAATTATATCAGAAACCTAATCTAAGAGGGCATACATTCTGACAATCTCCCACTTGCACTCTAAGACTAAGTAAGTTCATAGGTGACCACTCCCTATGGCGTCTAAGTATCTTCTAAAGACTCTCTCCACCAAAGTCTTGGTGAAAGGATCTACTACACTGTTCTCCGAGGTAATCTGTTCCACCACGACTTCTCGTCTCTAGATGAAATCCCGAATCAAGTGGTACTGCCTCTGTATGTGCTTTCTTTTTTTTGTGGTTTCTTGGTTCTTTGGATTGTGAGACTGCACTAGTTTTGTCGCAATACATCACAACTTGTTTGTCCATTTGTGGCTCGACTCCAAGTTCTAAAAAGAACTTCCGGAGCCAAACTGCTTCCTTAGATGCCTCCAAAGCTACCACATACTCAGCTTCCATGGTTGAGTTAGTAATGCAAGATTGCTTAAAACTTCTCCATAAAATGGTTCCTCCAGATAAAGTGAAGACATATCCACTAGTGGATTTTCTCTCATCTTTATTTACATAGAAGTCTGAGTCCGTATATCCTATAGGAGCTAAGTTATCAGCCTTGTAAACCAGCGTATAATCTCTTGTACCTTTAAGATACTTGAGAATTCGCTTTACAACCTACCAATGAACCACCCCGGGGTTTGACTAATATCTGCTAACTAAACCTATGACAAAGTAGATATTTGGCTTAGTAGACAGCATGGCATACATGAGACTTCCCACAGCTAAAGTGATGTGTATGGATTTAGGTATAAATATCATATAAAAACTAAGCACATTCCCAATCAAGTTTACATTAAAAAGTTAAACCCCAAATTACACATATGGGCAAGCGTACTCATCATTAACATAGCATAGGGTTCAAACGAGTGTCGATCCTCAAGGAACAAGTATACATTAATCACTTTTCTTTCATTGTTTAACCGACTCGATAAAGTGAAAAAGAAATAAAAAATAAAATAAAATAAAAGAATATATACATGTCAAGGATGGAGAAGTATGTAACTTAAGCCATTGTTTAGACAAACATGATCTTAAAGAACCCAACCATTATCATATCTAATCATTCCCTTGGCATCATGAAAGATTAAGATAGAATCACTTCTTTTTCAATCCATGAAATCACTATCTTCTAGACAAATTAGCATCACATATTCTGTTTCAACTAATTCACCCAGAAGATGCAATAAACACAATCCTTGATTAAATTTCCATACTTTGGCAAACTTAAAACATGAAATTAACCAATGAATCCATATTTTGGCAGACATCAATTAACCTTCAATTACTTTGTTCTTCGCAATTAACCTCTTTTCAAACAAGTTAATAGATAACAAATATGAAAATAATGAATTGAAACCACCATCAACCTCTTTTTCAAGTAAGTCAATGGAAAGAAACAACCAAATAGTCTCGTAATAGGCATAAGTAATTAAATACCAAGAAAAATAATCAATTAATCAAAAGATCAAATAACTCTAAATATCATGAATATCTAAAACAATGTCGAATTACAATAAAACAATTAACATATTATTGTTCAAGAATAAGAAAAGAAAGTAAAAGAAAGAACTCATAGACATGCCTCATTCTTCTTCCTTTGACGACCTTCTTGCACAATCCTCATTGATTTGAAGAATTCCTCCTTTGATTGAATGATTTTCTGTGATAATCAATGAATTCTCCCCATTTCCCTTGTGTTTTTCATCTATTTATAAGCTTAGGAAGTGACTAAACTTGTTGGTGTAATGTTCTTGGCCGAGTAGAAATTGGAAGACACTAAAACTCCACAAATTACCAAAAAACCGTGTAGAAAAATCACAATCCCACCTTTTCCTCACAGCAAAGCCAGCGCCTCCTTGGCTCTCGGAGCCGGTGCCGATTGTGTTCTGGTTCTCTACTCATTCACCGATGTTTTCTTGATTTCAGCACCATGTAGTCCAGAATGCAACCGGCGCTGCCTTGGCTACTAGAGCCAGTGCCGGTTCCTATGCTCTGTCCGGCACCGCCTCTCTCCTGTTTTGCAATATTTTTGCTTTGTTTTACCTCAAAAATCGGTAATAATGAACAAAATACCTTTTCAAGGATAAAATCTCAAATATGAAGGAATATGACTAGTTATTGAACAAAATGTATCATAAAAAGCCTCAAATAACTAGAAAAAATATGAATAATTTAGCCCCTATCATATTCCCCCGAACTTAGCTCTTTGCTTGTCCTCAAGCAAAATATCAAAGACAAGTAGGAAAACATAAGGTTTAATCAACAACTCAATCAATTTCAAAACGGTATCCTCAACAATTTCTTCATTCAGGAACATAAAACACATGCTACTACACCCTTCACAACAAATGCAAGACTTGTGTAAGTGAATAATGAATTAGTAGAACCATCCCAATACTTAACAATATTCTCAAACCATTGGAAAGAATTTAGTTCAAAAAGAATATGCAATCCATAAGCTTACTTTTCATACACTCGCTCCACTAATCCAAGACATATCATGATTCTACTTAAGTCAAGTAGGACTTTCAAACTTGTAATGTAAGGCTAAAGGCCTATAATGTAGCTTAGCAAATGAAGGATATAGGAAAATCAAATAGCAAAGAAGTTGAGAGTTCGCAAGAAAAAGATTAATAAATGAATTAATAATTTCCAACTCTTCTTGCTCTCCCATTCCACAAATCAATCAAACCATAACATTGTTTAGAAATTACATCTCAACTCAAGCAAATCCTACATTTTTTCTCTTTTTCCATTCTTCTTCTCACCTTTCCACTTCATTCATCAATTCTTCTTTATTTTTCATAAGATCACTCAAATGTTCAGCAATGATGTCAAGTATTTTATATGAACTCAACTTTTACAGCTCAATCACTCATTCCTCTTGTGATCTTTCTTCTCTCGTTTTCTTTCAATTTTCTTTTCTTTCACTCCTCTTTTGTTCTTTTCTTTTCTTTTTCTTGCTCAACACAACTATCGATACATGACTGAAAGTAACGAGTTATGATCTTTCTCCAAGTATTCTTCCTTAACATTCTCTTACAGATACTTTTATCCATCAAGAGCATAAAGATTTGAAAAAATTATTCAAACTCTCAGAAACAAGCAATGGACAAAGTATGATAATAGGTTTTAAAGAAAGAAATCAACAATTTAGGCTCAAAATAAGCAGTATGGAGAATATAAAAGTAGGTAGGCTTGAAAAAGCTCAAACTATCCAAAGAAGACCTATTGCCGTCATCCCTAAGTTAAATTATGATTGTCTTTCTTATTTTGCCTCGAGAGATATTCAAGTATGTTCTAGAATGCTCCATAAATTTTATTAGAAAAACAGGTTTAAGAACAATGCAAAGTATTCGATCAAGAACTACTTCGTTCAAGTGCATGCAAAAAGTCATGCATAAGTTATAAATGATATAGAACATATGCTCTATGATCTATCACAAAGACATGCATTAAAAATACATCTTGAAAGCTCAAAGAAAATTAGAAAAAATTTTGAAAAATCTGCTCAAAAGGTTCAAAGAAGAATGTCAAGATAAATAAAGCTTAGAAGAATTCCCATTCTAACCACTCCCCCACACTTAAACTGGACATTGTCCTCAATGGCCAAACAAAGAGAGCAAGGAACTATTGCCACGGGACTAGAAGTAAAAGGGGAAAAGAGAAGAAAGAAAATACTCCCATACTTTGTGCTCAAAATAAAATTATTTCTTAATTTCAAAATATTTCAAAGTAGCTCAATGCTAAGTAAACACCAGGATAATTGATAAAAACTTGGACAACGTATATCACCAAACCACTCCCCCACACTTAAATTGGACAATGTCCTTATTGGCAAAAAATAAACACAAGAAAGCATCTCTAAAGGGACTAAAAATAATAATGGGTGAGAAAGTTTAAGTAAAACTTCCCAAGTGAAATAATGCTCCAATAGATATCCAAACTTGATGTAAAGAGAAGGGCTTGTCTAAGAGAACTTTATTCCTATAAAATAAAACACAAATAAAAGCACAAAAAAATAATAATAAAATAAAAACAGACCTAAATAAAAGAAAACAAGCTAAAGAAAAAGACAAATAAAAAATAAAACAAAAACTTTTCACACTCATCATGCTTCCTCATCAAACATTTTGAAAAGAAATTAAAGCTCAAAATAGAACATATGCATGATGAATGTAAAATGGACAGAGGTTTTTGAAATATAAAAGGTTTATGAAAATAATTTTTCTTACTACAGCAAAACACATAAACCTCTTTCTCTAACATTTCTTTAGACACACAAATATTTTTGTCACCATATAAGTGCACATGGTTTCTAAAGAATGCATCAAGCTTGAAATAACCTTTTATTCCTTTAAAAGAATGTTCAAAATTAGAATTCCCCTTTAAACTTAGTATTTGATTTCTTAAAGATGAGATCAAGAAATCCTTACTTTTCAAGGCATGGTCTACAAAAACTAAGTTACCTCCTTGAAATTGGGGTGAAGGGTAGAGTTCGTTAACATCTTCAAATAGTTTTTTATGATGTAGCATTGAAAGATCCAACTCCTTGAGGTAAGATAAATTTAACACAACATCATTTGGACCTTTATTATCCAAGAATTGAGAGGAACCACCTTTTCCACATTGGACAATTGGTCCTCATATCCTCTCTCATTTCCTTGGAGATTTTCTAGCTCAAGCATATAGGCCTTTATAGCATCCTCAACCAACTTGGCTAGCTGTGTTCTTTGATAGCTCAATTGTTGGGATACTTCTTTATGCCACTTAATGGAGGAATTTGAATTGGCGACAAAAGAATGCATTGAGGCTTCAAGTGACATCTCACAAAAAGCATCAATTCGAGATTGCAACTTTGCCAAATTCGCATCATTGTAGCTCCTTTAATCGTGTGCCCAAGAGTAGTTGTTTACGATGATATCAATCTCGCGCTCAAAGAAAAATAAAAATCAAATCGAAAATAAAAACAATAAAAATAATAATAAATAAATAAATAAAGAAAAGAGAAAAAAAAACAGAAGTTAAAAATAAATAATATAAAAATAAAGAAAAGCAGAACACATGCATTCCCAAACTACTTAAATACAAAAGTTAGTGGTATTTATAGTACAACAGCAAGTATGTTAGTCAATTAAACAGAGTTCGAGTCAGTAACTTAGATTACAAAGATACATATTACAACAAATGGCACCATTTTGTATAGAGAACAATTGTACACATTTACATATTGACATATTTACATATTCACATGGTTAAATCAACGAAATCCAAACTTTCATGATATTGTTCCCCGGTAACAACACCAAAAACTAGATGTCTAAGGATTTAGGTATAAATATCATATAAAAACTAAGCACATTCCCAATCAAGTTTATATTAAAACGCTAAATTCCAAATTACACATATGAGCAAGCGTACGCATCATTAACATAGAATAGGGTTCAAACAAGTGTCGATCCTCAAGGAACAAGTATACATTAATTACTTTTCTTTCATTGTTTAACCGACTCGATAAAGTGAAAAAGAAATAAAATAAAATAAAATAAAATAAAAGAATATATACATGTCAAGGATGGAGAAGAATGTACTTAAGCCATTGTTTAGACAAATATGATCTTAAAGAACCAAACTATTATCATAACTAATCATTCCATTGGCATCATGAAAGGATTAAGATAGACTCACTTCTTTTTCAATCCATGAAATCACTATCTTTTAGACAAATTAGCATCACATATTCTGTTTCAACTAATTCACCCAAAAGATGCAATAAACACAATCATTGATTAAATTTCCATACTCTGGCAAACTTAAAACATGAAATTAACCAATGAATCCATATTTTGGCAGACATCAATTAACCTTCAATTACTTTGTTCTTCGCAATTAACCCCCTTTTCAAGCAAGTTAAGAGACAACAAATATGAAACTAATGAATTGAAACCACTATCAACCTCTTTTTCAAGCAAGTCAATGGAAAGAAACAACCAAATAATCTCGTAATAGGCACAAGTAATTAAATACCAAGAAAAATAATTAATTAATCAAAAGATCAAATAACTCTAAACACCATGAATATCTAAAATAATGCCGAATTACAATAAAATAATTAACATATTATTGTTCAAGAAAAGGAAAACAAAGTAAAAGAAAGCACTCATAGACAAGCCTCCCTTTTCATCCTTTGAAGACCTTCTGCACAATCCTCCTTAATTTGAAGAATTCCTCCTTTGATTAAATGATTTTCTGTGATAATCAATGAATTCTCCCCGCTTCTCTTGTGTTTTTCGTCTATTTATAGGCTTGGGAAGTGCCTAAACTTGTAAGTGTAATGTTCTTTGGCCGAGTAGAAGTTGGAAGATATTAAAACTCCACAAATTACCAAAAACCACGTGGAAAAATCACAATCCCACCTTTTCCTCAAAGCACAGCCGGCGCCGCCTTGGCTCTCGGAGCCGGCGCTGGTTATGTTCTGGTTCTCTACTCGTTCGCCGATGTTTTCTTGATTTCAACACTATTAGTCCAAAATGCAGCCGGCGCCACCTTGGCTACTGGAACAGGTGCCGGTTCCACTATATTCCGCTCTGTTTGGACAAATTTTCGTCACTTTAAAGTGTGTGTGAACAGTGCATGGCCGGCGCCGGTTCCTATGCCTGATCCGGTGCCGCTTCTTTTTTGTTTTGCTACGTTTTTGCTTCGTTTAACCTAAAAAATCTGTAATAATATACAAAATACCTTTTCAAGGGTAAAATGTCAAATATGAAGGAATATGACTAGTTATTGAACAAAATGTATTATAAAAGAGCCTCAAATAACTAGAAAAAATATGACCAATTTAGCTCCTATCATAAAGTATAGGGAATCCTACCCATTCTTTCTTTTTCTTCTAGAGACTTTAGATAGTCCTTTGAATAAAAAGACTACCCATGTCTGTAAAGGATCAACGCCCCCTTGCATGAGTCCATGTTAAACTTAGCTAGCATCTTGTCAATGTATATAGCTTGGGATAAACCTAACATTCTCTACTTCTTATTTCTAAGAAAATTTATTCCAAGAATGTAATTGTCTTCGCCCAAGTCTTCATACTAAATTAACTAGATAGATAAACTTTAGTAGATGAAAGTGTCCCTCCATCATTTCCAATGAGTAGAATATTACCTATATACAGGATACGAAAAATCACATTTATGCCTTCCAGTTTTCTATACACACATAGTTCATCTTCATTTTGAATGAAACCGTAAGACTTTACAGTCTCATCAAAATGAATGTTCCATACTTTTGATGCCTGCTTAAGTCTATAAATAGATTTTTTTAGCTTACAAACTATATGTTCTTAGCTTTTACCAATAAAGCCATCTAGTTGGGACATATAGATGTCTTCACTAAGATGATCATTTAAAAATGCCGTCTTGACATCCATCTGCAATATCTCGTAGTTATAATGATATGTGATGGCAAGGAGGATACGAATAGACTTAGGCATGGCTACCTGAGAAAAGGATTCCTCATAATCGATCCCTTCTTTCTTAGTATACCCTTTTACCACAAGCCTAGCTATGAAGTTTTCCACCTTTCCATCCACTTCACTCTTCCTCTTGTACACCCACTTACATCTAATGGGTTTTATCCCTCTACAAGATCCCAAACTTGATTGAAGTGCATAGACTTAATCTCAGCTTTCATTGCTTCATGCCAAAGGTCTGCATCGACATCAGCAATAGCCTCATCCTATCTAGTGGGATCTTGTTCTTGATGGTTGGAGACTAAGTCAAAAGCCTCTCTAGTCCATCTTTCTGGAACTCTAGATATCCTCCCACTATAACGAGGCTCTATTTCTATAGGTTCCTGAGGCTGTGCCTCTTCTTATTCTATAATCGGGTTAACAGAAGTTAATTCAGAACATAACTTCTTTTCGAGTTCCTACCTTGTTGAACCTTTAGTGGATGTACTTTATTTATCCTCCAAGTATCCTGTATTAGTACTTACAAGTACCTTTTGCTCCTTGGGATGATAAAAGTGTTCACCCTTTGTACCTTTTAGATACCCAACAAAATAGCATAATTCTGATATTAGTTCTAACTTATCTTTCCTGATCAGTACATAAGTTGGACAACCCCATCTGTTGAAATGATTTAGGCTTAGCTTACGCCCAGTCCACAACTCATAGGGTATCCAGTGTACTGGCTTAGAAGGCATCAAGTTCAGAATATTTGCCGCTTTTTCTAGGGCATATCCCTAAAAAGACACTTGAAGAATAGCATGAGACATTATGCTTTGGACCATTTCTATCAATGTCTTGTTCTTTCTCTCAGCTACTCCATTCTACTGGGGTGTTCTCAACATAGAGAGTTGGAATACAATCCTATGATGTACCATGTAGTCCTTCAATTCACTAAGGAGGTATTCTCCAAAATGATCTGATCATAAGGTCTTGATTAGTTTACCTATTCGATGCTCTACTTCAGCTTTAAACTCTTTGAACTTATCAAAAGAGTCAGATTTACATCTCGTCAGATAAACATATCCATACCCTGTACAATCATCTGTGAAAGTGATGAAGTGCTCAAACCCCCTTCTTGCTAGTGTAGCCAAAGGACAATACACATCAGTGTGAATAAGACTCAATACTTCGTTGGCTCTATCCGCTTTTTGGGTAAATGACTGTTTGGTCATTTTCCCCATATGACAAGATTCACACCAATGCCAAATTTCCATTCTTAATGAGCCTAAAGGCCTGTAATAACCAGCCTTATATAAAGGACTTGCATAGGGTGGACTTGTTAAAAAAAAAAAAGAAGATAAAATATAAAAAGAATTTATGATAGATTTTATTCCATTATTGCTATTATCCATTATTACTATTTATTATCTAATACCAAAATCTCTTGGCAATATTAAATTATAGTATTATTAAAATTCAATAATTATATTATTCTTATCATAATTATATATATATATATATATATATATGCATATATTACACCTAATGCTATAAATATCTTAAGTTATATTATATTATATGCAAAGATATTTTAGGGGACCCACAAAGATAGTTTAGGGAGGGACCCACAAGAAGTAAATAAAGATGGCCCACAAGCATGACATCTTTGACCAAGTTTGACTATTCTTAAACTGCCTCTAATTAAGCTTTAATTAAGCTAAGTGAGATTAGGGTAAGTTAATCTTGAATAAGCATAAATTAGTCCTAGGAAGTTTTAAGAATTTCTTCAAACTTCTAGAGAATCCTACAACTTTCTAGGGCAATCCACAACTCTCTTGAAAATCCTAGAGGAGTCTCAAGACTTCTAAAATTGCCAACTCAGCCTAGATCTTTTACTAAGACCAAAATAAGACCAAGTGGAGCAAGCTATATAAATAGGAGCAAGAGGGGAGGATTTCGGCCAAGAGAGAAAGCTGGGAGAAGAGAAGAAAAAGAGATAAGTGAAGAGAGGAAAGGAAAACAAAAAGAAAAACTAAGAGAGAGAGAGATTTTCGGCAGCAAGAAAAAGGAGAGAAGAACCGGCAGCAAGGAGGAGGAAAGGAAAAGGAAGGAAAGGAGGAGAGTTACAGCTTTGCCTTCATCTTGGAAAGGTAAGGGATCACTTCTCAAAAGCTAAAAGAATGATACTAGAAGTTGGAAGCTATTTGCATGTGAATGTTAAGTAATGAAAATATTTCGATTTTGTGATGGATGTTGATTAACCGGTTGGATGAGTGATGAATTAGGCATGATTTTCAGTTCATTTAATGTATTTTTGGAATGATGGTTTGCTGGAAATCTGGAAAGGAAGAAGATAGAAATAACAAGGAAACTAGAAGAGCTAGTAACAAAATAACCAGTTTGTGTTGTTTGGAAATATCAAAGAAAATCTGAGTAGAGATGACTGGAAATTGAGCATAAATAATCCTAAGCATGTTCTAGACTAGTTAGAAAGGATTTGGATCAGGTGGTGTGGGTTTGGATGACTAAGAGATCAGAAAAACCAAGAATAATGAAAGCTACCAAAATTTACTGGTTTGGTAAGCTTAGAATAATTAATTCATTTGGATAAAAGAGAAGTTCTGGATATGAAAACCTATTATAATACTGATATTAGGATGTTAAATGAAGTATTGAAGGGTTTAAATAAGGTAGGGTATGTTGAAGAAACTAGGGGAATAAGTTAAAACAAGTTGGGTTCCTAAACTGTAATTCTGTACCACCATCTCGGAGCAGCAAGTTTAGCTAGAAAAATGAATGAAATGGAGAGAGGTTTGAAAACCCCACCTGAAATTGATATAGAAATTTCCTAGGAGTATTTAGGAAGTGGTTTCACCTCATTTGGACCTGAATTGGAGGAGATATGTATAAAGTATTGGGGAAGTGACGAAACTGAACTCCAAACTCGGAACAGTGGAATTAACTGAAAAACTGTACAAAATAGGATGGAGTTTGCATGACTCATGACCTGGAATTGATAAAGGGACATCTTAGGAATATTATGGAAGTAGCCTCACCTTATTAGGACCTATATTGAATAAGTTTTTTGAAGAATGCTGAAGAGTGGTAAAGCTGTAAAACCAGAAAACCATCCAAAGAATTATTTCATTTATTTCTTTAAGAAAATTATAGAAACCTTATTCAAACGATTAAGCATTTGAAACCATTGAGTAATGACAAAGGGATATACCAATGGTGTAGGTGAATCAAGTCGAGAGAACACCTTTTAGGTCTATACAAGTGCAACTTCGACTTAATATACAAGGTGAGTCCTATTGATTTCTAAACCTTTTTAAAGGCTAGTGTACTTTGATTTTCTATGAAATGCTATGTTTTATGCCATTTTGGAAATCCTCGAATATGTGTAAGGTTTACATAAGCAACATTTGCTTTTATGCTATTTCGGACTTGAATAAATTTCATATTCAGCTTGGAAAACTTACTGGATGTTTAAAACACAAATTTTGTGAATTTAGTCCTTTTTGGATTAAATATTTGGGATTTCTGAAAAATGATAAATTTTGGAATCGGGTATTTGGAGAATAATCCAAGTATCCTTATTGGAATATTTTATGAAAACTCTTAGAACTCGGGTATTCGGTATATGACCGAAATATTTTTATCGGAACTTTTGTGAATATTTTTCAAATCGGGTATGGGTAAAATGACTTGGATACCCTCAAAAAGTGTTTTGTGATCAAGTATGGCCCCAGAAAATAAAAAATGTTTTGATTTGGAAATCTTACGGGATCAGATGACCCCCTGGCCTGATCAGTCAGATGGGGTTGGTATTGTTGCGTTGAGTACTTAGCAAGGACTTTAATCTTTGTACTAGCCCATTTTAGATGTAGACGACCCCAAGTAACCTGATCAGTTCTGGGGATTGTCTTACTCCAAACAGGGCGACAAGACATTGTGATGAGTCGTCCTTGGCTAGCCGTTGTGAGCCCGGCAATTGCCTATTGATTATGATATTGGATTGTTCACATGATACTGAGCGGGGACACTCGGTGTGTTCAACCCCTTGCCACTTGGATGGTGATTGATGTCAGGATTGGGACCCCTGGCTTATGGTGGCAAGTAAAAGATCCTAAGTGCACGGTGAGGTACATTGGTACGCTGCTCACCCTTCCGGCATAACACAGGTGACGTGCTGTAAGGCGCAGTCCCTGGCACAAGAGACTGTGTCCCCGAAGGTGAAGTTCTTTGAACTTTGCACGTGGGTCGCATTTGTAACTGGGGAAGAACCCGCATTTATTGAATTAGGGCCCATGTGTTTGGAAGCCATTATTTTACGAAAGTACATGATAAATTGATTTGAAATTTATCAATTACTGCATTTTCCGTGTTGCGAAATTTATTTTAGTAAAGAAAATGAAAACCAACTTTCTCTTCTAAGCAAAACACTGGCACACACAGGACTCACTGAGTATACCACTCACACGTATGTTTGTTTTTTTTTACGGATTGGAGCTGAAGACTAACAATGCTACTACCCAGACTTCTTCTCTAGCACTGGATAGCTAATCTTTTGAAAGGAACATTGTATATAGGCTATGAGATGGTTTAGCTTATGTATTTTGGGAACTATGACAATGTACCTATCATGACTCATATGTTACATAAATAAAGAGCATGTTTCCTTTATTTACTTAAGTTTTGACTTTACCTGCTTACTATAAGTTTACATCGTTATAAAGACCCCTAGTATGAGACTTCAGATGGGGCAACATCCCGCCTAAGCTCGACCCACTATGACAAGGTAAAAATGTGGGGTGTTACAAGGCTCATCATGGATTAACCTCTGAATTGTAGTTAAGTTAATGTGACCCAACCTTAGATACTAAAGATACGAGTTATTGACATTGGTTTTTCCTTTCTTATTTGAAGGTTCAGATTGAGCGTTATTCAATTGATTGCTAATAGGATTAATGGAGAATAGATTTCCATATATATGCCTAGTACATATTACTTCTCCATTTCTACTGATAGTAATACTAGAATGGAAAGAAACAAAATATCTTTCATTTATTAGTTTTGCAACCGAAACCAATTTCTGATAAAAACCAGGAACTAATAAAACACCCTTGAAAACTATTATTTTATTACAATCAAAATTAACTTCTAGTTCTCCCATTTCAAGGGCCTAAACTTGTGCTCTATTTCCCACATGTAGCACATGGTCGCCCTTTTGGAGTCTTCTAATCTTCCTAAACCTCAACAAGGAGTTACAGATATAATCAGTGGCTCCAGAATCAATAATCCAAGTGAAATTTGATCTAACCATTGATGTAGACTCTAGATAAAAAATAATACCTATGGAGTTTTTCTTGGCCTAAAGATCTGGACACTCTTTTTTTCAGTGTCCTTTCTTCCTACATTTGAAGTATTTGCCATTGGGTTAGTCATTGGGCTAGGACTTGGGTAGCTACACTGTATATCCTTTCTTCTTCTTGAACTTTCTGAGCTTGGGTCTAGTTCTCGAAGAAGAAGCCATCATAGCCCTAGCCTGTGGCTTTATGACCTTCTCTGCCACTTGGAGCCCCTTCATTAACTCCATTAAATTCATGTTTGACTTGTTCATGTTGTAATTCAACTTGAACTAAGTGAAGGAGCCCAACAAAGATTCGAGAACCATGTTTACTTGGCTCTCGTGGTCAATGACAGCCCCCAAGACTTCTACTTCTTCGAAAGAAGTAATCATCTTGAGCATATGCTCCTTGACTGATGCTTTCTTAGCCATCTTGGTATTTATAATCGTTCGAAGAGCCTCTAGCCTTGTGGGCCGGCTCTTATCCGTGAACATTGTGGCTAGTGATGTGCATAGGTCGTATGCAGTGGCCATGTGCTCATGTTGGATTGATGCACATTTGACATGAAGGTTAACATATAGCATTGGGCCATCTCGTTAGCTTTCTTCCATGCGTTTTTAGCCTCACGCTCCTTAGCAGTGAAACCTTCCCCGATTACTAGGCCGGTCTCATATAGAATATACTTATACTCCTCAGCTATACGTATTATATCCAGATTCCTTTTTCAGTCCTCATAGTTTGGATCCATTAGCTTATTCTCACAGAGAATAACGGCTAAAGGACTGAATGAACCTCCATCAACCATTTCTGAAATTTTGCAAAATAAAATAAATTCTCAGTATTGTAAAAAAAAAAAAAAATTGTTCACTTTATCATCATATTAAACTTGATAATAGCTAACTCTATTACTATTATCTTTAACATGATTAATTTTGGCTCATAGGAAAACTGACATAGCTTCTTAGTAAAATTAATAGTTTCCTAAGCTAAGTGTATTAACCATCACAAGTTGATTTCCCTTCTAGGTAGTGATCTAGAAGATAACTCTATTGAGGAGATGGCTATTTCTTCTCATTTCCTGTGGACATACCTCGCATTATACCTTCCAACGTAAGCTGGCCGATCATAGTACATGTCCCGGTTATTAATTACATCCGTCCATTAGTTTTAGATCCTTGTGGTATTTCTATCCTACACGAGTTCACTCCCATGGTGATGCGAGGAGACCCACGATCTCTAATGAGAATCGTGATGGAAGCCATGAGGCCATTGGAGCCCTTCTCCTACTTAGTTTTTTAAATAAGAGTTTTCTTGCAAAATATCATTCGAAAATTTTTAATTAAGTTCTCATTTAACTTAAAAATAAAATATCTAAATTCATAAAAAAAATTTAGGTCAAGGTTTATACCATTTGAGAAATTTTTCCTTATGGATTAATTTTATTTAAGTTAAAAACTTATTAATTTCCAAATTGTTCCATTTAAAATTCCTCGAGATTTTGATCTCTAGGTTTTATTTGACAAAAATAAATTTTCCTTTGCTCAAATGAATTAAAATGGCTTTCCATTTTAACTTACAAAAATTTCTAAATCCAAAATATTTTCTATGTCAAGGATAAAAACCCTTAAGAAAATAACCAATGATTAATTTTTGTTTAAGTTAAAATAACCATTTAATTAAAGAAAAATATTTTTCCTTGTCAAATAATATTTTCCCAAGACTTTGGTCATTGAAAAAACATTCACACATAACTTAAAATAGTTAGCATGCTAGAAAACTGTAAATATTTTCATGCTTTTCTATTTTTAATCCTATGAATCGAAATAAAATAATTAAACATGTTAATTAAATTAATTAATGATCTTATTTAATCCTAAAATCCTTTACTATTATTTTTCATACAAAATATTCAAAAAATATTAAATATTGCAATTAAAATAACTTCGTTTGGGATGGGAAAAAAATAAATAAATATATATATATATTTCTTTGTCTAGTGCACCTGCCATATTGGATCATAGCCCATGGGAAGACCCATGGACCATGGTCTGCGGGCACCTTGCCCGTGTGGACTTGGGAGGCATCCTTGCCAGGATGCATTACATCCTGGCGAGGATGCTAACAGCATCCATAAGGATGCTATGCTCGCGCGGGCCGAGTCGAGGCGCGCTAGGACTCAGCTGTGGCTCCGAGCCATGGCTGGCCTAAGTGCATCCGCAGTTCCATACACGACCGAGCTACGGCTCGGCTCAGCTTCCGGCTGGGCTTGGCAGCTCGGCTCCACTTCATTCTTAGATTTGTTTTTCTCATTGTTTTATCTACGATTTTTCTCCAGACTTCTCTGCAACGCTTTGCGATCATCATAGATAGCCTCTTGTTACATTTTTTCCCAAAAAAACATGACATCCACCTATACCCTTTGAAATCGGGTTAACACGAAAACTTAACAAAGCATTACAGAAAAATTACAAAGGCTCTTATACGCCAATGGTGAGGTTTACAACATGTCTACCCATACCAAAATAGTGAAGGATCTTGATATATTAATCAAATTAGTCTTGCTAATTTTATTATTTAGTATGCATTTATCCTACGACATTTAATGCATCACTCTCTGACACCACTTGAAGACAATGAAACGGCAGATGCCATGCATGCAACTTTGTAAAACCAGAAAAAGCACTAGACACAATGTAGTAGAAGGCAAAAAAAAAAAAAAAAAACTTTTGCATGTCCTTGTTCTGTTTGGCTGAGAAGAAGAGGTATTGACCATTGGTGTGGCTACTTGTCTCCTCTCCAATTCTAGCGAGAAACCAGCCATCCTATAGCTTTTCCTTTACATGAATGCCAAGCTTTTTGTTTCTTAGAATATTCCTCCACCCAATCTATGTTGGTGAAACAACCTAGGCAAGGAATGATCCTTCTTGATCCTTTGCTATTAATTAGCAAAATTAAGAAAATGAAAGATGAAGAAAAGAAATGAGAGAGAATAAAAAGAATGCACTATTTTTTTCTTGTTTGTCGTGTGACTTCTATGAAGAAGAAGGATACCCGACTAATCACAATACCAGATAACCAAAACACCGGGTTCATAATTTTTCAAACATTCAAAGGCTATCAACAGAAGAGGGTCCTTAATTCTTCTGTTCCATGAATCAAAATAACCCTTTTAGTCTAGGCTATTGGGCCAAAATTAACATATTATTTTCCTTGGACCTAATGTGCCCAAAAATAATAACCATTAATTATTTATTTCCTACGTCTATTAAAACAACCCAATAAATAATTAATGAGCCCAAATGAACTAAAATAATTATTCAACCTTTTACTAACTATTTTAAGCCCGGGTTAATTTTTCTAATTACTCAATCTGGGCTTAGGCCCTGAATAATTAATTAACCAATTAGACTAGATAATAAATTTAATTTCTCTCGTTCCTTTATTTTTTTCCAGTCCAAAAAATAAATTAGACTTTTTGAATAAAATAAAAACCTTTTATTGTGACCATTTCCTCGACCTAAAATAATTAGGACTTACGGGCTATTCGAAGGACCAAAAACACATATCAATTTGGCTACTAAAAAGACTAAAATACCCTTACTATATAAATAGTTGTATTTTACATTTTAAATATTTTTTAATATCACCATAAGTAAATATTGACCCCAGAGACAGAACTACGTTAGCTATGTCTTTAACCCACAGGTGATATGACTAAAATACCCCTCTACACATCACCATGCATTTAGAGATGAAAGAGTGTACTAATATCTCTTTGAAAGATATCTACCATGCTTAGGCTTCTAATCCAATGATCCATGACTTTTTGGAACATTTTCGCTTTCCAAGAGAGCTACCCTAAAGCTAATATCCAAGTCCTGTGTCCCCAAGGGCCTGGATAATTAGATCTTTCAGACAACCACAAGGTTACATTATATTAAAGACACTATTTTGTATAAGTTTATCTTGACTAACTAGTCATATATACTCAACATACAAATATATTGGTCATTCTCAAGAACCTCAACTATAGTATATCAAAGTATGCGCTTTTAGCTTTATTAGACCACCAACTTATACTCAAGTTATAGAGTACAAGTCCATACTGTAGAAGTAGTAGTCTAAGTTTCTATCATATGGTACTTTTAGAAACCATTACTACAGTTCTTGTTCTACGCATGTGAAATACACTTGTGTTATGAAATAAGGAGACTACTCATTGGCTAAAGGTAAGCCATTCCCTATTTAGAATTCATAACATAATAACCTTGCTATGATGAGATCCCAATTCTCTTCATTTGGTTAGGAACAATAGTTTATGTGTTAAGTATCTAAGGTCCATATCTTACTGTAAAAGACCAACATTCACATGAATTATTAACTTAAACACAATGGGTCATTTTCAATAAAATCGTGTGCAAATATAAAGAAAATTTCACAGAAAATTATAAGAAAAATACTTTTATTAATATAAGTCAAAATTACATTAAAAACCTAGTCTAAAAGGACATATATTCCAATAACACGTGCTAGTCTTAGCGTATTAATAATGTCCTATCTTATTAATACTATGACTAGAGATAATTTAAGTATGAACACACTATCTAGTGTAATAGGAACCTTACATCATGATTTTCTTAACACAGTGTAGCACTTGGGACTTTATTTAACAGTTATTTCACATCGAAAGGACAAATGAAACAAACTGAGAGATAAAGAATGCCTTGTTCTATTTAATAATGCACAATATACACAATACAAGAGATTACCTCTAGGGCATAACACTAAAATTTAACTCAACCAAATAAATGTTAAACCAAATTCCCATCCCAAAAGAAAAGCAGTAATAATACCATAATCGCTAAATTTTGCAATTTTGCTCCAAAACATTTTTCAAAACCTTTTCAAATTAGCTTAAAATTTCAAGAAACCACAAAAAAAATTGATAAAAATTTGGAGAAAGAATATCACCAAACCACTCTCCAATATTTAAACTGGATAATGCCCTTATTGGCAAAAAATCAACTTAGGATTCTGATGATAAGTCTGAATGGTATATAAAGATGGCCATTAGTACCCATTGTCATATTCGGATGTATATTTTAGCCCAGCGAGGATAGCAACCAAATAGTTAGCCATGGGTGTTGTTAGGTCTATAATCTTGCTCTTGGGTATGGGGGCACAAGGTGTGACATTTTTTGATGTAATATCCCACCTAGAACCACCATTGGTTAAGCAGGGCAGTGGGCATTACATTGCATGTTGTTTCAGTATGTAGTAGTTTGAATACATTTACATGTGTGTATTTGTGTACTGTGCTTGCATATGTTTGCTGCTTTAGTTGAGATTAGATGAGTTTATATTATGGAGAGTAGAATTTAATAGGGGAATATGAGATGCTATGGTTGAAGGTGTGTGATATCCCTCCTTTATGAACTTCGAATTATGACTACTTTTGATAGAGTGAGTACTTATATGTACTACTAGAAAAAGAATTACTTTATTTTATACGATGAGCTTTTTATATAATAGTATTTTCCAAAGGTATTTTAGGAATTTTTGGTTTCGAATCAAGAAAAAATGGGAAAGAATTTAGAAATTCTGAGAGACTTCTTAATGTTCAGTGTGATGCATAGATTGCAGTGGTGGGAAAAAAAAATTTGCCGCGAATAAGTTGAATAGTAACCCAGGTATGATTATTTTTGAGAAATAAAGGAACAATGGGCAAAAAGGAATTATGTCCCATTTTGTGATTGGTGATGCAAGTAATGTGTTGCCATGTGATTGGTTGCATGAAAAGTTCATGCAAGACATAAAGAACTTTAGTAAAGCAGCAAAATTCCATAAGCATCCATATGGTTCTAAAATGTCACCTAAGGTGCTGCTGGGACCAATAAGAAAACTCCACAAGATAAAGGCCATTAAATATATTTTGACCACGATAATTAAATCTTCTAAAAATAGAAGAAAAAGCTGTTGGTGGAAGGCTATTTGATGGCTGGATTTGAGCAACAAAATAGAGAAAACCAAGAGGAGAGGGAAAATAAGGAGAAAAAGAAGAAAAATGAGAGAAACACGAAAATAGTTGGAATTGGGAGAATTTCATGCAAGATCTTACCCAAGTAAAGGTAAAACATCTTCCTTCGTGAATTAATGTTGTTCTACAAGTTTGAAGGATTATTTTGATAGCAAATTTTCATGGAAAAAGTAAGAGTTATATTCATTCTTCATGAAGCATTTTTGTAAAACTACGGTTTTTAATTATACCTTGGCTGCCAGTTCAAGAGAGAAGCATTTTAGTATGATTTTTATGTTATTTGGAGAAGATTTGGTGAAGTTATGTTGTGGTGTTCTAGGCTGGAAATTTGAAGGAAAAAAATGGAAGAAAGAAATTAAGTGAAAGCTTGTTATTTGTGATGATCATGGCTGCCAGTTTATGTTGTGATGATTGAGTGATTTTCAGCCTTCATCATGACTGGAATTAGGTTGTTTTCATGTCAGAAAAATTATATTTGTGGTGAATCAAGTGTTTTTCACAGCCTAGAGTGATGATAGAATGCTTGGTTGATGAAAAACAAGTAAGATAACATGGAAAAGCTGCAAAATTTTAGCCCCATCACTTTGTCACCATGTCCAAAAAAATCTGATTTTTCCTTAAATTTTTGTAGCTAATGATCTTAGGAGCATTTTGGTGCAAATTTGAGGTTAATCGGATGTACTGATCAAATGTTATGTTGGAAATACTAAAGCATGCCAAGAGATGAAAATGTAGAATTTTCAGCATTAGTAATATGTTCTTATGTTGTTTTATTTATTCAAATGATTGAATGAGATTAGAGAGGACATATATATGAGTGGCATGCTTACTTAAGAAAAGAACAAAGAAATGAACCGCGTTTGGTGAAAAGAAATGAATATTTCTTCTTAGTGATATTTGTTTAGTTGCTATATGTTTGTCGTAATTGTGAACGATGTTTCATTCTTAATGTAGGTATTCATGTTAAGAATTGTGCATGAGAATGAACAATCAAATTAGTACATTGTTAGAGCGATACAAGATGAGTCCCATCAATGTTTTGATAACTCTCGTTTTTGTGCTTTGTGATTTCCAAAAATGTGCTATGTTTATGTCTAATGCATCAAGGTTTTTCTAAACCAAAATATGGTTTTCCTGAGCAAATTGATTTGCAACTTATGATATGCTTTTAATGTGCAAATGAATCATTATGGTTATGATTCCCAAAGATTATTTGATATTTTCCTCAGAGAATGAAAATACATTTACTAAACCGTTTTGGTTTTTTTGAGCAAGGTTTTGGTTTTTCTGAAATGCAAAATGTTTGAATATTTGAAATACGCTATTTCTATAAAGAATTTGCAAATCTTTGTATGACGAATGAATTTAAATGCAAATGTGCGTCACAAGTATCCTTTTGACATGTTATGTGATGAAATGCTTATTTTACTTGGGCAAATGTGTTTCAGACCATGTTTATTTATAAACTACACACGTACTGATTTCTTTACTTGAATGAGACTGTAATTGTTCTCTAAACACTGCAAGGCATGTTTTTATGGTACTCTTGAATTTATTATGTTCATGGATTCAAACTTCTGGATTTTGAAAATATTACATCTTTTGGGTCCAGGTGGCATAATTTATGTAAATACCCTCAAGGACCATTTTATTATGAAATCCACTTCCTTTTGGACACACGCATTTGAAATTTATGTAAATGCCCTTAGTGGATTATTTTTATTGTGTGAATGATATTTTATATTTTGACGCTATGGTTTTCGAGAATGATTTCTTAATATGGATTCAATATTTGAAAAACAGAATTTTTGCCCCGAAAAATATTTTCATGATATTTTCTTGGGAAACGTAATATTTGATTGTAAACCAGTGGTATTGGACTAGTCTTGTGAACCAACAAAGAGTTGAGTACTCAATAAGGGCTTTTCTTATTGTACTAGCCCGCATTAAAGATAGACGACCCAAAGTAACCTAGCTAGTTCTTGGGATTGGCTTACTCCAAACAGGGTGATAGGAATTGGAAATTTCCAGAGGTAATTTACCTAGTTGGATGGTAAGTGTTTGGTTAACACTTACTCCTTTTTTTGGTCCAGAACGGATGAGAATGGGTCCCATGTGTATATAGTAACCTATAGATTTGGCCAACTCTTTTGGTGGGGAAGGGATGGCATGAAAATTACCACCAGAAGGCCTATATTAGAGTGTGACATTTCCACCGGGCCAACTAAGTATGGCTATATGCCAGGATTGTATTTGGCATGGTATAGCATATTAGCTAAAGATGAAGCCTTATGATCTTTGCACGCACGCCGACTTTATGTTTAAATGAAAGCCTGTTTTTTGATAAATATAGGGCAATTATGTTAATAAATTTGATTTTTCCAAAATGTGCTTACGATTTTTAAGATTCTTGAGATTTCCAAGCAAAACTTGATTTTTAGATTTTCTTTACCAAGTGTAACTCAAATTTCAAGAAAATCTATGGAAACTCAATTGTAAAGTTGCTTTCAATGGAAAATGAAATGATAACCTTTTCTTTCATTCTCCAAGGGATAAAATGATGATTTTTGTGTCTATGATTTTAGAAATTAGTAGCACACATGGGACTCACTGAGTATTTTTTGCTCACACCTATATTTTTCTACTATTTTCCTAGGACCCAAAGAAGGAACTCGACATACTTGAAAACAATAGTATTTTTGAGACCACGACACTACGACTGTGCTTATAATGTTTCCATGCTATCCATGCAGGTTCGTTCTGTGTACTATTTATGCTTTTAAGTTGTATAAGCTGTTATATGCTTTTAATAGCTTTACTATTTTAGCTATTCTCTTTATTCCTTTACTTTTGGTTTTGGTTGTTATAGAGATCCCTTGTGAACCATCATAGGTAGGTAGGCCATTTCCAAGAAGGGGTAAGAATGACCAAATCACACTTCATGGTTCCTTGGGTAAGATCATTATTTAAGAGGATTAAAGGGAGTTTTCAAAGTAACCATCTTAACAAACCAAGGACCAAAGGGTGTGTAAAGAAATAGATGCCAAAGGAGATACCAAATGGAGTACAAAGAAGACAACAATCCTTCTAGATGGTCAAGCAGCCACATAACCAAGGATTGAACATCAAGAGAGATACAAATAGAATGCAATCTAAGGTAGCTTCAAAGAGGAACAAACTTAACTTCCAGTCTATTTGGAAGGTTAAGGAAACAACTAGTACGATCTTGGAGGTCAAGAACAAGATTTGGGTTGCAAAACATCAAGAAAATAGTGAAGAAATGGAGCTGCCCGAGAAAAAATTAGGTAGCTCAAATTTGGCTACCTTCTGGGCAGCCGGTGTTGGCCCAGTCAAGCTAACCCGGTACCAGTTGTGGTTTGCCGAAGGGGTCATTGGACCAGTATTGAACTGGCATTGGGTAAACCACTCAAATTGGCGCATGCTCATGTCGAGTCCAACCCGTAATTGTCCTATTTTACCTTGTTTCAGCTTTTTACATTTCTATTTTGATCTCTACGACTTTTATTATGTTTTTACTTATTTAAAGACGTGTAATAGGGCCTTAAAATTGTATTAAGGCCCCTTAATTCATAGTTTTAGTTTACTAATTAGGTAGGGCAACTTGGTGGCTATATATATACCCTATTATAGCCTCTTTTGTAATAAAATTCATATTTCAAATTCAAAAGAAAGAATAGAGTCTTGAACTCTTGGAGATGAGAATTCCTCCTTAGTTCTTTCTTTTATGATAAAGCAAAGGAATTAGACCCACCTTTGTTTAGAGTTTCTAAAATCCTTGGGTTAATCCAACTTGTTTCTTCATCTTGGGTATTGGGTAGATTTATTCTTACATAGTGTTCTTGTTGGGAAACCTAGGAGGGTGCCTACTTTTCTCCATCCTATTTTTTCTTAAATTCTTTATAGATTTAAGAGTGTTTGGGTATTAAAGTAGTTGGTCAAATCCTTTTAGAATTTGGGTTCTAGTTGTTCATTCACCTAGTATTCTTACTTTATAAGCATTTTGGTATAGAATTGGGTGATTAATTCTTGAGTCCTATTCTTGAGTCTAATTTACAAATTTTGGAGCTTCCGAGCTCGTATCAAAGTGCTATTATAGAAGGTTGTGTTGATTCTTATTAACACAATGTTCTTTGGGCAAAAGTACAACCTTCTTCAAGGGCTTGTTGAATTTTCTTAAATTTTCGTCACTTATTTTTGTGCTATTTTTGAATACTTGAAACTCAATATTATCCCATGAACTTGATGTTAAATTGATCT
Organism: Voacanga thouarsii; assembly: GCA_026120185.1. NCBI lineage: Eukaryota > Viridiplantae > Streptophyta > Magnoliopsida > Gentianales > Apocynaceae > Voacanga > Voacanga thouarsii. The sequence continues at coordinate 155,994 of JANUWF010001030.1, forward strand.
TATATGTTGGTATGATGTTTGGGAAATCATTTGGCATGAATATTTGTGGATTTTGAGATCAAACACATGGAAAAATATTGCTGCAATTTCTTAATCTCGTAACTATTTTTCTTGCTATTTTTGAATGTCAAGAACTTCAAATTGTGCCATGGGTATATTGTGAAATTGAGCCTACAGGTTTGTTTAATGATTTGGTAGCCATTTGAAGTGTTAAAGTGAAACAAAAATTTCAAGTTTATTGAGTATTTTTGCTGCAAGAATTTCTGGACATAACAAATCCCATAACTTATTTTCAAGCTAATTTTGGGAGCTATCAAACTTAAGTTTTTGCTATGTTCTTGCTGTGAAATTTCTCCTTGATGTTATATCTATCATTGGAAATGAGTTTTACTTTTGAATTTTGAGTATTGGAGTGGCTATATGGTCGAAAATTGTGAATTACCTTGAGTTGCAAGGTTGTACAACAAGTGTTTGATGTATGGATTCATGACTTAGGATTGTGCTTATATGACAACCAAAGTTTTGTTTATTGAATCCCTATAAATTTTCTTGCTTGTTAACTTATTATTTGTAGGATTTTATTTTCCAATTGCTATCAAAAAAATTTTCTAATGAAGTGATAAATAGCTTGGAAAGCAAATTTGTGCATCTTGGATCATATTAATTTATCTCTTGCCATATTTGAATTTCCTGTGATTTCATTGCCTTGAGTGAGTTGATTGATCATCAAATTGAATTCTTGAGATTGTGATAGCATCTTAACATTTGAAAATTCTCATTTGAACTAATTACCTACCAAGTGTTTGATGAAATGCTTAAGTGTCCTTACAGAGTCTCGTAAGGGTTCTTAGCTTGCATTTATCACTTCCATTGAACTTAATTATTGGCAGGTTAAATATTTAGATTGACATCTTCTTGAGATACTTGGGATTGAATTGAAAATTGCCAATCTTTAGTCCTATTCCTTAATATTCTCATTTATTTAAATCCTTGTGGTGCTTGACTAGTGTTATCACTACACATCTTCTTGAGAAAACCTAGAGTTTGTGTGACAACTCATAGCTTGAAATTCTTGATTTATTGGGTATTAGTATTATTATTCATCTAGTGGTAGCCCATTTCTTCTTAGGAAATTTCTTTTTCTTGAACCCTTGAAATTTAGTTGGCTTTTAGCTAGTGGAACTAAATCCTTTGGATTGGGGAGACTTTGAGAAGAACTTGAGCGTGGGAAAGGCAAGAGGGTGAGCTCATTTTGATAAAAGGCAAAAGAGAGTATACACGAGAGAAGAGTGTCATTGAAAGAGTGTAAACACGTAAGGGACTGAAGTGAGAAATTCCTTTTGTGTTTTCTACTTAAAATTTTATGGGTACTTCTCTTGAAAGAAATGTTCACTATAGCTAGTTGGAATGAAAGTGGAGGATATTATTACTATGAAAAGCCTTGTTCAACTAGAAGTAGTTATGGTATGAATGATGAGTATGATTGGAGATATGAAGAGGATGACTATGAGAGTATGGGGTATTTGGAAAAACATAATGAAGGACCACAAAAATATTCTAGTGGGTTGCAAAGGACAAATAGTGGTATGTAAAAAAAGAGGGAGTATGGGTGCTATATTTGTTTGAGCTATACACACACTTCCTATGAATGTCCACAAAGATCTAAGCCAAGGAAAATGAGTGCATTACAAAATTCTTCCAATAGTGGTTTGAGTAGAGAGCAAAATTATATTTGTTCTACTTATTAGGATTATAGCTATGATACATATGATTGTCCAAGAAGGAAAGGTCGAGGAAGTAGGGATGAGTTGCAAAGAACTGAAGTGAGTTGCTGTGAGTATTGTTCTAGCTATGAACACACTTCACCTATTTATTGTTGGAAGTCCTTTAGTTTGAAATGTCGCCAGTTGAACTAAAGATTTGAGATGAGGGAGAAACAATATGAGGAAAAGAATAGAGAGGAGAAAGGGGTTGAAAAGAGTGAACAAAATAAGCTATAAGAAATTGAGAAAGAAGAGAAGATAGAAGAAGAAGCCAAAGAAAGAGAATTGTAAAATCAAAGAGGTGAGGAAAAACATGAAGAAGTTGGAGAAAGTCCATTAATACAAGGGAGTGAAGACCAACATGGGGATAACAAAGATGGAGTTATGTGTGATAATGATGTGTTTGATGAGGAGCAAATAAGTACTAAAGTTGAAGGTCCTAAAAATGCTTTAAGTAACTATGAGTTGGGAAAAAGCTCACATCAACAAAAGAAAGAGGGAGAATGTGAGGTTGTAAAAAGTGAAATACCAACATCATTTTCTAGAGAGACCACAAAACCTGAAAAAGGAGTAGATAGTAAAAGGGAAAAAGTGGTTGAGCAAAGAAATTCATTAATTGGTGTTGCTAGTAGAGTCTTGGGTACTTGTATTGTAGAGGATATGGATGATTTACAAAGAGAAAACACTTTCTACTCAATATGTAAAATTAACTAAAAGCCATGTAGTATGATGATAGATTGTGCAAGTTGTACAAATATGATAAGTACTACATTGGTGGAAGAGTTAGGTATAGAGACTATAAAGAATCCTAAGCTATACAAGCTTCAATAGGTCAATGAATGTGATGAGATGAAGGTAAACAAACAAGCAAAGGTTACATTTAGCATGAGGAATTATGAAGATCAAGTACTGGGAAGGCCTTTGATGTATGATAGAGAGGTGATGCATGAAAGGACAAGAAATACTTATGCCTTGAGTAAAGAGGGAAGGAAGTTAAATTTTTTTCCATTGTCCCCTAGTGAGGCTACAAAAGATCAAAATCTTTTGAGGGAAAAAGAAAGGAAAATGAGAAAGAAAAAGGAGGGAAAGAAGGGTGAGAGAAAAGAAGACGAAGGGTGAGAGAAGGGGGATGAGATGAAAAGTTTGAGGTAAAAGAGGAAGAAAGGAGAGTAAAAGGGCATGGAGAGAGGCAAACACAAAGTAATATAGTGTAAAAGAGAGCTAAACAAGATGTTGAGAAAAAGAAAATGAGTGGAGGTAAAATGAGGTTGAGGTCTTGAGTTGAGAAGAGAGAAAACTAGGAAGTTGTTGAGGACCTAAAGCCAAATGTTTTACCTTCATAGAAAATATCTTGTTCGATTGTAATGTAGGAATTGATTTAACGATGAATCATCTTCAAGAAGGAAAAAATGATGTGAACCATCATAGGTAGGAAGGCTATTTCCAAGAAGGGGGGAGAATGGCCAAAACATATTTAATGGCTCATTGGGTAAGATCCCTATTCAAGAGGATTAAAGGGAGCTTTCAAATTAACAACTTTAACAAACCAAGGACCAAAGGGTGTGTAAAGAAATAGATGCCAAAGGAGATGCCAAATGGAGTACAAAGAAGATAACAATCCTTGTGGAAGGTCGAGTAGCCACATAGCCAAGGGTTGAACATCAAGAGAGATAGAGATGGAATGCAATCTAAGGTAACTTTAAGGAGGAACAAACATGACTTCAAGTCTATTTGCAAGGTTAAGAAAATAACCAAAACAATTTTGGAGGTCAAGAAAAAGATTTGGATTGCAAAACATCAAGAAAATATTGAAGAAACGGAGCCACCCGAGAAAAAATCGGGCAGCTAAAATTAGGGGCCGGCCCAGCAAAGCCAACACGGTGCTAGTTGTGGTTTGCTAAAGTGGCCGTCAGACCAGTATTGAACTGGTGCTAGGTCAACCGCTCAAACTGCCGTCGGTCCAAGTCGGGTCCAGCCCGAACACGTTCTATTTTACCTTGTTTCAACTTTTTACATTTCTATTTTGGTCTCCATGACTTTTATTATTCTTTTACTTATTTAAAGGCATGTAATAGGGCCTCAAACTTAATAATTAGCTAATTTTAGTTTACTAATTAAGGTCACTGAATTCCTAGTTTTAGTTTACTAATTAGCTAGGGCAACTTTGGGCCTATATATAACCTGTTATAGCCTCTTTTGTAATAGAATTCAGATTTCAAATTTTAAAGAGAGAATAGAGTCTTAAACTCTTGGAGAAGAGAATTCCTCCTTGGTTCTTCCTTTCCAGACTAAGTAAAGGAATTAGACCCACCTTTATTTAGATACTTTAAAATCCTTGGGTTAATCTAACTTGTTTCTTCATCTTGGGTATTGGGTAGATTCATTCTTATCCAGTGTTTTTGTTGGGAAACCTATAAGGGTGCCTACTTTTCTCTACCCCATTCGTTCTTGTTCTTTATAAATTTAAGGGTGTTTGAGTATTAAAGTAGTTGGCCAAATCCTATTAGAATTTGGGTTCTAGTTGCTCATTAACCTAGGGTTTTTACTTTATAGGCATTTTGGTATAAAATTGGGTGATCAATTCTTAGGTCATGTCCTTGAGTCTAATTTCCAAATTTTGAAGCTCCCGAGCTTGTATCACCTTGTCTGGTAAGCCAGATGGGGTAACACCCAAAAATGTTCCACGCTTCCAACCTATTTTCTAGTTGGGATATTACAATTGGTATCAGAGCCACAATAAAGAATATTTGAGATATAGTTAGAGAGATTGATGGAATTCCTATGTATTGTAGATATGACAAGTGGTATTGACAAAGGGAACAAGATGTAAAGAAAAATTAAGAAGGAGGGGAAAGTTCTCGCTCTAGGAAACCAAAAGAAATTTATCCTGGACTTGGAACAAGTAGTTTTTACACGGACATTGGGGAGCCAAATCCTAAGAAAGACCACTATCCCATATTATCTAGACTAGTTTGTTTGATGATTTGCCCCCATCCGATGGAACTGAATGATACTAGTAGCTCAGATCTGACTACGGAGTAGATGGTTGCTTCCCTAGGAAACCCAAACAAAGCCATAATAACTGAGCCTCCTTTGGTACCAAAATGGATACCGCCCAATGATAACCCTGAGGTTGGATAAGAAGTTGAACAAGAAATTTTGGAATTGGTTGGCGAGGAGGCCACAATTGAGAAAGCTATTGAACCTAAGATTTTGAATAATGATAATAAAGTTATTCTATATGTTGGTAATAGTCTAGGAGCTAATACCCTAGAATATTATTATGTGTCATATTCATCACCTCCAGTGTTGGATAGTAACTATGAAGAATTGGAGAAGTAGGGAAAATATGATGTATATAGTAGAATGTTTAAGCGATGACATATGTGTATTCAATGTATAGTGGCAGATTTAGATATGCTCACGCATATAATTTTGTATTACTAACTTATGTCTGAATGCAATAGGAGTTTATGTTCTATGTTTATCAAATATGGTGTGTATTGTTTATGTTCTTGAGTACTCCATTTGGTATATCAAGTAGATCTAGATTTGGATTGTGATGCAATGTTTGAACGTCGATTAGACACGCTACATGAAACTATCCATAATGCAGACGAAGGGATAAATTACACATTTGAATAGTGCTATGATGTCAATGTTCCAAAGAATGGTTGATGTATTCTAACGGGAAATGGAGAAGATGGGTTGGATAGGTGAGAAGACCAGCTTTAAGTAGAAATTTATTCTCTATTGGGTAATTGAACAATAGGTGGATGAGTCTCTAAAATTTTAATCAAAAGGCCAGACAGATGGATAGTATGCCTTAAAATTCACACAACTTTCAATGTATTACTTGGGAATCATGCCAATGAGATTGACCGAACGGGATGCTTTATGAAGGGTCTATATTCTAAACTTAACAAGAATCCTACCTTATATAGCTCCACTGGCTTATAACACTGCAGTGGAAATTACCCCGATGATTATAGCAAGTGTGATAAGGATTATGATGCTATCTTTGGAATGAAATGGTTACCTCAATAACATGTCCAAGTTGATTGTAGAAATAAGGTGGTACATTTCTGCAAACTTGGGAGAACTGCAAGAATCATTATAGGGGAAACTGAGAAGGAAAGATAATCTTTTGGTATCTGGAATTCAAATACAAAAGATGATTAAAAAAGGAATAGTTGGATATTTTATTTATATTATGTATGAAACAAAATCCTGAGGCTATCCCTGTGGCAGGTGCTTAGCTATATTTCCTTGCAGAAATAGAAGCCATTACCCCAAAAAGAGAAATAGAGTATTTATTAATGTGGTACTCACAATGGAACTAATCTCAAGGACTCCCTATAGAATAGTGCTAATAGAGTTGAAGGAACTAAGGAGGTAATTATGGGAGTTGTTACAATAGGAGTTTATTCGGCCAAAGACATCATCATAGGGGCACCTGCATTATTTATTGAAGAGAAAGATATATAAATGATTGTGATACGACAGTGAAGAACAAATATTCATGCCTATAATTGATGAGGTGCTTGAAACATGAGATTTTCCTAAGTTAGACATGAGGCAAGGATATTATCAAGTGTGGATTCAGGAAAAAGACATTCCTAAGATCACAGTTAACATGTGATATGGGTCTTTTAAGTTTGTAGTAATACCATTAGGTGTTATGAATGCCCTAACCATGTTTATAGACTTGATGCAGTGTGTATTCCAACCGTAATTAGAATTCTTTGTTGTGGTATTCATTGATGGTGTCTTGGTGCATTTAGCAGACCCACCAAATCATGAATTACATTTCTGAAAAACATTGGACATATTGCAGGAAACTAAGTTATGTGATAAACTTGGTAAGTTTAAATTTTGATTGAATAAGGTAACCTTTTGACACTTGTGATGTCCAAAGAAGAAATTACAGCATATTCCACCAATGTTGAAACAATGGTAAATTCGAAATGGCCAAAGACTTCTACAGAGGTAAGAATCTTTTAACTAGCTAGGTATTACAAGAGATTTGTAGAAGGATTTTTTAAGATTGCATAGCCTTTGACCAGCATAACTTAAAGATAGTTGCTTATGTTTTGCCAAAAAAATGTGAAGAAAGTTTCCAAGAACTAAAACAAAGCCTAAGTATAGCGCTAGTCTTGGCATTACATAGGATGGACAAAGCTTATGAGGTCTATATAAATGCTTCTATGGAAGGATTAAGAAGATAAGTATTGATATAGGTGAAGAGAATGATCGCACATGTTTCAAGAAAATTAAAACCTTATGAGGAAAAAAAAATCTCCTTCATGACTTGGAGATACAGGTAATGGTGTTTGGTTTGGAAAAAATGGAAGCACAATCTTTGTGGTATTGAATTTGAAGTGTTTAGTAACCATTAGATCTTGGAGTATAATTTACGCAAAAAGAATTGAATATGAGACAGTATTGGTCGAAGGAATTTTAGAAGAGTTTCATTGATCTATTAAAAATATCATTCCAAGAAAGTGAATGTGATAGTAGTGCATTACGCTAGAAAATGAAGTAGTCAAGCACTTCGAAGGATACATGTTCAAGAATTAGAAACATATGTTGTTGAAGGATGTGTAAGGATGCATAAATTTTCAATTCAGTTGCTTTCTGCAATAATTGGAGATTAGAAAAAGATGTGTAAACATTGACAAGGATAAAGGAAAGTAAGGAGGAAAATGAATTCCAAATAGATAATGTAAGAATTTTGCACTTATGAGGCCAATATTGTACCCCAAAAAACGTTGATATAAACCAAGATCTTTGAGAGGAAACATATTGAAGAAAACACAAACCACTCTGGGAGCGATTAAGATGTATTGTGATTGGAAGTAGTGTGTTAGTGGTTTAGAAGGAAGATGGATATTTTTGAATTTGTGGCGTGACGTCTTTCATGTCAGCAAGTAAGGCTGACTATTAGTAATTGGAAGAATGGCTACAAATATTACCCGTGCCATCAGGAAATGGAATGAGATTACCATAGACTTTATAATGGGATTACTTGTAACGATAGGATAACGGGATACCATTCGGGTTGTAGTGGATTGATTAACAAAAATATACTAATTTCATCCCCAATAATCAGTGAGACTCTTTGGGGAAATTGAGTAAAATATATATGGAAAAGTCTTTCGCTTACATAGAGTGCTGTCTAGTATTATGTTGGATCGTGATCTAAGGATCATTTCTAAGTTTTGGAGCAAGTCATAGCAATTAGAAAGAACAACTTTAAAGTTCAATACTATTTCACATCTACAAATTGATGTACAAATAGAGTGAGTGATTTGGATCTAAGATAACATGTTGCAGGCATGTGCCTTGGACTTTGGAATTAAGTAAATTAAAAACTTGCCAACGCAGCTTTGCATATAATAGTAGTTGCCAATGCACAGTTGAAATGATTCCATTTGAAGCTCTATACTAGAGCAAATATCAATCACTTTTGTATTAGGAAAGTTTAGCGTGAAACTGGAAGTACAGGATGTTTTGGACTTTGGAAAAGTATGACAAACTATGGATTTAATCAACATAAGATTTGAATTGCCCAAGGCCAACAGAAGAGTTATACCAATCAATATGGAAAAGACATTAAGTCTATAGAAGGAGATTTGGTATTTTTTAAAGTTAACCCTATCACGCCAATTGGAAAATAAAGGACAAAGGAGAAAATTAGCACCTAGGTATATTAAAAAGCTTCCAATGGTGGCGAAGATTGGGAAGGTATATCGATTGAGTTTAATAACAAGTTATACAAGTCACGATGTATTTCCTAATTCACAGCTTCAAGGATATCTAGCTAATCCTGATCATGTACTACATGAGAAATTTAGTGAGGTAGCTTTAATTTTGTGCCATGAGGGAATTTTGAGTATGTTGCAGAGAAGTTGCGACATGAGAAAGTACTTCAAAATGAATTGTTAGTGTTGTGCCTTAGAGGCTTTCACTTGTACTTTGTATATGACACATTTGTTTTATAATACAAGGCATTATTTATCAATTCAATTTTTTTTTCATGTAAAATAAACTATTAGATAAAGTCCTTAGTACAATATTGTGTTAAGGAAATCATGATAGAGAACATGATGTGAGATTTCTACTACACTATATAGTGTTAGTACTTAAATAATCCCTAGTTGTAGTATTGATGGGATAAGACTTCATTAATGCATTAAGATTAGCACGTGTTAGACTTCCTAATTTGATCAGGCTGTAGTTCTCACATCTGTAAATATTGTGATACTCAAAGCCCACATTTAGGTGCTTGTTAATGGAATAAGTACATTGGATGACCTGACTATGATATAATCAATGGATAACTATGTAGTGCCAGTGATAGAATCTCGTTATAGCAAATGTTCAAGTATTCTTAGACTTGAGATCTCTAAGGTATTTTTTTTGTTGAGCATTGAACTTTAATTTTACTATCTAGAGCTAAATCGAGGGATGTCTATGGGATGCATATTGGGTACAATATGAGGTAAATGAAAGTAGTTAAGATAGTCAATATAGGATTTACTACTCCTAATAGTAGGGGCAAATATCTCACGGCCACTTGTTGGAATTACTAGTGAAATCCTTGGCCAATATGATTTTGTATTGGAAATAGTTCAAATTGATACATATGTAGATTAGCGGATTCCGGGTATAAATACTAATATATTTGGGCTAAAATTAATATATGTTCTGGAGAGAGTTGGCACTAATTTCGTACTCCAAATTGAATGAGATATTGAATGGTGAAGGGGAATTTATTGCATTTTAGTTTGTTATTGAAGGGTTCATGTTAAGCCACTTGACTTCCCAAACTCTTGGATGGTCATGATATGTTGCTAGATGCTGCTTATGATCTGCTGAATATGAGTTTATTAGTTGATGAATTAATAAACCAATCCTGATTAGAATTAATAGATTAATTCCAAACTATTAAGGACAATTAATCTCAAATACGTTTGGATTAATTCATATTAACTACCAATAGACTGGGAAACCAAATATGTGACACATAATAGAGAATCATGTATTCGAGATATTATTTGATAACATTGTGGGGTTAATTGTGCAAAGCAGAAGTTTTTGGGCCAAATTATAATTAGTTATAATTTTGAGCTAAATAGTAATTGTGAGAACTTGTAGGTGCCAATTACAATTACAAGAATTCTAATTCTTTTAGAATTCAAAAGGACGTGCGATCAATGGCTATTTTTCTAGAATTTTTCCTTTAGAATAGGCTGTGGTTGTTTGATCAAACAAAGATACAAAGAAAATTTATTTTTCTGCAGTTTTTGATACACACGTTTTATGCTCAATCTCTCTCTCTCTCTCTTTCGTTTCTCTTCTGTACACCGAAACAAACCCTAGCCATCAAGAGAGTCTTCTAGCAGAGACTCGTTTTGATTTTCATGAGCCCCTCGTATGGATACCATTAGAGCAAACCTCACACTGAGATTGGAGTGGCTCATCTTGGATGTCGATGTAGACTGGTTTTTGAATGAGTGTATCTAGATCGCGCCTCAATCATTCAACATGAAGGGAAGAAATTTTTAACCATAGAGGTAAATCCCGTGCTTATTTCTTTTACCTGTTTAAATTATATGTATGTGATCTTGGGCTGGGATTTCTATTTTCTACTACTATTTGTGTTAAAGAATTTCTGAAATTCCTACATAAATACCCGTTGATGTAATACCCCGACCAAATACTCCCTTTAACTTATAGGGAAAATCATGCATGGCTAGCATTCTAATAGTGCATATGGTTTTTTTAAGCATTTGTGTGTGTGTGTGTGTGTGTGTGTATATATATATATATATATATATATATATATATGAATATGAGTATGATCAATATTTTGTTTATGGAAATTTGAAATCATTTCATCAATATATATATATATATATATTCTTTTCTATTTTCTTTTATTGGATAGATTAGCTAAGAGTTTAGCTAGGAGCTTTATTTGGTGTATTGATTTTTATGTGGGTAATATTAAAGGTTGTGAGTTAGGAAGAAGATAGTTTAATTGAGGAATATGGACATAACAATTACTTGGTCTAGTGGTTATTACTTCATGACTATTCTTTGGTGACTTGGATTTAAATCCTAACTCTTGCTACATTTTTTTGTTCCCATTTTCCTTCCTCTTAGCCGAAAATCACCTCTTGGCCACCACCTTGAGGTCCATTCTGCCTAGAACTCTATCTCTTGGTTTTTAGATAACATCTCATGATATCTTAAAATAATAATATTATTTTTCTTATTATCTTCTTTATAGAAATTGAATTTAAATTAATTATATCAAATCAACATTTCATTTTTAATTTAAATATTACTATCTTTTAAAGATAATGCTTAAGGATAAATACATGAAATCAGATTTTATCTAAATATATTTATCTCTTAGCTATTTAAGTGTTATTTAAAGTATTTTAGAATATCTAATTAAATTATTTCCTAGGGAATTCTACCATGGTCGACTACTAGGGGTTTATTACACCGTTTTATTTCTTAAAATCAATTGAGATAGTATATTTTAATTACTAGATAAATATAGAGATAATGGGAGGATCTTATCAAACTATTATCATATCCCTATCAAATATTTATCCTATATTTATCCTATCAATTCAAGAACATCCTAGCCAACCTAGACTTCACCAAAACCAAAACACACACCTAAAGCACACTCAATTTTGGCCAAGACACTCGTACTCACATACACACAGACACACACACATACACACACACACAAACGGAAATCCTCCCAACAATTCTCCCATTTTTGGTCCTTCTTCATATCATCAATTCATCATTTATCTTTCTCTATTGTTCATGCACAAAATAATTCCAAAGAAAGACCAAACTTTGGTCATTTATTGGTCATTAGTTGGTCATTTTCTTAGCACTAAATAGAAGTAAGAGAAAATTCGTGGTCTTTCTCCCACTCACTAGATCTCTACAAGAACAAAGCATATTCCTTCTCTATCTTCCTCTCTAAACTGAGCAAGAACCTTGATTCTTTCCCCTTGAAAATGCACGAACTCTTGTCTTTTGGGACGAGCCTTGCAACTTCTCTCAACTAGATCAACAACAAGGTCACAAAGAAGCCACCCTTTTATTCTTTAATGGTTCACTCGAACAAGGGTTAACCTGAGACCCTCTCTAAGGAGATGGAAAAATGAAGTGACTAGATATACATTGTGTTGAGATTAAGCCTATGTGTTAGATCTGTAATGTTACCTTATTTGGTAGTAAGCATATTATAGCGATTGTTTAAGATAGATAGCATCTTTATATTAGATTGATTAGGGCTACATTATTTATTTGTCAAATAGAAGAATTATGATACCTGGAAGTTGTGATCTCGGTATATTTGGGGACTTTAAACAATCTTGTGATATGAATATGCAATTGAGGATAGTTATTGTTTTGTGATCTATCTAAGTAATCTTGAAAAATGCATAGCTTATATTTGAGATAGTTCTATGAGTGATGAATGATTAAATATTATGGCCGAATCTATGATGATGTAATTGGAAGACATTAATGCTATGCTATGATTATATGGTTACTGTGGGGTACATTGATGAGATGTTTGACTTACATTTTATCATGTGAACATTTAAGGTAGTAAGAGATCTAAGACTATTGTTATGGGGTAACGATGCCATGATGAGCTTGAAATGAACATGTCTATTTGGATTTTATATCTGACTGATTTGAATGGTTTTGATTATACTATGTTTTGGGTCATGTTGTGATCATGTATTGTTATATGGTTTAGATAAAGGGCTTACCTGAGGTGGGAAGTCAAGACGACTAATATTTCTTTTTTGTATAAATTGATAAAAGTAAGTCCTTGCATAAATGTTTCAATTAAAGTGTATTATTTTCTAGTCAAATGTGATTGGAAAATGTGCTATGTAATTGGAAAATATGCTACTCATGAATTACTTGGATTGCAAGCATAGTTCACTTGTTGGTCAATTTTGTCAAATAAAGTTTATATATGAAACCTTTTACTTACAAAGAGATTTCCCCTACAAGCAACCTCTTTCTTCCAATAAAGCATTTTAAAACTCACTTTGAGAAAACTATGTTTGTAAAACACACACAAGACTTATTGGGATGTGTTTCTCACATTGTTTATGCCATGTTTCCAGGGCGGCGCCACTTTGAGCACGTTGATAACCTTAAAGATTCTAGTGTTTGTTTATTTCTATTTTGTACTCTTCTTGAGAGACAGTTGTTTGTTATTTGTTTTGGACTTGTATAAGTTTTTGATTCATATGTAATAAGTTATTTCAATTCTTTCGTTTAGAGATTTTCTTTTGTACCTTGTTATAAAGACCTCTAGTCATTTGGATCGGGCAACATCCCCACCATTTTTGGGTACGACTGTAGTGGAGTATTACAAATGGTATCAAAGCATAAGTTTAGGAAATTACTTGATCTTTTAGGTTTTACAATTACTTAATTTTTTAGGTCTTATTTCTTAAGTATTTTGATCTGGTACTAACCTGTGTGTTTTGTTTATAGGATGGTTAGAAAGTTTGTATTGGTTGTCAGAGATTGGCCCCCAAGTTGTGGAATTCGACCTGCCCTAATCCCCATAGTAGACCCATCTTCGTCTAACACGAAGTAAGAATTAGACACAGGTTAGTTTGTGAGTGATAATAAAGCTGAGCAGAGAGCACCAGTGCTAGTTGACCTTACCTTTGAGGAGGGCGATATTGAAGTTCCACTACTTGAGTTACCCAAACCAGAGAGTAGGGAGCTGGAGATGTCCAACATAGCACCATACTCTATTCCAGTGAATGATTTAGTCTCTGATAGTAAGGGACATAGGGACCTAGAAGAGGATGGTAGTGGTGATAAGCCAGATATAGATGAGCCCGTAAGTGAAGGCAAGGGCGTTATAGGTGAGCTTGGTGGTGGGGAAGATGAGGAAATAGTGGAACTAGGTGGTGAGGAATGTGAGGGGATAGTTGAGGTAGATGGTGAGAAAGGGGATAAGGTTGACACACCCATTACCCTATCTATATAAAAGGGAATGTTGATGCTTCTGGGGATTGACTTATATGAGTCTGATACTGAGAGACCTACACCTAGGAGTGCATTCATGTTAGCTAGGAAGAAGATTCGTGATGTGGCTTTGAGAGCTAAGTTGAAGGGTAAGGGAGTTGCTAGGATAGGTCTGAGTTGACCTAGAAAGAAGTTTAAATCTTATGGCTTTACAAGTGACTATATGGTAGAACAACACAATATCAATGTAGGATAGCTTATGGAGCCTGTCTCTGATACTTCTGAGGATTTTGATGACTCTAGGGATGATTAAAACTTATAAAGACTTACTTATTCTTTTTATTTTTTTTATGCAGACATTTGTTTTATTTGTCAATTTTTGAAAAAATTCTTCATTTCCAATTTTTGAATTGATGAAATAAAAAAAGTGCCTTGTAGAATACTCCCTTGTTTTGTACAAGTTTGATTTAATAAATATAAGCATGATTTGACTTGATTATCTATTTTATTTTGAGTATTATACGTAGTGTTTATTTTCTAATAAATAGCATGTTGATTAGACATATTAATAACTCATTCGCAAAGCCTGATATTTTTCTTGGTAACGTTTACAATGAGTGTACTATGGTGGTAGATGGCGCTAAGGCGCAGAATCGTGATTTGGTGCCGAACTATTCAGGAGCCCACACCTGACATAGAAGAGGTATATGAGCAAATGCGGGAGATAGTCCCTAAGGAGCCTAGAGAGGTGACAATAGGGCAAGATTTTGATAAGATGGTTGCTATTCTTCAATACATAATTGAGAAGGTTGAGAAAAAATCACCCAAGGGAGAAGATGAGGCTTTGGAGCATTTTCTTAAGTTCCAACATTCCACGTTCCATAGTGAACTGTAGCAAGATGAGAAGGATGAGCAGTGGGTTAAGCAGATGGAGGACATCTTTGCTAAACTACAATACATTGAGTGAAGGATCATGAAATTCATAGCCTTTAGGCTTAGGGGACCCTCTTCTGTATAGTGGTAGCATATACAGGAAGACTGGGAAAAGATAGATCAAGACTCAAAGTGGAACAACTTTGTTGAAGCTTTCCGAGCAGAGTACATTCTATAGTGGACAGCACAAAAGAGGGAAAATGAATTCCAAACTCTGAAAGAAGGGAACATGATGGTGGCACACTATGCGGCTCGATTTATTCAGGTGTCCATGATTTGTAAATGCATGGTTGATTCTGAGCAAAAGTGAACTCGATAGTTCATCAAAGGTTTGAGGTAAGATTTAAGAAGGCTTTGGAACCATCTTTACAAACAACTTATACTGTCGAGGTAGATACTATGACCCAGACAAAAAATAAGGATAGGTACCGACCGGTTAACCATCCCTTCCAATAAATTCGCCAGCCATTGAAGCCTTAAAGCAATAAGCGACCCGCAGGTCCTATGCAGTGGGAAAATAAAGGGAAGTAACCTCAAATGCATAAAACTGGCCCTATGCAGAATGCTTCTATTTGTCAACGTTGGAAATGTGGACATGTGAAAAGGGACTGCTGGCTGAAAGGGACACCTAGAAGATGCTTTAATTGTGGAGATCCTGCCTACATAAGGAATAGCTGCCCCAAACCTTTGAGGATTAGACAAGGAACCCCAACTCAACCTATTAGCACCAATAGGAGTGTTGCCGTTAGGACTGTTGGAGGAGGAGGACAAAAGCCGCAAGTGAAGCCTAAGGGTTTCGCCCTGAATCTTAATGAAGTTAGAGTAGATGCAGTAGTAGTAGATGGTATGATATCTATCCAATGTCATTTCATTTGTGTTTGAATAGACTTTAGATCTACGCACTCTTACGTGAATAAAGATTGTACATATCATTTGGGTTAGGAAGGGAAGGAACTACCCTACCCCTTATTAGTAAGCACCTTATTGGGAAAAATGGTTGAAGCTGGGAAATTGATGAAGGACTATAAAGTTAAGTTGGTAAGAAAAATTTTGAAGACGAATCTTATAATCTTACCTGTTGATGATTATGATTTAATCTTCGGTATGGATTGGTCGGCAAAGCATAGAGCCCGTGTTCATTGCAAGATTAAGATAGTACAGTTTGTAAGACATGGTTGTGAAATAGTTATGTTTAATGGAAAAATGGGTGAAGGAGTTGATGTTCATGATAGCTGGCACTAAGGCCCAAAAACTATAAAGGAAAAGATGCATAGGATATCTAGCTTACCTATTAAACAAACCAATGGATTAGTGTACCTTGGAGAATACTGAGATGGTAAAGGAATTCTTGGACGTTTTCCCTACTGAACTTAGTTCCTTTCCTCTAACGCATGAAGTTTAGTTTACAGTAGATCTGATTCCTAGAGAGGAACCTATATCAAGAACACCTTAACGAATGGCCCCTGCAGAATTGAAAGAGTTGGAGGAGCAATTGGAAGAATTGGTGAAGCAAGGCTATATTAGATCGAGCACATCACCATAGGGAGTGCCAGTACTATTTGTTAAGAAAAATAATGGAACTCTAAGACTATATATCGACTATTGGGGATTAAACTACCTCTCAATCAAGAATAAGTATTCTCTACCCTTGATTGATGAATTGTTCGATCAGTTGCAATGATCGAGCTGTTATTCAAAGTTAGATCTTTGACTAGGGTATTCTCAAGTGCAGATTAAGGAGGAAGACATCTCTAAGACTGCCTTTAACACGAGATATAGATACTATGAGTTCGTGGTGATACCATTTGGAGTGACTAATGCCCCTGTAGTTTTTATAGATCTAATTCATTGTGTTTTGCAGCCATATTTAGACAAGTTTATGGTGGTTTTTATTGATGGCATATTAATTTTTTCCAAGAGTCTAGAGGAGCATGTTGAGCATTTGAGGATGGTGTTGGAGAAGTTGAGAGAGCACACACTTTATGCTAAATTCAGCAAGTGTGAGTTCTTGTTGGATGCTATGTCTTTCCTTGGACATGTGATATCTAAAGAAAGTACCATGGTAGACCTTGCTAAAGTGGAAGCAGCTAAAGAACATTACATAGATACGTAGTTTTCATGAACTGGTCAAGTATTTTTGGCGATTCATTAAGAGTTTTTCCGATCTAGCTTCACTGATGATGCGACTGCTGAGAAAGATTTCTTTTTGTCTAGAATGAGAAGTGTGAGAAGAGTTTCCAGGAGCATAAGAGAAGGTTGAAGACTACCCCAGTCTTGAGTTTGCCTAAGGAATATAAGCCTTATGTATTATATACTGACGCATCAAATGAGGGATTAGGTACTGTATTGATGCAAGATATGAAAGTTATAGCCTATGCATCAAGGAAGTTGAAGCTACACGAGATCAGCTATACAACACATGATCTGGAGATAGCTACTATTGTGTTTATCTTGAAGATGTGGTGACACTATTTGAATAGAGGAGAGTATAGAGTCTTTACCGATTGTAAGAGCCTGAAGTATATCTTTTGTCAAAAGGACTTGAATCTCTAAAAATATGGATGGGTAGAATTCTTGGAGGAATATAAGTACCCTATTAATTACAATCCTAGAAAAGGTAATGTGGTGGTTGATGCTTTGAGTAGAAAGGTGAAGGTAGCCCACTTGAGAGTTCGAGATGCTGCGCAAGAGATACTGGATCAGAAAATGAAAGTCCAAGAAAAGACGATTTGTATAAGCAACTTGAAATTGATGCTTGACTAGAAGAAGAAAATCATAAAACTCCAGTAGGATAGTGGGGAATTTTGAACTTTTAAGGGGAAAGAGGTTGGAAGAGGAGGAAAGGATTTCCGTACAACAGAAGCTAGAATATTGATAAGGCATAATTATGTCTATATTTTCTTAGTTATTTGAGGATATTTTGTGATACTTTTGCTTAATTTCTCTTCCTATTTGATGTTTTACTTGTGAAATTTGTTCTTAGTGAATTTATACAGGAATTGGATGATTTAGAGAGAAATTGTATATTTTCAAACTTGGCCCGATGCCAGATCAAAGTGGTTGAACCAGCCGTGGCACGATTCTGAAAATATAGAGGAAACAGAGCGCAGATTTCCGGAGCAGGACCTGTGCCAGTCCAAACGAAATGACCTATCGTCGGCCCTGCCCTATTATGGCAGTTCAATGTCCTTTTTCAAGTCAAATTAGAAATTTCCAAAGAGGTTAACTTGTTTCCAAGTTGTACTTGGCCTAGGGCTTTTGAAGGACGAATTTTAGCATTTAAGAGGCCTATTAGACAAAGAACAAGTGAAGATTAGAAGAGGAATTCAATAATTTTTTAACAAATCAAAGCTACACTCACTCTTTGAAGTAGTAGTTCACCACTTAATGAAGCATTATTTCAACGAGGTCTTCAAAAGAGGAAGAAGAGGGCTCGTCTATGAGTTCTTTATAATACATTTGTTTTCTTTTTCTTTGAACAATAATGAGATTAATGTTTTAAATGTATTTGAATATTATTTTTTGTGCTTGTGACAATGAATTAATTTTTTTTATTCAATTAATTATTCTTCTTGGTATTTGATTACTTGTTGTTAATGGTGAATTGATTAGATTGGACCATTCTTCTAAATAACTTAAGAAAGAGGTTAGGAGATAGTCTTTGTTGCTTAATTCTTGATTTATTTTCCTAACTAACTATCGAGAGAGGTTAAGTCGAGATTAAGTAATCAAAAGTTTTTTATTTCACCAAAAGATATAGGAATTAATGATTTCATGCTATTGTTAGCTAGAGATAGGGATAATTATCAAGGATTTATGTTTTATGCATCTTTTTGTTATTTTAGTCAGATAGACAAGTCTATTAGAATTGACTACGAGATAGTGAACTATAACTCGAGAGAGAGTGAATTCTATTTTAAACTCCTTCATGATGCTAAGGGAAGTGATTAGTTGTAATAATTGCTAATGATTTATTATAATGTTTTCAAGAGTAATTATTCAAACACATGTTTTTCTCTCCAAGAGTTGTGTATATATTTTATTTTTATTTTTACTCGTTATCAATCTAATTAGTAAGTTAAACATTAAATGAAAAATAATTAGTGTGTACTTGATCCTTGAGGATCGATACTCGTTAATGCGTTATATTATGCTTAATGATAACTGCACTTGCTCATATGTATAATTTGGGAATAATGTTTTATTTTAAACTTGATTAGAAATGCATACACAATTGTGTGACTTTTATATACCCAAATTTAATGCATTAAATTTTTGGCACCATTGCTGAGAAACAATATTATGACATTCAGGAGTTCATTGATTTATTCATGTTTATAAGTCTATATATAAATATGTATATATGTTCTTTGTTTACATAGGTTCCATAAATTGTTGTATAATGTATGAATTTGTAGATGATGTCTATTGCATAATGTGATAGTGTTTGTTTGTATATATGCAAAGACAAATTTCTTCTAACTTGAAATTTTCTACAAGAAGACCTCTTGGTTTATGACCTAACAAAACGCAGGAAACATTATGGACTTTGATCTAGAAATTGAAAGAACACTCATAAGGATTCGACAAGCTTATAAAAGTTGGACTAACAAATTTAGTTCTATAGAAGAGATGGAAGTTAACCAAAACAATAATGGGTAATGAAGGAAATAATAGAAGAACTCTAGAGGATTTTGCTAAGCCTACAATTTCAGGTACTGACTCGGGTATAACTACACCAAGGGTAGAAGCTAAAAATTTTGAAATAAAACACAAAAAAATCTAAATGATTGAAAACATGATCCAATTTAATGGGTTACCTGATGAAGACCCTAACTCCCACCTTGCTAGTTTTTTGAAAATTTATGACACTTTCAAAATGAATAGTGTGTCGGAAGATACTATTAAATTGAAACTCTTTCCTTTCTCTCTTAAAAATAGAGCCAAGTCTTGGTTAAAGTCCTTACCCGGAGGGTCAATCACTACATGGACTGGATTAGTAGAAAAATTCTTAGCCAAATATTTTCCCCCAAGTAGGACAGCCAAGCTTAGGATTGACATCTTTGCCTTCCAACAATTAGAGTCCAAAAGCATATATGAGTATTGGGAATGATAGAAGGAAATCTTAGAAAGTGTCCACATCATGGGTTTGAACAAGGCATGCAAATGCAGATTTTCATAAGTTGATTAAAATTTTCTTCCAAGCAATTGATTGATGCATTTATGAGAAGAACCATAAACTCTAAAACCCCTGAAGAGTTGCATAAGTTGATTGAAGAAATTGCTATGAATAATTACTCATGGGGTAATTCAAGGTCTTAAGCTCGTGTTCAGGGAGTTCATAAAGTGGATGTTATGGCTGCTTTGGAAGTAAAAGTTGAGGTGTTGGCTTAAAAGATGGAACAAGCGGCAGGTCTTTCACAGGTAATGAAAGGTAAGTGTAATTTTTGTGGAGAAGGGCAACACAATCATGAGTGCCAAAACATGGGACTATCTCTAGAATTCATGGAGAAAGCTGCTTTTATGGGGAATAGATGACAAGGTAATAATCCATGCAATGCTACTTGTAGTCCTGGTTAGAGAAATTACCCTAACGTTTTTTAGACCAATCAAAACTAACTAAGGTAAAACCCCTCGATCTTTATTGGAAACAAAAAGACTCCATTTTTCTTGCCCTATAATTCACTAACACCAAAGCCTTCATTAGAAGAGTTTGTAAACCTCCTGGTAAGTTCTACTGGAACATGTTTCCAAGGAGTGGACTTAATGACTAGGAATTTGGAGGCTTCAATCTACAACCAAGAAAATTAAATTGGTCATTTGGCTAAACTTCTTAGGGATCGTCAAGCTGGATCTCTACTTGGGAACATGGAGAACAATTCCCAAGACCAAGATCGTGGAAATGCTGAATTCTACTTGCTTCATTGCTTTTAGTATTAGATAATCTTTTATTTTTGTTATATCGTCTTTTTGCATAGTATGTTCATGAATTTATGCTTTTCAAAATTAGGATGTTTACTTATTTTGCTATTGTTATAAAGAAATAAGAAAAAAAAATATCAAACACAGCTAACTATGCATTGTCTCAGAAAGCTTGACTTGGTACTGGTCTAGCTCTAGCTTTTTGACTGTCAGAGAACAGACCCGACTCAGCACCGATCTAGTTGTTCAGACCCGATGTCGGGCACGTTAGACAAAGCTTACAATACGGCCGATTTTGGCATTTTGTTTAAAAATTTGTTCACTTTCCTCCATTATTCTCTCAACCCATTGATGGTTTCTACTTCTAAACACCTTCGGATTGTTCTAAACACTTCCAAATCACATTCCAAACATAAAATCCTTGATTCCTTATTGAAGATTTGGATTGAAATCACAAAAAATCACATTTTTCTTCAAAAGTACAAGTTCTTAATCTATCCAATTAGTGCACGATTTCTTCACTATACTATGCATTGGATGGTTGCCCATGCATTGAAGAACATTGCGGTATGCTCTTTCTACACTTTCTAGAGTTCAATTTTGCAAAATTCAATTTTGGTATTTATTTAGTTGTTTTGGCCAAATATGCTATGTTCTTTTTTATTCTCTTGCTTTAATGGAATTTTTTGCATTCTTTGTGAATTGCATACTATGAGTTCATGATTGGCACTGTTATTTTGTGATAAAAAGTCATGCTTGCACTAAAATTTGTCCAATTGCACATACTTCACATGTTATCACATAATGGACAAAAATTTTGGGTAACATTGATTATGGAATATCATTGATCATGCCATTATACTTTTTTTGGGCTATTATTTTGATTATGATCTCTATTGTGCAAGAATCTTCATTGCTTTCTTGAGAAGTTATGTTGATATTGTGCTTAGATTGGGATATTGTGATCTTCATGCAGGTAATGTTGAGGGAGATTGCGTTGTGATTGCGAGGTGGTGTTTTGTTTGAAAATTGCTATTTGGAAAGCTTGGTTGAGATTTTGGTTATTGAGAGTGGGGTTGTGATCATTTTTTCTTCTATTGACCTATCTTCCCTTTTGTGAGTATTAAAATCTAGACTAAGAGATATGGCTCCATGTGCTAAGAGATTCAAGGCCACATCTTCTTCTACTTCTTCTTTTAAGCCACTTCCTACCTAGCCTACCCCAATTAGTTAAGCCTACATGCCAGTTTCGGTACCATAGTTAAGTCTACAACAAGATTATAGTAGAGAAAACTTTTAAACCATCCCTTGATAATTCTCTTAAGTTATCCATTATATTTAGGAGATTGTGATGGGAGGCCATTATTCAACTCAAGGGTGTTTATTATCCAATTCTAGTTAAGGAGTTCTATGCAAATATGTAGGATAAGAAGAAGAACAACCTGGAGACTATCGCTACCATGCTCAAGGACATCCCTATTGAGTTTTACAAAGCCAGATTGATAGGAATCCACCTAAGCATCATGCTAAAGCTAAAGAAGGGGGTTGGATATTCAAACCATGTTCCATGGTGCCAACAAACAGTTTAAATTACGAAGACTTTTAATACAGGATTCAAGCTAGATAAGCCACCCAACAAAGGAATATGAAGATAGTAAAGAAGTGGATGCCAAAAGGAATCTTGAGAAACCTTTAAGAAGATAAATTAGGAATCAAGAAAGTTGTCAAGCAATGGAGGATAAAAGAAGGGCCAAGAAGATCAAAGCATGAACAAAAATTAGTATGGAGGGCCAAATGAACACAAGAGTAGGCTGAAAAGACAAGAAAAGTAGGCTGAGATGAGTCAAGAACACACCTGGTGTAGGGTTTACTAGTACACCTAGCGCCAGGTCATTTCGGGCATGGCCCTATTTTACTGAATTTTCTTATTTTGTTCTGTTTTGTTTTCAATTAAATTCTCACAACTTTTATTATGTAAAAAAGATATTTTAGACCTTTAAAAGGATTGAATGGCTGAGATTTCATCTCACCTTAGTTACGTTTAGATGCCTATAAATATAGCATTTAGCTCTTGTAGGGACAAATCAACTTTTGGATATTTTGAAAAGATAAATCATTTGCCTTCTTTAGATAGAGATCTTAAGGGCATTCCGCTTGGGTGATTCCCAAATCAATAAAGACTTCTCTCAGGCTTTAGTCCAACATAAGAATCTAGTCTCTAATTTTCTCAGGATAGATTATTGTTCTTTCTAAAGTAGGTCTTAGATTTCTAATTAATCTAGGGTTCTTTTAGGAGTTTAATTGGTTGTCTAAATCTTTCCATCTCATTTGTTCTTGATCCTTCTTGGGTTAGGGGTTTTTGGGTGTTGATTTAATTGGCTTAGTTCTTTAGATTTTAGGTTCTAGGTAGCTTGTTTTACCTAGGGTTCTAATCTTGAATTAGGTCTCTTGACTTTGAACTTCAAATCTCAAATTTGTGCTTCTAATATCATATCAAAGAGTTTTGTATTAGAGCAAGCTTGTGTAGATTCTAATTGACACAACTTTTTTTGTGCAAAGGTACAACCACTTCAAGTATTTGTGAAAATTTTTAGGTTTTCGTCACTTTCTTGGGGTGAAATTTTTGAATGCTTGGAATTCAAAATTATGCCATGAACTTGATGTTAAATTAATCTTATATGTTGGCATGATGTTCGAGGAATCATTTGACATGAATATTTGTAGATTTTGAGATCAAATAAATGGAAAAATGTTACTGCAATTTCTTAGTCCCGTAACTATTTTTCTTGCTATTTTTGAATGTCAAGAGATTTAAATTGAGCCTACATGTTTTTTTTATTATTAGGAAGTTATTTGAGGTTTAAAATTGCAGAAATTTTGAGGTTTCTTGGGTGTTTTTGCTATAAAATTTTGAACACAAGAAAATCCCGTGGCTCGTTTTTTTGCACTAATTTTGAGACCTATAAAAACTCAAAATTTTACTATATCCTTACTTGAAATTGTTCCTTGATGTTAGTATAACCATTGGGGATTGATTTTTATTGTGAATTTTAAGTTTTTGGGGGCTGTTATATGGAAGAAAAATTTAGAGTAGCTTGAGTTACGACCTTCCATATAAGGGGTTTGATATGTTACTTCTATGACTTGCAATTGTGCAAACATGACTACCAAATGCTTCCTATGATGCATTCCTATGATTTTCTTGCTTGGTAACTTATTTTGAGTAAGATTTATCCTTTTGTTACAAGTAGAAAATTGTTTGTTGTTGTGTTCTATGCTATAGTTTGGGAAAATTGTTAGTGCATATATAGTCATATCACTTGTCTTTGAATTCATGAACTCCTTGTGCTATTATTGCCTTGAGTGAATTAATTGTGCATCGAAATTGTATCATTGGGTTGTGATAGCATCCTAACATTTATAAATCCTTCATTTGAGTAGTTGCCTACCATGTGTTTGACAAAATGCTCAAATGTCTATACAATGCTTTGTATAGGTTCTTAGCTTTCATCTTCCTTTTCTAATTGACTTCATTGATTTTTTTTTTTTTTAATAATTGTGGGTTGAATACTTGGTTTAAAATCTTCTTGAGATATTTTGAAGTGATTTGAACTTGTCTATCTTTGAATCCTTACTATTTTTTGCCTAGTGAGCACCTTCATAAATCACTCTTGAAATCTTGAGTTTGTTGAGCATTAATTCTTGCTTGAACTTGCCTTGTTCCTTGGTAATCATCAAGTTTTGAATTGAATTCCCTTAAGTCTCCCAGTTGATTGTCCTTAGATGGTTGGTTTGACTTGTCTAGTTGGACTAATTCCTAAATAATTAGGGATGTTATTTTGGAAAGAAATCTTTGAGGATTTGAGTGTTAAAAAAAAGGGTAAGAAGGTGAGATCATTGTAACAATAGCCACAAAGAGTGCGATCATGAGTAAAGAGGGACTACTAAAGTTATGTGTGAACACATGAGGGAGTGAAGTGAGGAATTCCTTTTGTGTTTTCTACTTAAATTTTGTGGGTACATCTCTTGAAATGAAAGTATACAATGGCTGGATAGAGTGATAGCAAAGGGTATGATTATGATGAGGAGTCTTGTTACAATGGAAGTAATTATAGGGGATATGAAGAACATGAATATGACAATGAGAAAAATTATTGGGGAAATAAAGGTGATCATGAGAATTTTCTTGATTGTAGAGATGAGTCTTATTTAGATAAAGATGATAAAGGGCTAAGTATAAGTAGAAGGGAGTATGATAGCTATGAAAGAGACCAATGGGAAAATAAAAAGGAATATGAGGGGGTTTATGTGGAAGGAGTACAAACAATGAGTAGATTACAAAGAAGGAAAGAGGATGTAGAGAATAGAGAGTTGAAGTACAATGAGAAGTTGGCACCTGGCACCTCCGTTCCTTGGGAAGAGAGGCTTAAGGGAGTACTATGAATGGGAAAGAAGAATGGAAAATTTTTTTAAATTCTTTGAGTGTAGTGAAAGAAATAAAGTGAATTGTGCATTAATGGGGTTCTCCAAAAATAATTTCAAATGGTGCGAGCAAATGAATGCACAAAGAAGGCGAAGTGGGTATTAAATAGTGGTTTCTTAGGAAAAGATGAAAGATTTGATGCGGGAATGGTTTGAACCTAATGAGTGCAAAATATGTGGAAGTTTTGCTCATATGTCCTATAATTGTCCAAGAAGTTCTAAGTACAATGAGGAATTTTAGAAAATGAGGAATGAGGAGAGAACAATATTATATTTGTTTGGAAGTTTTGTTATAGTATATGTGATTACCTAAGATTGAATGATCAAGGAAGAAGTTTTGATTTGCAAAAAGGTAGTGCAATTCCTTGTGACCATTGTAGTAGCTATGCACACAAATCATTTGATTGTTATTGAAAATCCTCTAAGGAGAAAAGTGAGATTCATAAATTTGAGAAGCAAAGAGCTAGACTTGAGACCAAAGTGGCCAAGAAAAATGATGTAGATGTTGAGGAGCCAAGAAAAGCAAGAAATGAAGAAAAAATTGAGAGGGTTGAGCAAAATGAATTGCATGACTTTGAGAAGGAGGAGAAGCTAGAAAATGAGGCAAAATCCAAGGAATGCTTAATGAAAATAATGAAGTAGTGTATGAAGAAGTTGAGAAAAATGTTCATGAGGTTGATAAGGAGATTAGTGATGACGAAGGAGATGAAGTGGATCAATTGAGTTCAACAAAGACGGTGACTAAGGAGTTCTACAATGACTTATTATTTCTTGATGAAGTGTCACATCCATTAGAAGTGTTAGAGAAGAATGAGCGAGAAGACATCGAGCAAAATAGAGTACAATTTGTTGAACGGTAAATGCATTCAAAGAATGAGGTAGAGGGGGAGCAAATGAGTGCTATAGATGAAGATCCCGAAAATGCTTCAAGTACTTATAAAGTGGGAGAAAGCTCACATCAACAAGTGGAGAAAAAGAAGAGTTGGCTAGAGTTGGTGAAAAAGTAAACGAAAAAGAGTGAAACTAGTTAGAATGAGCAATCTAGTTCAATTTCACAAAAAGACACCAAATCTAGTGGAAAAGTTAGAGTGACTGGAAAAGATGGGGCTGCACTTGAGAGACCATGTTTATTGATTGGTGTTGTGAGGGAAATTATTGAAGCTTGTGTGGCCGATAAAAATTTACAAAGGGAAAATATTTTCTATTCAAGGTGTGAAAACAAAGAAAAGCAATATAGCTTAATTTTTTATAAAGGGAGTTGTAAAATTATGATTAGTGCTACATTGGTGGATTAATTGGGAATGGAGACCTTGAAACATCCTAAACCTTAGAAGCTTCCATGGTTGAACAATTGTGGTGAATTAAAGGTGAACAAACAAGTTAGGGTTGTAAACCCCACCTAAACCTACCCTAGAGTTAGAGGGATAGGGTGCATATCATATCATCTTGCATGAAATGTATTTCTTAAATGATTTCATGTGCCTTAGAATGGTAGTATATAAGTTATATAGTTTATTTATGCTTGTTGAGTAGTAAGGGTAAAAAGGGACTTTTGCTTGGAGACAGAATAGGAAGAAGGCCTGAAGCGTAGATAGGAAGATAATTTGGTGAGGTTAGAGCTTTGTGATTTAATCTCTAAGGTCGTGAGTTGAAATCCAATCACCTAGGTTTTATTCTTAATTATCCTAACCAATGTTTAAATTTTCCTTTTCTTACATTCCTTAAAGCTAGGAATGTTGTCTTAAGGAAGACACAATGGTAATGTTCTATCCATGTGATCTTGTCCTAAAAGAAAATCTAGAAGGATTTTAGTCGCCATTATTTTAGCATGCCTTGTCCTAACCTATTTAAATTTAAACTACTCATATTTTTTAAATTCTTTTCAATTTCTCTAAAAATTTCTTGGATAATTTCTTGCTTGAAGTTTCAAAAATTCCAGCCTTTAGGGATAGGAGGATGACCGAATTTGAGGAAGAAAAATAGGAAGGAGGTTTTCAATTAAATCACCATAGCCATTCTTTCAAGAACTCCATTTTCTTCTTGTTCTTGTTTTGGTGAAAATTTGGAAAATTTTCCAAAAATTCTTCTTGGCTAGATTAAGAAAATTCCAGCAACCATTACCTATATAATTCTTGCTAGCAACCAACCATTTTGTGCAAAGTTGAAAGGTGGAAATCCTTAGAATTTCGTAGCTTGAACAAAGCTCAACCAAACCAGAAATTTTCCAGCAAACCACCAAGACTTAAACATGAATATTAAGCCAACCATTCATGCATAAGAATACCTGAAACTTTCCTCTTTCTTCTCCAAGATGGTGGCTGGAAAACCACTATTAATGGACCTACAAACACTCCTAGACTTCAAGTACAAATCCTTTTCAAAGTAGTTCAAAAATCCTGCTCAAAATCTTTCCAAATCCTAAGAACTGTTGTAGCTAAAATTTTAGAGTTTTTTCCAGCTTTGTCTATCAAAGGCAAGAACCAATTTCTTCATTAGCCAGCTTCATATTTTTCGCTGCCTTGCAGCCATGGACAGGGCACATTGTCTTCTTCATCTACCATGACTATTAGAGCTCTATTAACACACCTTAAAACACTCCTATCTTTACTACGTTCAAAACTTTTCAAATTAAATTCTAGATTTGTCTTCCATTAAAACACTCCTATCTTTACTCTATTCAAAACTTTTCTTGTACAACATTTTTAGCCAAGCTAAAATGCTAAAACCATCCTTCATTTCATGATCAAAACATAGCTACTCTAGCCACCCACTGTTGATGTAACACCCCGCTACCTAGGCCCAACAGGGCAGGGGATGTCGCCCGTCCAAAGGACAAGGGGTCTTTATAATTAGGTCACACAAATAAAATAGCAGAATAAAAATAATAACTTGACTTAAAATTTATTACAACCCAAGAATAAATCCACGAATAAAACCATGAAATCCCAAAAGAGAAACAAATTCATAAATAAAATCATCCACTCTCAACTCTCCAAAGCAATACATAAAAATAAAAGGCAACATTCTCTTCCAAGGCAGATAACACTAGCTACTCATCCCCATAGCAGGGTCGGCCTGAAATCATGGTAAAAAGGTGATGAGACAGAAATCTCAGTAAGTTTGTGTGTGCTTTGGGTGTTCAGTGAAAACAGTTCGTGGATGCAAAGTGTGAAATCTTTATAAGAGAGATATTGGCAAGCAATAAACATTAGTCAAAAGCAAGAATGGTGTTTTCCTCCTTTTGAAACTATACAAGTGCACAATAAAATCAACCACTCAAAAGGAGGTCATGGGTTACCACACGTTGGGCCCCATAACCATAGAACGGTCAGAATGCCACACTTTATGCAGACTGACAAAAGAAATACTGGCAAGCAATGAATGATGTAAAAAAAAAAAAAAAACAAGAGTGGCGTTTTGGCTTTCAAACCATACAGGTACAATAAAATCAACCACTCAAAAAGGGTGGTCATGGGTTACCACACGTTGGGCCCCATGTCCACAAGATCAGTATGCCACACTTTGTGCAGACTGACAAAAGGTAGGTGATCGGCCTACCGGGCAAGATACTCCTCATTCTCTATACCCAAACAACAACCGAGTATCCATTCCTGCAAAACACAGTCACTTGACTGAAATAAAACCGCTAGCTCGGACCGACATGACTAAGTAGTACTGACGTTTCTCTAAGTTGAGTTCATCTTCTGGAGGAGGCCTCCTGCCAGAAGACTCACTCTTGCTCTTCAAAACTAGTACTACCAGTCTACCCCTATTGAGTACTCAACGTAACGTATCCCACTTGGGAAAATGAACAAAATATAGTTCCACTTGAAAATGACAATTAAGGTTTTCTAATGTTTGGGGCAAAACTGGTTTTAGAAAGAATTTTAGGTTTTGAGTAAAACCGCCCATTGATTTACAAATAATTTATTTATCTGAAATGAGAATGGAAATAATCCTCAATTGCCTTTACAGAAATGAGTGACCATGCACTCTACATTTGGCTTGCCATAAAAAAAATCATTTTTCATCAAACAGGTTTTATGCAGGAGCTTACCTGATCCTTGCTCACAACAAAGGTCTCCAACAGCTGACCTAACCCCGCATGGGGTAAATACAAACCACAATCAAACTCAAGCTAAGATTCACTTTCACAAATAAAACTAACTCAACTTACTACAATCATGTCCCTAGTGTCCCAAGCTTTAAGGCTCGATAATAAATAAAAAGGGTTTATAAAATAAATCTAATTCGATATTAAAATAACTAAAGCTTGGAAAATAGGTACAATATGTTGAAGGTTTAAATCTTGCCAAAATAATTTAGAGTTTATTTGATGAAAAGTCCTGGGTGGTACTAGATAAAATAATAATTTTTTTAATAATTAATTGCTAGAAAATAATTGATAGTTATAATTAGTTGAAAATAAATTTTAATGAGTCTTGCTTGAAAAATAATAAATAAATTTTAATAGGTTTGATTAAAAGAAAATAATTAAATTTTAATAATAAATATTTTACCTATTATGATTATTTTCACAAAAGGCTTTATTTGATATTATAATATCTATATATTTTATTTTTCTAGCAAAAATTATTATTTATTTGATTAAAATATCCTTTTATATATATAATAATCCAAATCTACCCCTCTTAGGATTTTTTCGAAATTACTTAGCAAAATCATATTATTAAATATTTTATTCATGAAATAAAAAATTAGCTTAGGGACAACTAGATCATGATCATATTTCTATGGTTAACCACAATCATGAACATATAGAATCCTTCAATTCATCGAATCATCCAAATCATGCATATATGCATAGATCTAAATTTATCAAGACATGGTCTAAGCTCTACTAGCATAATTATGATCATGATTTTAATAATCCAACATGAATATAAACCCTATTCACCAAAGGTGACATAATCTCTAGCATAATTCATCACAAATACTACCTATGACATGGAGACATGCATTAAACCTCAAATCATCATACAATCAAACAAGATTATCCATCCATGCATAAATCCCATCTCCTTCATATTCATACATACATTCATGCTTCAACTCAACAATATATACTCAAACCTTATCCGCAATCCATCTTCTATCAACATCATCCTAGAGACATGAATCTAGAATTTAAAAGAAAGATGGAAGGCACTTACTTTGTTGATGAATGCCTTTAAGGAGTTTAGAATGGATCTCAACTCCTAGATGTCTAACTTTGTCCAAGGGAGATGGCGAAAACATGATCATGAGAGGAGAAGCCATCCGACCAAGAGAAGGGAGGTTCGGCCATAAGAGAGAGAGAGAAAGAGACCATTAGCATGTTTATTCACATATGTTCTCACTAGAGATCAAGATTGGAGAAGAAGAAGTTGTTAGAACAAACTTTACCTTGAAGGTGTTCTTGAACCTTCACAAAATTTTTTGGTTTTGATCCAAAGTAGCGAGTTGATTTGTGGAGTTTGATGTTAAGAATGGTGTTGATGGACTCACGGTAGTGAGTAGGTAAAATCTGGAGATTTTAGAGAAGGTTTGAAGTGGTTTGGAGGGGTATTAGGTGAAAGGAAGAAGTAGGTGTTCTTGATGTTGTGTGTGTGTTCTTGAAGGTTGAAGGAATTTGTGAGATTGTAGTTTGCAGCTGCCGAAATTCTGTGAGAACTAGGGCTGGCCGAATTTTTGTAGGGTTTACGAAGATGATTCTCTGATTTGGAAGGGAAAAGGAAAGGCTAGTTGTTACAATCCTTGAAGAATATTTTTGGGAAGCAAATTGGGAAACTAGATATCACAAGAATCTCTTTGATTATGGAAGAGCTTTTGGAAGTCTGCCATGGACGAATTTCTGGCAGTGTTTGGCTGAATAAGAGCTGGTTGAAGGAGGCTTAGGGTGGCTGAAATCATGGAGTATAATGGAGAAGAGAAGGTCGGGTTATTTGAGATATATTTTATGGGAAGTTGCTAAACTATGGTAGCTGGAATTTCGGTAATCAATCAAGCATAATTGTAGGGATTTATTGGAGAGATTTTCGGATAGCCATGGCTGAGTTTCGTGCAGAAGCTTAAGAGGAACAATGGAGCTCTGTTATTGAAGGTTTAAGGAAGGTTTATGCAGAATAAGGTTGGTGTTTCGGCTGGAAGAGAAATAGGGAACAAAGCTGGAAAATTTTCCTACACAGAATTTTCGCTGGGCAGAATTTTCTGGACAGATTTTCGGCTGCCATTTCCAGCCATCTTGTAGAGAGTTTGAAGGGGAATTTCAGGGGCTTTCAAGGCTAGTTTCCAGCCTTCTTCATGGAGGAAAAACATGGCTGAGGTGCTGAACAAAATCTAGAAGAAAACAGCTTGGTTTTGGACTCTCAAAGTGGCGATTTGTACAGGAATTTTTCCTGTTTTTGCTCCATCTTTGAGCAGTCCGAAAATGGCCAAGAAATTTAGATTGCAAACTGATCCTAAAGACCATTTTTCTAGCAGCATTTGGGAGGGAATATTAGCTAAGAAACTCGACACTTTGAAGCCACAATAAGCTGAAAAATTTCAGCTCATTCCAAGCAGGAAGATGAACTAGCTAGAGTGAATTTTAGCAAGCTCACTAGAGGGATTTTTCCTCTTGGAATTTCCCACAACTCTTCCACATTTTCAGACCATGAGAAGTCTTTTACTAAGACATTTTGATCCTACAAGACCACAGCACTTTACTGAAATTTCTGGAAAGAAAATGGCTAGAACAACTTGATCAAACTAATGAGTTGAGAAATAAGGAAAATCAAAGATCAAGGGAAAATGAATTCCCTTTAGGAAATTCGAGTAGGGCAAGGGAGTAGAATGAGGTTACTCCTAACATGTCTCTCTTAGGACATCATCACTACCTTACTCTAAGCTCATAAGGCCGAAACTATTTCTCCCTAAGCGAAAATAAAATTTAATCAAGCTAAAGCTCCTATGATGGAATTCTAACCCAAGACCTCAAGAATTAATTCCAAGGCTTTAACCACTAAACCACAACAACTCTTGTTCTTATTTTTTTCTCCCAAATATTTTTGCTATTTAATCCTCGAGCTATCTCCCTATTTTCATCTCAAGCAAAAATGACCATTTTGCCCTTCTTACTCAATAAACATAATCAAGCCCTCAAGACTATAAAAGACAAATCCAAAGCACATAAAATTATACAAAAATATATTTAAACATGCAAATAAATATGCTATGCAACCAAACCCCCCTTACTCTAAGGTTGGTTTCGATTGGGGTTTCACAGTTGAAGGACAAGAAACCTTCAAGAAAAAAGCACTATTACCAATCTTCTACGTCAAACATCTCCACATTTTCCTCAATTTGAAATTCAAAATAGTTGATCTCTCTCTCTTCCTCTTGGGATAACCAAAACTCCTTTCTTAACTAGGCCATTTGGCCATCATTCACTACACACACACAAACCATTTTCTCTCAATTTCCTTTTGTGTTCTCAAGAACACCAAGAACACACACTAAACTTCTTCAACCTTCAACCACCTCTATTCATCCCAAATCACTATAAAAACTCTCAAACCAACTAGGATTCAACCTATACTCACTTATAGGCCACTCCATAACAGTAAAATCACCAAAGTTTATCTTTTATTCAGATCAAATGTACCTTTTTGCTCAAGAACAGAAGGACATGAAGAAGGTAAATTTTTTTAATCATCTTGAACCTTCTTTACTTTCTCAACACCATTTTATTGCCATCCTAATCTCTCTCTCTCTCTTGGCCGAACTATTGGTGGCCATTCTTGAACACACTTCAATCAAGGAATGACTCCTCAGGCACTCAATGACCTTCATTGGACAAGGCAACATCTTCAATTAATAATTATCAAATAAGTATTTCTTTCATAACCTTCTCCTTAGATATTCAAACTTAAGGCTTTTAGATGATGGAATCATTGGGTTGATTGGATAATGTTGGGTTGGAGTTATGTTTGTGGGTGAAGGGAATAATTTTAAGACATGGGAATTGAAATGAATATTGAGACTTAAGAATTATTGTTGGATTATACTTTAGGATCATTGTATGATCACGAGTATATTATGATTAAAGGTTTTATGTCTCTAGTATGGATGTTTTGATGTATGGTGGATATTATACCATCATTGCTTGATTATGTGCCCATGATGTTATTTTTGTCAATAAATCTCTAGATAATATTATTTGTAGATAGTATCACCCTTGTTGTGATAATTATTATTGCAAGTCTATTTTTAGGCAAATCAACATGTTATTTATTAAATATAATTGTGCATGAATATATATAAATTTTTGTACTAGTAATTCACTATAGTCATTAAAAATTATTGTTAGAACTAATTATTATTATTATTATTATTATTATTATTATTATTATGGATTAATTTAATTGATTGATTTCGGACAACATTAAATATTTTTGAAATTAATAATTACTTAAAATATTATTATTATATTAGATAAATAATGAATATAATTTTTGTTAAGCGTTATTAAATATAATAATAGGAGTGAATTAATACAATATCAATATCTTTTAAATTTATATTATTTATAATAATAAATATTATTCGTAATTATTATCAAAAAAATTATTTATTATTAATATTACTTATTATTTATTATATATTATTAGAAATTAATTATAATTTATTATTAATATTACCTATATTTTTATTATTTGTTAATAAATAGTTAATATTATAATGTATATTTTATTTATTATTTATAACACCTATTAATATTGACTCATCAAATTAATCTTATTCTATAAAACACTTTATCAATTAATGTTAAAACTTAAGGCATTGTTGTCATAATTGGATGTTGTTGTAGCTAGTTGAGCTTAAGCATGTTAGGTTGAGAGTTATTTGTTTAAGCAAGTGTTATTTGGATATTGGGACTTATACCCTGTATTTACCCCAGGTAGGGCTAGTTTGCCTTGAACCATCTTGGAAGGCTATTGTATCAAGGAAAAATAAGAGATCAGGTAAGTCCTTGTATCAAGATGTTTGTGAACAAAAGCACTTCTGCAAGTTAAATGCACAGATTGCCATGGAAATGTACTATAGATGCAATTGTAGACAAATTTTCTTTTCTTTTCCAGTCAATCAAATAATTTCGAATTGAACAAGTAATTTTAATCAAAATGCTAAACTTTTTCTAACAACCAACTTTGACAAGAATTTTGGAAACCATAATTGTTATTTTAAAGAAAACACATTGGATGATTCTTCTTTTCCCAAAAGGGACAATACAATGTTGAGTACTCAATAAGGGTAAACCGCTAGGACTAATCTTTGAAAGGTTGGGTAAGTCTCTCAGTAGGAGGCGACCTCCGAGGGGTGAACCCTTCCTAGACAAGATAACAGTTCTTGTTGGTTTGGCCGGTCCGAGCAAGCAATACAGTTCAGGTGGATTGTTTATTTTTGGAGTGGACAACCGGTAAGTTTAGGTGCAGAGATGGAGAAGCATCTCACTTGGTGGGCTGTACACCCACCTTGTATCAGCATGCATAAAGTGTGGCATTTTTATCATTCTCTTGTTATGATGCACAAAGTCTGGCATCCTGACTATTCTCTTGTCATGGTTGACAATGTGGTGCCATGTCCATTCATGATGCACGGTTTCATATAAAACTTTATTTGAGTGGTTATTTCTTTAAAAGTCGAGCACTTTTACTTTACAAATACTGATAATACACCACTCAATATTTAAGATAAATTTTTGGACTTGCAGACTCTTTGTTGTGACTTGTTCAAAACTTTCATACATGAACTGTTTTTCCTGAAATACCATAAGATCACATAGGACTTATTGAGAAATATTTCTTACACCTTTTATATCATATCTTCAAGGCGATTCTGCTTGGAAGGTCAATTTACTTATGCTACCATATGCTTGGAAGATTTATTTTGATGTATTTATTTATTGGAGGATTTAGTTACCATCTATTTGTTCAGGACTTGTATAAGCATTATTTTAGGATTGTAATAAGTTTATTATTAAGTTATTTCCTTCTATATTTTCTATTATCCAGATATAATGACCCTTTGTTCCTAGGACGGGGCGACATCCCCGCCTTTTTTGGGGTACATAAGTAGTGGGGTGTTACAAAGATTACATTTATCATGGGAGGATATAAAGATAAGGTGATGTGTGATGTGTATCCCATGCATGTTGGGCATATATTATTGGGAAGTCCACGGCTGTATGATGGAGAGGTAGTTCATCATGGAAAGAAAAACACTTACTCTTTATGTAAGGATTGAAGGAAATTAACACTTTGTCCTATGCCCCTAAGTGAGATTGTAAAAGATCAAAATATTTTGAGGGAGGAAAATAAAAAGAAAACAGAACGAAAAGAGATGGTGTAACACCCTACAGCTACATGGCTTAAATAGCTACAGATGTTGCCCTATCGTAATGACATGGGGTCTTTATATGGATACAGTATAATAAATAACAAACGCAGAGACTTAATAGCTCCAAAATAAATCATGTCATATACTCTAAACATTTGCTTACACTAACTGCGGCTACAAAGTCTCTTGGATCTAAACCCGAATAATACTAAGGAAAACTGCATCAACTTACTTCTTTGGGTCCTGCTTTTATACAAATCTAGGTATTCACAAAAGTCAGCCTGAAAAGTATGGATAAACCTTGTGTGAGATATAATATAATCTCAGTAAGTCTCGTGATGTGATGTCAGACGTTTTAATAACATTTGAGAAGTATGTATAATGAAATCATTGAAGTACTCTTTTCATTTGGAAAATAGATTCTCAACACCAAAACATGGTGAATAATATAAGCCTTGGGCTTTTTAATCAGAAATCATTCCGTATTTTCAAAATACATTCAAGTATAAAAAATTTTGAAATGCTATTTAATTTGGAAGGATTATTATTCCAACCAATATTGCCACATTGGCCCGTATAGGATTTACAATCCCACATTATTAATTAGTATGAATAACTCGGCCCATACGCCGCAATTAAACATACAATAACCATCGTCATGGTTTGCCACACTAGCTCGGGTGTTCCATGCCCGTCCCTCCATTTCCACATTAGATAACGGATGCTAGCTAAGGATGACTAAACATCAAATACTAGTACCCCGTGAAATAAAAGACCATTGTCCGGAGGTGCGCACTAACTGGACCATGTTCTGAAACCCACGTAAGTTAGTATGGATGCAAAGTCCCTTAGAGTACTCAAGGATCA
Source organism: Voacanga thouarsii (assembly GCA_026120185.1). NCBI lineage: Eukaryota > Viridiplantae > Streptophyta > Magnoliopsida > Gentianales > Apocynaceae > Voacanga > Voacanga thouarsii. The sequence continues at coordinate 192,389 of JANUWF010001030.1, forward strand.
CATTACATCAAAGATTATAGAAATTTCTCAACATTTCCATGGCCCAATCAATTCCAAAATATTTCCATTCTGAAAATATTTTCTTTCGCGAATGACATTGAATATGAACACAAATAATTTCAGTGCGTTCTGATATTTCATAAAATCATATTCTCATGCTATAACTTTCGCAACCTTTATGCATGAAATGCAATCATAAGTTGCTTAATGAAATTGATGCAGGATTTCCAAATCATTTCATCGTATGGGTCTAATTGATCAAAATAAAGCATGCTTAAATAATGCATAATCATTTCTGCTTCCAAATAATTCATAATATTTTCAATAAAATAAACTAGCATGCTTTATAATATGTTTCTCATAAAAGAGTTGTATTGAAAACGTTACGTGGATGTAGGGACTTACCTCGAATAGATTATCATGTAGCAAGATAAATATTCGCTAAATCATCACTATTGTTTAACAACGAATGGCCTACAATAATGATCATTCATAACGCATTTAGTATTCTATGCTTCTCGACGGCAATATGTGTGTGTGTGTGTGTGTTGAACATAAATTTTTTTCACAACTCCAAATCTGGTAAAATTAGTCCCAAAATGATCCTAAGACATTTAGCTACAAGTTTAAGGTCATGCAGTGCCAGAACAACAAGCCAATTTGTACAGTTTATTCATTCTTCAAAGCTACTCGAAAATTCTTCAAAGCAGAATTTCTGTTTTTGCTTCATTTCTTCATACCATTTGCTCCACTTTAATCCTAACAACTATATAACACTTAAAATATCTTAAATTCCATCATAATGGCATTCAATTCTTTGATTTTCAAAGATATTTAGCTCAATAAAATCATATTGTCCAACATCAAGTTCACCAAGTGCAAACAACAACATTAACAATTTATTTTCTTCAACAATTAATTCCACCTTTCCATTCCATTTCTTACACCTTTTATAGCCATGAACAACTACCCAAACCACCATCAAAACACCTTCATATACCTTATAAAATATAACATATAAACCCTCAAACAAACTGGCACACATATATACACACCAATCTTCACCAAACATAGAAATCATGCTAGACAAAATCACAGCTTTCATATTTTCCCAACAATATTCAAACCATAATGATCATTGCAATGAAATCTACAACTTTAATTCATGAAGTATAGCTTTTTACCTTGTTTGTGTGATTCTCGAAGCTTGAATTGCTCCAAGAACACCAAGACCACACACACTTCTTTCTTTCTCTCTCTTTTTTTCTTTTTTTTTTTTTTTCTCTAGCTTTTCTTTCCTTTTCTTTCTCTATTTTTTCTCTATTCTTGCTGTCCATTTTTAGCTTTTGAAATACATCTTCCACCACCATTTCATGGTCCAAATTGTGACAAAGATTGGTCACAAAGTCAACTATTGTGGTCTATCCAATTTTCAACTAATTTTCCGATTAGTTTATTTAATTAAATAGATAATTCTAAACCTTATTCAATAAGATTTTGCAAATAAATAACCCCACAAATATTTCACTTCTCCAATGATATTTTGACATTTTTTTAATCCACCAGTCATGTAACGCCGCTTGTCTCAATTTCAATCGCATTTCAGAATTTCTTTAGAAAATAACTATAATTTCAGCCCGTATCGAAAAAACATTTTATTCTACTAATTGAATCTATAAATTGTACTAAATTTAATAATAGAAGTCAAAATTCTAAATTATTTCTCAATTCTTCCCAATTTACGGTCAAAATCCCAATTGCGGTCAAAATGACGATAATGCCCCTAATAGCTAGGGTTATACCAAAACATCCATCTCATTACACTATTCAATTTTTGTTTTAAGTGTAACCCAAAAACTCTTACTCTACTAAAAATAGTTGCAATCTGAAGATTTAAGGTACGGGTAAAACAAATTCAAAATTCCATTTAGTTCCCTATAAATTCCAAAATTCTAATTGTGTCCCTAAATATTTTTATCGTGCCAAAATGTTCAGTTCCTTAGAGTGATCATTTCTTGTTCTTAGCCTTCATACAAATACTCACTCTATATTAAGTAGTCACCAGTCAAAGTATACAAAAGAGGGATGTTATAGAGGGAAAAGTAAGAAAAGGAAAAACAAGAGCAAGAGAGAAGAGAATATGATAGAAATGAGAGAGTTAAAAGAGAAAAGGGAAGTGACAAAGAGTGTGAGATAAAAAAGCTTGAGGTAAAATGAGAAGAAAGGAGATTGAGAGAGCATGGAGGGAGGCACACACAAAATTAAAGCGGTGTAAGAGAGAGCCAAGCAAGAGGTTGAGAAAAAGAAAAAGAGTGGGGGTAACATGAGGTTGAGAGCTTGGGTTGAGAAGAAAGAAAACAAGGGAGTTGGTGAGGATCTAAAGCCAAAAGTCTTACCTTTACAAAAAAAGTCTTGTTTAAATTGTAATGCAGGTATTGATTTAAAGACGAATCATCTTCAAGAAGGGAGAAATGATAGGAATATACCCAAGTATCAGGCTAAAGCTAAAGATGGGGGATGGAGATACAAATCATGTTCCCTGGTGCCAAGGAAGAGTTTAAATTATGAAGGCTTTTAATGGAGGATTCAAGCCAAACAAGCCACACAGCCAAGGAATATAAAGATAGTAAAGAAGTGGGTGCCAAAAAGAAGCTTGAAAGACCTTCAAGAAGATAAATCAGGAATCAAGAAAGTTGTCAAGTGATGGAGGATCAAAGAAGGGTGTAGAAGAACTAAGCATAAACAACAATTAATATGGAGGGCTAAATCAGCACAGGAGGTGGCTGAAAAGATAAGAAAAACTGATTGTAAGGAGGCTAAAACACACTTGGTGCGGGGTTCACTAGTAAACCTAGTGCCAGGTCATCACTGGAACAAAATTATTCCATTTCCAGAACACTCCTAGTGCCTGGTCCACTAGCACACCTAGTATTAGGTCACTTCAGGGATGGCCCTATTTTACTGAATTTTCTTTTTTTGTTCCCAATTAAATTCTCAAGACTTTTATTATGTCATAGGGATATTTTAGACCTTTAAAAGGCTTGAATGGCTGATATTTCATCTTACCCTAGTTAGGTTTAGATGCCTATATATATGGCATTATAGCACTTGTGAAGAAAAATCAACTTCTAGATATTTTGAATAGAGAAATCATTTGTTCTCCCTAGAGAGAGTTCTTGAGGGTGTTCCTCTTGGGTAATTTCTAAAACAATCAAAACTTCTCTTAGGCTTTCATCTAATATAAGAATATAGTCTCTAATCTTCTTAGGATACATCATTGTTCTTTCTAAAGTTGGACTTAGCTTTTTAGGTAATCTAGGGTTCTTGTAGGAGTTCAATTGGTTGCATAAATCTCCCTATCCCATTTGTTCCTGATCCTTTTTGGGTTAGGGGTGCTTGGGTGTTGATTTAGTTAGCTTAGTTTATTAGATTTTGGGTTCTTGGTAGCTAGTTTTACTTAGGGTTCTAGTCTTGAATTATGTCTCTTGACTTTGAGCTTCAAATCTCAAATTAGTGCTTCCAAGATCATGTCAAAGAGTTTAAATCACTTCCAAATATCTCAAGAAGATTTTAAACTAAGTATTCACCCAACAATAATAAGAAAAAAAATCACTGAAGTCAATTAGAAGTGGAATATGCAAGTTAAGAACCTATACCAAGCATTGCATAGACACTTGAGCATTTTGTCAAACACATGGTAGGTAACTACTCAATTGAAGGATTTTTAAATATTAGGATGCTATCACAACCCTAAGGATATAATCTTAATCCAAAATTAACTCACTCAAGGTAATAATAGCACAAGGAGTTCAAGAATTCAAAAACAAGTGATTTGACTATGTATACCCCAATAATTTTCTCAAACTATAGCATAGAACACAATGACGAACAATTTTCTACTAGAAAGAAAAGGATAATTCTTACTCAAAACAAGTTACTAAGCAAGAAAATCATAGGAATTCATCACAGGAAGCATTTGGTAGTCATATTTGCACAATCACAAGTCATAGAAGCAGTATATCAAATAGCTAATATGCAAGCTCGTAACTCAAGCTACTCCAAACTTTTCTTCCTTATAACAGCCCCAAAAACTCAATATACACAATAAAAATCAATCCCCAATGATTATACTAACATCAAGGAAGAATTTCAAAGTAAGAACATAGCAAGAACTTGTGTTGTATAGCTCTTAAAATTAGTACAAAAAAGAGCTGCGGGATTTTCCTATGTTCAGAATTTTGCAGCAAAAACACTTAAGAAACCTCAAAATTTCTGCAATTTTAAAAATCAAATAAATTTATAATCATCAACCAAACATGTAGGCTTAATTTGAAGTTCTTTACATTAAAAAATAACAAGAAAAATAGTTACGAGATTAAGAAATTGCAGTAATATTTTTTCACTTGTTTGATATCAAAATCCAAAAATATTCATGCCAAATGATTCCTCAAACATTATACCAACATAAAAGATCAATTTAACATCAAGTTCACGGCATAATTTTGAGTTTAAGTATTCAAAAATAGCACCCAATAAAGTGACAAAAATCTAAAAATTTTCACAAATGCTTGAAGAGGTTATACCTTTAACCAAAGAAAGTTGTGTTAATTAGAATCAACTCAAACTTGCTCTGATACCAAACTCTTTGATATGATATTGGAAGCTGCAATTTGAGATTTGAAGCTCAAAGTCAAGAAACCTAATTCAAGACTAGAACCCTAGGTAAAACTAGCTACCTAGAACCCAAAATCTAATGAACTAAACCAACTAGACTAACACTAAAACACCTCTAACCCAAGAAGGATCAAGAACAAATGGGATGGGAAGTTTTAGGCAACCAATTGAACTTCTAAAAGTGTAACACCCCGATACCTAGGCCCGCCAGGGCCGGGGATGTCACCCGGTCCAAAGGACAAGAGGTCTTTATAACTAGGTCACACAAATAAAATAGCGGAATATAAATGATACTTAAACTTAAAATTTATTACATCCCAAAATAAATATCAATCCAAGAACAAATCCCAAAATACCAAAAACAAATCCGTAATAAAAATTTATCCACTCTCATCTCCCTAAAACATTACACAAAAATAAATCATCAGAAAATCTTCCATAGCAGGCATAATCTAGCTACTCATCCCCATAGCAGAATCGACCTGAAATCGTGGTAAAATGGTGATGAGACAAAAATCTCAGTAAGTCCGTGTGTGCTTTGGGTGTTCAGTGAAATCAGTTCGTGGATGCAAAGTATGAAATCTTTACAAAAGAATTGCTAGCAAGCAATAAACATTAGTCAAAAGTAAGAGTGCTGTTTTGGATTTTCCAAGCATACATAATCAATAAAATCAACCACTCAAAATAAATGATTATGGGTTACCACACGTTGGGCCCCATAACCAGTCAGAATGCCAACACTTTGTGCACACTGACAACAGGTACGTGATCGGCCTACTGGACAAGACACTCCACCTTCTCTATACCCAACAACAACCGGGTGTCCATTCCGGCAAAACACAGTCACTTGACTGAAATAAAACAAACTGCTAGCTTGGACCGGCACAACCTACTGGACTGACATCTCATCCAGGAAGGACTCACCCCTCAGAGGTGGCCACCTACTGAGAGACTTACCCTAACCCTTCAAAGACTAGCCCTAGCAGTCCGCCCATATTGAGTACTCAACGTAACGTATCCCACTTGGGAAAAATGAACAAAACACTTTTCCACTTGAACATGGCAATTAAGGGTTTCCAAAATCTTTGTCAAAACCAGTTTTAGAAAGAGTTTTGAGTTTGAGTAAATCTGCCTATTAATTTTCAAATGAATCATTTATCGGAAATAAACAGGAGACAACCCGCAATTGCCTTTACAAAAATGAGTGTCCATGCACTCTACATTTGGCTTGCCATAATTTAACACTTTTCATCAATCAGGTTTTATGCAGGAGCTTACCCGATCCTCGCTCACACAATAAGTCTCCAACAGCTGACCTAACCCCGCATGGAAAAACAAACCACAATCAATCTCAAGCCACAATCCACTTCCTCAATTTTAAATTAACTCCACTCACTACTATCATGATCCTAGTGTCCCAAGCTTTAAGGCCAAACAACAAGTAAATAGGTTTATAAGCTAAGGGTAATTTGATATTTAAAATAATTATTGTTTTGGGAAATAAGTACTAATAAGTTAAATGTTTAAATATTGCTAAGAAAGTTTCGAGTTTATTTTGTGAAGAGTCTTAGGCTGTTTTTAGGAAAAATAATGATTTATTAATAATTTAGTTGTTAAAAAATAATTGATAACCAAAGTTAGTTAAAAATGAATTCTAATGAGTCTTGTTTGAAAAATAATAAATAAGTTTTAATAGGCTTTGATTAAAAAATAATAATTAAATTTATAATAATAAGTATTTTACTAATTATGAATATTTTCATAAAAGGCTTTAGTTGTTTCATTATTTTATATAATATCTATATATTTTATTTTTAGTAAGAGCTATTATTTATTTGACTAAAATATCCTTAATATACATATAATATTCCAAGTCTACCCTTCCTAGGGTTTTTTAGAAATTACTAGCCAAAAATCGTAATATTAAATATTTTATTTGAAGAAATAAAATTTAGCTCCGGGACAACTAGGTCATGATCATATTTCCATGGCTATTCACAATCATGAACATATACAATCCTTCAATTCATCAAATCATCCAAATCATGCATACAAGCATATATGTAAATTTATCAAGACATGATCTAACCTCTACTAGCATAAATATGATCATGGCTTCAATAATCCAACATGAATATAAATCATATTCACCAAAGGTGACATAATCTCTAGCATACTTCACCACAAATACTACCTATGACATGGTAGCATTCATCAAACCTCAAATCATCATACAATCAACTGGGATAATCCTTCCATGCATAAATCCCATCTCCTTCACAATCATACATATATTCATGCTTCACTCTCAATAATATATACTCAAATCATATTACAATCCACCTTCTATCATCATTTTAGAGACATGAGTCTAGAGTTTAAAAGAAAGATTGAAGGGACTTACTTGGTTGATGAATACCTTGAAGGAGTTTAGAATGGATCCCAACTCCTAGATGCCTAAAATCGTCCAAGGAAGGTGGAGGTAGCATGGCCATGGAAGAAGAAGCCATCCGGCCGAGAAAGAGAGTTTCGGCCATGAGAGAGAGAGAGAGAGAGAGAGAGAGAGAGAGCATTAGCATGTTTAGTCATATATATTTTTACTAGAGATCAAAATTGGAGAAGATGAATTGTTAGAACAAACCTACCTTGAAGGTGTTCTTGAACCTTCACAGAATTTTCTGGTTCTAATCCGAACTAGCGAGTTGATTTGTGGAGTTTGATGTTAAGAATGGTGTTGGTGGACTCACGGTAGTGAGTAGGTCAAATCTGGAGATTTTAGAGAAGGTTTGAAGTGGTTTGGAGGGGTATTAGGTGAAAGGAAGAAGTAGGTGTTCTTGGTGTATTGTTTGTGTTCTTGAAGGTTGAAGGAATTTGAGAGAATTTGATTTGCAGCTGCCGAAATTCTATGAGAACTATGGCTGCTGAATTTTCTGTAGGGTTTAGGAAGATGGTTCTCTGATTTGGAAGGAAAAAGGAAAGGCTAGTTGTTAAAATCCTTGAAGAATATTTTTAGGAAGCAAATTTGGAAACTAAATATCCTAGAATATCTTGATTATTGGAGAGCTTTGGAAGTCTGCCATGGCCGACTGTTTTGAGCAGAATTTTGGTGGGATGAAAGCTGGTTCAAGGTAGCTTATGGTGGCCGAAAACAAGGTGCATAATGGTGGAGAAAAAGTCAGGTTATTTGAGGGATATATTATGGAAGGTTGCTAAGCTATGGTGGCTGGAAATTTGATAATCAATCAAGCATGATTGCAGGGATTTGTTGGAGAGATTTTCGGGCAGCCATGTCTGAATTTTGTGCAGAAGCTTAAGGGGAATTATGGAGCTCAGTTACTGGAGGTTTAAGGGAAGTTTATACAGAACAAGGATGGTGTTTCAGCTGGAAGAGAATTAGGAAACAAAGCTGGGCAGTGGACTGCACAGAATTTTCGCTGAGCTGAAATTTCTGGACAGTTTTTCGGCTGCCATTTTCCAGCCAGCTTGTTGAGGGTTTGAAGGTGAATTTCTGGGTCTTTCGAGGCTGGTTTCCAGCCTTCTTCATGGAGGAAAAACATGGCTAAGGTGCTGAACAAAATCTGGAAGAAAACAACTTGGTTTTGGACTCTTAAAGTTGCATTTTGTACAGGAATTTTTCCTGGTTTCGCTCCATCTTTGGGCAGTCCAAAAATGGCCAAGAAATTCAGGTTGTAAGCTGATCCAAAAGACCATTTTTCTGGCGGCATTTGGGAGGGAATGGTAGCTAAGAATCTCGACACCTTGAAGGCACAATAAGCTGGAAAATTTCAACTCATTCTAAGAAGGAAGATGAACTTAGCTAGAGTGAATTTTTAGCAAGTTTACTAGAGGGTTTTATCCTCTTGGAGTCTCCTACAACTCTTCCACATTTTCAGACCATAAGAAGTCTTTTATTAAGACATTTCAATCCTACAAAGCTACAGCTCTTTACTGAAATTTTTGGAAAGAAAATGGCTAGAACAACTTGATCAAACTAAAGAGTTGAGAAATAAGGAAAAGCAAAGATCAAGGAAAAATGAATTCTTCTTAGGAAATTCGAGTAGGGCAAAGGAATAGAATGAAGATACTCCTAACATGACTCTCTTATGACAACATCTCTACCCTACTCCAAGCACATAAAGCCAAAATTATTACTTCCCAAACAAAAATAAAATTTAACAAAGCTAAAGCTCCTACGATGGAATTTGAACCCAAGACCTCAAGAATTAATTTCCAAAGCTCTAACCACTACACCACAACAACTCTTGTTCTTATTTTCCCTCAAATATATATATATATATATATATATATATATATATTCTATTCATTCCTCAACCTATCTTCCTATTTTCACCTCAAGCAGAAATTACCATTTTGCCCTTCTCACTTAATACTTACCAACAAGCCTCCAAGACAATAAAACTCAAATCCTAAGCATAGAAAATCATTTTAAAATATATTTAAACATGCACTAAATTATGATATGCATTCCAACCCCCTTACTCTAAGGTTGGTTTTGATTGGGGTCTCACATCCTCCCTCCTTAGAGGAATTTCGCCCGGAAATTCAAGCATACCTCTATTGCAACTCGGGATACTTCCGTTTAACCCACTCTTCTGACTCCCATGTGGCATCCTGCGTGCCATGGTGCTCCCACTGAATCTTAACCATCAGTATCTGTTTGCTCCGGAGTGTCTTGACACTGCGGTCCAATATTCGCACAGGCTTCTCCAGATAGCTCAGGTCTAGCTGCAACACCAACGGTTCATCATTCAATACATGACTTGGATCCGCATTATACTTCTTCAGTTGTGACAGATGAAACACATCATGGATTCCCGTCAACCCATCTGTCAGGTCCAATCGGTAAGCTACCAGTCCGATCCTTTCCTTAATTGGAAACGGTCCCAAATATCTCGGATTCAATTTTCTACCCTTCGGATGCTTTAAAATTCCTCTGTTTGGCGTCAACTTCAAAAACACTCTGTTCCCGACTTGAAATTCTAATTCTCTTCACCGGTTGTCTACGTAGCTCTTTTGTCTACTCTGTGCCGCCTTTAACCTTTCCCTGATCAATTTCACTTTATCCAACATTTCTTGGACACATACTTCCCCGATTTTGCTCACATGACCATCTTCGGACCAACTCTAATACAACGGTACCTGACATTTGCGCCCATACAAAGCCTCATACGGTGCCATCCCGATCGAAGCTTGGTAGCTGTTGTTATACGACAACTCTGCATACGTTACACACTCTATCCATTTATCTCCGAAGTCCAAAACGCAGGCTCTCAGCATATCCTCCAATATTTGTATCACCCTCTCTGACTGCCCATCGGTTTGCGGATGCGCCGTCGTATTGAATTTCAAATCCGACCCCATTACATCCTAAAAATTTCCCCAGAAACGAGACGTAAACCTCAGGTCTCGATCTGACACTATGCTTGAAGGAACTCCATGTAGTCGGACGATCTCTCAAACATAAGTCCGGGCCAGCTTCTCTATCGAGTCCCTCACATTCACCGGTATGAAATGGGCCGACTTGGTTAGTCGATCCACCACTACCCATGTGGCGTCCTTTTGAGTCTTTGACATGGGAAGCCCGATGACAAAGTCCATGGTCATCTCCTCCCACTTCCATTCCGGTACTGGCAAAGGCTGCAATAGTCTCGCTGACTTTTTATGCTCCGCTTTAACTTTTGGCAGGTGAGATAGGTCGATACATACTTGACCACATCTCGCTTCAGTCTGGGCCACTAATAAGCTCTCTTCAAATCTTGATACATCTTGACTTCTCCCGGATGAATGGCATACTTGCTCCTGTGTACCTCTACCAAAATTCTGTCCTTCAATTGCTGCTCTCCGGGCACACACAATCGATCTCTGAAATGAAAAACTCCCGCCTCATCTTAACAGAATTCACTGCCTGGCCGCTTAAGCTCCTTGTCCTTGAAAAGTTGAAACTTGGCGTTGCTTTGCTGAGCTTCCACGATTTCCTTCTTCAGATCCGGTAGCAACCTCAAATTGTTGAGGATAATTCAGCTGTCTCGCACTTGCACCCTTCTGTCCAACACATCCTGGACCGCTTGCATTTCCTGCACCTTCAGTCTGGCTATTCCAACTTTTCTGCTCAGGGCGTCTACCATAACGTTGGCTTTCCGGGGTGGTAGTTGATCGGGCAACGATATTCTTCCAAGAACTCCATCCATCTTCGCTGCCTTAAGTTCAAATCTTTCTGAGTGAATATATACTTTAGACGCTTATAGTCGGTGAACACCTCATTTTCGGCTCTATACAAGTAGTGTCGCCATTTCTTTAGGGCGAACACTATAGCTGCCAACTCCAGATCATGAGTAGGGTAGTTCACTTCATGAGGTCTTAGCTTCCGGGATGCATAAGCAATCACCTTCCTGTCTTGCATCAGCATCGCTCCCAATCCTTCTTTCGAAGCGTCGGTATATAGTGCGTAAGGTTTGCCGTCTTCCGGTAGACTCAATACCGGTGCTGTCATCAGTCTTTTCTTCAATTCTTGAAAAATTTTCTCGCATTTTTCGTTTCACACAAATAGAACATCCTTTCTCAACAGATAGGTCATTGGCGATGCGAGCGTCGAAAATCCCTTGATAAACCTTCGGTAATATCCAGCCAATGTAACACCCCACTACCTAGGCCCGCGCGGGGCCGGGGATGTCGCCCCGTCCAAAGGACAAGGGGTCTTTATAACGAGGTCACACAAATAAAATAGCGGAATAAAAATAATAAAAATAATACATCAACTTAAGATTTATTACAACCCAAGAATAAATCCACGAATTCCCAAAAGGAAACAAATCCATAAATAAAATTATCCACTCTCGTCTCCCCAAAGCAATACATAAAATCAAAAGACACATTCTCTTTTAAGGCAGATATTACTAGCTACTTGACCCCACAGCAGGATCCACCTGAAATCATGATAAAAAGGTGATGAGACAGAAATCTCAGTAAGTCCGTGTGTGCTTTGGGTGTTTAGTGAAAACAGTTCGTGGATGCAAAGTGTAAAACCTTTATAAGAGAAATATTGGCAAGCATCAAACATTAGTCAAAAGCAAGAGTGGCATTTTGGCTTATCTAGCAGTACATAATTTATAAGATCAACCACTCGAATGAAAGGATTATGGGTTACCACACGTTGGGCCCCATAACCGGTCAGAATGCCGACACTTTGTGCAGACTGACAAAAGGTAGGTGATCGGCCTACTGGGCAAGATACTCCTCCTTCTCTATACCCAAATAACAACCGGGTGTCCATTCTGGCAAAACACAATCACTTGACTGAAATAAAACAAACCGCTAGCTCGGACCGGCCTGACTAAATAGTACTGACGTTTCTCTAAGTTGAGCTTACCTTCTGGAGGTGGCCTCCTGCCTGAAGACTCACTCTTGCTCTTCAAAACTAGTACTACCAGCCTACTCCCATTGAGTACTTAACGTAACGTATCCCACTTGGGAAAAATGAACAAAACATAGTTCCACTTGAAAATGGCAATTTATGGGTTTTCCAAAGTCTTTAACAAAATCAGTTTTAGAAAGAGTTTGAGTTTGAGTAAATCTACTCATTGGCTTTTAAATAATTCAAATGTTTGAAATAAGAAAGGATTTAACCCTCAATTGCCTTTACATAAATGAGTGTCCATGCACTCTACACTTGGCTTACCATAATAAACATTTTGCATCAAACAGGTTTTATGCAGGAGCTTACCTGATCCTTGTCCACAACAAAGGTCTCCAACAGCTGACCTAACCCCGCACAGGGTAACTACAAACCACAATCAAACTCAAGCCAAGATTCACTTTCACAAATAAAACTAACTCTACTTACTACAATTATGTCCCTAGTGTCCCAAGCTTTAAGGCTCGATAATAAATAAAAGGGGTTTATAAAATAAATCTAGTTTGATATTAAAATAACTAGAGTTTGGAAAATTAGGTACAATATGTTGAAGGTTTAAATCTTGCTAAAATAATTTAGAGTTTATTTGATGAAAAGTCCTAGGTGGTACTAGGTAAAATAATAATTTATTAATAATTAATTGCTAGAAAATAATTAATAGTTAAAATTAGTTGAAAATAAATTTTAATGAGTCTTGCTTGAAAAATAATAAATAAATTTTAATAGGTTTGATTAAAAGATAATAATTAAATTTTAATAATAAATATTTTACCTATTATGATTATTTTCACAAAAGGCTTTATTTGATATTATAATATCCATATATTTTATTTTTCTAGCAAAAATTATTATTTATTTGACTAAAATATCACTATTTTATATAAAAGACCAAATCCACATTTTCCCATGGTTTTCAAAATTTTGCTAAAAAAATCATATTATCAAATATTTTATTAATGAAATAAAGATTATATTAGGGACAACTAGATCATGAATATATTTCTATGGCTAACCACAAACATGAACATATACAACCCTTCACTTCATCAAATCATCCAAATCATGCATACAAGCATAGATCTCAATTTATCAAAATATGATCTAACCCTTACTAGCATAAATATGATCATGGCTTCAATAGTCCAACATGAATATAAATCATATTCACCAAATGTGACATAATCTCTAGCATACTTCATCACAAATACTACCTATGACATGCATCAACCTCAAATCATCATATAATCATCCAAGATAATCCTTCCATGCAAAAATCCCATCTCCTTCACAATCATACATATATTCATACTTCAATCTCAACAATATATATATACTCATCCCCTCGCCCTCCACCTTCTAACAACATCATCGTAGAGACATGAATCTAAGGTTTAAAAGAAAGGTTGAAGGGACTTACTTGGTTGATGAATGCTTTGAAGGAGTTTAGAGTAGATCTCAACTCCTAGATGTCTAACTTTGTCCATGGGAGATGGCGAAAGCATGTTCATGGGAGAAAAAGTCATTCGGCCAAGAGAGGAGAGAGAGAGAGAGAGAGAGAGAGAGAGAGAGAGAGAGAGAGAAAGAAATCATTAGTATGTTTATTCGCATAGGTTCTCATTAGAGATCAAGGTTTGGGAAGATGAAGTTGCTAGACTAAGTTTACCTTGATGGTGTTCTTGACCTTAACAGAAATTTCTGGTTTTGATCCGAAGTAGTAAGATGTTTGGAGGAGTTTGATGTTAACAACGGTGTTGATGGATTTACAGCAATGTGTAGATCAAATCTGGAAGTTTTCGAGGGGATTTGAGATGGTTTGGAGGGGTATTAGGTGTAGAGAAGAAGTAGGTGTTCTTGGTGTAGTGTGTGTGTTCTTGATGATTGCAGAAAATCGAGAGAGAGAGAGGGAAGGAATTTGCAGCTGCCAAATTTTCTATGAGAGATAGGGCTGGACGAATTTCTGTAGGGTTTAGGAAGTTGTTTCTCTGATTTGGAAGGGAAAATTAAAGGTTAGTTGTTACAATCTTTGAAGAATATTTTTAGGAAGTGAATTTGGAAACTAAATATTCCAAGAATATCTTGATTGTTGGACAGCTTTGGAGTCTGCCATGGCTGACTGTTTGAGCAGAATTTTGTGGGATTAATGCTAGCTTATGGAGGCTTATGGTGGCCGAAAGTAAGGTGCACAATGATGAAGAAGAAGTCTGGTCAATTGAGAAAAATATTATGGAAGGTTGCTAAATAAGATGGCTGGAATTTTGGAAAGTAATCAAGCTAAATTGCAGGGATTTGTTGGAGAGATTTTCGGACAGCCATTGATGGAATTTCGTGCAGAAGTTTAAGGGGATCAATGGAGCTCTGTTGATGGAGGTTTAAGGAAGGTTTTGACAGATTAGGGTTGGTGTTTCGGCTGGAAGAGGAAGAGGAAACAAGATGGACAAATTTCTGCCCAGAAATTTTGCTGCACAGTGATTTTTCTGGTAGATTTTTGTCTGCTACTTCCAGCCATTTTGCAGCGAGCTGGAAGGGGGGTTTTAGGGATATTCAAGGCTGGTTTCCAGCCTTCTTCATGGAGGAAAAACATGGCTAAGGTGCTGCACAAAATCTAGAAGAAATCAGCTTGGTTTTGGACCTCCAAAGTAGTGATTTGCCCAGAATTTTTCACTGGTTTTGCACAGCTTTTATGCAGTCCGAAAATGGCAAAAATAATTTATGTTTTAAGCTGATATTAAGGCCATTTTTCTGGCAGCATTTGGAAGGAAATGTGATCTAAGGAGTTCGACATTTGAAGGTACAACAAGCTGGAAAATTTCAGCTCATGCCATGAAGGAATATGAACTAATTTGAAGTGAAATTTCAGCAAGCTCACTAGAGATATTTTCCTCATGGAATTCCTCACAACTCTTCCATATTTTCTGACCATAGGAAGTCTTTTACCAATATATTTTGATCCTAAAAGGCCTCAGCACTTTACTGAATTTTCTGGAAAGAAAAAGGCTAGAACACCTTAATCAAACTAATGAGTTGAGCATTGAGAAAAATTAAAGAACAAGGAAGAATGAATTTCTTTTCAAGAATTTCGAGTACAGTAAAGAGTGAAATGAGAATTCTCCTAACATGTCTCTCCTAGGACATTATCACCACCTTGTTCTAGGCTCTTAAGGCCAAAACTAATCCTCCCTAAGCAAAAATAAAATTTAATCTAGCTAAAGCTTCTATGATGGAATTTGAACCCTAGACCTCAATAATCTATTCGAAAGCTCTAACCACTAAACCACAACAACTCTTGTTGCTATTTCTACTAGAAAAATTATTTTCTATTCAATCCACAGGCTATCTCCCTATTTTCACCCCGGGCAAAAATTACCATTTTTCCCTTCTCACACAATACTCACCAACAAGACTTCAAGACAATAAAACTCGAATCCAGAACACATAAAAATTCATATGGGAATATATTTAACCATGAAATAAAATATGATATGCATCCCAATCCCCTTACTCTAAGGTTGGTTTCGACTAGAGTTTCACATCTAATCCTAAGAAACTCTGGATCTCAGTAATATTCTCCGGCTGCTTCCAGTCTGATACCGCTTCAACCTTTGCCGGATCTACCTTGATTCCCTCATTGGTCACCATATGGCCAACGAATGCCACACTGTCTAGCCAAAATTCGCACTTGCTGAACTTGGCGTACACCTTATGCTCCAACAATTTCTCCAATACGAGCTTCAGATACTCCGCATGCTCCTCCGGACTCTTGGAGTAAATCAAAATGTCGTCGATGAAGACTACCACGAACTTATCCAGATAAGGTCGGAATACTCGGTGCATCAGGTCCATGAATACTACTGGAGCATTAGTCATCCCGAACGGCATCACCACAAACTCGTAGTGTCCATATTTGGTGTTAAAGGCTGTCTTGGGAATATCATCTTCTCTTATCCGCACCTGGTAGTACTCTTGCCTCAGATCCAACTTAGAGTAGCAACTGGATCCTTGCAACTGGTCGAACAGCTCGTCAATCAATGATAAGGGATACTTGTTCTTGACCGTTAAATTGTTCAAACCCCGGTAGTCAATACATAGCCTTAAAGTGCGTCCTTCTTCTTCACAAATAGCACAGGCACTCCCCAAGGCGACGTGCTAGGTCTGATATAACATTGACTCACTAACTCCTCCAACTGCTCTTTCAACTCTGCTGGTGCCACCCGGTACAGAATCCGCGATACTGGTTCCGCTCTCGAAACTAAGTCGATGGTGAATTCCACTTCTCGGCTAGGAGGTAGAGAATCAAGTTCTGTCGGAAACATATCGGGGAAATCCCTTACTACTTCAGTGTCCTCCAGAGTGCACTGGTCCTTCGGCTTGTTTATCACATAAGTCAGGTACCCTTGACACCCTTACTTCAATAATTTCCTGGCTTTAGCCCCCGCAATCAAGTACTTACATTCTCTCACCCTCTTGCCATTAAATTCCAATACATCACAACCCGGTCTGATGAACTGGACTATCTTATTTTTACAGTCTACCCTAGCCCCATGCTTGGCTAACCAATCCAACCCCAAAATCAAGTCATAATCCTCAAGGTCTAACACTATCAAATCCCCCTCCAAACATTCTTTCCCCACATTAACTTTACACTCCTTTATATCCCAATCCTCTTGCACCATCATCCCCAGAGGTGTGCTTACCTCTAAAATAAAAGGTAGCTCTATTCCATCCCAACCCAAATGACATGCACACAACTTGTTTATATAGGAATGAGTAGAGCCAAGATCAATCAAAGCATTAATGGAACGTCCTTGAATAGTGAACATACCTTCTACCACCGCTGCATCGGCCCCAACTTCCTCTCTGTTGAGAGCGAATACCTTGGCCTTCACTTGCGGCTTTGGTGCTCCACCCCCGGATACTCTTGCGGGGTTGGCTCGGTTGGGCCCCGGGTTCTGAGCCGGGTTTTCTTGCCCAACGCGGTGCAATTTGGGGCAAGCGCTCCTCAGGTGGTTCGGGTCACCACAGTGATAGCACTTTCTTTCTCCACCCATAGACCAATAATCCCTCTCAGTGTGGCCTTTCTTTCCACACTGCCTGCTTGATGGAAGGTTCGGGGCAAGTCCACCTAATGCTGTCCGCGCTTGCTTTCCCCGGTTCTGCCATGGTGATTGGCGAGGCGCTTTTGGGGTTGCGGTCTCGAAAAGTGACCCTGCGGCTGTCTCAGCAACTGGAAGGGTTTTGCTGCCATCTTGCTATCATCCTTATTTTCCGTTCACATAGCTGTGTCTATAGCCCCCGAATAGGTTGTCGGTGGAGCAGGTGCCAATGCTCTCCGCAATTCCGGTCTCAGCCCCTTGATGAACTGCCTCGTCCTGTTCTGTTCGGTGTCCACTAACCGCTTGCAATATTTGGACAACTGAGTGAACCCAGCCGCATACTGGGCTACCGACATGCTTCCCTGCCTCAGATTCTAGAATTCGTCTTCTCGCTTCTCCACAATCCACTATGGGATGTATTCAGCCCTGAAGGCTTGAACGAAGTTGGACCATGTCCATTCCTGCTCATCCATCTCCCAGTCGTCTTGGACCCGCTACCACCATGCCCGAGCTGGTCCTTTCAATCGGAAAGCTGCAAACTTAACCATCTACTCCTCGGTGTACTGGAGCGTCATGAATATGTCCTCCAACTGCTCAACCCACTGCTTTGTCTTCTGATCTTGTTCTGCTTCGCCTTGGAAGACGGGCGGCTGAAACTTCAAGAACCTCTCTAAGGCCTCGTCCTCACCCCGAGGGTTCCGTCGCTCGGTCATTGACTGCAAAATCTCGGCCATCTTGCTGAATGCCTGGCCCATGGTCATATCAACTAGAACTTCAGACCTCGATCCCATATTCTGACTGTTCCCTTCACCTTGGTTGGGTGCTTGCATCTGGGCTGTTTCCACTTCCGGTGCCACTTGATCGGCCTCCGAAACTCTTCCACCTGCTGAAGCTGCACGGTGTTTGGGTGCCATTCTAAACCACACCCCAAATGATAAGTGTATGCATGTAAGGTTCAAATCTTTTTAGTTGTACTTGCATGCACTGTCAAACAGACGTAAATGGAAAGTGGATGTAATTTTAGCTAAGGAATAAATTCTCTTTAAAAAATGGACTTGCATAGATTTGAAATCTTGATAGAAAGCAGAATTAAAAATCCTTGACATAAAAGTTCTCGAAAAACAATAAACAAATAGCATCAAAATCAAAAGGACTCCTAGTCCTCTAATCCTCATCAGAACCCTCATCATCAGCCTCATGCAACCATCCCCCAGAGTTCTTAGAGAAATCTACCCCAACCCCGCTAGCAAATCCTTCCACTGGCTCCGTCCCAGGGCGCCTAGAACTCTCCCCGGGCTCAACTCGGCTGGAAGAAGGGAGGAAAGAAGGCCTAGGTGGAGACTCATAGTCTATCTCCCCCGGGTCATCACTATCTGCTGCTAAGTCCATCTCGGGAATAGGAGGGTGGGGTTCAGGTTCCACTATCATCACGTCATCCTCACTGTCAGAGCTTATGTCTATCACCAGAATTGGGGGTGGCTCAATGATCTTCACCTCATCATCATTGCTATCCTCCATAGGGATAACTGGCTGAGGGGCAGGCTGGGGAACTGGAAGGTCCTCCGGGTATATAGGGATGGGCGGGTGCCACTGCTGCCCTTTCCTTGCAGTCGTAAGCATCCTAACCATCCTACAGCATCAATAAGATAGGTTAGATAAAGATTTGAACTTAAATAAATAACACGCATACAATCATTATTTGCCTAAACCTAGTCTCTGATATCACTTGTAACACCACGCTACCTAGGCCCGCCAGGGCCGGGGATGTCGCTCCGCCCAAAGGACAATGAGTCTTTATAACTAGGTCACACAAAAGAAATACCGGAATATAAATGATACTTGAACTTAAAATTTATTACAACCCAAAATAAATATCAATCCAAGAATAAATCCCAAAATACCAAAAACAAATCCGTAATAAAAATTTATCCACTCTCATCTCCCCAAAACATTACACAAAAATAAATCATCAGAAAATCTTCCAAAGCAGGCATAATCTAGCTACTCATCTCCACAGCAGGATTAACCTAAAATCATGGTAAAACTGTGATGAGACAAAAATCTCAGTAAGTCCGTGTGTGTTTTGGGTGTTCAGTGAAATCAGTTCGTGGATGCAAAGTATGGAATCTTTACAAAAGAATTGTTGGCAGGCAATAAACATTAGTCAAAACTAAGAGTGGTGTTTTAGCTTTTCCAATCATACATAATCAATAAAATCAACCACTCGAAATAAATGATTATGGGTTACCACACGTTGGGCCCTATAACCAGTCAGAATGCCGACATTTTGTGCAAACTGACAACAGGTATATGATCGGCCTACCAGGCAAGATAATCCTCCTTCTCTATACCCAAAAACAAACGGGTGTCCATTCCGGCAAGACACAGTCACTTGACTGAAACAAAATAAACTGTTAGCTCGGACCAGCACGACCTACTGGACTGACATCTCATCCGGGAAGGACTCACCCCTTAGAGGAGGCCACCTACTGAGAGACTTACCCTAACCCTTCAAAGACTAGCCCTAGCAGTCCGCCCATATTGAGTACTCAACGTAACGTATCCCACTTGGGAAAAATGAACAAAACACTGTTCTACTTGAACATGGCAATTAGGGGTTTCCAAAATCTTTGTCAAAACCTGTTTTAGAAAGTGTTTTGAGTTTGAGTAAATCTGCCTATTAATTTTCAAATGAATCATTTATCGGAAATAAACAGGAGACAACTCTCAATTCCCTTTACATAAATGAGTGTCCATGCACTCTACATTTGGCTTGCCATAATTTAACACTTTTTATCGATCAAGTTCTATGCAGGAGCTTACCTGATCCTTGCTCACACAATAAGTCTCCAACAACTGACCTAACCCCGCATGGAAAAAACAAACCACAATCAATCTCAAGCCATAATCCACTTCCTCGATTTTAAATTAACTCCACTCACTACTATCAAGATCCTAGTGTTCCAAGCTTTAAGGCCAAACAACAACTAAATAGGTTTATAAGCTAAGGGTAATTTGATATTTAAAATAATTATTGTTTTAGGAAATAAGTACTAATAAGTTAAAGGTTTAAATATTGCTAAGAAAGTTTAGAGTTTATTTGGTGAAGAGTCTTAGGTGGTTTTTAGGAAAAATAATGATTTATTAATAATTTAGTTGTTAGAAAATAATTGATAACCAAAGTTAGTTAAAAATGAATTCTAATGAGTCTTGCTTGAAAAATAATAAATAATTTTTAATAGGCTTTGATTAAAAGATAATAATTAAATTTACAATAATAAGTATTTTACTAATTATGATTATTTCCATAAAAGGCTTTAGTCGTTTCATTATTTTATATAATATCTATATATTTTATTTTTAATAAGAGCTATTATTTATTTGACTAAAATATCCTTAATATATATATATAATATTCCAAGTCTACCCTTCCTAGGGTTTTTTCGAAATTACTAGCCAAAAATCATAATATTAAATATTTTATTTGAAGAAATAAAATTTAGCTTCGAGACAACCAGGTCATGATCATATTTCCATGGCTATTCACAATCATGAACATATACAATCCTTCAATTCATCAAATCATCCAAATTATGCATACAAGCATAGATCTAAATTTATCAAGACATGATCTAACCTCTACTAGCATAAATATGATCATGGCTTCAATAATCCAGCATGAATATAAATCCTATTCACCAAAGGTGACATAATCTCTAGCATACTTCACCACAAATACTACCTATGACATGGTAACATGCATCAAACCTCAAATCATCATACAATCAACTAGGATAATCTTTCCATGCATATATCCCATCTCCTTCACAATCATACATATATTCATGCTTCAATCTCAACAATAAATACTCAAATCCTATTACAATCCACCTTCTATCATCATCCTAGAGACATGAATCTAGAGTTTAAAAGAAAGATTGAAGGGACTTACTTGGTTGATGAATACCTTGAAGGAGTTTAGAATGGATCCCAACTCCTAGATGCCTAAAATCGTCCAAGGAAGGTGGATGGAGCATGGCCATGGAAGAAGAAGCCATCCGGCCGAGAAAGGGAGTTTCGGCCATGTGTGAGAGAGAGAGAGAGAGAGAGAGAGAGAGAGAGAGAGCATTAGCATGTTTAGTCATATATATTTTCACTAGAGATCAAAATTGGAGAAGTTGAAGTTGTTAGAACAAACCTACCTTGAAGGTGTTCTTGAACCTTCACAAAATTTTCTTGTTTTGATCCGAATTAGTGAGTTGGTTTGTGGAGTTTGATGTTAAGAATGGTGTTGGTGGACTCACGGTAGTGAGTAGGTCGAATCTGGAGATTTTAGAGAAGGTTTGAAGTGGTTTGGAGGGGTATTAGGTGAAAGGAAAAAGTATGTGTTCTTGGTGTATTGTGTGTGTTCTTGAAGGTTGAAGGAATTTGAGAGAATTTGATTTGCAAGCTGCTGAAATTCTGTGAGAACTAGGGCTGCCAAATTTTCTGTAGGGTTTAGGAAGATGGTTCTCTGATTTGGAAGGGAAAAGGAAACGCTAGTTGTTAAAATCCTTGAAGAATATTTTTAGGAAGCAAATTTGGAAACTAAATATCCTAGAATATCTTAATTATTGGAGAGCTTTGGAAGTCTACCATGGCTGACTGTTTTGAGCAGAATTTCGGTGGGATGAAAGCTGGTTCAAGGTAGCTTATGGTGGCCAAAAACAAGGTGCATAATGGTGGAGAAAAAGTCATTTTATTTGAGGGAAATATTATGGATGGTTGCTAAGCTATGGTGGCTGGAAATTTGGTAATCAATCAAGCATGGTTGCAGGAATTTGTTAGGGAGATTTTCTGGCAGCCATGTCAGAATTTCGTGCAGAAGCTTAAGGGGAATAATGGAGCTCAGTTACTGGATGTTTAATGGAAGTTTATACAGAACAAGGATGGTGTTTCAGCTGGAAGAGAATTGGGAAACAAAGCTGGACAGTGGACTGCACAGAATTTTCGCTGAGCTGAAATTTCTGGACAGTTTTTCGGCTGCTATTTTCCAGCCAACTTGCAGAGGGTTTGAAGGTGAATTTTAGGGGCTTTCGAGGCTGGTTTCCAGCCTTCTTCATCGAGAAAAAACATGGCTAAGGTGCTGAACAAAATCTAGAAGAAAACAGCTTGGTTTTGGACTCTCAAAGTTGCGTTTTGTACAGGAATTTTTCTTGGTTTCGCTCCATCTTTGGGCAGTCCGAAAATGGCCAAGAAATTCAGGTTGTAAGCTGATCCAAAAGACCATTTCTCTGGCCACATTTGGGAGGGAATGTTAGCTAAGTATCTCGACACCTTGAAGGCACAATAAGCTGGAAAATTTCAGCTCATTCCAAGAAGGAAGATGAACTTAGCTAGAGTGAATTTTTAGCAAGTTTACTAGAGGGTTTTATCCTCTTGGAATCTCCTACAACTCTTCCACATTTTCAGACCATAAGAAGTCTTTTACTAAGACATTTCGATCCTACAAAGCTACAGCTCTTTACTGAAGTTTCTGGAAAGAAAATGGCTAGAACAACTTGATCAAACTAAAGAGTTGAGAAATAAGGAAAATCAAAGGTCAAGGAAAAATGAATTCCTCTTAGGAAATTCGAGTAGGGCAAAGGAATAGAATGAAGATACTCCTAACATGACTCTCTTAGGACAACATTACTACCCTACTCCAAGCACATGAAGCCGAAATTATTCCTTCCCAAGCAAAAACAAAATTTAACTAAGCTAAAGCTCCTACGGTGGAATTTGAACCCAAGACCTCAAGAATTAATTTCCAAAGCTCTAACCACTACACCACAACAACTCTTGTTCTTATTTTCCGTAAAAAAAAAATATTTTTTTTTTTCTATTCATTCCTCAAGCTATCTTCCTATTTTCACCTCAAGCAGAAATTACCATTTTGCCATTCTCACTCAATACTCACCAACAAGCCTCCAAGACAATAAAACTCAAATACAAAGCATAGAAAATCATTTTAAAATATATTTAAACATGTAATAAATTATGATATACATCCCAACCCCCTTACTCTAAGGTTGGTTTTGACTAGGGTCTCACAAAAAGAAGCCTAGATTAGCTAAAAATCTAAGATCCACTTTAGAAAAAAACAATGATCTATCCAAATAAGTTTAGAGACTAGATTCTTAGGTTAGACTAAAGCTTAAGAGAAGTCTTGATTGATTTGGAATTAATAAAATATTTAATATTATAATTTTTGCAAGTAAATTCGAAAACCTTAGGAAGGTAGATTTGGATTATTATATAATAAGGATATTTTAGTCAAATAAATAATAGCTTTTATTAAAGAAATAAAATGCATAGATATTATATATAATAATAATATCAAATAAAGCTTTTTATATAAATAATCATAATAAGTAAAAATATTAATTTTGTAAGTCTTATATTCATCAATATCATTAAAATTTATTATCTTTCAATTATTATCTTTTAATCAAAACCTATTAAAATTTATTTATTAGCTTTCAATCAAGACCCATTAAAATTTATTTTCAACTAATTTTAGTTATCAATTATTTTCAAATAATTAATTATTAATAAATCATTATTTTACCTAATACCACCTAGGATTCTCTATTAAATAAACTCTAAATTATTCTTAGTAAGATTTAAACCTTCAACTTAATAGTACCTATTTCCCAAAACCCTAATCACTTTAATATCAAACTAGACTTAGCTTATAAACTCTTTTTATTTATTATCTGGCCTTAAAGCTTGGGACACTGAGATTATGGTTATAGTAAGTTGAGCTAGTTTTATTTGTGAAAGTGAATTTTGGCTTGAGTTTGATTATGGTTTATATTTACCCCAGGCGGGGTTAGGTCCGCTGTTGAAGGCCTTTATGTTATCTTAAGCTAAGGATTAGGTAAGCTCCTGCATAAAACCTGTTTGATGTAAAATGTTATTATGGCAAACAAAATGTAGAGTGCATGGCCACTTATTTCTGTAAAGGTAATTGAGGATTGTCTCCTATCTTATTTCTGCCAAACAAATTATTTGAAAATCAATAAACAGATTTACTCAAACTCAAAACTCTTTCTAAAACTGATTTTGACAAAGACATTGGAAACCCTTAATTGCCATTTTCAAGATGAACTATGTTTTGTTCCTTTTCCCCCAAGTGGGGTAAGTTACGTTGAGTACTCAATAAGGGTGAACTGCTAGGATTAGTCTTTGAAGGGTTAGGGTGAGTATCTCAGTAAGTGGCCACCTCTGAGGGGTAAGTCCTTCCCGGATAGGATGACAGTCCATTAGGTCATGCCGGTCCGAGCTAGCAGTTTTTCAGTCAAGTGACTGTGTGTTGTTGGAATGGACAACCAGTTGTTGTTTAGGTTTAGAGAATGAGGAGTATCCCGGTAAGCCGATCACCTACCTTTTGTTAGTCTGCACAAAGTGTGGCATTCTGATTGGTTATGGGGCCCAACGTATGGTAACCCATGACCACTTTTGAGTGGTTGATTTTATTGTATCTGTATGGTTGGAAAAGCTAAAACACCACTCTTGATTTTGACTATTGTTTATTGCTTGCCAATATTTCTCTTATGAAGATTTTATACTTTACATTCACGAACTGTTTTCACTGGACACTCAAAGCACACACGAACTTACTGAGATTTTTGTCTCATCACCCGTTTTTCCATGATTTTAGGTCGATCCTGCTATGGGGATGAGTAGCTAGTTATTACCTACCTTGGAAGAAATGTTATTATTTATTTTTATGTAATGCTTTAGGAGCTGAGAGTGAATAATTTTATTCTGGATTTTTTTTTTAATTCTTGGGATGTAATAAGATTTAAGTTCAAATTATTTTTTTATTCCATTATGTTGGTTATGTCGCCTAGTTATAAAGGCCCCTTGTCCTTTGGACGGGGTGACATCCCTGGCCCTGTTGGGCCTAGGTAGTGGGCTGTTACAGTGAAGGTTAATGAATTAATTGTGGATTTAATTCTGTAATCTTTGCCATGTAGTTTTTCACAATTTGTGATTAATTCTAGATGAACAAGATTGAGTCCACTATCCCGAGCTGATCAATCTTCTCAAGATTGCAAAATCCTCCGTGAAGAAGGAATCAAATACAGTCATGTTGGTAGAATCTTCCTTTTCTAAGAAGAAATTTCCTAAGAAGAAGAAGAAGGCTCCTACGAAGCACTAATGTGGCATAAAGAAGAAGGAGGTAGCTGCCAAAGGCCTACATTATCCCTGTGGCAAGATCGGCCTTTGGAGGCGCAACTGCAAAGCCTACTTGGAAACTATCAAGGACAAGAAAGAGAAGGAGAAGCTGGCGAGCACTTCTACTTCTACTCATGGTATGTTTATGATTGAGATCAATACTACCTTTGGAAATGAATATGGGTATTGGATACCATATATGGATCTCATCTATGCAATAATTTGCAAGGACTAAAGGACAGTAGAAGGCTTAAGGAGGGCGATACGGACCTAGGTGCTACAAATGGAGAAAAGGTTGCTAAACTTGTTGTAGGGACTTATGACAGACACTTGCCTTCTAGATTAGTTTTAGAACTTCAAAGCTGTTATTATGTACCAGTTTTGTTGAAAAACATTCTTTCAGTTACTTGTTTAGACTTATATGGATTCTAATTAATTTTTAAGAATAAATTTTGTTCTTTTTCATTGAATGATATCTATTATGGTTCTGCAACTTTTGTTAATGTTTTATATATCTAGACATGGATAATTCAATTCTCAATATAAATAATAAGAAACCAAGGATGGATAATTCAACCTTGAATAAAACTATGATGTTGTTCAACATATACTTCCTCCTCAATAAAACCATTTAGAAATACACTATTAACATCCATTTGATAGAGCATGAAATTTTTGAAGGATACAAAAGCAAGAAGCATTCTTATAGACTCTAGTCTAGCAACGGGAGCAAATATCTCATCATAATCAATACCTTCTTCTTGATTAAATCCTTGGGTAACCAATCTAGCTTTCTTTCTAATCACAGCTCCATTTTCATGAACTTTATTTCTAAATACCCACTTGGTACCAATAACCAGATGATCAAGAAGTCTAGGGATAAGTTTCCAAACTTGATTTCTTTCAAATTGGTATAATTCTTCTTGCATGGTAATGATCTAAAATTCATCAGGCAGTGGTATATCAATACAGTTAGGCTCTATATTTGAGGGATGAGCAAAGTTATCTATGAAATACTATCTAGTTTTAACTTCATAGTTTGGATCACCAATGATTTATTCTTTTGGATGACCTATTTTGTATTTTGAATCCTTTGGTAATTGTTGATTCATAGAATCTTCAGTTTGTTCATTTCCTTGTTCAACTTGTTGTTCTTTAATTTCTTCTTCTTTTACATGAATGTCTAATGGTGGAGCTTTGAGTTGGTCAATTCTTACTTCCTTTAAATCTCCTACTGTTGGATTGCCCTCTTAGACTAGGTTTCTGATGTAAAATTGAATATTTTAATAAAAGAATTTATTTTCAGAATTTATTTGTGAATTTATTTTTTGTGTGTGCACGATTTTCATTTGGAACAGACCCATTGTGTTTAAATAAGTGGTCCATGTGAATGGTGGTCTTTCATAGTCAGGTATGGATCACGGGTTATTTAACACATAAACATTTGTTCTTAACCTATTGATGAGACTGAGAACCTCATCATGTTTAGGTTATTATGTTATAAATTCCAAATGGGGAATGGCTTACCTCTAGCCGGTGAGTAGTCCACTCACTTCATCACATAAGCGTATTTCGAATACGTAGGACAGGACCTATAGTAGTGGTTTCTAAAAGTACTATATGATAGAAACCTAGACTACTACCGCTACAGCGTGGACTAGTACTCTACGACTTGAGTATGAGTTGGTAGTCTGGCGAAGCTGCAAGCATATACTTTGATTTGCTATAATTGAGGTTCTATCGTAGGGTCAATATATTTGCATGTTGGGTATGTGTGACTAGTTAGTTAAGAAAGAATTGTACTAGTTTCTGCACTATATCGCCCCTTGTGGTTGTCCGAATGGTCTAAAATGTCTAGGGCCTTGGGAAACATGACTTGGATGTTTGCTTTAGGGTAGCTCCCTTGGAAAGCGGAAACACTCCAGGAAGTTGTAGATCATTAGACTAGAAGCCTAAGGATGGTAGATGTCATTTAGAGGGGTGTTAGTACACTTCTTCCTCTCTAAATGTACGACGATGTGTAGAGGGGTATTTTAGTCATTTCACCTGTAGGTCGGAGACTTTGTGAATGCAGCATTGTCCTTGGGGTCAATATTTCCTTATGGTGATATTAGGAAATATTTAAAATGCAAAATACAACTATTCATATAGCAGGGGTATTTTGGTGATTTTAGCAGCCAAGACGATATGTCTTTTTGGTCCTCGGAATAGCCCGTAAGTCCTAACTAATTTTGGGTTGAGGAATTGGTCTCAGTTCAAGAGGATTTTATTTTATTTTATTCAGGAAGTCTAATTTATTATTAGATTGGAATAAAATAAATAAATTAATTAAAATAGGAGTTGAGAGAAATTAATTATCTAGTTTAATTGGTTAATTAATTATTCAGGGCCTAGGTCCAGTATGAATAATTAAGAAATTAACCTGGGCTTAAACTAGGGGAAATAATTAATGTTTAATTATTTATTGAGTTATTTATATAGGCCCAAGAAATAAATAATTAAAGATTAATTATTATGATTTATTTGGGCTCATTAATTATTTATTGAGTTGTTTATATAAACCCAGGAAATAAATAATTAATGTTTATTATTTTTGGCCTTTTTGGGTCCAAGAAAAATAATAAATATTTTTCTGGCCCAATAACTTGGACCTTAGGGTTTTTTTTAGATACGGTTAAGAGGAGTTTAGGGTTAGGCCAAACTGATTCTGAGGATAACATCCGGGTGTTTTGAAATCTCGGGGATATGTTTATCAGATAATGAGAAACCCATTTTTGGCTAACTAATAAACTAGTCTCTGGTAGAAAATAAACCCTAATCTCCCTAACCTTACAGAGAACTTACGTCTCTCTCTCTGCTCTCTCTCACGTCTCCCTTTTCTTGTTGTTCTTCTTGGACTTTGCTAACCAATAGCAAGTGAACCAAGGGGAATTGGGACTATTCCTCTTCACCATAGTGTTCACCGACTAGAGTATTGGCAGAGGAATATTCCGAGAGTTGGAAAGCTTGGCATTGATGCAAACAAGGCGAAGTAGGAGGCTAGTGGGTGTTCAACTGGAAGCATCTTCAAGTGGGTGAAGCGAGGCGATTTCAGTCGTTCAATCCGCTCCTACTCAACCTAGAAGGGTTAAGGAGCGCAAAGGTATGATCTTCACGCTTCCGTATGGCCTCCAAGGCTTGCAGTTTATTTTTCTCTCCGTTTTTTAAAACCGTGCATGCTCCCCTGTTTCCGTCTCCCTCAATGTGGTATCAGAGCCACTAGTTTTTGATCAATATAGGGAGCATGGTAGTTAATAAAAATGGAGAAGATGATTATACCTGTGATCCTTCGCTGTTTTGGTATGGGATAGGCTTGATGTAAGCTTCAACGTTGAAGCATAGGTGCCTTCTGTAAAATTTTTTGGCCTTGAAGTTTAATTGTGTAAATCCAATTTTAATAGGTATAGGCGGTTGTGTTTTTGTTTTGGATGTTTTTTGTAAGTAAATATGTCCAAAGAAGCCAAAGAAGACTGCAAAAGTCGAAGAAAATATGCTCTGCAAGTCGCGCGCGAAACAGAAGAAAAAACGAAGAATGAGGCACTGTTCATAATCCGTTGAAGCCGAGCTGCGAGCCGAGCCTCCACTGTTTCTGTGTCACGCGCCGTGACTATAGCAATTGAGCCGAATGCAATTGAAATGTTGCAATTCAATTGCAACAGTTTTCGGGTCATGCGCGGGTCATCGGGTGAGCTCGCGGGTCGTGCGCTGAGTGGAGCTGGGCGCGGGTCAGCGGGCGGGCTAACGGGTGGGCGGGCAGATCCACGGGCTGCTAAGGAGGCGTTTCGGTGCGGCCGCGGTGAACCGCAAGCCATGCGGGCACGGATCCGGTGTGGCCGGTGCAGTGGACCACCAGCGATTTTTCTGTAATTTTTTTTTCCTTTTTCGTTTTGGGTCCCATACCAGGTGAAGTTAATATTTTTGCAATATTTATATTCTTGGAATATATTTGCATGAAAAATATTAGTAAGGGATTTTAGGATTAAACAAGATCATTAATTAATTAATTAATGTGTTTAATTCTATTATTTGGGCACTTAGGTTTAAAAATTAGAAAAGCATGAAAACGTTTACTGTTTTCGAGCATGCTATTTTTTTATGTACCTATGTGTGCTTTTTCTCAAAGATCAAAGTCTTTGGGAACATTTTTAACAAGAAAAATATTTTTCTTCAAAAACTAAATGGTTATTTTAATTGGTACAAAAAATTAATCCTTGAATATTTTCTCAAAGGATTTAATCCTTGACATAGAAAATATATTGGATTTAGATATTTTTGTAAATTAAAATGGAGAGCCATTTTGTTTTGTTTTGGACTAGAAAAATGATTTTGTCAAATAAACTTGAGACCAAAGTCTCTAGAAAATTTTAATTGGAAAAATTTTGAAATCATTAAGTTTTAACTTAAATAAAATTAGTCCATGGAGAAAATCTCTCAAAGGATATAAGCCTGGACATAGAGATTTTATTGGACTTAGATATTTTATTTTTGAGTTAAGGAAAAACTTAATGGAAATTTCAAAAGGATATTTTTCAGAAACCCTTATTTTAAAAGACTAAGTGGGAGAGGGGTTCCAACGGCCCCACGGCTTCCATCACGGTCACCCTGGGAGTGAACTTGTATAGGATGGGGATACCACAAGAATCTAGATCTAATGGAAGGATGTAATTAATAACCCGGGGCACGTACTATGATCGGCCAGCCCACGTTGGAGGTTATAGTGCGAGGTATGTCCATAGGAAATGAGAGGAAATGGCCATCCCACGATGGAGTTATTCTCTAGACCATTACCTAGAAGGGAAATTAATTTGTGGTGGTTAATACACTTAGCTTAGGAAACTGTTAATCTTCATAAGAAGCTATGTCAGTTTTCCTAAGAGCTAAATTATTTTCAGTGCACAAATTTTATTTTGTTTTCACAAACTAAATTCTTTCTTTTATTTTCGATTTTCAGAAATGGTGGGAGGTTCTTTTAGTCCATTAGCCGTTATTCTCAGGGAGAATAAGTTAACGGGTCCAAACTATATGGACTGGAAAAGGAACCTGGACATAATACTCACAGCTGAGGAGTATAAGTATGTCCTTTACGAGACCTGCCCTATTATCGGGGAAGGTTCCATCGCTGATGAGTGAGAGGCTGAGAAGGCGTGGAAGAAAGCTGACGAAATGGCACGTTGCTATATGTTAGCTTCCATGTCTAATGTGCTCCAGTCAAAACACGAGCACATGGCTTCTGTATATGACATAAGTCAATCATTGGCAACTATGTTCGCAGATAAGAGCCGGCCCGCAAGGCAGGAGGCTCTTCGAATTATTGTGAACACTAAGATGGCTGAGGGAGCATCAGTCCGAGAGCATATGCTCAAGATGATTGTTGCTTTCGAGGAGGCGGAAATCTTAGGGGCTGTCATTGACCCCGAGAGCCAAGTGGATGTGGTTCTCGAATCTCTACCGGGCTCTTTTACTCAGTTCAAGCTAAACTATAACATGAATAAGTTTAACATAAGTTTAACTGAACTGATGAAGGAGCTCCAGATGGCGGAGAAGGTCATGAAGCCGCAGTCAAATGCCATGATTGCTAAGGCTTCTTCTTCAAGAACTGGGCCTAAACCTAGAAAGTTCAAGAGGAAGAAGTGGAATGCAGTAGCCCAGCCCAAGAACCAGCCCAAGGACAAACCAAAGGGCAAGTCCTTCAAATATGGCAAGAAGGGACACTGGAAAAAGGAGTGTCCAGATCTTCAGGCCAAGAAAAACCCCACAGATAATGTTTACTATCTAGAGTCCATATCAATGGTAGGATCAACTTCCACTTAGATTGTTGATTCAGGAGCCACTGATCATATCTATAACTCCTTGCAGGGGTTTAGGAAGATAAGAAGACTCAAGAAGGGTAAACATGGGCTTTGAGTGGGTAATGGAGCACAAGTCTGGGCCCTTAGAGTGGGAGAGCTGGATCTTATTTTTTATTGTAATAAGATAGTGGTTTTAAAGGATATTTTATATGTACCTGGTTTTCGTCAGAATTTGATTTCAGTTGCAAAACTTATTAATCAAGGATATTCTGTATCTTTCCATTCTGGTATTTCTATCAGTAGAGATGGAGAAATTTTATGTACTCGGCACATGTATGAAAATCTGTTCTTTTTAAACCCTATTAACAACCAATCAAATAATGCTCAGTCTGAACCTTTAACAAAGAAGAGAAAGACCAATATCAATAATTCATACATTTGACATCTAAGGTTGGGTCATATTAACTCAACCAGGATTCAGAGGCTAATCCATGATGGGCCTTTGGGCTCATTGAGATTGGAAAGTTTGCCTCAGTGTGAATCCTACATGATGGGAAAAATGACCAAAAGGTCTTTTACACCAAAGGCGGATGAGCCAAGGAGGTGTTGAGTCTTGTTCACACTAATGTGTGTGGTCTATTGTCTACACCAGCTAGGGGAGGTTTTGAGTACTTCATCACTTTCACGGATGATTATACGAGGTATGGTTACATTTACCAGATGAGACGCAAGTTTGACTCTTTTGACAAGTTCAAGGAGTTTAAGGCTGAAGTGAAGTGTCGGATAGGTAAATTAATCAAAATCTTACGATCGGATCGTGGTGGAGAGTACCTCCTAGGTGAATTCAAGGACTACATGGTACATCATGGGATAGTATCCCAACTCTCTGCACTAGGAACACCCCAGCAGAACGGAGTAGCTGAGAGAATGAACAGGACATTGATGGAAATGGTCCGAAGCATGATGTCTCATGCTACTCTTCCAGTGTCCTTTTGGGGATATGCCCTGGAAACAGCGGCATATATTCTGAACTTGGTGCCTTCCAAGTCAGTACCTAGGACTCCCTATGAGATGTGGACTGGGCGTAAGCCAAGTCTGAATCATCTCAGGATTTAGGGATGTCCAGCTTATGTACTAATCAAGGGAGACAAGTTGGAACCAATATCAGAATTATGCTATTTTCTTGGGTATCCAAAAGGGACAAAAGGAGGTTACTTTTATCATCCTAAGGAGCAGAAGGTACTAGTCAGTACCAATGCTAATACTTAGAATATGATCAAAGTACTTCCACTAAAGGTTCAACGAGGTTGGAACTTGAGGAGAAGTTATCTACGGAATCAACTTCTTCTGACCCGATTGTGGGACAAGAAGAGGCACAGCCTCAAGAGCCTGTGCAAATGGAGCCTTGTCATAGTGGGAGAGTGTCTAGGGTTCCGGATAGATGGACTGGAAAAGCCTTTGAGCTGGTCTCCGACCATCGGGAACAAGACCCCACTAGATACGAGGAGGCTATTGCTGATGCCGATGCAAATCTGTGGCATGAAGCAATGAAAGCCGAGATTGAGTCTATGTACCTAAATTAGGTTTGGGATCTTGTAGCTTCACTTGAGGGGATAAAACCCATTGGGTGCAAGTGGGTATACAAGAGAAAGAGAGGAGCGGATGGGAAGGTGGAAACCTTCAAAGCTAGGCTTGTGGCGAAAGGGTATACTCAGAAAGAGGGAATCGACTATGAGGAAACCTTTTCCTCGGTAGCCATGCTTAAATCCATCCGCATCCTCCTTGCCATCGCATGTCACTATGACTACGAGATATGGCAAATGGATGTCAAAACGGCATTTTTAAATGGCCATCTTAGCGAAGACATCTATATGTCCCAACCGGAAGGCTTCATTGCTGAAGGCCAAGAACACATGGTTTGCAAGCTTAGGAAGTCCATTTATGGACTTAAGCAGGCATCGAGAGTATGGAACATTCGTTTTGATGAGACTGTAAAGTCTTATGGTTTTATTCAAAACGAAGATGAACTATGTGTGTACAGGAAACTTAAAGGCGTTAATGTGGTTTTTCTTATCCTGTATATGGATGAGATTCTATTCATTGGAAATGATGTAGGGACATTGTCATCTACAGAGATTTGGCTGTCTAGTCAATTCAGCATGAAGGACTTGGGAGAAGCCAGCTACATTCTCGGGATTAGGCTTCTTAGAAATAGGAAGCAGAGAATATTAGGGTTATCCCAAGCAACATACATTGACAAGATGCTGGCTAAGTACAGCATGGACTCATGTAAGGGAGCTCTAATCCCTTGCAGACATGGGTTGTCATTTTCTTCGAAGAACTGTCCTAAGTCTCAAGAAGAAAAGGACAGAATGAGTAGGATTCCCTACGCTTCGGCAGTGGGAAGTCTCATATACGCCATGCTGTGTACTAGGCCAGATATCTGCTTTGCCGTGGGCTTAGTTAGCAGATATCAGTCAAACCCAGGGGAGGTTCATTGGCAAGCTGTAAAGCATATTCTCAAGTACCTCAAGGGAACGAGAGATTATATACTGGTTTACAGGGCTGATGATTAGGTTCCTATAGGATACACAGACTCAGACTTCCAGGCGGATAAGGATGAGAGAAAATCCACTAGTGGATATGTCTTCACCTTGTCTGGAGGAGCAATTTCTTGGAGGAGTATTAAGCAGTCTTGTATTGCTGACTCAACCATGGAAGCTGAGTATGTGGCTGCTTCGGAGGCATCCAAGGAAGCAGTTTGGCTCCAGAAGTTTCTTTCAGAACTTGGAGTCATTCCACATATGGACAGGCCGATTGTGATGTATTGTGACAACACTGGAGCAGTATCGCAATCTAAGGATCCTCGCAACCACAAGAAGGGGAAACAACTCGAGAGGAAGTACTACCTGATCCGGGATTTCATCCAGAGACAGGAAGTCGTGGTGGAACATATTACCTCAAAAAATAATCTAGCAGATCCGTTCACCAAGCCTTTGGCTAAGAGAGTCTTCAAGAGACACTTAGACGCCATAGGGGTGGGCACCAATGGACTTACCTAGTCTTAAAGTGCAAGTGGGAGATTGTTGGATTGTATGCCCTCTTAGACTAGGTTTCTGATGTAAAATTGAATATTTTAATAAAAGAATTTATTTTCAGAATTTGTTTGTGAATTTACTTTTTGTTTGTGCACGATTTTCGTTTAGAACAGACCCATTGTGTTTAAATAAGTGGTCCATGTGAATGGTGGTCTTTCATAGTAAGGTATGGATCACGGGTTATTTAACACATAAACATTTGTTCTTAACCTATTGATGAGATTGGGAACCTCATCATGTTTAAGTTATTATGTTATGAATTCCAAATTGGGAATGGCTTACCTTTAGCCGGTGAGTAGTCCACTCACTTCATGACATAAGCGTATTTCGAATACGTAGGACAGGACCTATAGCAGTGGTTTCTAAAAG
This sequence comes from Voacanga thouarsii, assembly GCA_026120185.1. Lineage (NCBI taxonomy): Eukaryota > Viridiplantae > Streptophyta > Magnoliopsida > Gentianales > Apocynaceae > Voacanga > Voacanga thouarsii. The sequence continues at coordinate 227,085 of JANUWF010001030.1, forward strand.
TACTATATGATAGAAACCTAGACTACTACCGCTACAGCGTAGACTAATACTCTAAAACTTGAGTATTAGTTGGTGGTTTGGCGAAGCTGGAAGCATATACTTTGATTTGCTATAGTTGAGGTTCTATCGTAGGGTCAATATATTTGCATGTTGGGTATGTGTGACTAGTTAGTTAAGACATACTTGTACAAGATAGTTTCTACACTATATCGCCCCTTGTGGTTGTCCGAATGGTCTAAAATGTCCAAGGCCTTGGGAAACATGACTTGGATGTTTGCTTTAGGATAGCTCCCTTGGAAAGCGGAAACACTCCAGGAAGTTGTGGATTATTGGACTAGAAGCCTAAGGATGGTAGATGTCATTTAGAGGGGTGTTAGTACACTTCTTCCACTCTAAATGTACGACGATGTGTAGAGGGGTATTTTAGTCATTTCACCTGTAGGTCGGAGACTTTGTGAATGCAGCATTGTCCTTGGGGTCAATATTTCCTTATGGTGATATTAGGAAATATTTAAAATGCAAAATACAACTATTCATATAGTAGGGGTATTTTGGTGATTTTAGCAGCCAAGGCGATATGTCTTTTTGGTCCTCGGAATAGCCCGTAAGTCCTAACTAATTTTGGGTTGAGGAATTGGTCTCAGTTCAAGAGGATTTTATTTTATTTTATTTAGGAAGTCTAATTTATTATTGGATTGGAATAAAATAAATAAATTAATTAAAATAGGAGTTGAGAGAAATTAATTATCTAGTTTAATTGGTTAATTAATTATTCAGGGCCTAGGTCCAGTATGAATAATTAAGAAATTAACATGGGCTTAAACTAGGGAAAATAATTAATATTTAATTATTTATTGAGTTATTTATATAGGCCCAAGAAATAAATAATTAAAGATTAATTATTATGATTTATTTTGGCTCATTAATTATTTATTGGGTTGTTTATATAAACCCAGGAAATAAATAATTAATGTTTATTATTTTGGGCCTTTTTGGGTCCAAGAAAAATATTAAATATTTTTCTGGTCCAATAGCTTGGGCCTTAGTGTTTTTTTCAGATACGGTTAAGAGGAGTTTAGGGTTAGGCCAAACTGATTATAAGGATAACATCCGGGTGTTTTGAAATACCGGGTATATGTTTATCAGATAATGAGAAATCCATTTTTGGCTAACTAATAAACTAGTCTCTGGTAGAAAATAAACCCTAATCTCCCTAACCTTACAGAGAACTCACGTCTCTCTCTCTACTCTCTCTCACGTCTCCCTTTTCTTGTTGTTCTTCTTGGACTTTGCTAACCAATAGCAAGTGAACCAAGAGGAATTGAGATTGTTCCTTTTCACCATAGTGTTCACCGACTATAGTATAGGCAGAGGAATATTCCAAGAGCTGGAAAGCTTGGCCTTGATGCAAACAAGGCGAAGTTGGAGGCTAGCGGTTGTCCAACCGGAAGCTTCTTCAAGTGGGCGAAGCGAGGCGATTCCAGTCATTCAATCTGCTCCTACTCAACCTAGAAGGGTTAAGGAGCGTAAATGTATGATCTTCACGCTTCCATATGGCCTCCAAGGCTTGCGGTTTATTTTTCTCGCCATGTTTTTAAACCGTGCATGCTCCCCTGTTTCCGTCTCCCTCACCTACATCATCATCATCTTTCTTTGAAGAATAAATATTAGATTCATCATACACAATGTGTACAGATTCTTTCACACAAAGAGTTAATTTATTGTATACTCTATATACCTTTTTGTTAGAAGAGTATCCAAGAAATATGGCCTCATCGGATTTGCTATCAAATTTCCAAAGATTATCTCAAGTATTAAGAACAAAACATTTACAACTAAACACTTTAATATAAGAGATTAAAGGAGTTTTGTCAAACATAAGTTCAAATGGTGTTTTTCTTAAAAACAGTCTCAGCATAACTCGGTTTACTATATAGCAAGCTGCATTAACAGCCTCAGCCCAAAAGTATTTTAGAAGGGCATTTTCACAAAGTATTGATCTAGCCATTCCTTGTAATGTTCGATTTTTTCTCTCAACAACCCCATTTTGTTGAGGTGTTTTGGCTACTGAAAATTTGTGAAAGACTCTATTTTCTTTACAAAAGTTTGTAAATTCATTGTTACAAAATTCTTTACCATTATCACTTCTAATAGAAATTAGTTTGCATTGAATAGAGTTTTGGACGCATTTGATCAGCTTTGAAAATTCAGAAAAGGCTTCATCCTTTTGTCCAAGAAATAAAGTCCAAGTAAATCTAGACAAATCATCAACTAGCACATAAGCATACTTTTTACCGCTAAGATTAACATTCCTCATTGGTCCAAATAAATCTATGTGAATTAATTTAAGAGGTTTTGAGGTAGAAATCATTTTCATTGGTTTAAAAGAGGTTTTGATTTGTTTTTCAAATTGGCATGCATCACAAATTTTGCTTTTATCAAACTTCATTTCGGGCAGACCCCTAACAAGCTCATATGAGGACAGTTTGTTAAGCAGGTAAAAAGATACATGACCAAATCTTCTATGCCAAAGGTAATCATCATTATCATGTACAGATAGGCATCTAATATCATGAGCTATAAGGTCATTTAGATAGAATATATACACATTTCCAACACGTTTAGCAATAAAGATTGTTTTAAGATTTGAGCTGTCCATTATAGAACAAGATTCCTGTTCAAAAATGACTTTGCAGTCATTATCACATAGTTGGCTAATGCTAAGCAAGTTATATTTCAAATCATCAATTAATAATACTTGTTTTATAATGGTTGAGGAACCTTTACCAATGTTACCAATGCCAAGAATCTTTCATTTCTCCTTATCTCCAAAACTAATGAATCCTTTATTTGTGGTATGTATGTCATCTAACAAGGCTGCGTCTCCAGTCATGTGTCTTAAACAACCGCTATCTAAGACCCCCTTGGTAAAGCTCAAAGAATGTGCCTATACACGAGAAGGAATAGTGATTTTTGGTACCTACACTTTCTTAGGTCCATGGAGGTTAGTAGCATTTCCTTTGATTTTCCAGAAAGTTGTTCCACCGGATTCCACTTTTCTTTTAATAAGATATCTCGATACCATATGTCCCAATTTTTCACAATATATGCATACTTTGTGTGACAAGTGACATAAGGCAGATTTAACAATTTGAGGCTTGTGAATTTTGTCCTTATTCTCATGTCCATATCCTAAGCCATTTCAATTTCCAGCTTTAACAAATCTAGGCATGTCAATTTTGTCCTTGTTCTCATGTCTATATCATAAGCCATTTCGATTTCCAGCTTGATGTTGAGTTCCGAGTAATTTTTCCAGATTGCTTTTACCATTTGTGAATTTTTCAGTACATGTGGTAAGATTATTGACTCTATTTGTCATGTCATCAAAAGTACTAACCATACTTTCAAACGATTGAATTTTATCATACAAACTTCCGCTTTCTAGAGATACATACTGTAAAGTAGTCACAATTACATCTTTTTTAATAATAGCACTTATGTGAGACTAAAGAGACATTTTGTTCTCACTTAACAACTTCTCATTCTTATTTAACAAACAATTAATCTTCAATTTCATTTCTCTATTTTTTTTAGACAGTTTTTTTAATTTGTGAAACATATCAATTAACAACTTATTTGGATCATCATACTTTTCAGTCATAGATATAAGCGAATTACACATGAAATTAGTGGTGGTAGAGTTCACCTCATTTTCCATGGCCATGAAGCATATGTTGGCAATTCCATTCTCAGAATTTTCATTTTTAAACTCAGTCCCATTTAAGTCCCATGTCCCCATCAATCCTTTACCTTTCTTTGCTTCAAGTCTTTCTTCTTTCTAAGTATTCTACCTTCCTTACCTTTTGCAACTGGACAATTAGCAATGAAGTGTTTAGTGCTTTTACATTAATAACATTTAGGTTTTAATGCTGAGGTTTTCCTTTCTTTCTCACGAACTTCTTTCCTCTTTTGTAGTTTCCTTTGTTGAACATCGTTCTGATTTTTTTTTTTTTTTGCTATTATTGTCAAATCTTCATTGTCTATTTCCGTACCCTCACTACTATCAAATTGACTAGTTTCTTCATCCTCTTTTTCAACTTTCAATGCTATTCCCTTTTTGCCTTTATCATAATCATCAGATTCTTGAAACCTTTTAAGTTTCATCTCATGTGTTAGACGAGAGCCGATCAGCTCTTCGGTTGGTAAGGATTTTAAATCATTGGATTCTTCCACTGCAAGAGCTTTAGGCTGCTAGCTTTTTGGTAAGGCATCCAAAATTTTTTGATTTTGTTCCCTAAGGGAATAAACCTTTCCATAGGCTTTGAGACCATTTGTGATATTTGTGAATCTAGTGAACAAATCAGTGATGCTTTCATTCGACTTCATTGTGAATAATTCATAATCATGAATTAGAAGCCCCAATTTTAATTCTTTAACTTGGTTTGTCCCTTCATGGGTAACTTCAAGTAATTTTCACATGTTATGGGCAGAATTACAACCACTAACTTGATTGTATTTAGTCGCATCTAGTGCACAGCATAAGATGTTCATTGCCTAAAAATTTAAGGTCATCTTAGTATTGTCATCTTAGTATTGTCTTCAAAACTAAACTCGTTATTCTATTTAGGCATTTTTATGCCATCAACAACTTTTGACGGAATAAAAGGACATTTTTCTATCAAATTCCATAACTCAAAGTTGACAAAACACACATAAATTTTCATTCTATTTTTCTAGAATGTGTAGTTGTTTCCATTGAACAAAGGAGGTCGATTTGTTAAAGATCCTTCAACATATGGAAGAAATGACGAGCTTGCCATGAGGATCTTTTCTTCAAGGTTGTTAAATGAAGAATAGGTAGACCAAGCTCTGATACCAAATAAAAAACCTTAGAAGGGGGGGAGTGAATAAGGTTTTTGGCAAACTAAAAATTTTTAATTCGTCTGATATACAAAATAACGATGATCATTAAGTTTCTTGGACCAACTTTATGGTAACAAAGAAAGCTATCCAAGAACACTTTGAGATGTATCCAGATTTAGACTAAAGTAAGAAATACAATGCAGTCAAAGATGTATGCTGAGAAATGAAACATAGAATATATAGTGGTTCGATCTACAAAGATTTACACCCACTACCTTAAGTTCACACTGAAGGATTTTCAATCAGATTTCATTTACTCAACTTAATGAAATCAAACTACACCAAATACAAGAGAGGATCACCACACTTGGTTTTTCATTAACCTCTCAAACAACAACCAAATCAAGGCTCACCCCACATGGGTTTTACACCACAACCTTGTACTACTAAAGAGATTGAATATCAACAGAATAGTAAAAGCTCACTTGTTTGAGCAGATGTGCACCAAGGTATAAAGTACAAACACTTTTACCTTTTAGATACAAATTGAATTCACTTTGAAGCACTTGATAAAAGGAGATTTCTGTTTTCTATTGAGCAATAGTGTTTCTTAGAAGTATGCCACAAAAATCTTTTGTCTTATCATGTTTAGAGACTATATATAGAGCCATACAGTGAAGTACCAATGGCTATAAAATGGCTATAATTTTTCTACCAGTGTTTTGGACTCATGTTTCAGACGACAATGCATCCAAAAGGTAAGTCTAAAATGGCACTATTTTAGGCAGAAACAATTTGACACTGTTTATAGGATTTTAGATGCATCTTTTGGATGAAAAATCATCCAAACTACATAATCCAAAATTCTGAGATTTTCAAAACTTTGAAGTCTTTTTCTTTGTGTGCTTCAAGGTAGAAGTCAATTGAATTAAAAGGTAAAGAGACATAGGAATTATTAAGAAATACTTTAATAACACTTCCTCGTCTAGAGTTCTTCCATAAGGACTTCTTGGCATACAATCTCTTTAGCTCGGTCTTCTACTTGATTACCTATTCCTGGATTCCATTGTTCAAGAGTTACTTAGCAATCCTATTTGTATGCCTTGAAAGAATTGGGGTCAAACATATCCCATCACATGTAAATCACACAAGTTAATCCTCATCAATGTTTGTCATAAGTCAAAACATAGGAGAATGCCCTTATGGCTAACAAACCTCATCTTACATATGGCATTGTCTTTTAGGCCATATAAATAAGAATCAAATTTCTAAGTTACATAAACTTGGTGACTTAGGATCATTTAATTATGAATCATATGGCACGTGTGAATCTTGTTTACTTGGTAAAATAGCTAAAACTCCTTTTTTTTTTTTCTGAAAATGAGAAGGGCTAAAGAATTATTAGAACTAATATATAATGATGTATGTGGCCCAATATCTATACAAGAAAGATAAGGTCATACTATTTCATAACCTTTATCAATGATTATTCACGATATGGGTATTTATATTTAATGAAATACAAATTTAAGGCCTTTGACAAGTTCAAAGACGTCAAGAAGGAAGTACAAAAACAACTTGGGAAAAGTATCAAGACTCTAAGATCTTATCGAGAAGAAGAATACTTAAGCTAAGAGTTTCAAGGTTATCTTAGAGATAATGGGATATTATCTTAATAGACTCCACCATATAAACCTTAACATATTGGTGTATCTGAGAGAAGGAATCAAACACTTCTAGACATGGTACGGAACATGATAGCTCTTGCAGACTTACCAAAATTGTTTTGGCAGTATGCACTAAAGACTTTTGTTTATATTTTAAACAAAGCTCCATAAAAAATGGTTGAGGTTGGGATGTATGCCTTCTTAGACAAGGTTTCTGATGTGATCTTGATTTGTATAAATAAAAGTATAATTCATAGAAATTATTTATGAATTTTTCATTTTTTTGTGCATAATTTCATTGGAAAAAACCCATTGTGTTTAGGTAAATGGTTCATGTGAATGGAGGACTTTCACAGTAAGGTATGGACCATAGGTTACTTAACACATAAACTATTATTCTTAACCGAACGATAAGAATAGGAATCTCATCTTGGTAAGGTTACTAGGTTATGAATTCTAAATATGAAATGCCTTACCTTTAGCCAATGAATAGTCTTCTTATTTCTTAACACAAGCATATTTCGAATACGTAGAATTGGACCTGTAGTAGTGGTTTTCAAAAGTACTACATGGTAGAAAGCTAGACTACTATCGCTACAGCGAGGACTTATAGTCTACAGCTTGAGTATGAGTTAGTGGTCATATGAAGCTGGAAGCGTATGCTTTGATGTACTAAAGTTGAGGTTCTATTGTAGGACTGATATACTTGTATGTTGGGTATATGTAACTAGTTAATTAAGATAGATTTGTACAAGATATCATTTATTCTATATCATCTTTTGTGGTTGTCTAAATGATCTAAATATCCAAGACCTTGGAAAATATGACTTAGATATTCACCTTAGGGTAGCTCCATTGGAAAGTGCAAATATTCTAAGAAGTCGTGGATATTGGACTAGAAGCCTAAGGATGGTAGATGTCTTTTAGAAAGACGTTAATACACTTAACCTCTTTAAATATACGACGATGTGTAGAGGGATATTTTAGTTATTACACCTGTAGGTTGGAGATATTGCTAATACAATATTGTCCTTGGGGTCAATATTTCTTTATGATGATATTATGAAATATTTAAATAGTAAAATAAGGGTATTTATAAAGCAAGGGTATTTTGGTCATTTTAGTAGCTAAGGCAATTTGTCTTTTTGGTCCTTGGAATAATCCATAAGTCCTAATTAATTTTGGGTTGAGGAAATAGTCTTACTTAAAAAGATTTTATTTTATTCAGGAAGTCTAATTAATTACTAGACTGAAATAAAATAAAAGTTAAAGAGAAATTACAATTAAATTTATTATTAGGTCTAACTAGTTAAATAATTATTCAGTACCTAAGCCCAGATTGAATAATTAGAAAATTTACCTGTACCTAAACCGGATAAAAGGCTTGAATAATTATTTTGGTCTATTTGGGCTCATTATTTATTTTTTATTATTTTTATAAGCTCAATAAATAAATAATTAATGTTTATTATTTTTTTGTGCTCATTGTGGTCTAGGAAAAATAATAAAAATATTTTTGGCGCAATAGCATTGACCAAAGATTTTTTATCGTTCACAGAATAGAAGAGTTTAGGGTGAGCTAAATATCTTCTATTGATAACTTCTATGTGTTTTGAAATACCAAAACCCTGCTGTATTGTGAAAATAATAATAATAATAAAAACCCCATGTGTATCAATTGGAATACACTACAGTGAAAAAAAAAAAAAACCTGACAAGGATTCTACTTTTCGTCTCTCGATTTTTCCCTTCTAGTTCTTTCTTAGTTATGCTAATTGGTGGCAGACGTTCAAGATGTTGGTGTTGTGCCTTAGAGGCAATCACTTGTAAATTGTATATGACACATTTTTTTTTTTATAAACCTAGGCATTATTTATCTTTCAGTTTGTTTTGTTTACTTTCATGTAAAACAACTGCTAGATAAAGTTCCTAGTACTACATTGTGTCAAAGAAATTATGATAGCGATCATGATGTGAAATTCCAACTACACTGTATAGTGTTAGTACTTCAATAATCCCTAGTTGTAGTATTAATGGGATAGGACATCATTAATCATTAAGACTAGCACATGTTAGACTTCTTGATTTGATCAGGCAGTGGATCTCACATCCGTGAGTATTATGGTACTTAAAGTTAACACGTTGATGCTTGTTAATAGATCAAGGATATTGGATGACCTGACTATGAGATAATCATATCGATAACTATGTAGTACCAGTGATAGAATCTCGCTATAACAAATATGCAAGTATCCTTAAACTTGATATCTCGAAGGCACATTGTTTGCTGAGCATTGCACATTGATTCCAAACTCTAGAGCCAGATCGAGGGTCGCCTGTAGTTGAGAAGGTCAATAAAAATTCACTACTCCTAATACCAGGGGCGAATATCTCACGGCCACTTGTTGGAATTATTACTCGTGAAATCCTTGGCCAAGGTGATTGTGTATTGGAAATAGTTCTAATTGATACACATATAAAGTAGTGGAGTCCTGGTACAAGTACTACTATATTTGGGTCAGAATTAATTTATATTCTTGAGGGTGTTGGCACTAATTCCGTACACCAAAGCGAATGAGATATTGTATGGTGAAAGGAATTCATTGCACTGTAGTTTGTTATTCAACGGTTTATGTCAAGCCACTTGACATCCTGGACTCTTGGGTAGTCATGATGTATTGATAGATACCTCTCATGATCTTTTGAATATAGTTTTATTAATTGATGAATTAATAAACTAATCTTGTTTAGAATTAATATGTTAATTCTAAATTATTAAGGATTAGTAATCTCAAATATATTTTGATTATGTTATATTTGCTACCAGTAGACTAGGAAACGTAATAGGTTACACACAATAGATGATTAAGTACTCAAGGTGTTACTTGATAACATTGTACGGTTAATTGTTAGAAGAAGAAGTTATTATGGTCAACTTATAAATAGTTATAATTATGATATTATGAAATATTTAAAATGTAAAATATAGTTATTTATATAGCAGGGGTATTTTGGTCATTTTAGTAGCCACGACTATTTGTCTTTTTGGTCTTCGGAATACCCCATAAGTCCTGATTAATTTTGGGTTGAGGAAATAGTCTTAGTTAAAAGGATTTTATTTTATTCAGAAAGTCTAATTAATTATTAGACTGAAATAAAAAAAAGGTTGAGAGAAATTAAAATTAAATTCTTTACCGTGTTTAATTGGTTAATTAATTATTTAATGCCTAGGCCCAAATTGAATAATTGGAAAATTTACCTGGGCCTAAACTGCATAAAAGGCTAAAATAATTACTTTGGTCTATTTGGGCTCATTAATTATTTATTGTATTATTTTTATCAGCCCAAAAAATAAATTATTATTTTTTGGGCTCATTGTGGTCTAGTAAAAATAATAAAAATATTTATGGCCCAATAGCCTTGACGAAATGTTTTTTATCGTTTACTGAACAGAAGTGTTTAAGATGAGCTAATTATCTTAGGTTGATAACTTCTGGATGTTTTGAAATACCAAAACTCTAGTGTTTTGTAATAAAAAAAAAAAAAAAAACCCAAACAAGCCTTCTATTTTTCCTCTCTCAATTCTTCCATTCTTGTTCTTTCTTGATTCTACTAATTGATAGCAGATGTTCAAGTTGTTAGTATTGAGCCATAGAGGCAATCACTTGTAAATTGTATATGACACTTTTTTTTTATACATATATAACAAGGCATTATTTATCTTTCAATTTGTTTTCTTTACTTTCATGTAATATAACTGTTAGATAATGTCCTTAGTACAACACTGTGTTAAGTAAATCATGATATGAGATTCCTATTACATTGTATAGTGTTAGTACTTAAATAATCCCTAGACGAAGTATCAAAAAGTCAGGGCATCATTAATGCATTAAGAATAGCACGTGTTAGACTTATTGATTTGATCAAGCAGTGTTTTTCATATCCGTGAGAATTGTGATACTCAAAGTTAACATGTAGATGCCTGTTAATAGATCAAGTACATTGGATAACTTGACTATTAGATAATCACATGGATAACTATATAGTAATAGTGATAGAATCTCCCTATAACAAACGTGCAAGTATCCTTAGATTTAATATATCAAAAGTGCTTTGTTTGTTAGGCATTATACTTTGATTCCATTCTCTAGAGCTAGATCAAGGACTGTCTGTGGGATGGATATTGGGTGCAATGTGAGGTAAATGAAAGTAGTTAGGAGAGCCAATAAAAGATTCACCACACCTAATAGTAGGGGCGAATATCTCACGACCACTTATTGGAATTACCACTCGTGAAATCCTTGGCCAAGGTGATTGTGTAATGAAAACAGTTCCAATTGATACACATGTAGAGTAGTGTAGTCCTGGTACAAGTACTATTGTATTCGTGTCATAATTAATTTATATTCTGGCGGGAGTTGGCACTAATTCAGCACTCCAAACCAAATAAGATATTGTGTGGTAAAAGAAATTTATTGCACTGTAGTTTGTTATTGAAGGGTTCATGTAAAGCCATCGACTTCCAGGACTCTTGGGTGGTCATGATGTGTTGCTAGATACCGCTTATAATCAGCTAAATATGGGTTTATTAATTGATGAATTAATAAACCAATCTTGTTCATAATTAATAGGTTAATTCTAATTTTTTAAGGATTATTAATCTCAAAGACGTTTTGATTAATTCATATTTGCAACAAATAGACAGGGAAACGTAATAGGTCACACACAATATATTATTAAGTACTCAAGATGCTATTTGATAACATTGTAGGGTTAATTGTGAGAAGAAGAAGTTATTGTGGTCAAATTATAATTAGTTATAATTTTAGGTCAAATTGCAATAGTTAATATATATGGTTTTCAAATGCAATTGGTGAATTCTAATTGGATTAGAATTCATAGAAACGTGTTTTTCTGTGTTTTTCCTAGTATTACTTTGTAATGCTCTCTTGTCTTTTAATTAGGTGAAAAACACAAAACATATTTGTAACTTTGCTCTCTCTCTCTCTCTCTCTCTCTCTCTCTCTCTCTCTCTCTCTCTCTCATTTTCTATTCTACACGGAGGAAAAAACCCTAGCCATAAAAGACACTTCTAGCAGAGAGTTTTCTTTGTTTTCCTTGAGTCCCTCATGTGGATACCATTAGAGGCAATCCTCGCTTGAACTTTAGTGGCCGCTGCGAGCAGCTAATCGAAGAATAGAGAGCTGTGTGCTGTGTGGATTTTGTCATCGTGATCGCAATAGTTCAGAATCGAAGAAAACTTGTGTACTGAGGCTACAACAGGTAAATCCCATTACTTACTTTCTTACCCTTTTCAATCGACAAACATATGATCTTCGGGAGGGATTTCGATTTTATTTTCTGCTGCGTGTATGTTCTCACATGGCCGAATCCCAACATAAGAGAGATATTGGCTTGTTTTCCTCGCTTGATTTGTTTCACCAACAATTCTTAGGCGGTTGAATATTCAGAGATTCAAGAGGCTTTGCATTCAATCTTAGGAGGAGTAGACGAATATCAGGTTTTGAGCCAAAAGCATCAACATGTCATGAAAAGATCCCTGTGGTTCAGTCAATTCCTTCAGAACCAAAGAAATTATCTAAGAGCAGAGGTATAAACATTAAAAATGTTCCATTGTGTTGTTTTTCTCTGTGCATTTTTGGTTTCTGTTGGTCTGTATGCATGTTTTTCCATTGTATTTATGCTTCAAGTGGTATTAGACCATGAAGTTTGACAGGCTTATGAAGTATGCTAGTCTAATAAAATTGGCCAAATAAATGTTTGGTTTTTATTCTTGTGATCCTTCGTTGTTTACGGTATGAGATAGTACTTTGTATTACTCACTGTTATGGTTTAGGAACTGTCTACAATTTAATTCTTTGCACAACAATTGCGTAAACCCTTACTTTAAGGGTATAGGCAGATCTTGTTTTTAAATTGATTAAAATCTATATCAGAAATGCCGCCTGTTGATGTCGTGAAGAAGATTTGGAGAAGAACTCTAGAGAAAAATCGCAGAAAAAAAAAACGAGGAAGAAGAGCTGTGCAATGTGCTGCTTGGAATATCCAAGCTACAACGCCACAGCTACGGCTCGATGTGCCGGGAGTCGTGGGATGGCTCGACCCATCTGGGGCTCAAGAGCCGCAGCAAAGCACAAAGCCGATAATTAACCTGATAATTAATTATTTAGGGCTTTAGCCCAAATTGAATAATTGAAATATTAACCAGGTCCTAAGCTAGATAAAAGGCTAATATAATTATTTTGGTATATTTGTGCTCATAAATTATTTATTGGGTTATTTTTATAAGCTTAAAAAATACATAATTAATATTTATTATTTTTCGGGCTCACTGGGTCTAGAAAAAATAATAGAAATATTTGTAGCCCAATAACCTAGACCAAAAGCTTTTTATCGTTCATAGAACAAAAGGGTTTAGGATGATCTCAACATCTTCTATTGATAACTTCCGAGTGTTTTGAAATACCTTAACCCCGGTGTTTTGAGATAAAAAAAGAAAAAAAAAAAAACACCAGTGTGTATCCATTGGGATACACTACAATGGAAAAAAAAAAAAAACCAGGCCTTTTGTTTTTCCTATGTTGGTTTTAAATAATTGATGTTTATCATTTTTTTGGGCTCATTGTGGTCTTGGAAAAATAATAAAAATATGTATGGCCCAATAGCATTGACCAAAGGTTTTTTATCGTTCACAGAATAGAAGAGTTTAGGGTGAGCTAAATATCTTCTATTGATAACTTCTGTGTGTTTTGAAATACTAGAACCCTGGTGTTTTGTGATAATAATAATAATAAAAAAAACCCCCGTGTGTATCCATAGGAATAAACTACAGTGAAAAAAAAAAAAAAAAAACAAGACATGGCTTCCATTTTTCGTCTCTCGATTTTTCCATTCTAGTTCTTTCATAGTTCTGCTAGTTAATGGTAGATGTTCAAGATGTTGGTGTTGTGCCTTAGAGGCAATCGCTTCTAAATTGTATATGACACATTTTTTTTATAAACCTAGGCATTATTTATCTTTCAGTTTGTTTTGTTTACTTTCATGTGAAACAACTGCTAGATAAAGTTCCTAGAACTACACTGTGTCAAAGAAATCATGATAGAGATCATGATGTGAAATTCCAACTACACTGTATAGTGTTAGTACTTCACTAATCCCTAGTCGTAGTATTAATGGGATAGGACATCATTAATCATTAAGACTAGCACGTGTTACACTTCTTGATTTGATCAGGCAGTGGATCTCACATCTGTGAGTATTATGATACTTAAAGTTAACACGTTGATGCTTGTTAATAGATCAAGTATATTGGATGACCTGACTATGAGATAATCACATCGATAACTATGTAGTACCAGTGATAGAATCTCGCTATAACAAATATGCAAGTATCCTTAAACTTGAGATCTCGAAGGCACATTGTTTGCTGAGCATTGCACATTGATTCCAAACTCTAGAGCCAGATCGAGGGTCACCTGTAGGATGGATAGTACGAACAGTGTGAGTTAAACGAAAGAGGTTGAAAGGGTCAACAAAAATTCACCACTCCTAATACCAGGGGCGAATATCTCACGGCCACCTGTTGGAATTATTACTCGTGAAATCCTTAGCCAAGGTGATTGTGTATTGCAAACAGTTCCAATTGATACACATATAAAGTAGTGGAAATGAATTCATTGCACTGTAGTTTGTTATTCAAGGGTTTATGTCAAGCCACTCGACTTCCTGGACTCTTGGGTGGTCATGATGTGTTGCTAGATACTGCTCATGATCTTATTAATATGGTTTTATTAATTGATGAATTAATAAACTAATCTTGTTTAGAATTAATATGTTAATTCTAAATTATTAAGGATTATTAATCTCAAATATATTTTGATTAATTCATATTTGCTACCAGTAGACTGGGAAACGTAATAGGTTACACACAATAGACGATTAAGTACTCAAGGTGTTACTTGATAACATTGTACGGTTAATTGTTAGAAGAAGAAGTTATTGTGGTCAACTTATAATTAGTTATAATTATGATATTATGAAATATTTAAAATATAAAATATAGTTATTTATATAGCATGTGTATTTTGGTCATTTTAGTAGCCACGACTATTTGTCTTTGTGGTCTTTGGAATACCCTGTAAATCCTAATTAATTTTGGGTAGAGGAAATAGTCTTAGTTAAAATGATTTTATTTTATTCAGGAAGTCTACTTAATTATTAGACTAAAATAAAAAAAAAAGTTCGAGAGAAATTAAAATTAAATTCATTACCATGTTTAATTGGTTAATTAATTATTTAACGCCTAAGCCCAAATTGAATAATTTGAAAATTTACCAGGGCCTAAACTAGATAAAAGGCTGAAATAATTACTTTGGTCTATTTGGGCTCATTAATTATTTATTGTGTTATTTTTATCAGCCCAAAGGTCTTATAAAAATAATAAAAATATTTATGGCCCAATAGCCTTGACCAAATGTTTTTTATCGTTTACAGAACGGAAGAGTTTAGGATGAGCTAATTATCTTATGTTGAAAACTTCTGGATGTTTTGAAATACCAGAACTCTAGTGTTTTGTAATAATAAAAAAAAAAAGATCCCCATGTGCATCAATTGGGACACACTACAGTGAAAAAAAAAAAAACCCAAACAAGCCTTCTATTTTTCCTCTCTCAATTCTTCCCTTCTTGTTCTTTCTTGATTCTACTAATTGATAGCAGATGTTCAAGTTGTTAGTGTTGAGCCATAGAGGCAATCACTTGTAAATTGTATATGACACTTTTTTTTATACATATATAACAAGGCATTATTTATCTTTCAGTTTGTTTTCTTTACTTTTATGTAAAATAACTGTTAGATAAAGTTCCTAGTACAACACTGTGTTAATAAAATCATGATATGAGATTCCTATTACATTATATAGTGTTAGTACTTAAATAATCCCTAGTTGAAGTATCAATAAGATAGGGCATCATTAATGCGTTAAGACTAGCACGTGTTAGACTTCCTGATTTAATCAAGCCAGTGTTTTTCACATCCGTGAGAATTGTGATACTCAAAGTTAAAATGTAGATGCTTGTTAATAGATCAAGTACATTGGATAACCTGACTATTAGATAATCACATGAATAACTATATAGTAACAGTGATAGAATATCTCTATAACAAACGTGCAAGTATCCTTAGACTTAAGATCTCCAAAGTGCATTGTTTGTTAGGCATTATACTTTGATTCCAATCTCTGGAGCTAGATCAAGGACTGCTTGTGGGATGGATATTGGATACAATGTGAGATAAATGAAAGTAATTGAGAGAGCCAATAAAGGATTCACCAAACCTAATAGTAGGGGTGAATATCTCACGACCACTCGTTGGAATTACCACTCGTGAAATCCTTAGCCATGGTGATTGTGTATTGAAAACAGTTCCAATTGATACACATGTTGAGCAGTCTAGTCCTGGTACAAGTACTATTATATTTATGTCATAATTAATTTATATTCTGGCGGAGTTGGCACTAATTCAGCACTCCAAACCAAATGAGATATTGTATGGTGAAAGAAATTTATTGCACTGTAGTTTGTTATTGAAGGGTTCATGTAAAGCCATCGACTTCCAGGACTCTTGGGTGGTCATGATTTGTTGCTAGATACTGCTTATAATCAGCTAAATATGGGTTTATTAATTGATGAATTAATAAACCAATCTTGTTCATAATTAATAGGTTAATTCTAATTTTTTAAGGATTATTAATCTCAAAGACGTTTTGATTAATTCATATTTGCTACAAATAGACCAGGAAACATAATAGGTCACACATAATAAAGGATTAAGTACTCAAGGTGCTATTTGATAACATTGTAGGGTTAATTGTGAGAAGAAGAAGTTCTTTTGGTCAAATTATAATTAGTTATAATTTTATGTCAAATTGCAGTAGTTAATATTTATAGTTTTCAATTGCAATTGGTGAGTTCTAATTGGATTAGAATTCATAGAAACATATTTTTCTGTGTTTTTCCTAGTATTACTTCGTAATGTTCTCTTGTCTTTTAATTAGGTGAAAAACACAGAACATATTGGTAACTTTGCTCTGTCTCTCTCTCTCTCTGTTTCTCTCTCTCTCCCCCTCTCTCATTTTCTATTCTACATAGAGGAAAAAACCCTAGCCATAAAAGACTCTTCTAGCAAAGAGTTTTCTTGGTTTTCCTTGAGTCCCTCATGTGGATACTATTAGAGGTAATCCTCGCTTGAACTTTAGTGGCCGCTGGGAGCAGCTGATTGAAGAATAGAGAGCTGTTTGCTGTGTGGATTTTGTCATCGTGATCGCAATAGTTCAAAACCGAAGAAAATTTGTGTACTTAGGCTACAACAGGTAAATCCCATTACTTACTTTCTTACCCTTTTTAATCGACAAACATATGATCTTCGGGATGGATTTCGATTTTATTTTCCGCTGCGTGTATGTTCTCACATGGCCAAATCCCTACATATGAGAGATATTGGCTTGTTTAGCTCACTTGATTTGTTTCACCAATAATTCTTAGGCTATGGAATATTCAGAGATTCAAGAGGCCTTGCATTCATTCTTAGGAGGAGTAGACGAATATCGGGTTTTGAGCCAAAAGCATCAACATGTCATGGAAAGATCCCTGTGGTTCAGTCAATTCCTTCAGAAACAAAGAAATTATCTAAGAGCAGAGGTATAAACGTTAAAAATGTTCCATTGTGTTGTTTTTCTCTGTGCATTTTTGGTTTCTGTTTGTCTGTATGCATGTTTTTCCTTTGTATTTAAGCTTCAAGTGGTATTAGACCATGAAGTTTGACAGGCTTAGGAAGTATGCTAGTCTAATAAAATTGGCCAAATAAATGTTTGGTTTTTATTCTTGCGATCCTTCGTTGTTTACGGTATGTGATAGTACTTTGTACGACTCACTGTTATGGTTTAGGAACTGTCTACAATTTTAATTCTTTGCACAACAATCATGTAAACCCTTGCTTTAAGGGTATATGCAGATCCTATTTTTTAATTGATTAAAATCAGTATCAGAAATGCTGCTTGTTGATGTCGTGAAGAAGAGTTGGAGAAGAACTCTAGAGATAAATCGCAGGAAAAAAAAATGAGGAAGAAGAACTGTGGAACGAGCTACTTGGAGTAGCCAAGCTACATAGCCGCAACTACGGCTCGATGTGCCTGGAGCCGTGGGATGGCACGATCCATCTGTGGCTCAAGAGCTACAGCAAAGCACCAAGCCGACCCACGGCTCAATGAATTTAAATGCATCTTGGGAAGGATGCTTTGTGTCCTCCCCAAGAACTAGTCACAAATTGTGACCAAATTTCATGGGGCAAGTGCGGGCATCCTCGGTTACCGGCACGATGGTCGTGGTTATAGGCCATGATCCAGTGTAATGGGTACGCAAGACCAAGGAAAATTATTTTTTTTTCTTGTAATTTTAGTGCAATTTCTTTTTGTTTTTTGGTCCCATACCTAGCAAAATTATTATTTTTGCAATAGTTAATATTCATTGAATATTTTACAAGAAAAATAATAAACAAGACCATTAATTAAACAAGACCATTAATTAATTTAATTAATGTGTTTAATTATATTCTTTGGGCACTTTGGTTTATAAATAGGAATTCTTGAAAATGTTTAATTTTTTCGAGTATGCTATTTATTTTAATACCTATCTGCACGTTTTCTCAAAAATCAAAGTCTTTGGAATTTGTTTTTTTACAAGGAAAATATTTTCTTTAATTAAATGGTTAATTTTAACTTAAAGAAAAATTAATCCTTTGTTATTTTTTAAAGGTTTTTTATCCTTGACCTAGAAAATATTTTGGATTTAGAAATTTTTGTAAATTAAAATGAAAAACCATTTTATTTATTTTCACAAATAATTTTTTTTGGGGTCAAATAAAAACTTAAAACCAAATTATCTAGAATGGAAATTTTTTAAATTATTAAGTTTTAAATTTAATAAAATTAAACCATGGAAAAATTTCACAAATGGTATAAACCTTGACATAGAAATTTTTATGAGTTAAGATATTTTATTTTTATGTTAAAAGAAAACTTAATGGAATTTTTTCAAAGGATATTTTTCCAAGAAAATCCTTGTTTTAAAAACTTAGTGGGAGAGGGGTTCATCAAGCCTTTGGCTGGGAGAGTCTTTAGAAGACACTTAGACGCCATAGGGTTAGGCACCTATAGACTTACTTAGTCTTAAAGTAATAGTGGGAGATTGTTAGAGTGTATGCCCACTTAGACTAGGTTTATGATATAATCTTGATTTGCATTAATAAAAGTATTATTCTCAAATTTTTTTTTTGAAATTTTCATTAGTTTTTGTGTGCAATTTCACTGGAAAAGACTCATTATGTCTAAGTAAATGATCTGTGTGAATGGAGGTCTTTCATAATAACATATGGACCATAGGTTACTTAAAACATAAACTATTGCTTTTGACTGAATAATGAGAATAGGAATCTCGTCATGGTAAGGTTATTGTATAATAAATTCTAAATGTGGAATAGCTTACATTTAGCCAAGGAGTAGTCTTCTCATTTCATAACATAAGCGTATTCTGAATAAGTAGAACTAGACCGGTAGTAGTGGTTTTAAAAAGTACTATATGGTAGAAACCTAGACTACTACCTTTACAACGTGGACTTAGACTCTACAACTTGAGTATGAATTGGTAGTGCGACGAAGTTAGAAGCGTATACTTTGATGTACTAAAATTGAGGTTCTATTGCAGGACTAATATACTTGTATGTTGGATATATGTAACTAGTTAGTTAAGACAGACCTGTATAAGATAATTTCTATGCGATATCGTCATTTGTGGTTATCCGAATGATATTAATATCTATGGCCCAAGGGAACATGACATGGATTTTTGCTTTTGGGTAGCTTTATTGGAAAGCAAAAATATTCCAAAAAGTCATGGATCATTAGACTAGAAACCTAAGGATGGTAGATGTCTTTTAGAGAAGTGTTAGTACACTTCTTCCTCTCTTAATACACGATGATGTGTAGATGGATATTTTAGTCATTACACCTGTAGGTCGGACAGATTGCTAACGTAGCATTGTTCTTCGGATCAACATTTCCTTACGGTGATATTAGAAAATATTTAAAATATAAAATATAGCTATTTATATACTAGGGGTATTTTGGTCATGTTAGTAGCAAAGGTGATGTGTCTTTTTGGTCCTCGGAATAGCCCGTAAGCCCTAGTTAATTTTGGGTTGAGGAAATAGTCTTAGTTAAAGATGATTTTATTTTATTTAGAAAATCTAATTTATTATTAGACTAGAATAAAATAAAAGATCGAGAGAAATTAAAATTAAATTTATTGTAGGGTTTAACCCGATAATTAATTATTTAGGGCTTTAGACCAAATTGAATAATTGAAAAATTAACCAGGGCCTAAGCTAGATAAAAGGCTTATATAATTATTTTGGTATATTTGTGCTCATAAATTATTTATTGGGTTATTTTTATAAGATTAAAAAATAATTAATTAATATTTATTATTTTTTGAGCTCATTGGGTCTAGAAAAAATAATAAAAATATTTGTAGCCCAATAGCCTAGACCAAAGGCTTTTTATCGTTCATAGAACAAAAGGGTTTAGGATGAGCTCAACATCTTCTATTGATAACTTCCGAGTTTTTTGAAATACCTTAACCCCGGTGTTTTGTGATAAAAAGAAAAAAGGAAAAAAAAAAAAACACCAGTGTGTATCCATTGGGATACACTACAGTGGGAAAAAAAAAAAAAACCAGGCAAGCATTTTGTTTTTCCTATCTTGGTTTTAAATAATTAATGTTTATCATTTTTTTGGGCTCATTGTGGTCTAGGAAAAATAATAAAAATATTTATGGCGCAATAGTATTGACCAAAGGTTTTTTATCGTTCACAGAATAGAAGAGTTTAGGGTGAGCTAAATATCTTTTATTGATAACTTCTGTGTGTTTTGAAATACCAGAACCTCGGTGTTTTGTGATAATAATAATAAAAAAAAAAACTCCAGTGTGTATCAATTGGAATACACTACAGTGAAAAAAAAAAAAAACCAGACAAGGCTTCCATTTTTCATCTCTCGATTTTTCCCTTCTAGTACTTTCTTAGTTCTGCTAATTGATGGCAGACGTTCAAGATGTTGGTGTTGTTCCTTAGAAGCAATCACTTGTAAATTGTATATGACACATTTTTTTTATAAACCTAGGCATTATTTATCTTTCAGTTTGTTTTGTTTACTTTCATGTAAAACAACTGCTAGATAAAGTTCCTAGTACTACACTGTGTCAAAGAAATCATGATAGAGATCATGATGTGAAATTCCAACTACACTGTATAGTGTTAGTACTTCAATAATCCTTAGTTGTAGTATTAATGGGATAGGACATCATTAATCATTAAGACTAGCACGTGTTACACTTCTTGATTTGATCAGGCAGTGGATCTCACATCCGTGAGTATTATGATACTTAAAGTTAACACGTTGATGCTTGTTAATAGATCAAGTATATTGGATGACCTGACTATGAGATAATCACATTGATAACTATGTAGTACCAGTGATAGAATCTCGCTATAACAAATATGCAAGTATCCTTAGACTTGAGATCTCGAAGGCACATTGTTTGCTGAGCATTGCACATTGATTCCAAACTCTAGAGCCAGATCGAGGGTCGCCTGTAGAATGGATATTGGGAACAGTGTGAGTTAAACGAAAGTAGTTGAGAGGGTCAACAAAAATTCACCACTCCTAATACCAGGGGCGAATATCTCACGGCCACCTGTTGGAATTATTACTCGTGAAATCCTTGGCCAAGGTGATTGTGTATTGGAAATAGTTCTAATTGATACACATATAAAGTAGTGGAGTCCTGGTACAAGTACTACTATATTTGGGTCAGAATTAATTTATATTCTTGAGGGTGTTGTCACTAATTCCGTACACCAAAGCGAATGAGATATTGTATGGTGAAAGGAATTCATTGCACTGTAGTTTGTTATTCAAGGGTTTATGTCAAGCCACTTGACTTCCTAGACTATTGGGTAGTCATGATGTGTTGCTAGATACAGCTCATGATCTTCTGAATATGGTTTTATTAATTGATGAATTAGTAAACTAATCATGTTTAGAATTAATAGGTTAATTATAAATTATTAAGGATTATTAATCTCAATTATATTTGGATTAATTCATATTTGCTACCAGTAGACTGGGAAACGTAATAGGTTACACACAATAGAGGATTAAGTACTCAAGGTGTTACTTGATAACTTTGTACGGTTAATTGTTAGAAGAAGAAGTTATTGTGGTCAACTTATAAATAGTTATAATTATGATATTATGAAATATTTAAAATGTAAAATATAGTTATTTATATAGCAGGGGTATTTTGGTCATTTTAGTAGCCACGACTATTTGTCTTTTTGGTCTTCGGAATAACCCGTAAGTCCTAATTAATTTTGGGTAGAGGAAATAGTCTTTGTTAAAATGATTTTATTTTATTCAGGAAGTCTAATTAATTATTAGACTGAAATAAAAAAAAAGTTGAGTGAAATTAAAATTAAATTCATTACCTTGTTTAATTGGTTAATTAATTATTTAATGCCTAAGCCCAAATTGAATAATTGGAAAATTTACCTGGGCCTAAACTAGATAAAAGGCTGAAATAATTACTTTGGTCTATTTGGGCTCATTAATTATTTATTGTATTATTTTTATCATTATTATTTTTTGGGCTCATTGTGGTCTAGTAAAAATAATAAAAATATTTATGGACCAATAGCCTTGACTAAATGTTTTTTTTTATCGTTTACAGAACAGAAGAGTTTAGGATGAGCTAATTATCTTCCGTTGATAACTTCTGGATGTTCCGAAATACCAGAACTCTAGTGTTTTGTAATGAAAAACAAAAATAAAAAGAACCCCATGTGTATCAATTGGGACACACTAAAAAAAAAAAAAAAAAACCCAAACAAGCCTTCTATTTTTCCTCTCTCAATTCTTCCCTTCTTGTTCTTTCTTGGTTCTACTAATTGATAGCAGATGTTCAAGTTGTTAGTGTTGAGCCATAGAGGCAATCACTTGTAAATTGTATATGACACTTTGTTTTATACATATATAACAAGGCATTATTTATCTTTCAATTTATTTTCTTTACTTTCATGTAAAATAACTGTTAGATAAAGTCCCTAGTACAACACTGTGTTAAGGAAATCATGATATGAGATTCCTATTACATTATATATTGTTAGTACTTAAACAATCCCTAGTCGAAGTATTAATAAGACAGGGCATCATTAATGCGTTAAGACTAACACATGTTAGACTTCTTGATTGGATCATGCGGTGTTTTTTACATCTGTGAGTATTGTGATACTCAATGTTAACATGTAGATGCTTGTTAATAGATCAAGTACATTGGATAACCTGACTATTAGACAATCACATGGATAACTATATAGTAACAATGATAGAATCTCCCTATAACGAACGTGCAAGTATCCTTAGACTTAAGATCTCCAATGTGCTTTGTTTGTTAAGCATTATACTTTGATTCCAATCTCTGGAGCTAGATCAAGGACCGCCTGTGGGATGGATATTGGGTACAATGTGAGATAAATGAAAGTAGTTGAGAGGGCCAATAAAGGATTCACCGCACCTAATAGTAGGGGCGAATATCTCACGATCACTTGTTGGAATTACCACTCGTGAAATCCTTGGCCAAGGTGATTGTGTATTGAAAACAGTTCCAATTGATAAACATGTAGAGTAGTCTAGTCTTGGTACAAGCACTATTATATTTGTGTCATAATTAATTTATATTCTGCGGGAATTGGCACTAATTCAGCATTCCAAACCAAATGAGATACTGTATGGTGAAAGAAAATTATTGCACTGTAGTTTGTTATTGATGGGTTCATGTATAGCTATCGACTTCCAGGACTCTTGGGTGGTCATGATGTATTGCTAGATACCGCTTATAATCAGCTAAATATGGGTTTATTAATTTATGAATTAATAAACTAATCATGTTCGTAATTAAGAATTTAATCCTAATTTTTTAAGGATTATTAATCTCAAAAACGTTTTGATTAATTCATATTTGCTACAAATAGATCGAGAAACGTTATAGGTCAAACATATTAGAGGATTAAGTACTCAAGGTGCTATTTGATAACATTGTAGGGTTAATTGTGAGAAGAAGAAGTTATTGTGGTCAAATTATAATTAGTTATAATTTTAGGTCAAATTGCAATAGTTAATATTTATAGTTTTCAATTGCAATTGGTGAATTCTAATTGGATTAGAATTCATAGAAACGTGTTTTTCTGTGTTTTTCCTGGTATTACTTCGTAATGTTCTCTTATCTTTTAATTAGGTGAAAAACACAGAACATATTGGTAACTTTGTTCTCTCTCTCTCTCTCTCTCTCTCTCTCTCTCTTTCATTTTCTATTCTACACGGAGGAAAAAACCCTAGCCATAAAAGACCCTTCTAGCAGAGAGTTTTCTTTGTTTTCCTTGAGTCCCTCATGTGGATACCGTTAGAGGCAATCCTCGCTTGAACTTTAGTGGCCGCTGGGAGCAGCTGATCGAAGAATAGAGAGCTTATTGCTGTGTGGATTTTGTCATCGTGATCGCAATAGTTCAGAACCGAAGAAAACTTGTGTACTAAGGCTACAACAGGTAAATCCCATTACTTACTTTCTTACCCTTTTTAATCGACAAACATATGATCTTCGGGAGGGATTTCGATTTTATTTTTCACTGTGTAAATGTTCTCACATGGCCGAATACCTACATAAGAGAGATATTAGCTTGTTTTCCTCGCTTGATTTGTTTCACCAGCAATTCTTAGGCGGTGGAATATTCAGAGATTCAAGAGGCTTTGCATTCATTCGTAGGAGGAGTAGACGAATATCAGGTTTTGAGCCAAAAGCATCAACATGTCATGGGAAGATCCCTGTGGTTCAGTCAATTCCTTCAGAACCAAAGAAATTACTAAGAGCAGTGGTATAAACATTAAAAATGTTCCATTGTGTTGTTTTTCTCTGTGCATTTTTTGTTTCTGTTTGTCTGTATGCACGTTTTTCCTTTGTATTTACGCTTCAAGTGGTATTAGACCATGAAGTTTGACAGGCTTAGGAAGTTTGCTAGTCTAATAAAATTGGCCAAATAAATGTTTGGTTTTTATTCTTGCGATCCTTCGTTGTTTATAGTATGTGATAGTACTTTGTTAGACTTACCGTTAAGGTTTAGGAACTGTCTACAATTTTAATTCTTTGCACAGCAATCATGTAAACCCTTTCTTTGAGGGTATATGCATATCCTATTTTTAAATTGATTAAATTCTGTATCAGAAATGCTGCCTGTTGATGTCGTGAAGAAGAGTTGGAGAAGAAATCTAGAGAAAAATCGCAGAAAAAAAAACGAGGAAGAAGAACTGTGCAACGAGCTGCTTGGAATAGCCAAGCTACATAGCCGCAGCTACGCCTCGATGTGCCTGGAGCCGTGGGATGGCACGGCCCATCCGTGGCTCAAGAGATACAGCAAAGCACCATGCCGACCCACGGCTCGATGAATTTAAATGCATCTTGGGAAGGATGCTTTGTATACTCCCCAAGAACTAGTCACAAATTGTGACCAAATTTCCTTGGGCAGGTGCGGCCATCCTCGGTTACCGGCACGATGGTCGTGGTCTATAGGCCATGATCCAATGTAATGGGTATGCAAGACCAAGGAAAATTATTTATTATTTTTTCTTGTAATTTTAGTGCAATTTCATTTTCTTTTTTGGACCTATACCTAGCAAAATTTTTATTTTTGCTATAGTTAATATTCATTGAATATTTTGCTTGAAAAATAATAGTAAAGGATTTTAGGATTAAACAAGACCATTAATTAATATAATTAATGTGTTTAATTATATTCTTTGGGCACTTTGGTTTATAAATAGGAATTCTTGAAAGTGTTTAATTTTTTCGAGTATGCTATTTATTTTAATACCTATTTGCACGTTTTCTCAAAAACCAAAGTCTTTGGAATTTTTTTTTTACAAGGAAAATATTTTGTTTAATTAAATGGTAAATTTTAACTTAAAGAAAAATTAATCCTTGGTTATTTTTTAATGATTTTTTATCCTTGACATAGAAAATATTTTGGATTTAGAAATTTTTATAAATTAAAATGAAAAACCATTTTAATTTATTTTCACAAAGATTTTTTTTTGGGGTCAAATAAAAACTTAAAACCAAAGTATCTAGAAAGTTTTAATGGAAATTTGTTAAATTATTAAGTTTTAAATTAAATAAAATTAAACCATGGAAAAATTTCACAAATGGTATAAACCTTGACATAGAAATTTTTATGAGTTAAGATATTTTATTTTTATGTTAAAAGAAAACTTAATGGAATTTTTTCGAAGGATATTTTTCCAAGAAAACCCTTGTTTTAAAAACTTAGTAGGAGAGGGGTTCATCAAGCCTTTGGCTGGGAGAGTCTTCAGAAGACACTTAGACGTCATAGGGCTAGGCACCTATGGACTTACTTAGTCTTAGAGTAATAGTGGGAGATTGTTAGAGTGTATGCCCTCTTAGACTAGGTTTATGATATAATCTTGATTTGCATTAATAAAAGTATTATTCTCAATTTTTTTTGGGGTGAAATTTTCATTAGTTTTTGTGCACAATTTCACTAGAAAAGACCCATTATGTTTAAGTAAATGATCTGTGTGAATGTAGGTCTTTTATAATAACATATGGACTATAGGTTACTTAAGACGTAAACTATTGCTCTTGACTGAATAATGAGAGTAGGAATCTTGTCATGGTAAGGTTATTGTATAATGAATTCTAAATATGGAATAGCTTATATTTAGCCAAGGAGTAGTCCTCTCATTTCATAACATAGGCGTATTCCGAATAAGTAGAACTGGACCTGTAGTAGTGGTTTTAAAAAGTACTATATGGTAGAAACCTAGACTACTACCTTTACAACATGGACATAGACTCTACAACTTAAGTATGAGTTGGTAGTGTGATGAAGTTAGAAGCGTATACTTTGATGTACTAAAATTGAGGTTCTATTGCAGGACTAATATACTTGTATGTTGGATATATGTAACTAGTTAGTTAAGATAGACCTGTATAAGATAGTTTCTATGCTATATCGTCATTTGTGGTTATCCGAATGATGTTAATATCTATGGCCCAAGGGAACATGGCATGCATTTTTGCTTTTGGGTAGCTTTATTGGAAAGCAAAAATATTCTAAAAAGTCATGGATCATTAGACTAGAAACCTAAGGATGGTAGATGTCTTTTAGAGAAGTATTAGTACACTTCTTCATCTCTAAATAAATGACGATGTGTAGAGGGATATTTTAATCATTGCACCTGTAGGTCGGACAAATTGCTAACGCAGCATTGTTCTTGGGATCAACATTTCCTTATGATGATATTAAGAAATATTTAAAATGCAAAATATAGCTATTTATATATTAGGGGTATTTTGGTCATGATAGTAGCAAAGGTGATGTGTCTTTTTGATCCTCGGAATAGCCCGTAAGCCCTAATTAATTTTGGGTTGAGGAAATAGTCTTAGTTAAAGATGATTTTATTTTATTTAGAAAATCTAATTTATTATTGGACTAGAATAAAATAAAAGATCGAGAGAAATTAAAATTAAATTTATTGTCGGGTTTAACCCGATGATTAATTATTTAGGGCTTTAGCCCAAAATGAATAATTGAAAAATTATCCTGGGCCTAAGCTAGATAAAAGGCTTATATAATTATTTTGGTATATTTGTGCTCATAAATTATTTATTAGGTTATTTTTATAAGCTTAAAAAATAAATAATTAATGTTTATTATTTTTTGAGCTCATTGGGTCTAGAAAAAATAATAAAAATATTTGTGGCTCAATAGCCTAGACCAAAGGCTTTTTATCGTTCATAGAATAGAAGGGTTTAGGATGAGCTCAACATCTTCTATTGATAACTTCCGAGTGTTTTGAAATACCTTAACCCCGGTGTTTTGTGATAAACAAAAAAGAAAAAAAAACACCTATGTGTATCCATTGGGATACACTACAATGGGGAAAAAAACTAGGCAAGCCTTTTGTTTTTCCTATCTTGGTTTTTCCCCTCTTCGTCTTTCTTCGTTTTGCTAATTAATAGCAGAGGTTCAGGAGAGATAGAGGCTTGTTTTCCTCACCTGATTTGTTTCACCAACAAGGCTTAGGTGGTGGAATATTCTAAGATTGAAGAGGCTTTGAATTCATGCCAAGGTGGAATAGACAGATAATCGTTTCCGAACAAGAAGCATCAACGAGTCGTGGAGAGATCCCTATGGTTGTTAACTCTCTTAGCACCAAAGAAATTATCTAAGTGCAGAGGTATAAATGTTAAAAACCTTCCATTGTGTTGTTTTTCTTTGTACATTTTTTGTTTCTATTTGTTTGTATGCATGTTTTCCTTTTATATTTAATATTTAGTTGACACTAACCCATTTGAGTTATTTTTTGGTAAGAAACCAATGTGATCTCACTTGAGAATATAGGGTTGCCCAACCTTTGTCAAAAAGCTATTGTCAAACAAACTTGAGAGTAAATCTGACAAGTGTTTAGTTGTTGAATATCCGAAAGAGTTATTTGGATATTACTTCTACCTCCTTTCAGAAAACAAAATGTTTGTTTTGAAGCATGCTATTTTCTTAGAGAATGAGCACATGCTCAAATGGGACAGTTAGAGTAAAATTGAACTCAGTGAAGTTCAAAAAGAACAAAAAATATAGATAAACCCTCTGATCCCATATCAATTGAGAGAATAGATAAACTTTCGTCTACACAAGAACCTCTTAGGTCGAGTTGGATACGTGCAAAACATGAGAGATATGGATTTCTCATAAGTAACAACAATAACATATTGTTTATAGATGAAGATGAGACTACTACTTACAAGGATTTGTTGAATAGTTCAGAATCTGACAAATGACTTGAATCCATGAAGTTAGAGATAGATTCCATGTACGACAACCAAGTATGGGCTTTGGTTGATCTACCCAAAGGAATCAAACTTGGTGGGGGCAAATGGGTTTTCAAGAAGAAAATCAACATGGATGGTGACATAGTTATCGATAAACCACGACTGGTTGCTAAGTGATGGGAATAAAACTCACTAAGAAGTTCAATCTCAAGAAGGGGGCATGACCTTGCAAGGTCCAATAGTGATTTCCAATTGCTCATAAAATTATGTTTGAAGATGAAAAAGATATGGATGGATGTTGAAGATAGTCAAGAGCTAAACTTGATGACTATCCAAGAGGAACCCCAACAAAAACTCATGCCAGTACCAAAGGAGGAAGAAAAGAGCGAAGCACAGCTAATTAGTGCTATCCTAAGCCAACTAAACCGGTGCCGACACTGGTTGTGGACTGCAGGAGAACTATTCATGTCGAGCGAAGACCCGACGCCCTAGTGCCTAAATCGGCACCGACTCATGTCGAGGTCCGAGATCCATGTTTTGCGATTTTTGAAGTTTTTTCCGATTTCTTTCTATTTTAAATTTTTGTAAAGACCTTTGAACGCCTTAATTTTTCTTAGGACCTCAGGAAACACTTTGCTAGGGTTCTGGTAGTATAAATACAATTTTTTGTGATTTGATAAGACAATTTACATACTTTATTCAAATTTGAAGAGAGAGCCTTGAGAGGTCTTTGCCTCTTTGTTTATCTTGTTCAAGACCATGCTGAAGTTTAGTCCTCCTATTGAATGAGTCTCAAAATCTTTTGGATAATTCAATGTAATTTCTCTTGATTGGGTCTTGGTTGCTTTACTCTTCTAATGTTGAACTTCAATATCATTAATTGGGTGCCTATAGTCTTTACTCTTTTGTTCTTGACTACCTTTGTTGTCTCAAGAATATTTGGGTGAATCTATAGTTGATCTTGCTACTATTCTTATGGGTCTTTGATGCCTAGATTTTCAAGGGTTTGCTAGAGTGTAGATAAATAGTTATATTCCTCCATTTTTAGCAACAAATTCCACTGTCTTGGTTCCCTTTTATGAGCTAAGATATTAGCCATTTGTTCTATCAATTTAACCAAGAAAACCACTCAATATCATATCAAAAAGTTTGGTATTGATGCATATTTTTTAGTGTAGAAAATATTACCAACAATGTTCACAATCAATTAGGCTTTAATTAAAATGCCAACCACTAAAATCACACATACAGGCAAGTATACCCATCATATAGTATAGGGAATAGCAAGTATCGAATCCACGAGAACGTAGGCTTCCACCATACTTTACTCAAATCTTTATTGTTTGGCCAACAAAATAAAGGAATAGAAATAAATAAACAAATAACCTAATCTACTCGAGAAAATCAAGTAGCACAAGAAAAGTGATAAGGATAATTAAGGAGTGAGACTAAGGAAAAAAGACATCTAAATCCAAAGAAATTCTTGAATACAAAATAATGATTGACTAGAAACTCTCTCAATTCAGTATTATCTTGGCATCAGGAAGGATTAAAGTAGACCCACTTCGTTTGCAATCCATGGAATCACTATCTTCTAGTTAAATTAGTGAACGTAGTTTGTCTCAACTTATTTACCAAAAAGATGTATTAAAATGAATCCTCACACAAATCCCTATATTCTAGGTGATTTAAGCATGAAATTAGCAAATGAATCTAGATTCTAGCAATCATCAATCAATATTTGATTACTTAGTCTTAACCTCTAACCTCTTTTTCAAGCAAGTTAAGAATAACAAGTATTGAATAAATAGTTTGTCATTCTCTCGTAACATTATTTTTTAAGTTAATTAGAAGAGAACTAATCAATCCAACTAGATATTATGCTCAAGTAATCAAACACCAATGATAGCAATAAATTGATTAAAGAACTAAAATCAATACAAAATCATGAATGCAAAAGAATATCATCTAAAAATAATTAAAATACTAATATCAAATTGTCAATAAATTACAAAGAAAAGAAAAAGATACAATTCATAGACAAGTAAGGCCTCTTCTTCTTCTTCCTTGAAACCTTCTTGTGCAACCTCCTCTTCTTCTCCAAGAATTCTCATTGATCCTACTAATTCTTTGTGTTTCTCTAGGAGTTTTCTAAAGATATTA
The DNA here is from genome assembly GCA_026120185.1 of Voacanga thouarsii. Lineage (NCBI taxonomy): Eukaryota > Viridiplantae > Streptophyta > Magnoliopsida > Gentianales > Apocynaceae > Voacanga > Voacanga thouarsii. The sequence continues at coordinate 257,809 of JANUWF010001030.1, forward strand.
TATTGAAGAATTGAAAACTATGAATACTCTCTTTTACATTACCATTGTCTTGTATTTATAGGAGTTCTAATTGCCAAAAAGTGTGTACAATAGTCCTTTTCCGTAGTTGAAAGAGTTTCCAAAAGAATCAAACTGAAATTACCAAAATCTACTTGAACATGAAAATTCACTGACTCTTATCAGAATGGACCTGGTGCCGGGTCCATTCGACCCACCTGGCATGGTTCCAATATGTTTTCTCCAAAAATTTGCACTTTTCCAGAACAGGCTTGGTGCCTGGTGCCTTAGTTGGACCTAGCACTGAGTCCAATCTTGAAAATTTTTACTTTTTGCTTAAAAACTACTTAATTTTGCACAAATTTGTCAAAAACACTTTGTACATGCAAAATGTCAAATAGGAAGGAATATGCCTAGTTATTACAACAAAATTATCTCAAAACAACATCGAATAACAAGTAAAATAATGGTGATTTTAGCCCCTATAGCATACCCCCACACTTGAACATTTTCTTATCCTCAAGTAAACAAGATTTAAAACACTAAACATTTTAAGTAAGACAAAACAATTTTGCAAATTTTTCCTTAGAAAATTCATCGATAATGAAGGCAGAACCATCTTCCAACCTCAAATACAAACTTGTCATTCATTCAACCATTTGAAAACCTTTCCAACTCATGTATTAAATCATACAATCCCAAGGCCATCAAAGTTAAGTTAAACAAGCTTATATCTAGTACAAGAAAATTATCCTACTCCTCAAGCAAAAACATAGATAATATAAACGATACAAGTCAAGCCATTTAGCTAATTCAAGTATTATAAACTCAAATTTACACAACTTAAATTAATAAAACAAGGAAAACACTCCACTCTTCTTTTTCATTTTTGATTTTGGGAATTGATAGGATCAAGTGCGTGGATTTCTCTTCACACACCGTATTGGCCCCCTTATAGTCATCATCATTTTTTCAGCAATTTTCTTTTTCTTTCTTCTTTCTTTCCTTACCTTCTCGCTTTCGGGATAGCCTCAAGAGAGTGTGATGCTTCTTTGTTTCTTTTCTTCCACCACCATATTCGACCCCTTTAAGGCAAAAGGCTTCTTTCTTTTCTTTTCAACAAATGAAAGCAATAAATTTTTTAACTCACATTCCTTCTTCACAACTCAAAGTCAAGCAAACTTTAAATCTGTAATACAAGAATTAATCAACAACTCTTCTCATATTTAATCACATCATCCATATTCAAACTCAAAGAATAAAACAAAACATAAATACCCAATATAACCAAGGTTAACTTAAATTCTCAAGACTTATTAAAATTCAACTTAATATATAAGTTTACTTTTTAAATAAAAATCAAACCATAATGAATGACAAATCCATATCCAAAGTTAAAAAGAAAATCATCACTCCATTTTAGACAAATAAGCTCAATTTAGCTCCAAATCTCCAAATTTTCAAATTTTCAAAATTTTCAAAATTTTACAAAGAAAACACCAAGATAATTAATTAAAAACTTGGACAAAAAATGTTACTAAACCACTCCCCTACACTTAAACCAGGCAATATCCTCATTGGCTAAAAATTAACATAAGAAAGCACCTCCAAAAGGACCAAATCTAATAAAGGGGTAGAAAGTTGCAGCAATACTTCCCAAGTGCAATAAAGTGCCAATAGATATCAACACTAAAAATAGAGAGAAGAGCTTATTCAAGAGGATTCTATTCAAAACCTTTAATAGAAAACATAAATAAAAACACAAAAAAGATTAACTAAATAAAAACACACCTAAATAAAAGAAAAAAAACTAAAAAATTCTAAGAAAGCAAATAAAGACATGACTCACTCCCCCACACTTAAACTGGAAAGTATTTTCCTTATTTGGGAGAGAAAAAACAAAACACTTAACTGACTAAAGAAAATTAAACCCAAGACAAATAGACAAACTCTTTTCACTCATCATACTTTCTCATCATCCATTTGTAAAAGAAATTAATGCTCATTAGAAAACAAAGGGATGATGAATGTAGAAAGAAGGGAGGTTTTTGAAAAAAAAAAAATCATGTTTATGAAAATAATTTTTCTCTGTAAAACAAAACACATGACCCTCATTCTTAAACATTCCTTTAGACCTATAAATAACTTTTTCAACATATAAGTGCACAGGATATCTAAAGAATGCATCAAACTTGAAACCACCATTTTTCCCTTCAAAAGATTTGTCACAATGAAAATTCCTCTTAAAACTTAGCATTTGATTTTTCAAAGATGGGATCAAGAAATGCTTACTTTTCAATGATTTTACAAATACTAAATTACCTCCCTGAAATTGGGGTGAAAGATAGAAATTACCACCATCCTCTAAGGACTCCTTATAATATAGCAGTGAAAGATCTAACTCTTTGAGGCATGGTAAATTTAACACATCATCAATGGTATCGTTAAGCTTTGTGAGTTGAAAGGTACCTATAAATTCATGTGACAAAGAAAAATTAGAAATATTAGAGAATAGATTAGAATCACAACTTTTCCCCGTTATATTAGGTAAGTGTTCCTCATATCCTCTCTCCTCTTCTTAGGGGTCCTCTTGTGTAAGTGTATGGACCTTTATGGCATCTTGAACCAACTTGGCTAGTTGTGTTCTTGTAGAAGCCATTCATTGGAATGATTCTTCATGCCACCTAATAGACATGTTTGTGTTGGTAAAAATTGATTTGATTGAAGTTTCAAGTGACGTCTCACTAAAAGCGTTAATCCAAGCTTGCAACCTTGCTAATCTATCATCATTATAGCTCCTTTAACATTGTGCCCATTAATAATTGTCCGTGATGATAGTTTGAACCTCACACTCAAAGAAAAAAAATCAAATAGAAAATAAAAATAAAAACAAACAAAAATAATAGAAAATTAAAGAAATGAAAATTACACAATGTGCATATATTCTAAAAACATCTAAACACAAATGTTAGTGATATATACAAATACATCAAAGGCTGAATCAATAAACTTGAGTGTTTTTTATAGTGCCCATCCTCGACAGTGGCGCCAAAAATTTGATGCGTATTTTTTAGTGTTGAAAATATTACCAACAATGTCCACAATCAATCAAGTTTTAATTAAAATGCCAACTATTAAACCACACATTTGGGCAAGTATACCCATCGTATAGTATAGGAAATAGCAAGTATCGAATCCATGAGAACTTAAGCTCCCACCTGACTTTACCTAAATCTTTATTGTTTAGCCAACAAAATAAAGCAATAGAAATAATTAACCTACTAACCTAATATACTAGAGAAAATCAAGTCACACAAGAAGAGTCACAAGGATAATTAAGGAGTGAGAACAAGGAGAAAAGACATGTAAATAGAAAGAAATCCTTGAATACAAAATAATGATTGACTGGCAATTCTCTCAATTCATTATTATCCTAGCATCATGAAGGATTAAAGTAGACCCGCTTTATTTGCAATCTATGGAATCACTATCTTCTAGTTAAATTAGTAAACGTATTCCGTCTCAACCAATTTACCGAAAAGATGCATTAAAATTAATCTTGACACAAATCCCTATATTTTAGGTGATTTAAGCATGAAATTAGCCAATAAATCTATATTCTAGCATTCACCAACCAATCTTTGATTATATAGTCTTAACCCAACCTCTTTTTTCAAGAAAGTTAAGAATAACTAGTATTGAATTAATTAGTTGGCCATTCTCTCCTAACATCATTTTTCAAGTTAATTAGAAAAGAACTAATCAATCTAACAAGATATTATGCTCAGGTTATCAAACACCAAAGATAGCAATAAATTGATCAAAGAACTAAAATCAATACAAAATCATGAATCCAGAAGAATATCATCTAAAGATAATTAAAACATTAATATAAAATTTTTAATAAATTACAACGAAGAGAAAAAGAAACCACTCATTGATAAGTAAGCATTCTTCTGCATCCTTGAAACCTTCTTGAGTAACCTCCTCTTCCTCTCCAAGAATTCTCCTTGATCCTTCTAAATCTTTGTGTTTCTCTAGGAGTTTTTTAAAGATATTACATTGAAGAATTGAAAACTAAGAAAAATCGCTTGTACAATGTTATTCTCTTGTTTTTATAGGAGTTCTAATTGCTAAAAAGTGTGTACAAGAGTCCTGTTCTATGGTTGAAAGAGTTCCCAAAAGAATCAAACTGATATTGCCAAAATCTTCTTAAATAGGAACATTTGCCGACTCTAATCAGAATGGACTTGGGGCCGGGACCATTTGACTTACCTGGCACCGTGATGAGACTCCACTTCATCATGGAGGTCAAGATCAAGGAGGGGGAGGTATGACCATGCAAGGACAAGGACCAATGACAAGATCTAGGTCCAAGAAGCTTCAAGATGAGTTTGAATTGCTCATAAAACCATGCTTGAGGATAGAAAAGGGTTGGAAGGTTGAGGAAGCTAGCCAAGAGTTCATTTTGATGACTATCCAAGAATGACCCCAACAAAAACTCAAGTAGGCAACAAAGGCAGATGAAACTTGACCAAAGGAGGCCTTCCAGCGGACAGTCGGCACCGGCCCCAAGCAGCCAAACCGGCGCCGGCTTCAACTTGCCCAACAACAGCTTCATTCTAGTGCATGACCAGCCAAAGACAGGGCCTAATCGGTGTCGGCTTGAGGGCCATAGCTGGCACTGGCTCCATCATGGCCAGATGTCTTTTGATGTTTTCTCAGGTTTTCTCTAATTTTAAGTGTTTATAAAGACTTATTAAGACCCTAAACTGTAATAAAACCTTAGGGATTACATAGCTAGGGTTAGGGTAGTATAAATAGTACCTTTAGTGATTTGATAAGACAATTCACCCACTTTAATTCAAATTTGAGAGAGAATCTTGAGAGGTTTTAGCCTCCTTGTTCATCTTGTTGAAGACCATGCTTAAGGGTTAGTCCTCCTTATGAATGAGTCTATAAATCTTTTGGATAATCCAATGTGGTTTCTTTGAATGGGTCTTAGTTGTTTTGTTCTTCTAAGGTTTGTTTGAATTCCATTACTTAGGTGCCTATTTTCTCTATTCTGTTTGTTCTTGTTTGCCTTTGTTACTTCAATAATATTGGGGTGAGATTATAGTAGAACTTTCTACTATTCTTAAGGGTCTTTGAAGCTTAGTTCTTCAAGGGTTTGATAGAGGGTAGGTTGTTATTTCATTTTCTCCTTTTTTGTCCTATGAAGAATCTCTGTTTTTGGTCTCGTTGATTGAGCTGAACACATAACCAACTAAACCACTCACAACACCAAGAAAAAGTCCACACAAGATCATATCAAAGAGTTCGGTATCAGATTAAGGAATGTTTTGATTCCAATCAAAGCTTGAAAGCAGGAAAAGGAGCCTTACAAAGTTGAAGAAAAAGAAAATCGAGAAAATCCCGTAACTCAAAAAAATGCTCCAAAAAGGTCATGAAATCTTTGTTATGTCTTGAATTTTCTTTTGGAAAATTGCTCCTTGATGTTAATATAATCATTAGGAACAAAATTTTCTTGTGGTTGTGGTAAAATTTGGCTTGAATATGGGTGAGAATATTGGTTGTTCATAAGTGACGGGAATTGCATCCAAGATGTTTGATAAATGTTCTATGAGAATGTTTTTTGCTATAGTTGGGAACTTTGATTTTTAATTTTCATTCCTTGGGATATTGGGACTTAGTATATCACCCTATTGTTGAATTCCATGCTCATTGAATTCAACTTTATTAGTGTACACTTGTGATATCTTGTTCTTCATAATCATTGTTCTAGTTGTTCTTGTTTCTTTGTTCTTGCTAATTCTTATTCGTTTCTTTCTTAGAAGTGTTTCTTGTGTGTCTAGTGTTTGTTCTTGTATTGATTGAGTCCACATTTCTTGAAATTCTTAATTAAAACTTATTTGCTTGAGATGCCCAACAAGTGTTTGTTGAAATTTCCCTAAGACCCCCTAATTGGAAATTTTATTTGATTTGTGTAATTCACTAAGTTGGCCTAAAACTTTAGCCATTAGGGAGAATTAGAATTGAACAAAGAGGCTTGAGTATTGGGAAAAAGGCAAGAGGGTGAGCCTATTACTAAAAGAGCCTAAGAGAGCAAACACGAGCGTGGAGTGACGAATCCTTGAGAGCCAACATGCAAGTAAAGTGAGGAATTATTTTCTTCCTAATCTTTTTTGTTTTGTAGGTATAAGTAAGTAAATATTCCATCACTATGGCCCATGATCAAGAGATCTCCAGGCCTAACCTAAGTGGACCTAGTAGACCTCAAGAAGAACAAATTGATGCTAGGGGTTTGCGTGAAGACTTGCAAGTTATGATGAGGACTATGTAAAGTGAAATCCAAAACATGACAAGGGAGTTGATAAATCATGTTGGATAATCTTCTACCGTTGCACAAAAGAGAGGCCAAGGGCGATTTGAAGTACCTAACCCTAGGATGAGGGATGGCGATGCCCATACCCCTCCGTTACATGCCCAACAAGGGGAAGAGTGGGATGAGCACTCAATCAAGAGATTCCAACAAGCTCCTATGAGAGGTGGAAGACTTGGTATAAGAGGAGGACGAGGTAGGGGCCAAGAAAGGAATGGTGGGAACAACCTAAACGGGTTAGAAAGAGAGATTGAGGGAGTTGATGAATGGTATGAGGGGGAACAAGTTGAAGCCCTTAGGGAACACCATAGAGGATGGGGCAATAGAGGAGGTAGGAGAGAAGGAAATGATGAGGAGAAGGAGTTGAACCACATCAAATTGAAAGTGCCCACATTCTACGGCAAGAGTGACCCCGGAGCATATTTTGAGTGGGAGAGCAAGATAGAGATCTTCCTAGAAAGTCATACCTATAGTAAGAGGTCAAATGTGAGGTTGGCTATTTTGGGATTTTCGTAGTATACTTTGGTTTGGTGGGAGCAAGTTAGTGCACAAATGAAACAAATGGGAGTGAAAACTGTGGTTAGTTGGAATTTGTTGAAAGATATGATGTGGGCAAGGATTATACCACACCATTACTACAATGATCTTTATGAAAGCTCCAATCACTCAAGAAAGAGAACAAGAGTGTGGAAGATTGCCATAAAGAGATGGAAGTTATGTTGATGAGGGCTCAAATCATTGAGGATACTAGAGCAACGAGGGCAAGGTTCTTGGGAGGATTAAATAGGGAGGTTGCTAATTTGGTAGAATTTGTTAGAGTTGTGCCCTAGAGGTAATCATTTGTACATTGTACATGACACATTTTATTTTAATAAAAAGGCATTATTAATCTTTCAGTTTATTTTGTTTACTTTAAGTAATATAACTGTTCGAAAAAGTCCCAAGTACAACACAGTGTTAAGGAAATCATGATAGAGATTATGATATGAGATTCCTACTACATTGGATGGTGTTAGTACTTAAATAGTCCCTAGTCATAGTATCAATGAGATAGGATATCATTAATGCGTTTAAACTAGTATGTGTTAGACTTCCTGATTTAATTAGACGGTGGTTCTCATAACCGTGAGTATTGAGATACTCAAAGAAAACACATGGATGCTTGTTAATGGAACAAGTTCATTGGATGACCTAACTTTGAGATAATCACATGGATAACTATTTAGTGCCAGTGATACAATCTCAATATAGCAAACGTGTAAGTATCATTAGCCTTGAGATCTCCAAAGTACTTTATTTGTTGCGCTCTATACTTTGATTCTAATCTCTGGAGCTCGATTGAGGGCCGCCTATGGGATGGATATTGGATACATTGTGAGGTAAACGAAAGTAGTAGAGAGGGTCAATAAAGGATTCACCACTCCTAATAGTAGGGGCGAATATCTCACGGCCACTTGTAGGAATTACTACTCAAAAAGTCCTTGGCCAAGGCGATTGTCTATTGGAAACAGTTCCAAATGATACACATCTAGAGTAGTGGGTTCCTAGTACAAGTACTATTGTATTCGACCAGAATTAATTCTAGAGGAAGTTGGCACTAATTCCGTATTCCAAACCGAATGAGTTATTATATGGTGAAAGGAGTTAATTGCACTGAAGTTTGTTATTGAAGGGTTTATGTCAAGCCACTTGACTTCCTGGATTCTTGGGTGGTCATGATATGTTACTAGATACTACTCATGATCTGGGAATATGGGTTCATTAATTGATGAATTAATAAACCAATCCTGATTAGAATTAAGATGATTAATTTTAATTAATTATGGATTATTAATCTCAATGACGTTTGGATTAATTCATATTCGCTACCAATTGACTGGGAAACCTAATAGGTAACACACAATAGAGGATTATATACTCAAGATGTTATTTGATAACATAGAGGGGTTAATTGCGAGAAAGAGAAGTTGTTGTGGACAAATTATAATTAGTTATAATTTGTGGTCCAAGTTGTAATTGTGGGAACTTGATGTTTCCAATTACAATTATGAAATTCTAATTATTTTAGAATTTTAGATTTTCAATGGATTTTGGAACATATATTGGATATACTCGAAGCCTTAATCCAAGGGTGATCCACACAAAATAGGAATAAAAAAACACACGATCCTCTCTCTCTCTCTCTCTCTCTCTCTCTCTCTCTCTCATTTTGCTGAAAACGAAAATAGCCCTAGCCGCCATCTTTTTTTGCTAACACTGAAAATCTTAGTGCTTGAGTATTCCTTAGTGTGGATTACTATTAGAGATAATCACACACTGTGATTATAGTGGTTAGACATCCAACTCTCGTGGAGTTTGCATAAGAAGATTGCTGGATCGCGCCTCGACTTGAAGAAGATCAATTTTGTTCTTCGGACGATCAAACAAAGGTAAAAAGCTGCTACCTCTATTATCATTATGTCATGTTTTTCACATATAGGCGGGTCCTGGGATGGTATCTTGTTTATTTTCCGTTGCGCCGTATAGGATACGAGTCTAAGATACCCAACTGTGGTATCAGAGCCATGCTATATGTGGTCTACGGACATTGTTTGGCTTGAAAAATTATCTTCATGTATTCGTGTTTATCTTTGTTTATTGTGAAAATCATTTTCACTCGAGTCAAAATTGTTTCGAGCGTTATGGGTTGGGTCCGTATTACAATATGATTATGTTAAAGTCACAGCATATTTCAAAATATGCTTTCTTTAGGTGTTGAAAATTATCTGCAGAAAAACATTTTCAAGAGCATGGTTGTTGCCTTCCATTTCATCTTAATTTTCTATTTTGGTTTTGTTTAAACTAACAAATTGGTTGTTGCTTTGAGCTTTAAAACAGAAAATCTTGCTGAGAATTGTTCTCACTGAAAATTTGCAAATGAAGAAAGCACCAGGAATTGTTTCTGGAAATTTTTGAAAATCACCGCCATTGTTTTAGACCACAGCCGACGTCGGCCTCCAAGCCAACACCAGTTGCGTGCTGTTTCACGAATATTCAAAAATCGTTTTTGGAAAATTTTTCCTAAAAAATCAGAACACAGGAGGCACCGACACTAGCGGGACCGCCGTTATCGTTGCAAGACAGGACCCAAAAACATTTTCTCAAAATTAGTTTTAAGACAAACAATTTTATTTTTCAAGATAGTGATTTTGAAAATTTAAAATTAATGTATTTTTCTAAAATATTGATTTTAGATTTTATTTTATTTTTCAAAAATAATGATTTTGGAATAATAAAAGTATATATTTATTTTATTTAAGCATAGTCAATGACATGGTGGATGGTTATGGACTAAAACTAGTTATATCTGTTCAAGCATTTTACAGTTTTGGTTTTTTTTTTAAGAAATAGGGCATGCGTGTCCTGCCTTCTCTAGAATTCTTGTGTTATTTTCTTCTCATCTAACTCCCCTCGAATGTAACTCATGGTTTTCTTTCTTTGGGAAATTATGTAATTAGTTTACATAGGTTAGATAAGAATAGAATTATTTTTAATTTTGGAGATGGCAACCAAAAAAAAAGTGAGAAGGTAAGACCTTCTACTTAAATCATGCATGAACACATAGGGTTAACTATATTAATTTCTTTTATGGCTCAAAGAAATTAATTTAGGAAAAGTCCATAATCATATTTATTACCATGATTATCAATTATGTGGTTTATTGATTTTTATGCATGTCATTCAATGAAATCACTAAAAAGAACAAATCCCTCAATTAATATTAAACCCAATTCCTTCCATTAATATAGTAAGAACGAGAGTCCTTTTTCAAGATCAAGTTATTGGGCAAACCTAAGCCTACTTGACATCAAGCATGTTCAAGTTATGGAATTAAATTCATTTGGAATTAAATTTCTAATTAATGGGTCGTGTTTAACTAAATTCTTTATCCGGGTTGGGCAAACTCAAGCATAAAGAAATTTAGAGGAAAAGTTGGGGTAGCCCAAAAGGCTTTAAGATTAAAAGCTGTTAATCACCCAATGATCTGGTAGTTACAAATGATGTAATTGGTATTGGATACCTACCAATGAACTCAAGGGTGGCTTGTTGGGCAAACCCAAGGTTATTCTTGAGGAATTTAGATACCGCTCCATTAGGAAAGCTTCCAACGGGCTTTCCCGAATCAATAGTAGGGGCTATTGGTTTTAGTAAAATAGTGGAGTAAAAATGCATTTAATTAAAGTCCTAATTATTTGCATATCACGTGCATATACAAGTATCTAATGTTCTCTATCTTTACATCTAGGTTACTTGCATCATGTCAACAAACCTAAACTTTCATAGCATCTTGGAAATGAACAAGTTAACCAAATTAAACTATCTCGACTGCTATAGAAATTTGAGAATCGTTCTCAAATCGGAAAAGTTGCTCTATGTGCTAGATGCTCCTATTCCACCACCACCAGCCTAAGATGCTCATGCTGATGAGCATGCTGTCCACAAGAGGCATAAGAAGGATAGTGATACGGCATCATGTATTGTGCTGGCATCCACGACTCCCGAGTTGCAAAAATAGGACGAGTATATGGATGCTCAATCGATTATACTACATCTTCGAAAACTGTTTGACGCCCAAGCTAGAACTAAGAGATATGAGATCTCAAAGCAACTATTCTGTTGCAAAATGGCAGAGGGTTCTTCTGTGGCCACTCTTGGGCTGAAGATGCTAGGCTTAATAGGGAAGCTTGGATCTCTCGGGTTTGCAATAGATCATGACTTAAGTGTTTACTTAATTCTACAGTTTTTGCCTAATAGTTTCTCACAATTTGTGATTAACTATCAGATGAATAAGATTGAGTCCACAATTCCTGAGTTGATTAATCTCCTCAAAACTACGGAGTCCTCCATGAAGAAGAATTCTAATGCAGTTTTAATGGCAGAATCTTCCTCTTCTAATAAGAAAGTTCAAAAGAGAAGAAGAAGAAGGCTCTCATGAAGCCCAAAAGTGGTGTGAACAAGAAGGACGTAGCTACTAAGGGCCCATGCCATTATTGTGGTAAGGTGGCCCACTGGAGGCGCAACTGCAAAGCCTACTTAGAGACCATTAAGGACAGGAAGCAGAAGGAGAAGCTTACAAGTACCTCTATTTCTACTCCGGGTATGCTTATGATTGAGATAAATATTACTTTTAGAAATGAGATAAGGGTATTAGATATCTGATATGGATCTCATTTGCGCAATAACTTGCAGGGACGAAAGAGCAGTAGAAGGCTAGAGAAAGGCGGCATGGACCTACGTACTACAAATAGGGCAAAGGTTGCTGCACTTGCTGTGGGGACATACGAGATGAACCTGCCTTCGTTATTAATTCTAGAACTGTAAAACTGTTATTATGTACCAGTTTTAATGAAAAACATTATCTCAGTTGCGTGTTTAAACTTATGTGGATTTCATTTAATATTTAAGAATAAATGTTGTTCATTTTCATTGAATAATATTCATTATGGTTCAGCAATTTTGGTTAATTATTTATATGTTCTAGATTTGGATAATCCAGTTCTCAATATAAATAATAAGAAACCTAAAATAGATAACTCTAATACCTCTTTCTTATAGCATTGTCGTTTGGGCCATGTAATCGAAAATCGTGTTTCTAAGTTACACAAGCTTGGTGACTTAGGGTCATTTGATTATGAATCATATAGTATATGCGAATCTTGTTTACTACGCAAAATGACTAAAACTCCTTTGCCAGGAAAAGGAGAACGGGCCAAGGAGTTTTTAGAAGTTATATATTCTGATATATGTGGTCCAATGTCAATACAAGCAAGAGGAGGTTATAACTATTTCATAACCTTTATCGATGATTTCTCATGATACGGGTATTTGTATTTTATAAAATACAAATCTGAGGCATTTGAAAGGTTCAAAGACTTCAAGAATGAAATAGAGAAACAACTTGGCAAAAGAATAAAGACTCTAAGATCTAATCGAGGAGGAGAATACTTGGGCAAAGAGTTTCTAAGTTATTTGAGAGATAATGGGATATTATCTCAATGGACTCCACCATATACACCTCAACATAATGGTGTATTTGAGAGAAGGAATCGAATCATTCTAGACATGGTACGGACCAAGATGGCTTCTGCAAACCTGCTAAAATCATTTTGGGGGTTTGCACTGGAGACTTCTGTTTATATACTAAACAGAGTTCCGACAAAATTGATTGATACTACCCCATTGGAGATGTTCTTTGGTAAGAAACCAAAGTTATCTCACTTGCGAGTATGGGGTTGTCTTGCATTTGTCAAAAGGCCACAGTCAGATAAACTTAAGAGTAAGTTTGACAAGTGTTTATTTGTGGGATATTCAAAAGAATCTTTTAGATATTACTTTTACCTACCCTTTGAAAATAAATTGTTTATTTCGAAGCATGCCGTCTTCTTAGAGAAGGAGCACATGCTCAAAGAGGTCAGTGGGAGTAAGATTGAACTTAGTGAAGTTCATGAAGATCAAACAAAAGAGGATCAACCGTCTAACCCCGCATGTATTGAGAGAATAGATCAACCTTTTAATACACAAGAACTTCATAGATCTAGTAGGACACGTGTTGCACCTGAGAGATATGGATTTCTCATTAGTGACCACACTGACGTATTGCTCATAGATGAAGATGAGCCTACTACCTACAAGGATGTTCTGAACAGTTCAGAATTTGACAAATGGTTTGAAGCTATGAAGTCAGAGATGGATTTCATGTATGACAACTAAGTATGGACTTTGGTTGATCCACCCAAAGGAATTAAATTTATTGGGTACAAGTGGGTTTTCAAGAAAAAAACTGACATGGATGGTAACTTAGTTACCTATAAAGCCTGACTAGTGGCGAAGGGTTATTGTCAACAACATAGTATTAACTATGATGAAACCTTCTCGCCAGTAGCCATGTTGAAATCCATCAGGATACTCCTAGCCTTTGCTACTCATCATGATTATGAGATTTGGTAAATGGATGTGAAAACAGCTTTCCTAAACAGAAATCTGACTGAGGAAGTGTATATGACACAACCTGAAGGTTTTATATCCAATGGTAGCACAAAGGTGTGCAAGCTGCAAAGGTCCATTTATGGACTTAACCAAACTTCTAAGAGTTGGAATATTCATTTTGATGAAACAATCAAAGAGTTTGGTTTCATTCAAAACATGGATGAGCCTTATGTATACAAGAAGGTAAGTGGGAGTGCAATCGTTTTCTTACTACTTTATGTAGATGACATATTGCTAATAGGAAATGATATACCTGTCTTACAAACGGTTAAAGTTTGGTTGTCCAAACAATTCTCCATGAAAGACCTTGGAGGAGCAATGTATATTCTCGGAATAAGGATCTATAGAGATAGATCTAAAAGGTTGCTAAGTCTTTCGCAGTCTACATACATAGATAAAGTGCTAAAAAGGTTTAGCATGGATCAATCCAAAAAGGGATTCTTACCCATGTCACATGGTGTAAGTCTTTTAAAGTCGATGTCTCCCATGACACAAGTTGGAAGGGATCACATGAGTAAGATTCCATATTCCTCGACAGTTGCATCTATCATGTACGCTATGATATGTACTAGGCCCAATGTATCTTGTGCTCTCAGTTTGATGAGCAGATACTAATCTAACCCTGGTGAGGGTCATTGGGTGGCTGTAAAGAACATTCTTAAGTACTTACGAAGGACTAAGGATCTGTTCTTTATATATGGAGAAGGTGATTTGAAAATAAATAGATATACTGATGCCATTTTTCAATCTGACAAAGATAATTTCAAATCACAATCCGGCTATGTGTTTATGTTGTGCGGAGGGGCAATAAGTTGAAAAAGTTCTAAACAAGAGACTATTGCCAACTTTTTGATAGAAGCTAAGTACATAGCCACTTCAGAAGCAGCTAAAGAAATAAAGATAGAGAGAGATCCCATGGATGAGAACATAGCTGACCTACTTACAAAAGCACTATCCCAAAAGAAACATGATTGTTATGCTGAGTCAATCGATATTAGATATATGAATGATTAGCTTTAGTGCAAGTGGGAGTTTGTTAGTATTGTTCCCTAGAGGCAACCACTTGTACATTGTATATGACACATTTTATTTTAATAAAAAGGAATTATTTGTCTTAGAGTTTCTTTTGTTTACTTTAAATAAAATAACTGTTCGATAAAGTTTCTAGTACAACACTATGTTAAGGAAATCATGATATGAGATTCCAACTACACTAGATGGTGTTAGTACTTAAAAAGTCCCTAGTCATAGTATTAATGAGACAGGACATTATTATTGCGTTAAAACTAGCATGTGTTAGACTTCCTGATTTGATCAGGCAGTGGTTCTTAGAACTGTGAGTATTAGGATACTCAAAGATAACACATGGATGCTTGTTAATGGAACAAGTTCATTGGATGACCTAGCTTTGAGATAATCACATGGATAACTATTTAGTGTCAATGATATAATCTCAATATAGCAAACGTGCAAGTATTCTTTGAATTGAGATTTCTAAAGTAATTTGTTTGCTGAGCTTTGTACTTTGATTCCAATCTCCGAAGCTCGATCGAGGGCCTCTTATAGGATGGATATTGGTAACATTTTGAGGTAAACGAAAGTAGTTGAGAGGGTCAATAAAGGATTCACCACTCCTAATAGTAGGGGCGAATATCTCATGGCCACTTGTAGGAATTACTACTCAGAAAGCCCTTGGCCAAGGTGATTTTGTATTGGAAATAGTTCCAATTGATACACATCTAGAGTAGTGGGTTCTTGGTACAAGTACTATTGTGTTCGGGCCAGAATTAATTCTGGAGGGAGTTGGCATTAATTCCATACTCCGAACGCAATGAGATATTATATGGTGAAATGAGTTAATTGCATTGAAATTTGTTATTAAAGGGTTCATGTTATGCCACTTGACTTTCTAGACTCTAGGGTGGTCATGATGTGTTGCTAGATAATGCTCATGATTTGGGAATTTTAGTTTATTAAATGTTGAATTAATAAACCAATCCTGATTATAATTAGTAGGATTAATACTAATTAATTATGGACTATTAATCTCAATGATGTTTGGATTAATTCATGTTTGCTACCAATTGACTGGGAAACCTAATAGGTGACACACAATAGAGGATTATATATACTCAAGATGTTATTTGATAACATAGAGGGGTTAATTGCGAGAAAGAGAAGTTGTTGTGGACAAATTATAATTAGTTATAATTTGTGATCCAGGTTGTAATTGTGGGAACTTGATGTTTCCAATTACAATTAGGAAATTCTAATTATTTTAGAATTTCACATTTTCAGTGGATTTTGGAACATATATTGGATATGCTTGAAACCCTAATCCAAGGGTGATTCACATGAAAGTAGGAGCCACAAAACACACGATCCTCTCTCTTTCTCGTTTTGCTGAAAACGAAAATAGCTCTACTCGCCATCATTTTTTCTAGCACAGGAAATCTTGGTACATGAGTATTCCTTAGTGTGGATTATTATTAGAGATAATCAAACACTATGATTATAGTGGTTAGACGTCCAACTCTCGTGGAGTTTACATAAGAGGATTGCTGGATCGCGACTCGACTTGAAGTGATTAATTTTGTTCTTCGAATGATCAAACAAAGGTAAAAAGCTGCAACCTTTATTGTCATTATGCCTTGTTTTCCACACATAGGCGGGTCCTGGGACGGTATCTCGTTCAATTTCCACTGCGTCATATAGGATACGAGCCTAAGATACCCAACAGAACTGCACCCCTATGATCGATTAGAGGATATGGTACATGCCGCTATGAAGATTGAGAGGTAATTAAAAAGGAGGGCATTTACTAGACCACCACTTCCAAATCCCAACACTACTAGCTATGTGAAACCCCAACTAAAAAGAACCGCAGAGTAAGGGGGTCGGGATGCATATCATATTTTCTTGTATGCATAAATATATTTTTGAATGATTTTATGTGTTTTGGAATTGTGATTTATAGTCTAGAAGGCTTAATTGTGCTTGTTGAGTTGGAAGGGCAAAATGGTAATTGTGCTTGAGGTGGAAATAGGGAGATAGCTTGAGGATTAAATAGGAAAAATATTCGGGAGAGAAAATAAAAACAAGAGTTATTGTTGTTTAATTGTTAGAGCTTTGGAATAAATCTTTGAGGTCTTGAGTTCAAATTCTATCATTTGAGTTTAAGCATGATTAAATTTTATTTTAGATAAGTAGACTATTTTCGGTCCTTGCTTGCCATAGGGAGGAGTAGGAGTGTTGTCCTATGGGAGGCATGAAAGGAATGTCCTAATCTCACTCCTATGCCCTACAAAAATTTTTAAGGGATTCATACCCTTTTTGCTCTCTAGCTTACCTTAATTCTTGATCAATTAAGTTGTTCAATTTATCCAAGCCATTTTTTTTCCCAGAAAATTCCAGCAAGGTTCTGTGATTTTGGAGATTTGAATATGCCTCTTGGAGGAGGGAATTTTAACTGAAAATGGGGAAGGAGTTATGGAAGGTTCCCAAGAGAATTAACCTCCATGGTTGAACCTTGAACCTCCACCCTATGAGTGATCATCTTCTTCTTGTAGCAAACTAGAAATTTTTCTAGCTTCTTACTCAGTCCAGCTTTTGAGAACTTCAGCCATCTTTCCCTCTCAAATGCTGCCAGAAAAATAGCCAATTTACTCAGCTTGAAGGTTGAAAACTTTGGCCAAAAACCGGACTGCATAAAAGCTGTGCAAACCAGGAAAATTCCAGGGCAGTTTTCGTAGCTTGGTAGGCCAAGAAACAAGCTATTTCTTCCACCTTTCCAACCAGTAATTCAACCTTGTCTTTCCTCCATAAAGAAGGCTGGAAACCAGCCTTAAAGAACTCTCCAATACCCCTTCAAACCTTCTACAAGTCGGCTGGAATATGGTAGAAAAATCTGCACAAAAATTCTAGCAAACCTCTTGAATGAACAAATAGAATTTCCAGCCTTGTTTTTGCTTCAACCTTGTCCGAAACACACTCCAATTTTCTGTGAAACCAACCTTAGTCAGCCATGGGCTGAACTTCATCATCTCTTCCATTGGTCTGCTCGAATGAAGCTCCATGGCTACCCCTTAAATTACTCCATCAATCACTTTAATCAAACCTTCAATGGAAGTCCAAACACACTAAGGACACACACCACCATTTTCCAAGCCTAAGACCTCTCTAAACACCTTCAATCTTCTCCAAAAACTTCATATCACATCTACTCATTCTCTAGAATCCATTTTTGCAAACATAACATCAAATGCTAAAATCAAGGTTCCACTTTCGGATAAAAAAACTAGAATTTTCTTGAAGACTCAAGAACACTCTCAAGGTAAGCATGAATGATTATGTTCAACTTCCTTCATCTTCGACCTTTAATGGAATATACTAATAAACTCCATTTCTCTCTCTCTCTCTCTCTCTCTCTCGACCGAAATGGTTACTCTAACCATGGCCATTTTCCTTCTTCCTCCTTGGACGGATCAAGCCTTCCAAGCGTGAGGATCCTCGTGGTACTTCTTCAAGGTAGTCATCATTCAAATAAGCCTCTTCAATCTTCTCATTAAATTCTAGATTCATGTCTTTTGGATGTTGTTGGAAAAAGATGGATTATGGTTGGAGATTGAGCATGTGTTTATATGATGCAGTTGGGAATGACGTATGAGGATAAATGTGTTTATGTGATGGAGTTGGGATTGATGCATGAGAACAATTTGTCTTGAATGAGTTTTATGATGTTTTAGGGTTTGTTGCATTATCTTCATGCTGTGAGTTAGTGTGGATGATTAAACATGATAGATATTATGTCACCTTTGGTGAATAGGGTTTCATGTTCTCGTATCCATGTTGAAGCCATGAATATGATTATGTTTAGTGGAGTGTGGATCATGTGTTGGTAGATATGGATCTATGCTTTTATTCATGATTTGGAAGGTTTGTTGATTGGTGTAGAATGTATGTTCATGATTATGGTTAGCAATAGGAATTATGATCATGACTTTGTTGTTCCTAATCTATTTATGTTAGCCAATTTTATTTCATTACTAAAAATTAATACTATATATTTTCTTCTAAAGATTTCGAAACACTAGAAAGATTTGGAATTGGATTGATATTTGAAATAATGATATTTAGCCAAATGCCTGATGTCCTTTATTACAAATAATATATATAAATATTTTATATAATAATAATAATATTAAATAAAGCCTTTTATATAAATAATCATGATAGGTAAAATATTAATCTTGTAAGTTATATATTCATAAATACTAATAAAATTTATTTAATAATAAAAATATATTAAAATTTACTTACTAATAATTTTATTTACCAATTATTTTCTAACAATTAATTATTAATAGATTATTATTTTTAAATGTTATCATCTAGGACCTAGGACCTATCATCAAATAAACCCTAATTTATTTATAATAAGATTTAAACCTACGACTTATTAGTAACCATTTCACAAACCCTAGCTATTTTATTATCAAGTTAGATTTATTCAATAAAATTCTTTTTGGCGTCTAGCCTTAAAGTTTGGGACAATAGGGTCATGATTGTAGTAAGTTGAGCTAGGACAATTTACGAAAGCAAATTTTGGCTTGAGTTTAATTATGACTTGTGTTTACCCCAGGCGAGGTTAGGTTTGCTTTTGGGGATCTTTGATTTATCTCAAGCAAAGAATCAGGTAAGCTCTTGCATAACACTTGTTTGTTGTAAAAGGTTACCATGGCAAGCCAATTGAGGATTGTTTCCATACTTATTTTAGTCAAACAAACTATTTGAAAATCAATAAGCAATTTTTCTCAAACACTAAACTCTTTCCAAAACCAAATTTGACCCGAACTTTAGAAACCCTTAATTGCCATTTCCAAGTAAAGTAATGTTTTATCAATTTTCTCCCAAGTAGGACCATCAATGTTGAGTACTCAATAAGGGTAGACTAGTAGTACTAGTTTTGAAGAGCAAGAGTGAGTCTTCTGACAGGTGGCCACCTCCAGAAGATGAACTCAACTTGGAGAAGCGATAGTACTACTTAGTCATGTTGGTCCAAGCTAGCAAGTTTTAGTCATGTGGACGATGTGTTGCCGAAGTGGACAACCACTTTTGTTTGGGTGTAGAGAAGGAGGAGTATCTTACTCGGTAGGCTGATCACCTACCTTTTGTTAGTCTGCACAAAGTGTGGCATTCTACCATTATACGGTCTTTGGGCCCAACGTGTGGTAACCTTTGGCTGTCCATTTGAGTGGTTGGTTTTATTGTTAACTTGTGTGGTTTGAAAGGAGGAAAATGCCACTCTTTATGTTGATTCTTATTTCTTGCTTGCCAGCACTCTCTTGTGAAATGTTTACAACTTGCATACACGAACTATTTTACCTTAACACACAAAGAACACACGGACTTACTGAGATTTTTATCTCATCACCCTTTTTTCTATGATTTCAGGTTAATCCTACTGTAGGGATGAGTAGCTAGTTGTTGCCTGCATTAGAAGATATTATGTTATTTCTTTTATGTAATGTTTTGATAGATGAGAGTAAACAATTTATTTTGGATTCGTTCTTAAATTTTTAGGTTGTAATAAGTTTTAATTTCAGTGTATTGTTATATTTTTGTGGTGTGACCTAGTTATAAAGACTCATTGTCCTCTGGAGGGGCGATATCCCCGGCTCTGTTGGGCCTAGGTTGTGGGGTGTTACAAATGGTATCAAAGACTAGGTTTAGGCAAATATTGATAGTATATATTCTACTTTATTAAGTTCAAATATTTATCTAACCTATCTTATTAATGTTGTAGGATGGTTATAATGCTTAGAACCGCGAGGAAATGGCAGCAACGTCATCCTCCTATCCCTATCTACCCAGAGGACCTCCAGGTCCTCTGCCTACTCCTCAGCCAGTTATTCCTTTGGAAGATAGCAGTGATGATGAGGTTCTGATCAATGAGCCACCCCCAATACCTATGATAGATTTGAGTTCTAACAGTGAAGATGAAGAGATAGACGTGGAGTTTGTTCCCCACCCTCCTAGCCCCATAGTTGATTTATCAGTAAATAGTGATGACCCAGGGGAGAAAGATTATGAATTTTCACCTAGGCCTTCTTTCATTACTCCACCCAGCCAGGTTGAGACCGGGGAGAGTTTTAGGTGACCCGGGAAGGATCCAATGGAGGGGCTTGGAAGTGGGGCTGGGATAGACTTCTCTAAGAACTTTGGGGGATGCTTGTATAAGGCTGATCTTGAAGATTCTGATAAGGACTAGAAGGGCTGAGAGTTATTATGATCAGGGTGTTTAGTTATTATTTTTTGTAAACTTCTATGCTAAGGAGTTTTATTTCTATTTTCTGTTTAAATTGAAATTTATACAAATAAGAGTACCTGAGTACTCTAAGATTTGAGAGAAAATTTATGAGCAATTCTTTAGATAAAACCTTGCATCTAATTTTCTTTTACTTGAATCTGACTGTGAATGCATGCTCAACTAAAATGATTTAATCAATGAATGCATAAACTTATTATTTGGGTATGGTTTAGAATGGCACCCAAGCGCCGTGTAGCTTCATCAAGCAGGACAATTCTGGAAGCAGATCATGTGGCACCAGAAGTGGAGACAATCCAGATGCAATCACCCAATCGGGGTAATGAGAGTGAACCAGATATGGGGATGGTGTCTGAAGCACTAGTTGAAGTGACGATAGGGCAAGCATTCTATAAGATGGTAGAGATTCTATAGACCCTGACCGAGTGCAGGAACCCCAAGGGGGAGGATGAGGCATTGGAGCGATTTTTGAAATTCCAGCCGCCCGTCTTCTTGGGCGAAGCTAAGCAAGATTAGAAAGTTGAGCAATGTATCGAATAGATGGAAGACATATTTGCAACGCTCCAGTACACTGAGGAGCGAATGGTCAAGTTCACTGCATTCTATTTGAGGGGCCTAGCTCGATAATGGTGGCAGCGAGTTCGGGACGAATGGGAGATGGTTGATCAGGAATGGACATGGTCCAATTTTGTTGAAGCCTTCAGAGCTGAGTATATTACCTAGTGGATAGTGGAAAACGGGAGGACGAGTTTCAGAATTAAAGCAGGGAGGTATGACAGTGGCCCAGTACGCAGCACGGTTCACCCAACTATTGAAGTATTGTGAGAGGCTAGTGGACACCGAGCAGAATAGGATGAGACAGTTTGTCAAGGGATTGAGGCAGGAATTCAAGAGGGTGTTGGCACCTTCTCCACTAATGACCTGTTCGGGGGCTGTGGATGCAGCTACCAGGACAGAAAATGAGGACCGTAGTAGAATGGCATCGAGGCCTTTCCAACCACCAAGGCAACCACAAGGACACTTCCCGAGGCAGCAATCCAACAAGTGCCCCACCAACCAACAGTGGCAGAATCGGGGAAAGCAAGCTCAGATAGTGCCGGTTGGTCTTGCGCAAAACCTTCTGTTATGCCAGCAGTGTGGGAAAAGATGCCACACAGAGAAGAACAATTGGTCTAAAGGAGGTGAATGGAAATATTATCACTGGGGTGACCCGAACCACCTGCGGAACGCCTGCCCTAAACTGCACCAAGTTGGGCAAGGAAATCCGGCTCAGTATCCGGGACCCAATAAAGCCAATGCCATGGGAGCATCTGGGAGTGAAGCACCAAAGTCTCAAGTGAAAGCCAAGGTATTCGCCGTCAACAGAGAGGAGGTTGGAACCGATGCAGCAGTAGTGGAAGGTACGTTTACTTTCTAAGGACATTCCGTTAATGCATTGATAGATCCTGGATCTACTCATTCCTATTTAAACAAGATCTGTGCATGTCATTTGGGTTGGGATGGAGTCGAGCTACCTTTTAGCTTATTAGTAAGTACACTTTTGGTGCAAGCAGATCGGTATGTGTGAAATTGTAAAATTGATGTGGAGAGAGAAAGCTTGGAGGGAGATTTGATAGTGTTGGATATTGAGGATTATGATTTGATATTGGAAATGGATTGGCTAGCGAAGCACGGGGCTAGGGTAGACTGTAAGAATAAATCAGTCCAGTTCATTAGACTGGGTTGTGATGTATTGGAATTTGATGACAAGAGAGTGAAGCAATTGAAGTATTTGATAGCTGGGGTAAAGGCCCAGAAATTGCTGAAGCAAGGATGTTAACGATACCTAGAGTATGTGATAAACAAGCCGAAGGACCAGTGCATTCTGGAGGACACCGAAGTAGTGAAAGACTTTCCCGATGTGTTCCCAGTGCAACTTACTTCTCTACCTCCCAGCCGAGAAGTTGAATTCACCATTGACTTAGTTCTGGGAGCGGAACCATTATCTCGGACCCCATATCGGATGGCACCGGCGGAGCTGGAAGAACTAAAGGAGTAGTTAGAAGAGTTAGTAAAGCAAGGCTATATCAGACCTAGCACGTCGCCCTGGGGAGCACCCGTGCTGTTTGTGAAGAAGAAGGACGAGACGCTAAGGCTGTGTATCGACTATCTGGGCTTGAACAATCTGACGATCAAGAACAAGTATCCCCTACCGCTGATTGATGAGCTGTTCGACCAGTTACAAGGATCCAGTTGCTACTCCAAATTGGACCTGAGGCAAGGGTACTATCAAGTGTGGATAAAATAGGAGGTTATCCCAAAGACGGCCTTTAACACAAGATATAGACATTATGAGTTCGTGGTAATGCCGTTCAGGGTGACTAATGCTCCAGCAGTATTCATGGACTTGATGCATCGGGTGTTTCGACCCTATTTGGACAAGTTCGTGGTAGTTTTTATTGACAACGTCCTAATTTATTCCAAGAGTCTAGAGGAGCATGCAGAACATCTAAAATTGGTATTGGAGAAGCTGCAGGAGCACAAACCTTTTGCCAAATTTAGCAAGTGTGAGTTCTGACTGGATAGTGTTGCATTTCTTAGCCACGTAGTGACCAATGAGGGAATCAAGGTAGTCCTAGCGAAGGTTGAAGCAGTGTCAGACTGGAAGCAACCAGAGAACATCACCGAGATTCAAAGCTTCTTAGGATTAGCTGGTTACTATAGGAGGTTCATTAAAGGATTTTCAACGCTCGCATCGCCTATGACCTGATTGCTAAGAGAAGACGTACCATTTGTTTGGAGTGAAAAATGTGAGAAGAGTTTCCAAGAGCTAAAGCAGAGATTAATTACAGCACCAGTGTTGAGCATGCCAGAGGGAGATAAGCCTTATGCACTGTATACCGATGCTTCGAAAGAAGGTTTGGGAGCCGTATTGATGCAAGACCAAAAGGTGATCGCCTATGCTTCTCGAAAGTTGAGACCTCACGAAGTCAATTACCCCATGCATGATCTCAAGCTGGCAACCATTATGTTCGTTTTAAAGAAATGGCGACACTACCTGTACGGAGTGAAATATGAAATGTTCACTAATCACAAGAGCCTGAAGTATATTTTCACCCAGAAAGATTTGAATCTGAGACAGCGAAGATGGATGGAATTTTAGAAAAGTACCGTTGTCCAATCAACTATCATCTGAGGAAGGCCAACGTTGTTGCTAATGCCCTGAGTAGAATAGTTGGTATGGCCAGACTAAGAGTTCAGGAGATTCAAGTGGTTCAGGATGTGTTGGATAGAAAAGTGGAAGTGCAAGGGGAGAAAATTGTTGTTAGCAACCTGAGGTTGGTACCTGATCTAAGGCGGGAAATTATTGAAGCTTAGCAGAGTAATGCAGGATTTCAGCTTTTCAAGGACAAGGAGCTCAAGCGGCAAGGTAATGAATTCCAGTGGGATGAAACGGGAGTTTTGTATTTTCGAGATCGGCTATGTGTACCCAAAGAGCATCTATTGAGGGATAGAATTTTGGAAGAGGCGCATAAGAGCAAGTATGCCATTCATCCTGGGGAAGTCAAAATGTACTAGGATTTGAAAAGGGCCTATTGGTGGCTCGGAATGAAGTGGGATGTGGTTAAATATGTCTCGACATGTCTCACCTGTCAGAAAGTCAAAGCGGAGCTTAAGAAGTCAACGGGACTGTTACAACCATTGCCAGTACCTGAATGGAAGTGGGAAGAGGTGACCATGGATTTTGTCACCGGACATCCTATGTCAATAACCCAGAAGGACACCATATGGGTGGTAGTGGATCGACTAACCAAATCAGCACATTTCATACCAGTGAATGTGTAGGATTTCTAGATTAAATAATCAGATTAAACGCAGTAAAAAACAATAAGAAATCCAAGCCATGGATCACGGATTTGCAGTAGAAATAGAAAAGGGAGAAGATCACGCTTATTACCTCGTAAAGTCGGAATTTAAAATTTTTTTGTTCCAAGAACGCATGCGTGATCCAGATCACAAAATTGGTTCACCGCAGCTTAACTGAAGTCCAAGTAAGAACTCCCTCTAATGATAATCCACACAAGGTTGAACGCTCACAATCTCACAATTCTATGCTAGTAGAATTCAGGAGGCTAGGGTTTGATCAAGAAGAGAGAGGCAGAGAAACAGTTTCTCTATTATTGCATGAATAGTCTGTATCTCTAACCCTAAGGAAACCGTTTCCTTATATTTATAGATTTATAATTACCGCAAATTGCAACTTAGTCCTTCAACGTCCAATTGTCAACAAATTGGTCCTTAAAGTTTACTTAATTATAATTAGGTCTCATGAATTATAACAAACTTATAATTCACCTAAAAATATATTCCCTTCTCTTAATTAACCCCCACAATATTATCAAATAATATATTTGAGCATTCAAACATTTATTGTGTGTGACCCATTAGGTTTCCTAGTCTTATTGGTAGTATAATATAAATTAATTCTAACAATATTAGAATTAATAATCCTTAATAAAATAAAGGATTAAATTTATTAATTCTCTAATTAATAAATCCATATTTAGCATATCAAGATCGACATCTAGCAATGACTCTTGACCACCCAAAAGTCCAGAAAGTCAAGTGGCTTGACATGAACCTTTCAATAGCAAATTATCAGTGCAATAAACTTCTTTCAACATATAATATCTCATTCGGTCTAGAGCATGGAATTAGTGCCAACTCCCTCCAGAATATTATTAATTCTAGCTCGAATATTTTAGTACTTGTTCAAGAAATCCATTACTCGATATGTGTATTAATTGGAACCATTTCCATCACATAGTCGCCTTAGCCAAGGACTTCATGAGTAATGATTTCTACAAGTGGCCTTGAGATATACTCTCGCACTATTAGGAGTGGTGAATCCTTTATTGACCCTCTCAACTACTTTCGTTTACTTTACGTTGTACCCAATATCCATCCCATAGGCGGTCCTAGATAAGACTCCAAAGATTAGAATCAAAGTACAACGCTCGATAAACAAAGTACCTTGGAGATCTCAAGTCTAAGGATACTTGCACACTTGCTATAATGAGATTCTATCACTGGCACTCAATAGTTATCCAAGTGATTATCTCGTAGCTAGGTCATCCAATGAACTTGTTCCAAAACAAGCATCCATATGTTAATCCTGAGTATCTCAATACTTACGGATATAAGAACCACCGCTTGATCCAATCAAGGATATAACATGTGTCAGTCTTGGCGTATTAATAATATCCCATCTTATTAATACTATGACTGGGGATTATTTAAGTACAAACACTACATAGTGTAGTAGCAATCTCACATCATGATCTCTATCATGATTTCCTTAACACTGTGTTGTACTAGGGACTTTATCTAACGGTTTGTACACATATTTAGACATAACAATCAAACTGAAAGATAAAGAATGCCTCTTATTAATTTAATATGCAATATACATGGTACAAGTGATTGCCTCTAGGGGACAACACTAATAGAATGTAAGAGATTCCATGGAGAAATTGGCTCAGATCTATGTGCGGGAAATAGTCCATCTCCATGGAGTGCCTTCAAGTATTGTATCTGACCGAGACCTAATGTTTACGTCTCGATTTTGGGGTAAGTTTCAAGAATCAATGGGGACGAGCCTAAATTTAGTAAGACGGCACATCCGCAAACCGATGGGCAGTCAGAAAAGGTTATACAGATATTAAAGGATATGCTGAGAGCCTGTGTGCTGGATTTCGAGGATAAGTTGATCGAATGTGTACCGTTTACGGAGTTGTCATATAATAATAGTTATCAAGCTTCAATTGGGATGGCTCCGTATGAGGCCCTGAATGGGCGTAAGTGTCAGGTACCGCTATATTAGAGTTGGTTAAATGATGGGCACATAAGCAAAACCGGAGAAGTCCGTGTTCAGAAAATGTTGGACAAAGTTAAGGTAATCGGGGAAAGGTTGAAGGCAGCTCAGAGTCGACAAAAGAGCTATGCAGACAATAGGCAGAGAATGTTGGAGTTTCAAGTAGGAGACAATGTATTCCTGAGGTTGATGCCGAAGAGAGGAATCTGGAAGCATCCGAAAGGTGGAAGGCTGAATTCGAGGTATTTTGGACCGTTCTCGATAAAGGAAAGGATTAGGCTGGTAGCATATCGATTGGACTTGCCAAATGGATTGACAGGAATTCATGACGTGTTTCATTTGTCACAGCTGAAGAAGTACAATGCCGATCCTGGTTATGTTCTGAATAATGAACAGATGGTGTTGCAACCCGATCTGAGCTATGTGGAGAAACCCGTGCGAATTTTAGACCGCAGTATCAAGAATCTCCAGAACAAGTAGATACCTATGGTAAACGTTCAGTGGGAGCATCATGGGACGTGAGATGCTATATGGGAATCAGAAGAGCGGGTAAAGCGGAAGTATCCCGAGCTGAGATAGAGGTATGCCTGAATTTTGGGACGAAATTCTCCTAAGGAGGGGAGGATGTGAAACCCCAACTAAAACCAACCCTAGAGTAAGGGGGTCGGGATGCATATCATATTTTCTTACATGCATAAATATATTTTTGAATGATTTTATGTGTTTTGGAATGGTGATTTATAGTCTAGAAGGCTTAATTGTACTTGTTGAGTAAGAAGGGCAAAATGGTAATTTTGCTTGAGGTGGAAATAGAGAGACAGCTTGAGGATTAAATAGGAAAAATATTTGGGAGAGAAAATAAGAACAAGAGTTGTTGTGGTTTAGTAGTTAGAGCTTTGGAATAAATCCTTGAGGTCTTGAGTTCAAATTCCATCATTTGAGTTTTAGCATGATTAAATTTTATTTTAGATAAGTAGACTATTTTCGGCCCTTACTTTCCATAGGGAAGAGTAGAAGTGTTGTCCTAGGGGAGGCATAGAAAGAATGTCCTAATCTCACTCTTGTGTCCTACAAAAATTCTTAAGGGATTCATACCATTTTTGCTCTCTAGCTTACCTTAATTCTTGATCAATTAAGTTGCTCAATTTATCCAAGCCATTTTTATTTCCAGAAAATTCCAGTAAGGTTCTGTGATTTTGGAGCTTCAAATATGCCTCTTGGAGGAGGGAATTTTAACTAAAAATGGGGAAAGAGTTATGGAAAGTTCCCAAGAGAATTAACCTCCATGGTTGGACCTTCAACCTCCATCCTATGAGTGATCATCTTCTTCTTGTAGCAAATTGGAAATTTTTCTAGCTTCTTACTCAGACCAGCTTTCGAAAACTTCAGCCTTCTTTCCCTCTCAAATGCTGCTAGAAAAATAACCAATTTACCCAGCTTGAAGGTTGAAAACTTTGGCCAAAAACCAGACAGCACAAAAGCTGTGCAAACCAGGAAAATTCCTGGGCAGTTTTTGCAGCTTGGTAGGCCAAGAACCAAGCTATTTCTTCCACCTTTCCAACCAGCAATTCAACCCTACCTTTCCTCCATAAAGAAGGCTGGAAACTAGCTTTAAAGAACCCTCCAATACCCCTTTAAACCTTCTTCAAGTCGGCTGGAATATGGTAGAGAAATCTGCACAAAAATTCCAGCAAACATCTTGAATGAACAAAGAGAATTTCCAGCCTTGTTTTTTCTTCCACCTTGTCCGAAACTCACTCCAATTTTCTATGAAACTAACCTTAGTCAGCCATGGATTGAACTTCATCATCTCCTCCATTGGTTTGCTCGAATGAAGCTCCATGGCTACCCCTTAAATTACTCCATCAATCACTTTAATCAAACCTTCAATTGGAATCCAAAATTCCAGCATATTACTCAATGAAAACCTCCATCGATTTAGCTTCAAACAACCAGAAAAATCTTCCATACTTAACCTCTGAATTTCGGCCATTCTATAACCCATTCAAACATTATTCATCTCGGCAAAATCCCAACCAAACCAGTCAGCCATTGAAGCTCTCAAAGACCTCCATCAACCATGGTATTCTTACCATATTTGCTACCATAATTCACCCCCTGAATTACTCATTTTGAAATTCAAACAACCAGCTTTCCTACTTCTCCCAAATCTGAAAATTCAATCACCAAAATTTCCCTAGCCATTTGGCCAACATCATTTAGCAAAATTTCATCCAGCTCTCCTCCATTCTCTCCAACCCTCCAAGAACACCAAGAACAGACACCACATTTCTTCAAGCCTAAGACCTCTCTAAATATCTTCAATCTTCTCCAAAAACTCCATATCACATCTGCCCATTCTCTAGAATCCATTTCTACAATTTATAACATCAAACGCTGAAATCAAGGTTCCACTTTCGGATAAAAAAACCAGAATTTTCTTAAAGACTCAAGAACACTCTTAAGGTAAGCATGAACGATTATGTTCAACTTCCTTCATCTTCGACCTTTAATGGAATATACTAATAATCTCTCTCTCTCTCTCTCTCTCTCTCTCTCTCTCTCTCTCCGAAATGGTTACTCCAACCATGGCCATTTTCCTTCTTCCTCCTTGGACGAATCAAGCCTTCCAAGCGTGAGGATCCTCTTGGGACTTCTTTAAGGTAGTCATCATTCATGTAAACCTCTTCAATCTTCTCTTTAAATTCTAGATTCATGTCTTTTGGATATTGTTGGAAAAGGATGGATTATGGTTGGAGATTGAGTATGTGTTTGTATGATGGAGTTGGGAATGAAGTATGAGGATAAATGTGTTTATGTGATGGAGTTGGGATTGATGCATGAGAATGATTTGTCTTGGTTGAGTTTTATGATGTTTTAGGGTTTGTTGCATGATCTTCATGCTGTGAGTTAGTGTGGATGATTAAGCATGATAGATATTATGTCACCTATGGTGAATAGGGTTTTATGTTCTTGTATCCTTGTTGAAACCATGAATATGATTATGTTTAGTGAAGTGTGGATCATGTGTTGGTAGATATGCATCTATGCTTTTATTCATAATTTGGATAGTTTGTTGATTGGTGTAAAGTGTATGTTCATGATTATGGTTAGCAATAGGAATTATGATCATGACCTTGTTGTTCCTAAACTATTTAAGTTAACCAATTTTATTTAATTAATAAAAATTAATACTATATATTTTCTTCTAAAGATTTTGAAACCCTAGGAAGATTTGGAATTGGATTGATATATGAAATAATGATATTTTTGCCAAATTCCTGATGTCCTTTATTACAAATAAAATATATAAATATTATATATAATAATAATATTAAATAAAGCCTTTTAAATAAATAATCATGATACCTAAAATATTAATCTTGTAAGTCATATATTTGTAAATACTAATAAAATTTATTTATTAATCAAAAACATATTAAAATTTACTTACTAATAATTTTATTTAGAATTATTTTCTAACCATTAGTTATTAATAGATTGTTATTTTTAAATGTTATCATATAGGACCTAGGACCCATCATCAAATAAACCTTAGCTTATATATAATATGATTTCAGCCTACGACTTATTAGTAACCATTTCACAAACCCTAGTTGTTTTATTATCAAGCTAGATTTATTCTATAAAATTCTTTTTGACATCAAGCCTTAAAGTTTGGGACACTAGGGTCATGATTGTAGTAAGTTGAGCTAGGACAATTTATGAAAGCAAAATTTGGCTTAAGTTTAATTATGACTTATGTTTACCTCAGGCAGGGTTAGGTTAGCTTTTGGGGATCTTTGATTTATCTCAAGCAAATGATCAGGTAAGCTCATGCGTAAAACTTGTTTGTTGTAAAAGGTTACTATGGCAACCAAAATGCGAAGTGTGTGGACACTCTTTTTTTTTTTTTTTCCTTTCTTGTAAAGGCAATTGAGGACTGTTTCCTTTCTTATTTCAGTCAAACAAACTATTTAAAAATCAATAAGTAGTTTTTCTCAAACACTAAACTCTTTCCAAAACCAACTTTGACCCGGACTTTAGAAATCCTTAATTGCCATTTCCAAGTAAAGCAATGTTTTATCAGTTTTCTCCCAAGTGGGACAATCAACATTGAGTATTTAATAAGGTTAGGCTAGTAGTACTAGTTTTGAAGAGCAAGAGTGAGTCTTTTGTCAGTTGTCCACCTCTAGAAGATGAACTCAACTTGGAGAAGCGATGGTACTACTTAGTCATGCTGGTTTGAGCTAGCAAGTTTCAGTCATATGGACTGCGTGTTGCCGAAGTGGACAACCGATTTTGTTTGAGTGCAGAGAATGAGAAGTATCTTACCCGGTAGGCTGATCACCTACTTTTTGTCAGCCTACACAAAGTGTGGCATTCTGACCATTATTCTGTCTTGGGGCCTAACGTGTGGTAACCCTTGGCCGCCCATTTGAGTGGTTGGTTTTGTTGTGCAATTGTGTGGTTTGAAAGGAGGAAAATGCCACTCTTTATTTTGATTCTTATTTCTTGCTTGCCAGCACTCTCTTATGAAATGTTTACAACTCGCATACACGAACTGTTTTACCTGAACACTCAAAGCACACACGGACTTACTGAGATTTTTATCTTATCACCCTTTTTGCCATGATTTCAAGTCGATCTTGCTGTAAGGATGAGTAGTTAGTTGTTGCCTGCTTTGGAAGATATTGTGTTATTTCTTTTATATAATGCTTTAAGAGATGAGAGTAAACAATTTATTTTGGATGCATTCTAGAATTTTTTTGATTGTAATAAGTTTTAATTTTAATGTATTTTTATATTTTTGTGGTGTGACCTAGTTATAAAGACCCATTTTCCTCTAAGCGGGGCGACATCCCCGGCTCTGTTGGGCATAAGTTGTGGGGTGTTACAAGCAAGGTGCCAATTAAGAAGGATTAAGCTCCTAAGCCATTCTAAATGGACTTCAACAAACCTAGGGAAGGTTGGAAATCTATGGAAGGATGGAACAAGGACAAGGGAAAAGTCATAGAAAGGCCACAAAGGAATAGCGATATCAAGTGTTTTAAGTGCCTTGGATATGGACATACTTCCTATGAGTGCCCAAGTAAGAGAACGGTGTATACTAATCTCTATGATGAGGTTTCTATCGACAAAGAAGAAGAGGGAGATAGATACCAAGGAGACCAAGAGGGAAATGGAGATGAGGAATGTGATGAAGGGGAAGTTATTGGTCAAGAATACTTTTTGGTGGGAGTCATAAGAAGGTCATTGAAATCACAAGCTATTGAGGATCAAGATCACCAACAAAGAGAGAATATTTCTACACTAGGTGTCTAATCAACAAGACCCCTTGTAGTGTCATTGTGGATAGTGGGAGTTGTACTAACGTGATTAGTGCAAACTTGGTTGAAGAATTGAACATGAGTTGGATTAAACACCCTCAACCCTATAAATTACAATAGTTGAACGATAGCGGGGGAATGAGAGTAAATAAACAAGTTTTGGTGTCTTTTGAGATGGGAAAGTACAAGGATGATGTGCTATATGATGTATTACAAGTGGGTCACTTGCTCCTAGGGAGGCCTTGGCAATATGATAGGCATGTAAAGTATGATGGGAGGAAGAATACTTATTCCCTACTCAGTGAGGGAACTAAGTTTACCCTTACCCCCATGGCCCCTAGTGAGGTGAACAAAGATCAAAGAATCATGAAGGAGAAAGAAAAGAAGAAGGGAGCGCAAGATTCAAGATTCCCCTATTCGGCGTCAATCTCATAAATACACTGTCCCTGACTTGAAACTCCAATTCTCTCCGCCGGTTGTCCGCATAGCTCTTTTGTCGGCTCTGAGCCGCCTTCAACCTTTCCCTGATCAATTTGACTTTATCTAACATCTCCTGGACACAAACTTCTCTGGTTCTGCTTACGTGACCATCTTCTGACCAACTCAAGTACAATGGTACCTAACACTTGCGGGCATTCAAGGCCTCATACGGTGCCATACCAATTGAAGCTTGGTAGCTGTTGTTATACGACAGTTCTACATAAGGTATGCATTCTATCCACTTATCCCCGAAATCCAGAACACAGGCTCTCAGCATATCTTCCAATATCTGTATAACCTTTTTTGATTGTCCATCGGTCTGCGGATGCGCCGTCGTACTGAACTTCAGACTTGACCCCATTGCTTCCTAAAATTTTCCCCAAAATCGAGATGTAAATCTCGGGTCTCAGTCAGAGATGATACTTGAAGGTACTCTATGAAGATGGACTATTTCTCTCATATAAGTCTGAGCCAACTTCTCCATAGAGTCTCTTATATTTACCGGTATGAAATGAGCCGACTTGGTTAGTCGATTCACTACTACCCATATGGCATCCTTCTGGGTCTTTGAAATGGGAAGTTTGGTGACAAAATCCATGGTCACCTCCTCCCACTTCCATTCCGGTACTGGCAATGGTTGCAATAGTCCCCCGACTTCTTGTGCTCCGCTTTGGCTTTTTGGCAGGTAAGACTGGTCGAGACATATTTTACCACATCCTGCTTCAGTTTGAGCCACCAATAGGCTTTCTTCAGATCCTGGTATATTTTGACTTCGCCTGGATGAATGGCGTACTTGCTCTTGTGCGCCTCTTCCAAAATTTTATCCTTCAATTGTAGCTCTCCAGGTACACACAACCGATCCCTGAAATGCACAACTCCCGCCTTGTCTTGAAGGAATTCACTGCCTGGCAGCTTGAGCTCTTTGTCCTTGAAAAGTTGAAATTCAACGTTACTTTGTTAAGCTTCCACAATTTCCCGTCTTAAATTCGGTACCAACTTCAGGTTGCTGACAACAATCCTCTTCTCTTGCACTTCCACCCTTCTGTCCAACACATCCTGAACCACATGAATTTCCTACACTCTTAGTCTGGACATTTCGACTTTTCTACTCAGGGCGTCAATTACAACGTTGGCCTTCCCGGGATGGTAATTGATCGGACAACGGTACTCTTCCAGGAATTCCATCCATTTTCGTTACCTCAAATTCAGATCCTTCTGAGTGAAGATGTACTTCAGACTCTTGTGGTCGGTGAACACTTCATACTCAGCTCCGTACAAGTAGTGTCGCCAGTTCTTTAGGGTGAACACAATAACTGCCAGCTCCAGATCGTGAGTAGGGTAGTTGACTTCATGGGGTCTCAACTTCCGAGAAGCATAAGCGATCACCTTCCGGTCTTGCATCAATATTGCTCCCAATCCTTCTTTCGAGGCATCGGTATACAGCGCGTAAGGCCTATCTTCCTCTGGCAGACTCAATACCGGTGTTGTCATCAGTCTTTACTTCAATTCCTAGAAACTCTTCTCACACTTCTCACTCCACACAAATGGAACATCCTTTCTCAACAGTCGGGTCATAGGTGATATGAGCGTCGAAAACCCTTTGATGAACCTCCTGTAGTAACCAGCCAATCCTAAGAAACTTCGAATCTTAGTGATGTTCTTCGGTTGCTTCCAGTCTGACACTGTTTCAACCTTTGCTGGGTCTACCTTAATTCCCTCCTTGGTCACCACATGGCCAAGAAATGCTACACTGTCCAGCCAGAATTCACACTTGCTAAACTCGACGAAAAGCTTGCCCCATTGTCACTTCAATTGGTGGGTTAACTGCATTTGAGTCGTCTCAACCTCCGGTGCTATAGGTTCTGCCTCCGGAACCCTTCTGCCTGATGTGGCTACATGGTACTTGGGTGCCATGCTAAACCATGCCCAGATGATGAGTGTATGCATTCAAGTTGAAAATATTTTGAGCATGCATTCACATTCAGGTTTAAGTAAAACAAAATCATATATAAGTTTTTGTGTAAAGAATTGCATAAAAATTTTTCAAACCTTAGAGTACTCTAGGTACTCTTATTTGCCTAAATTGGGAATCAAAGCAGTAAGCAGAAAGGAAATCCTTAACGTAGAAGTTCATGAAAAGCAGTAAATAAAACATCCTAATCATAAAAGCTCTTAGCCCCACTAGTCCTCATCAGAATCTTCTAGATCAGCCTCATACAACCATCCCCTAGAGTTCTTAGAAAAATCTACCCCAACCCCACTGGCAAACCCCTCAATTGGTTCCTTCCCGGGGCACCTAGAACTCTCGCTGGGATCAACTTGGCTAGTAGAAAGAAAGAAAGCAGGCCTAGGCAGAGACTCATAATCTATTTCCCTCGAGTCATCACTTTCCGCTGACAAATCCACTACTGGATTAGGAGGGTGGGGTACATGCTCCACGGCTATCACCTCATCTTCATTGTCAGAGCTTTTGTCTATCACTGGGATTGGGGGTGGCTCATGGATCGGGACCTCATTATCACTGCTATCCTCCAAAAGGATAATTGGCTGAGGAGCAAGCTGGGGAACTGGAAGGTCTTCTGGGTAAATGGGAATAGGAGGATGCCACTGCTACCCTTTCCTCGCGATTCTAAGCATCCTAACTATCCTACAGCATAAACAAGATAGGTTAGATAAAGATTTAATCTTAAATAAATAGAACATATACTATTAAAAATTGCCTAAACCTAGTCTCTGATACCACTTGTAACACCCCACTACCTAGGTTCGACAGGGCCGGGGATGTCGCCCCGTCCAAAGGACAAGGGCTCTTTATAACTAGGTCACACATTCAAAATAATGGAATAAAATAATACTTAAAACTTAAAACTTATACAATCCAAGAATTCAAAAATAAATCCAGAAATAAAATTATTCACTCTCAGCTCCCAAAGCATTACATAAAAATAAATAATCAAATCTATTCCAAGGCGGACAACACTAGCTACTCATCCCCACAGCAGGATCGATCTGAAATCATGGTAAAAAGGGTGATAAGATAAAAATCTCAGAAAGTCCATGTGTGCTTCGAGTGTCCAGTGGAAACAGTTCGTGGATGCAAAGTATAAAATTTTCTTAAGAGAAATACTGGAAAGCAATAAACAACAGTTAAAATCAAGAGTGGTGTTTTGGCTTTTCCAACCATACATGTACAATAAAATCAACCACTGAAAAAGGTGGTCATGGGTTACCACACGTTGGGCTCCACAACCATACAACGGTTAGAATGCCACACTTTGTGCAAACTGACAAAAGTAGGTGATCGACCTACCGGGCAAGATACTCCTCCTTCTATATACCCAAACAAAACCGGTTGTCAATTTCGGCAATACACAGTCTACTTGACTGAAAACAGCTAGCTCGGACTGGCACGACCTACTGGACTGACATCTTATCCAGGAAGGACTCACCCCTTAGAGGTCGCCACCTACTGAGAGACTTACCCTAACCCTTCAAAGACTAGTCCTACCAGTCCACCCTTATTGAGTATTCAACATAATTAATCCCACTTGGGGGAAAATGATCAAAACATAGTTCCACTTGAAAATGGCAATTAAGGATTTCCAAAGTCTTTGTCAAAATCATTTTTAGAAAGAGTTTTAGGATTTGAGTAAATTTGTTCATTGATTTTTCAAATAATTTGGTTGACTAAAATGGGAAAGAAGACAATCCTCAATTGCCTTTACAGAAGTGAGTGTCCATACATTCCACATTGGGCATGCCATAACAATCATTTTGCATCAAACGGTTTTTATGCAGGAGCTTACCTGATCATTAGCTTGAGATAAAATAAAGGTCCTCAGTAGCTGACCTAATCCCGCTTGGGGTAAATATAAATCATAATTAAACTTAAGCTAAAATTCACTTTCACAAATAAAACTAGCTCAACTTACTACCATCATGTCCCCAGTGTCCCAAGCTTTAAGGCTAGATAACAAATAAAAGAGTTTATAAAATAAATCTAACTTGATATTAAAATAACTAGGGTTTGGAAAATAGGTACTATAAGTTAAAAGTTTAAATCTTGCTAAAAATAAATTAGGGTTTATTTGATGAAGGGTCCTAGGACCTAGATGTAATTATTTTAAATAATAATCTATTGATAATTAATTGTTAGAAAATAATTGGTAACTAAAATTAGTTGTAAGTAAATTTTAATAGTATTTATGAATATAAGACTTACAAAATTAATATTTTACCTATTATGAATATTCATATGAAAGGCTTTATTATTATTTTCTATATATTTTATTTTATATAAAATCTATATATTTTATTTCTTTGGTAAAAGCTATCATTTATTTGACTAAAATATCACTATTTTATATAAAAGACCAAATCCACATTTTCCTAGGGTTTTCGAAATTTACTAGAAGAAATTATCATAATAATCATTTTATTGATGAAATAAAATTAGCTTAGGGACAACAAGGTTATGATCATATTTCCATTGCTAATCACAATCATGAACATCTACTCCACTCCAATTCATCAAATCATCCTAACCATGAACAAATGCATAGATCTAAATTTACCAAGACATGATCCAAACTCTACTAACATAACTATATTCATGGCCTTAACAATTATACATGAACATAACCCCTATTCACCAAATGTGACATAATCTCTAACATGCTTGATCACATATACCACTCACGACATAGAGACATGCATTAAACCCTAAAAATGCCATACAATCAACCAACACAATCAACTCATGCATCAATCCCATCTCTATCATATACACACATTTATTCATTCTTCAATATCAACTCATCACAACAATACATGCTCAAACTTTAATCATAATCCATCTCCTTCCAATATCATCCTAGAGACATGAATCTAGAATTTAAAGAGAGTGTGCAAGAGGCTTTCTTGATTGATGACTACCTTGGAGTAGTTTCGAAGGGAGCCAACTCTTAGGAGACTTGATCTAACCAAGAGAGATGAAGAAAATATGGCCATAGTTGAAGAAACCATTCGGCCAAGAGAGAGAGAGAGAGAGAAAAGAGGAAAAAAATGTCCACTAGTATGTTTATATATACATATATTCATTAGAAGTTGAAGATGAGAGAAAGTGGGGTGATTGATCATGCTTACCTTGAAAGTGTTCTTGAGCCTTCACAAAAGTACTGGTTTTTCGATCTAAAAGAGAGAGTTGGATTTCAAAGTTTGATTTTAAAAATTGCAGAAGTGGTTTCAAGGGGTGGAGTAGGTGTGATCTAGAGTTTTTGGAGAAGATTGTAGTGGTTTGGAGTGGTATTATGCGTATGGATGCTAGTAGGTGTTCTTGGTGTTCTAGGTGTTCTTGAAGGTTGAAGAGAATGGAGAGAATTTGATTGAAGCTGGCCGAAATTCTCTGGGATTGGAGTGCCTGAATTGTTTGAGAGGTTTTGGTAGTTGATTTTTCTGGTTTGAGAGGAAAAGGAAGGCTGGTTACTTGAAACCCTAAAAGAATATTTTAGAGAATCAAATTTGGAAACAAAATATGGTAAGAAGATCTTTGATGGAGGAGAGCTTTTGGGAAGCTCCAATGGCCGATTGAGTTGGCTAGGGATTTTGCTGGAATGAAAGATGTTTGAAGAAGCTTAATGGTGGCCGAAAATATGGTGAACAATGGTGAAGGGATTTCTGGTTGTTTGAGGGTTGATTTATGGTAGTTTACTAATTAGGTTTGCTGGAATTTTGGTCTCCAATCAATGGCTTGATTGGAGTGATTGTTGGAGATATTTTAGGGCAGCCATGGGACTGGTTTTCAAGCAGAATGTTGGGAGAGATGATGATGCTCAGTTCATGGCTGTTCAAGGGAAGTTTTTACAGAAAAATGGTGGAGGTTTCGGACAAGACTGAAGAAGAAGCAAAGCTGGAAAAATTCCTGAATAGTTTCGCAAGTTTGCTGGAATTTTTCTGGGTAGATCTTGCTGCCATTGCTCAGTCAGTTTGCAGAGGATTTGAAGGGGCATTCAGAGGACTTTCAAGGCTGGTTTCCAGCCTTCTTCATGGAGGAAAAACGTGGCTAAGATGCTGGGTGAAAAACTGGAAGAAAACAGCTTGATTTATGTTCACCAAAGCTGCGAATTTGCCCAGAAAATTTCCTCGTTTGCACAGTATTTGTGCAGTCCGGTTTTGGCCTTATAATTTCAGACTTCAAGCTGGTCATGAGGGCTATTTTTCTGGCAGCATTTTGGAATGAATGATGGCTGAAACTTTCGACACATGGACTGAACAAGAAGCTGGAAAAACTCCAGATTACTTCATGAAGAAAATGAACATAGCTAGGGTGGAGTTTTGAAGTTTCAACCATGGAGATTAATCTCTTGGGAACCTTCAACAACTCCTACCCATTTTCGGCCCACAAGATGTTTTACACTTAGACATTTTTGAACCTTTAAAGCCACAGCACTTTGCTGGAATTTTCTGGAATAGAATTGGCTTGAATAAATTGAACAACTTAATGAATTGAGAAGGAAAACTAAGGATCAAGAAGGGTATGAATTCCCTTAGAAATTTGTGTAGGGCACAAGAGTAGGATTAGGATACTCTTATCATGACTCCATTAGGACAACACCTCTACCCTTCCCTAAAGCTTACAAGGCCGAAAATAACCTTTCTAAATAAAATTAAAATTCAATCATGCAAAAACTCAAATGATGGAATTTGATCCCAAGACCTCAAGAATTAATTCTAAAGCTCTAACCACTAAACCACAACAACTCTTGTTCTTATTTTCTCTCCAAAATATTTTTCCTATTTAATCCTCAAGCTATCTCCCTATTTTCACCTCAAGCAAAAATTACAATTTTGCCCTTCTTACTCAATAACCACAATTAAGCCTTCTAAGCTACAAATCACAAATCCAAAGCACATAAAATCATATAAAAATATATTTAAGCATGTAATAAAATATAATATGCATCCCAACCCCCTTACTCTAAGGTTGGTTTCAACTGGGATTTCACAGATAGGATGGAGATATGTATGTGAGTAAAGAGAATAAATCTAAGGCATGAAGATTGAAATGAATGTTGAAGCTTATGAATTATTGTTGGATTATACTTTAAGATCATTGTATGCTCAATAGTACATTATGATTAAAGGTTTTATGTCACTAGTATGGATGTTGTATTGGATGATAGAAATTATACCACCATTGTTTGATTATGCTCCCATGATGTTATTTTTACACTAAATCCCTTGATTATATAATTATTAGTTTGTATCACCCTTGTTTTGAGGAATATTATTACAAATCTATTTTTGGCAAATCAACATGTTATTTATTGGATATATGTGTATATGAATATATATAAATTTTAGTACTAGTAAATTCGCTTTGGTCATTTAAAAAATTATTATTTGAGCTACTTTTACTACTATTATTATTACTAGTATTATTATTTTCATTATTGTTATCAAAATTATTAGTATTATTATTTTATTTTATTTATTAATTTCAGTAAACCTCAATATTTTTGGAATTAATAATTACTTTATATATTATTATTTTGTTAGATAAACAAATAGTAATATTTTTTATTAACCATTATTAAATATAAATAATAATAATAAATCAGAATTAATATCAATATCCTTTATATTCAAATTAATATTGATTATTCTTACTAAAACTTTTATTTAAACGTATGTATTATTTATAATAATAAATAATTAGGAATATTATTTGGTATTAATATAAATTATTCTTTACTATTAATGTTATTTATTATGTATTATAAATATCATTTATTATTTATTATTTCTTGTTAGTGTTATTTGTAATTTATTAATAATATTATCTATTATTTATTAGCAATATTATTTAGTATTTATTAAGAATCGTACTTATTTTTATTACTAGTATTATTTATTATTTAATATTAACATTATTTATAATTATTTTTATTCATTAATAAATAATTTTTGTTATAATTTATTATTTATTATTTATAACACCTATTTCTATTGGCATACCAAATTAATCTTATTTTATAAAATACTTTATCAACTAATATTAGAGCTTAAGACATTATTGTTTTAACTAGATGTTGTTGTAACTAGATGAGCTTAAGCATGTTAGGTTAGGAGTACTTATTTGAACAATTGTTGCTTTGTTATAAACTATTGGGACTTATACCTTAAATTTACCACATGCAAGGCTAGTTTGCCTTGAGCCAACTTGGAAGGCTATTGTGACAAGGATAAACAAGAGATCAGGAAAGTCCTTGAATAAAGCTGTTTGAAGATCAAAGTCACTTCGGCAAATCAAAACATGATGTATACATGGAAATATACTTTAGATGTAATTTTGGACAATTTTCCTTTGCTTTTCCATTCAATCAAACAATTTCAAGTTGAACAAGCAATTTTACACAAAATGCTAAACTTTTCCTAAAAACCAACTTTGACAAGAATTTTGTAGACCATAATTGCTCTTTCAAATGAAACACTAAATTGATTCTACTTTTTCCAAATGGGACAAGTGTAACATTGAGTATTCAATAAGGATAGACTACTAGGACTAGTCTTTGAACGGTTGGGTAAGTCTCTCAGTAGGTGGCCAGCTCTGAGGGGTGAGCTCTTCCTAGATAAGACGACAATTCTTATTTGTCAGGCTGGTCCAAGCTAGCTATACAGTTCAGGTGGACTGTTTATTTTTGAAATGGACAACCGGTTTGTTTGGGTATAGAGATGGAGGAATATCTCACCCAGTGAGCTGTACACCCACCTTGTATCAAAATGCACAAAGTGTGGCATCCTAATCATTCTCGTGTCATGATGCAGAAAGTGTGGCATGCTAACCATTCTCTTTTCATGGTGCACAATGTGCGGTGCCATGTTCATTCATAATGCACAGTTTCGTAGTCAATTTTATTTGAGTGGTTATTTCTTTATAAGTTGAGGACTTTTACTTTACAAATACTAATAATACACCACTTAGTATTCAAAGATAAATTTCTGGACTTTTAGTCTTTTTGTTGTGACTTGTTCAAAACTTGCATGCTTGAAATGTTTTCTTAAACTATCATCAGCACACACAAGACTTATTGAGAAATATTTCTCACACCTTTTTGTTATATATCATGTCTTCATATCGATTCTGCTTCTTAGGTTGATTTACTTATGTTGCCATGAGAGTGGGAGATTTACTTTAATGTATTTATTTGTAAAGATTTTAGTTACCTTCTATTTGTTTTAAGACTTGTACAAGTCTTATTTTTGGAATTGTAATAATTTAATTATAAAGTTATTTTCTTCTATTTTTATATTACCTTGTTATAAAGACCCCTTATCCTAATGATGGGGTGACATCCCCGCCCCTTTTGGGGTACGTAGGTAGTGAGTTGTTACAAGAAGTATCAAAGCCAAGGTTTAGGCAGTTATTAGCAATATTTGGATTTATTACATTAACTTTTATAATATCTAGTACTAATCTATGTATTATTTTTGTAGGATGGTTTGGAGATTCGCATCCGTTACTCGAGATTGGCCTTTCGTGTGTGGTAGAACACCTATTCTAGTTCTTGTAGTGGACCTATCCTCCTTGGATACAGAACCCGAACCTATGTCAGATTAGTTTGAGTTAGAGAATAGTGACAATGAGATGGAGATTGAGGTTTCCAACCCTACTGTGCCTATTGATGGTAAGGATGAGAAGGTGGAGGTTGAGGTTGCTGCACTAAAGTTACCCGAACAGGAGGGAGATGTTGAGGATGTGTGGGTGGTGGACCATCCCATACCAATGGTGTTAGGTGTAATACCCCGCCTAAAATTACCTTTGACTTATGGGGGGAAAGTCATGCATTGCATAGCATTTTGCATTTCATGTGATATCTTAAAATTATTTTTGCATGGATGCATGTGATTTTCAAGGTTGCTCTTGCATTAATTTATTTAATGAAAAATAGTTGTGTTGTTTGCATTATTTGATAATCATTTAGGTGTAATTTAGTAGAGGAGATAGAGGGACGAGAAGTAGGGTGAAAGGAATTTCATAGAGGTATATTAACACTGGAGTTGATTTGGATTGACGGTTAGGTTTGGTGATTATCCCTTGGTGACTTGAGTTCGAATCTTATCTCTTACGAATCTTAGCTTCCTTTTTGAATTCTCTTCCTAGATTTCTTCATGCCTTGACCGAAAATCCTAGGAAGCCGTCACCTTGGAGAGTTTTAAGTGGTATAAGACTCTCCTTGATAAATATTAGAGCTAGAAAATCTATTAGGTAAAAATCCTATTTTTGTTTCACAAAGAATTTCGGATTTAGCCTTTTTATTTAATTAATTATTTGTAGAGAAATATTTTAGCTAAAACCCTAGCTACTCTTTTGAATTTCAGTCGCCATTTTCTTACGAGATAAAACTCCATATGTTTCTTCTAAACTCAAGGATTTTTTTAAAAGGATAAGGACTAATTTTATTCCTGCTTTTATCCTCTTTAACGTTCAAAAATCTTAGCTAGAACAATTAAATTCTAGCTTGTAATTAATTAATCAGATTTTATGATTAGCTAGCTTGAATTAATTTATTATTTTCCTAGCAAAATATTGTGTTGATTGTGAAAATAGAACCCTAGCTAAAAATCTAGAAATTTTCCAGCCTTGTGTCGCCACCTTTGGAGCAATCCTACCTCAACTTAAACTCTTCCAAGACTAGGGAGCCTTATCCTAAATTCTCTTGCAAATAAGATTTTATTCTAATCCTAAACAAATCCGGTTTTGTTGCTCTTACCTTGCAGATTTTCAGTCAGCCTTGTGCATGCACATGCTGTACGAAAATCCTGCACTCCTATGGGTATCCAAACTCTTCTAAACCTAGCTCAAGTTATCTAGAACACCTCTCATCAATTCAAATTATTTTAGCTATACAAATCAGATTTTTATTCCCTTCTTTTTCAAGAATTTCTGCCAGTTTTGTGCATAGAATTTCGGTCAGCTTGACACACACCATATCACACGAAATTCTGCACTCCAAAACACACCAAAACTTTTTGTTGATCTAGCCAAATTTCAGCTCCTAAAACTCACCTTTTCTCTCTGATTTACGGCAAAACAACAATCAAAACAGCCCAGAATTTTCTCTGCTTACAGATTTTGCACAGCTCAAACACCTCCACTCGCACAGAATTTTTTGTTGTCAAAACCCACACAAACTCCTTCTAGTTTTGGTAAAAAACCTGAACACGTACAGCCCTTCCCTTGTGCACTATTTCGGCCAGCCTAGGAGAACAATTCCAGATTATTTTTCTCCCCTTAACCTCTATTAATTTTGGCCAGTAATCAGGTACAACAAGCTGCTTCTTTTTCGGCCTTACTGCCAAGGAAGTTTAGAGCTATTAGGAGACCTTCATAGCATCATCTTCTAACCCTAAACCAAAGTAGCTGGCTATTCCTTCCGTGCTGCATGAAAATTCCAGCAAACTCTCCCCTTCAATTTTCGAAAAACACAAGAGCAATCACTAGGCAAAAATTGAACACACCTTAAGGTAAGCAAAAATCCTCTCAACCTCTCGATTATTTTCTTCCAT
Source organism: Voacanga thouarsii (assembly GCA_026120185.1). NCBI lineage: Eukaryota > Viridiplantae > Streptophyta > Magnoliopsida > Gentianales > Apocynaceae > Voacanga > Voacanga thouarsii. The sequence goes on from JANUWF010001030.1 coordinate 301,773, forward strand.
TGATTCTTCTCTTTTTCTTTCCTTGAACCACGCCATATAAGGGCTGATCTTACCTTTCCTTCTTAACTTTCAGTCAAGAGGAATAAAGAAGGCAGCTTTTCTCTTCTTCTCAAGCAAACTCGGGACGATTACCATAGGAGCATCTTGATCTTGTTAATCTGGTGGTAGTAAGGTAAAGGAATTCTTACCCTTTATGAACGAAATTAAGGTTTAATGTGATTGATGATGTCTATGGTAGTATAATAGTATGATGAATAGGGTTAGTTGGGATAGATGAATATCTTAAGGCGAGTAATGTATTAAGCATGTTCAATAGATAGCGATGCTATGGTTGGTGTGATAATGATGGATGTGAATTGTGATGGTTAAGTCAAGACCTTTTTGATATATTGCTCATGTCGTTGATGGATATATGTTCATGATATGTTTATTTCATAGAATGGGTGATTTATTGAAGATAGTTGATGAGTTATGATTTGTTTATGGGAATAAGTGAGTTTATATTCATGCTTGAGATGATTAAGATCCTGATCATGATATTTTGTGATTCTAGATTTGGAGGTCATTTGAAGAAAGCAAGCAGTTGATTTTATCTTGTTTATCTGAGGCGAACCACATAAGTCCTTGCATAAAACTCTTTTGTTAAATGCTTGTGGTGGCAAGTCGAATGTTGTAAAGCTTTGTAAAGCTATTAGTGATCTATGATTATTTGGGATGTAAACGTGGATGTTTATTCTCTAAAGGGTTTGGTCAAACTAGTACCTTTATCAAGAACTATTCTTTCTCTTAAACATTTTAGAAAACTCTTTTTAAGGAAAACCACATTTTACAAAGCCAAGGTATGGAATCCTTGTGAATCAAGAATTGACGGATATGTTCATTGAGTACTCAATAAGGGTAGGCTAACAATACTAGTCTTGGAGGGCTTAAATGAGTCTTCTAGCAGGTGGCTACCTCTAGAAGATAAGCTCTGCTTGAAAAGGCGACAGTATTGATTGGTCAGGCCGGTTCGAGCTAGCATTTGTACCTGGTACGGTATTATTTTCCTGGCATAGACACCCGGATGATTTTGTTAGGTGTAGAGATAGAGGAGTCTCTTACCCGGTAGGCCGTACACTCACCCTTGATAAGAACGCCCAAAGTGTGGTAATCTAATCCTGTTATGGTGCACAAAGTATGCTACCTTGACCGTTCTCTTATCATTGTAGCCCAAAGTGTGGCATCATGACTGTTTTTTTTCGAGTGGATGATTTATTTTGTACAAAGTGTAACAATGTGGAAACTCCACTCCTTACAAAGAGAAATTATTTGTGACTTGCCAAATATTTTTGCAAATGTTTTCAGCTATGCATACATGAACTGTTCAAAGTATCATGTGCACACACAGGACTTACTGAGATGTTAATCTCACACTGTTTCATATCATGTTTTCAGGAGATTGATACTACTGAGCAGACGGGATGTGTAATAGTTGGAGCTTTTGTTATTTCATTCATGTTTAAGAAACAGATGTCCATTTACGTTCTAGAACCAATGTTTGCATGGCTTTAGTTTTGCTCAAGTTTGATATTGATGTAATAAGAGTTCCTTTTTATTTATCTAAATTTGATTTCTTTAGTTTAACTTTATTTTTTGTCCCTCGTATTAAAGACCCCTTGTCCTCGGGACGAGGCAACATCCCCGCCCTTTGTGGGTACGTAGTAGGGGGTGTTACATTAGGGATATGCCATAGAGTCAATTTTTACATATACAATTGGCATTATGTTTTATATAATAATATGAGGTTTTTCTTTCCATAAATAGTGCATTTTATTTTGTGGTCATCAAGTACGTGACTTGATAGTAAAACCCAATACAATGACTATTCTAAAATAGTCCCTAATCGATTATTATTATTAAAACAATAATAAATTAAGATTAGTATGTTTGTGACTAGATGGCTATGTTTTACTGGTCATGGATATTTGTGATATAAAGTCAAAACATAAATAAATATTAGAGAACATTATATTAGACATGACCCACTGTGACAGTACTTCTTGGAACATGTCATAAGTACTATTCTACCCATAATGATATTAAAAGTCCTTCGACCTAAATTCATTATAGTTTCCTACTTAATAAATTCTATATTTTGACGTTGTCTAAAGTTGTCTTTAACCAGATAATAAGTTAGACTACTGTTGGATATAGAATAAATCAAGAAGAGGAATATGATTGATAGTGAAGGAATTTGTCCCTCTCAATTATGGCAGAGATATCCATAGGCCCCTTGATAAGTTAGACTGTTAAAATACATGACCGTGCTCAAATATATCAATCTAAGATATTGATATCATTTGTTTGAACGGTCTACTATGAAATCAAGAAATAATTGATTAAGTTTAATAAGGATGACATATTCCGTGCCTTATGCTTAATTTGGATATCGTGTGATAAAAGAGCTAAATATAAAATTGTGGTTTAGTTGAAAGAGATTACTGATCTTCATTTAACCTGGATAGTTATAAAGTTTTGCTAGAAACCGCTTATAGCTTGTGGGTCATTTAAATATGATTTAGGCACAATACCAGTGTTAAATGAACCTATAGTGTCACACAATAAGCGAACTTGTTAGGTTATTTTTTTGGTAACCAGATTCGATGAATTTGAAAATATGTCTAAGTTTATCGAACCTAGAAAATTTATCAGATGCAATGAATCTGGAAATATGTCCACATTCAATGTATTTGGATGATGTCTAGATTATAAGGATCTGACTCGGTAAATTAATTAGTTAAATTACCGAGATAATGGCAGAATCTTATCATATCAGTTTTTAATTAAATTTGAATTTAAATTAAAATATAATAAGATATTATCAGTTTTAGACTCTAAGAGATTCGGGGGTTTTTAAGAAAACCCTAGCCATCTTTTGAATAGTCCTATTCTGTTGAAAAGTTTCATGCCTCTATTCACCAGAAAAAACTCTCAAACTCTAGGCGCTAGTACTCTTAGGGTAATGAGTCAGTTCGCCGTGTGTACCTATAGAGGACGTTCGCATACTGCAGCGTCTAGTGGTTTTTCGGGTTGTACGTACGACAGCACAATCAGAATTGAAGGATCTTGATTATGCCGAAGAGAGGTAATTCTTTAAACCTTAGATCTTCATAATCGTTTACTTAGATCTTCGGAAGGGATTCGTGGATGTTTTCTGCGTTTAGGAGTCTACGAATCCTAGCAGTGGTATTAGAGAAACTTGTTAAATGATTAGGTTCATTCATCTGTGTTAATCGTATTGTTGAATATATGTATGATAAATATATGTGAATTTAAACGATGTATATCAGCATGTTCATAGGATTATGATTTTAGAATACTTAGCATGCAGACTGCCTGAATTAGGTTTAATCTATGCGTCTTAGTTGTCCGATCTGACCAGATTATTTGCAAATTATCTATAAATTGGTCTATTTTAATATGATATGGTATCATAAGCATGCTATTTGTGGTTCTATATTTGCGAATTGTTTATATTAATCGGCCATGATAATATGTTATATGTACGAATATGATTAAAAGAGAACGTAGATTGTCTGTAATATGAAAATTTCACAGTGATGGTTATTAAGGGGTCTGAATGTTAATTTGATTAATATTCAGAAATTCGAAGGCGAAATCTCAATCAATGAGAGAAGGAAAAATCATTTTTCCTTCCGAAGGCGCTGCCCTTGACCCCTGCCCGCTGACTGGCCAGCAAGACCTCTGCCAGGGGCACTGCCCCTTGGACCTCGCCAGGGGTGCTGCCCCTTGGAACCCTGACTAACTGTTCGTTGTGTGTTATTCATTTGTGTTTTTTATTGTAGTTGTGGATTATTTCAAATAGTGCATAGCATGGCCCATTTTATCTTAATATGATTGGCTAGGTTATATTCTGGTATTATGTTGTAATTTTTAAATATGGCCTGCATGTCGTTTTTCATTATTGTAAAATTATACTACTTTCCTAAAATATGGATTATTTTAATTTTACTATCCAATATAAAAGAAGACAACGGCCTACATTTACAACCAAGGAGGAGTATGCTCAAGGCATTAGAGAATGCTTAAGGAGTTCATATACCTAGATTGACCACCTTGATCTTCACTTTGCTCGTGATGAACAACATAGGTTATGGGCCATGCTATGTCACTTTTATTTATGTCTTGCATGCATATTTGATATGTTTATTTCATGCTTACTACAATTAAATTTTTTTAAAAAAATTTAAGTGTTAAATGCCTTCCAAAATCAAACACTTGTTATTACTTGGATCATCATATGGTCATTCCTGCCAAAGTAGGATGCTTTTGATTATCTAAGTGAGACAAGATGGAAAATGGTTTTCCATATGTTTGATATGGTTTGATTTAACTGGGCTATCAAAATGGTTTTGGGCCTTAGGCATTATATGAGATATTTTTAGCTGGGACATTTGGTGTCTATCTCATTTAAAATTTTAGTTTTATTTAATTATAAGATTAAAGTCAAAGCTTACTTATGATTAAAATAAAATATTTATGAATTATTTTTTTACCCACTACGAAACATCTAAATGTTGAAGTTTCAAAATTTTAAATGCTTTTAGTGGGAGTTTTCATTAAAGCCTCAAAATTAATTACTTTGCATATTTTGTATGTAGATAACGGCAACAAAAAGTTGGAACAACTCATTGCGATTTGTGCTCGAGAATGACAAGCTTAGTGGGACTAACTTTCTTGATTGGGCACGAAACTTAAGAATCGTTCGTAAGCAAGAAAAAAAGCTCTATGTTCTTGAAAAATCCTATTCCCCCTGCTCCAGCAAATAACACCTCAAAAGCTAAACAAGATGCTTATAGTAAGCACAAAGATGACTCCAATGATGTTACTTGCCTCATGCTAGCAACCATGAACTCTGAAGTTCAAAAACAGTTTGAAGAAGTAGAGGCATATATAACAAGATTGTGCATCTCAAGGAAATGTTCCATGAGCAAGCATGATAAGAGAGATTTGAAACTCACAAGGTGTTAAATGTATGTAAGATGGTTTTTGGCACCTCGGTAAGTGCTCATGTCCTTAAAATAAAGGGCTATCTTGATCATCTTGATAAGCTTGGTGCTCTTGTTAATCATGACATGGCCACGGATTTGATCTTGGGCTCATTACCTCTTGAGTTTGACCAGTTTGTCATGAATTTTAACATGCATAATATGGAGAAATCTATTACTAAATTGCATGAGATGCTAAAACACGCTGAACTAAACATTAAGAAAAATACTCCTAGTGTTCTAATGGTTCAAAAAGGGAAAGGGAAAAAGAACAACTAAAAGGGCAAAGTTATGGCTAGTAAGGGCAAGAACAAGGCAAAGTCCAAGTTCAAGACCAAACCTAAGGCCAAGACACCAAAGGAGGGAGCTTGCCACCATTGTGGAGAACAAGGATATTGGTTAAGAAATTACAAGCTCTATTTGGAAGCAAAGAAAAAGAAGGATAGTGAGACTGCCGCTTTAGGTATTTATGTTATAGAAATTAATTTATCTACTTCTGATACATGGGCATTGGATACAGGTTGTGGATCTCACATTTGTGTAAATGTACAAGGTCTAAAAGGGAGTAGAGCCTTGGCAAAAGGTGAGGTGGACCTACGAGTTGTGAATAGAGCAAAAGTTGTTGCAGTAGCTGTCAGAACTTTTGAATTAATTTTGCCCAGTGGGCTTGTTTTAGAATTGAATGATTGTTTTTATGTTCTTGCTATGAGTAGGAATATTATTTCAGTTTCTTGTTTGGATTTAGAAGATTTTGAATTTGTTATTAGGAATAACATTTGCTCTATTAATAAAAACGGTATTTTTTATGGAGATGCTTCACTATCAAATAGGCTCTATATTCTCAATCTTCATGGATCTTCAAACAAGTCTGTCTATAACATTAGTACTAAGAGATTGAAATCCAATGATTTAAATCAAACTTACTTCTGGCATTGTCGTTTAGGCCATATAAATAAGAAACGCATAATAAGGCTTCATAATGCTGGGCTTCTAAATTTGTTTGATTTAGAATCTTACGAAACATGTGATTCTTGTTTATTAGGCAAAATGACTAAAGTACCTTTTAAGAGATAAAATGAAAGGGCAACTGATTTATTGCGCTTAATACATACTGATATATGTGGACTAATGAATTCACATGCTAGAGGAGGATTTCAGTACTTCATTACATTTACGGATGATTTCAGCAGATATGGCTACCTGTATCTGATGAAAGACAAATCTGAATCATTCCAGAAATTCAAAGAATTTCAAAATGAAGTACAAAATCAGCTTGGCAAAAGTATCAAAACACTTCGATCAGATCGAGATGGTGAATACTTAAGTTACGAGTTTGACGAGCATCTTAAAATTGTGGAATTAACTCCACCTGGAATACTTCAATGGGATGGTGTATCTGAACAGAGAAATTAGACTTTATTAGATATGGTTCGATCAATGATGAGTTAAACTGATCTTCCAATCTCCTTTTAGGGTTATGCACTAGAGACTACTGCATTCATACTAAATCGAGTTCCATCTAAATCAGTTTAGAAAACGCCATATGAGATATGGACTAGGAGACAACCTTGTTTGTCATTTCTCAAGATTTGGGGTTGTGAAGTTTATGTAAAGCATTTATTATCTGATAAACTTACACCTAAATCAGATAAATGCATATTTGTGGGGTATCCTAAAGAAACTAAAGGATATCAACTTTATCTCCCAAAAGAAAATAGAGTAATTGTAGCTCAAAATGGATTGTTTCTTGAAAAGGAATTTATTTCCAAAAGAATCAGTGGGAGTAAAATATATCTTGATGAGATTCAAGAGCCACAATTAGTACCTGAACTAAATAATGAACCTCAATTAGATGGCTTACAAGTCCAAAATGAGCCTACTTCTATAGAACAATGACTTCGAAGATCTGATAGGGTTCGTCAACAACCTGAGAGATATGGATTCCTCATCACTGATGATCACAATGTGGAGCTTATGGTTACTGATGAGCCCACTTCCTATCTAGAAGCCATTAAGAGTTTTGGCTCTGGAAAATTGTTAGAGGCTATGAAGTCTGAGATGCAATTCATGTATTTTAACCAAGTCTAGACGTCGGTTAATCTACCTAAACGTTCAAAAACCATCGGGTGTAAATGTGTTTTCAAAAAGAAAACAGACATGGAGGGAAATGTGCAAACTTACAAAGCACGACTGATAGCAAAAGGTTATATACAAAGTCATGGTATCGACTATGATGAAACCTTTTCACCAGTTGTAATGTTTAAATCTATTAGAATTCTTCTTGCCATAGCAACATATTATGATTATGAGATTTGGCAAATAGATGTCAAAACTGCGTTTCTCAATGGAAACTTTCTCGAGGATGTGTACATGACATAACTTGAGGGTTTTGATGATCCTTTGAATTCTAATAAAGTGTGCAAGCTTCAAAGATCCATTTATGGATTGAAGCTGGAATCTTCATTTTGATGAAGCAATTAAAGAATTTAACTTTATCAAAAATAAAGATGAGCATTGTGTCTATAAGAAAACAAGTAGGAATGCAATAGTGTTTTTGGTACTTTATGTTGATGACATCTCACTCATTGGAAATGATATCCCAACTCTACAAAGTGTAAAGATATGGTTGGGAAATTGTTTCTCAATCAAAGACTTAGGTGAAGCTGCCTATATTCTAGGTATAAGAATCTGTAAAGATAGATCTAGAAAGCTAATTGGACTAAGTCAAAGTGCATACGTTGACAAGGTATTAAAATGGTTTAGTATGCAAGACTCTAAGAGAGGATTCTTGCTAATGTCACATGGCATTAAGCTCAGTAAAACTCAAATTTCTTCTACAAAGGATGAAGAAGAGTGCATGAACAAGATACCATACGCTTCCGCTATAGGGTCTATCATGTATGCCATGTTATGTACTCGACTCGATATATCATATGCATTGAGCATGACGAGTAGGTTCCAGTCAAATCCTGGAGAGGCACACTGGACTGCTGTCAAGAACATACTGAAGTACTTAAAAAGAACTAAAGATATGTTCTTAGTTTATGGAGGATAAGAAGGCGAGCTAGTTGTAAATGGTTACACTGATGCTAGTTTTCAGTCCGACATAGATGATTACATATCGCAATCAGGTTTTCTATTTTGTTTGAATGGAGGTGCTTTAAGCTAGAAAAGTTCAAAGCAAGACACCGTGGCCGATTCTACTACAAAAGCTGAGTATGTAGCTGCCTCAGCTGCAGCTAAAAAAGCAGTTTGGATTAAAAAGTTTATTACGAACTAGATGTAGTTCGTAGTATTGTGAACCCAGTAGATCTCTATTGTGAGAACAATAGAGCCATTGCACAAGCTAAGGAACCAAGATCACATCAGTGATCCAAACAAATACTTAGGCATTTTCATCTCATTCGAGAAATTGTTGATAGAGGAGATGTAAAAGTATGCAAGGTATCAACTGATGACAATGTTGCAAATCCACTGACAAAGCCTATCCTATCGTCTAAACATAATAGTCATACTAAATTAATGGGTTTACGACTTATCCCAAATTGGTCTTAGTGCAAGTGGGAGACTGTTAGGGATATGCCCTAGAGTCAATTTGTACTTATTCTATTGTCGTTATGTTTTATATAATAATATGAGGTTTTCTTTTCCATGAATAGTGAATTTTATTTTATGGTCATCAAGTACGTGACTTGATAGTAAAACCCAACAATAAATACAATGACTATTCTAAAACAGTCCCTGATCGATTATTATTATTATTGGAACAATAATAAATTAAGTTTAGTATGTTTGTGACTAAATGTCTATGTTTTTCTGGAAATGGATATTTGTGATATCAAGTCAAAACATAAATAAATGTTAGAGAACATTGTATTAGACATGACCCACTGTGAGAATACTTTTTGGAACATGTCATAAGTACTTTCTACCCATAATGGTATTAAAAGTCCTTCGACCTAAATTCATTATAGTTTTCTACTTAATAAATTCTATATTTTGACGTTATCTAAAGTTGTCTTTAACCAGATAATAAATTAGACTACTGTTGGATATAGAATAAATCAAGAAGAGGAATATGATTGATAGTGAAGGAATTTGTCCCTCTTAATTATGGCAGAGATATCCATAGGCCCCTTAATAAGTTAGACTGTTAAAATACATGACCGTGCTCAAATATATCAATCTAAGATATTGATATCATTTGTTTGAACGGTCTACTATGAAATCAAGAAATAATTGATTAAGCTTAATAAGGATGACATATTCCGTGCCTTATGCTTAATCTGGATATCGTGTGACGAAAGGACTAAATATAAAATTATGGTTTGGTTCAAAGCGATCATTGATCTTCATTTAACCTGGATAGTTATAAAGTTTTGCTAGAAACCGCATATAACTTATGGGCCATTTAAACATGATTTAGGCACGCTGCCAGTGTTAAGTGAACCTATAGGGTCACACAATAAGCGAACTTATTAGGTTATTTTTTTGGTAACCAGATTCGATGAATTTGGAAATATTTCTAAGTTAATCGAACTTAGAAAATTTACCAGATATAATGAATCCAAAAATATGTCCACATTCGATGTATCTGGATGATGTCCAGATTATAAGAATCTGACTCAAAAAATTAATTAGTTAAATTACCAAGATAATGGCAGAATCTTATCATATTAGTTTTGATTGAATTTCAATTTAAATTAAAATATGATAAGATATTATCAGATTTGGACTCTAAGAGATTTGGGAGTTTTTAAGAAAACCTTAGTCGTCTTCTCAATAGTCCTGTTCTGTTGAAAAATTTCATGCCTCTATTCACCAGAAAAAAACTCTCAAACTGTAACACCTCGCTACCTAGGCCCGCCAAGGCCAGGGATGTCGCCCCGTCCAAAGGACAAGAGGTCTTTATAACTAGAGCACACAAATATAATAGCGGAAATAAAATGATACTTCAACTTAAAATTTATTACAACCCAAAAGAAATAATAATAAATCCAAGAATACTCAAAACAAATCCATAATAAAAATTCATCCGCTCTCAGCTCTCCCAACATTACACAAAATAAATCCTCAGAAAATTCTTCCAAGCAGACAATATATAGCTACTCATGCCCACAGTAGGATGGACCTGAAATCATGATAAAATGGTGGTGAGACAGAAATATCAATTAGTCCGTGTGTGCTTCGGGTGTTTAGTGAAAACAGTTCGTGGATGTAAAGTGTGAAAACTTTATAAGATAAATACTGGCAAGCAATAACATTAGTCAAAAACAAGAGTGGCGTTTTGGCTTTTCCAGCCATACATAAGTAATAAAATCAACCACTCGAAGGAAATGGATATGGGTTACCACATGTTGGGCCCCATAACCGGTCAGAATGCCGACATTTTGTGCAGACTGAAAAAAGTAGGTGATCGGCCTACTGGGCAAGATACTCCTCCTTCTCTATATCCAAACAACAACCGGGTGTCCATTCCGGCAACCCACAGTCACTTGATTGAAAACAAACTGCTAGCTCGAACCGGCACGACCCACTGGACTGACATCTTATCCGGGAAGGACTCACCCCTCAGAGGTGGCCACCTACTGAGAGACTTACCCTAACCCTTCAAAGACTAGTCCTAGTAGTCCACCCTTGTTGAGTACTCAACGACATCTCCCACTTGGGATAAAATGAACAAAACACTGTTCCACATGAAAATGGCAATTTATGGGTTTTCTAAAGTCTTTAACAAAATCAGTTTTAGAAAGAGTTTGAGTTTGAGTAAATCTGCTCATTGGCTTTTAAATAATTCAAATGTTTGAAATAAGAAATGATTTAACCCTCAATTGCCTTTATATAAATGAGTGTCCATGCACTCTACACTTGGCTTGCCATAATAAACATTTTGCATCAAACAGGTTTTATGCAGGAGCTTACTTGATTCTTGCTCACAATAACAAGGTCTCCAACGGCATACCTAACCCCACATGGGCAAATACAAATCACAAATCAATACATACACAATCCTCTAATTCATCAAATAATCCAAATCACGCATACAAGCATATATCTCAATTTATCAACACATGATCTAACCTCTACTAGCATAAATATGATCATGGCTTCAATATTAATCCATCATGAATATAAACCCTATTCACCAAAGGTGACATAATCTCTAGCATACTTCATCACATATACTACTTATGATATACATCAACCTCAAATGATCATATAATCATCCAAGACAATGCTTCCATGCATAAATCTCATCTTCTTCACAATCATACATATATTCACACTTCAATCTCAACAATATATATATATACTCAAATCCTATCACCATCCACCTATTATCATTATCACCCTAGAGACATGCTTCTAGAGTTTAAAAGAAGGATTGATGGTACTTACTTGGTTGATGAACACCTTGAAGGAGTTTAGAGTAAATCTCAACTCCTAGGTGTCTAACTTTGTCCAAAGGAGATGGCGAGAGCATGATTATGGAGAAGAAGTCATCCGGCCAAGGGAGAGGAGTTTCGGCCGTGAGAGAGAGAGAGACAGACAGACAGACAGAAGAAGAGATCATTAGTATGTTTATTCACATAGGTTCTCACTAGAGATCATGTTTGGAGAAGATGAAGTTGATAGAGTAAATTTACCTTGAAGATGTTCTTGTCCTTCACAGAAATTTCTGCTTTTGATCCGAAGTAGCAAGATGATTTGAGAAATTTGATGTTAATAATGGTGTTGATGGACTCACAGCAGTGAGTAGGTCAAATTTGGAAGTTTTTTAGAGGATTTAAGGTGGTTTGGAGGGGTATTAAGTGTAGGGAAGAGGTAGGTGTTCTTGGTGTAGTGTGTATGTGTGTTCTTGGAGATTGAGAGATTTCGAGAGGTGGTTCTTATGCAGCTGCCGAATTTTTGTGAGGGATAGGGCTGGCCAAATTTCTGTAGGGTTTAGGGAGTTGTTTCTCTGATTTGGAAGAGAAAATGAAGGGTTAGTTGTCACAATCCTTGCAGAATATTTTTAGGAAGTGAATTTGGAAACTAAATATTCTAGGATATCTTGATAATTTGGAGAGCTTTGAAGGTCTCCTATGGCCGACTGGTTGAGCAGCTTTTCTGAGGAATTAAATCTGATTCAAGGTGGCTTATGGTGGCCAAAACTAAGGTGCACAATGATGAAAAAGATGTCTGGTCATTTGAGTAAGATATTATGGAAGGTTGCTAAACAAGGATGGCTGGAATTTTGGAAACCAATCAAGCTAAATTGCAGGGATTTGTTGGAGAGATTTTCGGACAGCCATTGCTGAATTTCGTGCAGAAGCTTGAGGGAAACAATGGAGCTCTGTTAATGGAGGTTTAAGGAAGGTTTTGACAGATTAAGTTTGGTGTTTCGGCCAGAAGAAAAATAGGAAACAAAGCTGGAAATTTGGACTGCCCAACATTTCGCTGAACAGGAATTTTTCTGGGCAGATTTTTGGCTGCCACTTCCAGCTAATTTGTAGCGAGTTTTGAAGGGAATTTCAGGGATATTCAAGGCTAGTTTCCAGCCTTCTTCATGAAGTAAAAACATGGCTAAGGTACTGAACAAGATCTGGAAGAAAACAGCTTGGTTTTGGACTCTCAAAACTGTTTTTCATACATGAATTTTTCCTATTTTGCTCCAGCTTTGAGCAGTCCGAAATTGGTCAAGAATTTTCAGGTTTTAAACTGATCCTAAAGATCATTTTTCTGGCAGCATTTGGGAGGGAATGTTAGCTAAAAATTTCGATATTTTGAAGGTACAACAAGCTGGAAAATTTCAGCTCATGCCATGAAGGAAGATAAACTAGTCTAGTGTGAAGTTTCAGCAAGCTTACTAGAGGGATTTTTCCCCTTGGAATTTCCCATCATTCTTCCACATTTTTCAGACCATGAGAAGCCTTTTACTAGGGCATTTTGATCCCACAAGATCATAGCATTTTTCTGAAATTTCTAGAAAGAAAATGGATAGAACATCTTGATCAAACTAAGAAGTTGAAACCTAAGGAAAACCAAAGATCAAGGGAACAAGAATTCCCTTTAGGAAATTCGAGTAGGGCAAAAGAGTGGAATGAGAATACTCCTAGCATGTGTCTCTTAGGACATCATCCCTACCTTATTCTAAGCTCCTAAGACCGAAATTTCCTCCACTAAGCAAAAATAAAATTTAATCTAGTTAAAGCTTCTATGATGGAATTTGAACCCAAGACCTCAAGAATTAATTCCAAAGCTCTAACCACTACACCACAACAACTCTTGTTGATATTTTCACTAGAAAATTATTTTCTATTCAATCCACAGGCTATCTCCCTATTTTCACCTCGAGCAAAAATTACCATCTTGCCCCTCTCACACAATACTCACTAACAAGACTTCAAGATAATAAAACCCAAATCCAAAACAAATAAAAATAATTTATTATTATTTTTATTTGTTAATAAATAATTCTTGTTATAATTTATTATTTATTATTTATAACACCTATTTATATTGGCATATCAAATTAATCTTATTCTATAAAATACTTTATCAACTAATGTTAGAGCTTAAGACATTAGTCTTAACTAGATGTTGTTGTAACTAGATGAGCTTAAGCATGTTAGGTTGGGAGTGCTTATTTGAACAATTGTTGTATTATTATGAACTATTGGAACTTATACCTTATATTTACACTATACAGGGCTAGTTTGCCTTGAACCAACCTGGAAGGCTATTGTGTTAAGGAAAAGCAAGAGATCAGGTAAGTCCTTGCGTAAAGTTGTTTGAAGATCAAAATCACTTCGGCAAGTCAAAACATGATGTATACGTGGAAATGTACTTTGGATGCAATTATGGACAATTTTCCTTTTCTTTTCCATTCAGTCTAACAATTTCAAGTTGAAGAAGCAATTTTATACAAAATGCTAAACTTTTCCTAAAAACCAACTTTGACAAGAATTTTGTAAACCTTAATTGCTCTTTCAAACAAAACACTTAATTAATTCTACTTTTCCCAAATGGGACAAGTTTAACGTTGAGTTCTCAATAAGGCTGGACTACTAGGACTAGTCTTTGAAGGGTTGGATAAGTCATTCAATAGGAGGCTACCTTTGAGGGACGAGCTCTGCTTAGACAAGACCACAGTTCTTGTTGGTTAGGTTGGTCCGAGCTATTAGTATAGTTCAGGTGGACTATTTTTTTCAGGGGTGACAACTGGTAAGTTTGGGTGTAGAGATGGAAGAGTATCTCACCCGGTGGCCTGTACACCCACCTTGTATTAGAATGCATAAAGTGTGGTATCCTAGTCATTCTCTTGTCATGATACACAAAGTGTGGCATCTTGACCGCTCTCTTGTCATGGTGCATAATGTGTGGTGCCATGTCCATTTATGATGCACGGTTTCATAGTCAACATTATTTGAGTAGTATTTCTTTACGAGTGGAGGACTTTTACTTTACAAATGTTGATAATACACCACTCAGTATTCAAAGACAAATTTCTGAACTTGCAGACTTTTTGTTGTGACTTGTTCAAAACTTACACATGCATTAAGTGTTTTCTTAAACTGTCATGAGCATACACAAGATTTACTGAGAAATATTTCTCACACTTTTTTTTTTATATATATTATGTCCTCAGGTTGATCCTGCTTCCAAAGTTGATTTACTTATGTTGCTATGAGCATGGGAGATTTACTTTGATGTATTTATTTGTAGAGATTTTAGTTACCTTCTATTTGTTTTAAGACTCGTACAAGTATTATTTTTGGAATTGTAATAAGTTTATTATTAAGTTATTTTCTTCTATATTTTATATTACCTAATTATAAAGACCCCTTGTCCTAAAGACAGGGCGACATCCCCACCCCTTTTAGGGTACGTAGGTAGCGGGGTGTTACAAACTAGGTATGTGGTAGCTTTAGAAGCTTCTAAAGAAGTAGCTTGGCTCTGAAAGTTTCTCACAGAACTTGGAGTTATGCCACAAATGGATTGACCCACTACTATATATTGTGACAATTCTAGAGCTGTGTCATAATGTAAGAAGCCAAGAAACAGCTGGAGAGGTAAGCACATTAAGAGGAAGTATCATTTGATTTGGGAGTTCATCAAGAAATAGGAGATAGTAGCTAATAAGATTTCTTCTACAAATAATTTGGTGGACCCATTTGATAGGGATCAACCTAGCCAAGAGGACCAAATGTAAGAAAGGGGAGGAGATGGAACCAGAGAAAAGCCGAGCATGCTCGGACCGTTAATGAGAAGCAGTGAGAAGCAATTTGAACAATAGCTTCAAGCATATCTACGCACGCATTTGAAGTGGGATGATCTTTAAACAATATTGGAAGGATTGCAAGAACAAAATTAGTTATTGGTTTAAGTAGGAAAAACCGCCCAATGCTATCCAGACAGAAGACAGTAGGTGCTGGCACAACAACCAACACCGGCGCTAGATGGCGCACCTTAAGGGAACTGTATTGCTAGGGTTTTGGATTGAAACAGATTTGTTCTACCAAAATTTAACCGGCGCCATCTCAGAGTATCCAGATCAGTGCTGACTCGGCTTTGGAAACTCGACAAAATGTGTCTTTCTCTGCTAATTTAGGGTAATTTTATAATATTTAAAATTTCATTAGTTAGGTTCTGAGGGCTTTTTGGTATATACTTCAAACTCTATTGTAAAAAACATGACATACAACTTATATTTGAGAGAAATGAATAAAGAAATGTCTTCGTGAAGGTTTGAACCATAAAGTTCTTCCTCAATTCCAAGACTAACCTAAGGGCTCAGTCCACCCTTGAGTAAGTGTCTATAAACTCTTTGGATAATTTAAGTTGTAAACTAAGCTAGGGTCCTAATTGTGTGTTCTTTTAGGGTTCTTATTTGTTGCTTGTTTGAATGCCCACAATCTACTATCCTTTTTGTTCTTTTTCTTCTTATAAGTTAAAGGTATTAAGGTGTTATTGTGGTAGACCTTAAACAACTAAATCTTAGGTTCTATTAGCTAGAACTAATAAGGTTCTTGATTTGTAGAATAAGGCGATATTTTGTGTCTACTTTCCTTTTTCTTTTTCCCCAAAATGTTTGTGTTTTGGTCACTTTATTCTTGTAAAATATAATTCAAGGCCATTCCAAAAATTTATGTTAAAGAACACCCCCTAAAGCTCATATCAAACTTGGTATCAGAGTAAGATTAAGCTTAGATTCCTATCTTAGATTAACTATTAGTAAAAGAATATATATATATATATATGTAGAGAGAGAAAGAGAGTAAAAAGTAGCACCCCTGCCCCATCTCAAAGAATCTCATTTATTCTTGCTAAATTTTGAGACCTATTGAGATACATTGATTCTTGTTCTTAAAAGAACATTGAGAAGACGTTATTTCTTGAAATTATGGAATTATTGGGCTTGATTGGGAAGAAATTCACTTGGATGGTTCATTTAATAACTATTGAAGACAAGGTGTTTGATGAAAGTTTTCAATGATAACACACCTTATACACACCAAGTGTTTGATGAAATGTCCCTAAGAAAGAAAGTAGCTTGAGTGCTAGCTTTTTGTCTACAATATTTTCTTATTTCGTTGCTAGTGTTCATGTCTATCCTCAATCTCCTTAACATTGCAAAAAGCATTGTTGATTTCTTGCTTCATTGTTTCTTGTTATTGTTGCTTTCATGGGCATTATTTCTTAACATCTAGTGTCTATTCAGCTATTTGTTAAGTTTGAACATCTTTGAGTTTTGAGAAACTGACAAGTGGACTAAGACCTTTATGTTAGGGAGGAATTTGGTTGAATGAAGTGAGTACTTAAGTGAAGAAAAGATAAGAGGGAAAACGTATCAATGAACCGAGCAAAAAGAGTGTAAACACGAGAGTTGAGAGAAAACACTGAGGAGTGAAGTGAGAAGACAAACTCTTTTATTTTTAACTTTTTTTGTAGGTATATAGCCCTTATAACCCCAATTATGACACAAGGAGAGGAAGTTTCTCGATTAAACCTTATCAGAATAGCTAGACAGCCAGACAAGCCTGGAAAGCACTAAGAAACACTCATCTCATTGCAAAGGAGTATTGAGGGAATATGCAGAATAATGTCAGAACTGCCAGCACAGTAGGGCCAAACTTCCATTGCTACCCAACGAAGGGGATAGGATCACCAGAAGGCTTCAACACAATTCCACTGAATGTACAACTTGGGGAGGAATGGGATGAATATTCCGTTTATGCATATCAGCCTATTCTATTGAGATGAAGAAGAAATTAGTTGGGTTAAGGTAGAGGTAGAGGTAGAGGTAGTGGTAGAGGACGAGGAAGACAGGGCGAAAATCAGATGAGAGGAATAGAAAGAAATATAGAGCTAGAATATGAGTGGGATGAGGGATTATTAGAGGAAGAATTTGGAGACCGATATATGGGCAATAGGATGAGAGGATGGAGGAGAGATGAAAATAAGGAAAAGCGAGATATGAAAAATATGAAAATGAAGGGACTGCAATTTCAAGGAAAAAGTGATCTCGTGGCATGCTTCAAATAAGAAAAATGAAAATTTTATTCGATTGCCAAGATTACAGTTAGAGAAATAAAGTGAGGCTTGCAGTGTTGGGTTTTTTAGATTATGCATTAGTATGGTAGGAGCAGAGTTTGGCTAATAGAAGAATAATGGGAGAAAATGTAGTTGGAACATGGGAATTGCTGAAAAATCTCATAAGGGCAAGGTTTGTACTGCATCATTACTACAACGAGCTATATTAAAGGCTTCAAGTACCAAAACGTGGAAATAAAAATGTCAAAGATTATTACAAGGAGATTGAGGTGTTGATGTGGAGGGCAGTCATAAGTGAAGATCCACAGGCCACTAAAGTGAGATTTCTAAGTGGATTAAACGGGGAGGTAGCTAATGTAGTTAAGTTGCACTCGGGTGAAACTTTAGAAGAACTGGTACATATGGCTATGAAAGTGAAGAAACAATTGAAGAGAAGGCCATTTGTGAAGAGTGGTACTAATGCCAGCCTACCATCTAAGGAGTACAATAAACTGACTCCCGAAAGAGAAGGAGCCTTGAGGCCACCTCCTAGAGATTTCAATATACCTAGAGAGGAAGGAAGTTGAGATAAAGGAAAGGTAATCGAAAAACCCAGCAGCAGGGATATTAAATGTTTTCATTGTTTGGTATATGGACACACGACTCATGAATGCCCAAGCAAGATGGTGATGTGGATACTCAACTAGAAGAGGAGGCAACTTGCGAAGAAGTTGGACAAGTACGTACATTAGTAGGAGTAGCTAGGAGGTCTCTAAATACCCCGAGTAAAAGAAGATGAATAACATCCACAAAAAGAAAATATCTTCTACATAAGGTGTGTCATCAATAAGGTTTCATGCAATGTGATCATTGATAGTGGGAGTTGCACTAACATGATCAGTGCCAGTTTAGTAGAAGAGATAAGATTGGGAACGATGAAACACCCAAACCTTACAAATTGCAATGGTTAAATGATAGTGGGGAATTGAAGGTTAATAAACAGGTTTTGATTGCATTTGACATGGGGAAGTACAAAGATGAAATACTATGTGATGTTGTTCCAATGCAGGCTGGCCACTTACTCTTGGTAAGGCCATGGTAATATGATGGGGAGTTGTACATGATGGAAAGAAAAATACTTATATTGTGTATAAGGAAGGGAAGAAGTATTTTCTTTTGCAAATGTCTCCGAGTGAAGTGAGTGTAGTTCAAAAAATCATGCAAAAGAAAGAAAAGAAAAAGAGTGTTCAAGAAAGTGAAAAGAAACAGGAAAGTGAGGAAAAAGAAAAACAAAAGCAAGGAAGAATAAATAAAAAGATAGGAGAAAAGCTAGAAAGTAGAGATAAGAAACGAGGGAACTTCTTTGCAAAAGAAAGTGAGGTGGTAGATGTTATAAAAGCAAAAAAAGAAAAAAAAAAGGCAATCCTTTTATCAGGCAAAGGTGCTTATCTAACTACTGATGATATAACTCTTACTTTACCTTGTGAAATTACAGGTCTTATTGAGAAATTTCAAGATATGTTCCCAAAAGAGATTCCTGGAGGATTGCCACCAATACGAGGGCTAGAATACCAAATTAACTTTATTATAGGAAGAGTCATTCCAAACAAGCTAACTTACACATGCAGTCCTAAAGAAGCCAAAGAATTGCAGAAGTAAGTAGAGGAGCTGCTCAAAAAAGGCCGTGTTTGAGAAAGCTTGAGTTCGTGTGTCGTTCCAGTTTTGATGGTGCAAAAAAAGTATGGGTCATAGAGAATGTGTGTTGATTATAGGGTTATTAACAACATAATGCTAAAATATCATTATCCAATTCCTAGACTTAAGGATTTGGTAAGTAAGTTACATGGATCATGTATTTTCAAAAATTGTCTTGAAATCAAGATACTATCATATAAGGATTAGGATAGGTGATGAATAAAAAAACTACATTTAAAACAAAATAGGGCTTGTATGAATGGATTGTAATGCCATTTGGATAATCAAATATGTCTAGCACTTTTATTAGATTGATTCATCATGTGTTGCAAGACTTCATTGGAAAATTTGTTGTGGTTCATTTTGATGACATTTTGATTTGCTGCAAAACTTATAAAGACTATTTGCATCATCTTAAATGAGTGCTTGTTACCCTTGGGAGAGAAAGGTTGAATGCAAACTTTAAAAAATATTCTTTTTTCTTGGAAAGGATAACCTTTCTTGGCTTTTTTGTAAGTTATAAGGGCATTGAAGTGGATGAAGATAAGATTAAGGCAATTTAAGACTGGCCAACACCCACAACTGTAACTGAGCTAAGAAGTTTTCATGGGTGGGCTAGTTTCTACAGGTAATTCATTAAGAATTTTAGCATAATAGCAGCCCTATTAATAGAAGTTGTAAAGAAAAATGTTGGGTTTAAATGGGAAAGAGATCATGAAGAAGCATTTAATACATTGAAAGAAAAACTAAGTGATGCCCTATTATTATTGTTACCTAATTTTGATAAGGCTTTTCAAGATGAATGTGATGCAAATAGAGTAGGAATAGGTGCTATAATGACTCAGGATAAAAAACTTGTTGCATATTTTGGTGAAAAATCATTAGGAGCACTATTAAATTATTTCACTTATGATAAAGTGTTATATGCCTTAGTGAGGACATTGCACTATTAGCAACATTACTTATTACCTAGGGAATTTATTATTCATACTAATCATGAGACCCTAAAGCACCTTAAAAGATAACAGAAGTTGAATAGACAGCATGCTAAATGGATGGAATTCATTGGTATATTTCTATATATGACCAAGTATAAGAAAAGGAAGCAAAATGTGGTTACCGATGCTTTATCTCACAAGTATGTCCTCTTGCATTCATTGGATGCTAAATTACTTGGTTTTGAACACATTAAAGAATTGTATGCAGAGATAGGGATGAACCTGGCAAAGAGGACCAAATGCAAGAAGAGGGAGAAGACGGAATCGAAGAAAAGTTGAGCTTGTCCGAACCATTAACAAGAAGTTGTGCGAATCAATTTCAACACCAACTTCAAGCATATCCACATGTGCATTTGAAGATGATTTTTCAGAAAACATTGGAAGGATTGTAATGTTAGTGCTGTGCTCTAGAGGCAATCACTTGTACCATGTATATTGCATATTAAATTAATAAGAGGCATTCTTTATCTTTCAGTTTGATTGTTATATCTAAATATGTGTACAAATCGTTAGATAAAGTCCCTAGTACAACACAGTGTTAAGGAAATCATGGTAGAGATCATGATGTGAGATTCCTACTACACTATGCAGTGTTTGTACTTAAATAATCCCCAGTTATAGTATTAATAAAATGGGACATTATTAATACGCCAAGACTGGCACATGTTATATCTCTTGATTAGATCAAGCGGTGGTTCTCATATCCGTGAGTATTGGGATACTCAGGATTAACGTGTGCATGCTTGTTTTGGAACAAGTTCATTGGATGACCTAGCTACGAGATAATCATTTGGATAGCTATTTAGTGCCAGTGAGAGAATCTCATTATAGGAAGTGTGCAAGTATCCTTAGACTTGAGATCTCCAAGGTACTTTGTTTAACGAGCGTTGTACTTTGATTCTAATCTTTGGAGTCTTATCTAGGACTACCTATGGGATGGATATTGGGTACAACGTAAAGTAAACGAAAGTAGTTGAGAAAGTCAATAAAATGATTCACCACTCCTAATAGTAGGAGAGTATATCTCGAGGCCACTTGTAGAAATCATTACTCATGAAGTCCTTGACCAAGGCGATTATGTGATGAAAATGGTTCCAATTGATACACATATCAAGTAATGGATTTCTTGAACAAGTACTAAAATATTCGGGCCAAAATTAATAATATTCTGGAGGGAGTTGGCACTAATTCCATGCTCCAGACCGAATGAGATATTGTATGGTGAAAGGAGTTTATTGCACTGATAATTTGCTATTGAAAGGTTCATGTCAGCCACTTGACTTTGTGGACTTTTGGGTGGTCAAGAGTCATTGCTAGAAGTCACTCTTGATATGCTGAATATGGATTTATTAATTAGAGAATTAATAAATTTAATCCTTTATTTTATTAAGGATTATTAATTCTAATATTGTTAGAATTAATTCATATTATGCTACCAATAAGACCAGGAAACCTAATGGTCACACACAATAAAGGTTTGAATGCTCAAATATATTATTTGATAATGTTGTGGGGTTAATTAAGAGAAGGGAATATATTTATAGGTGAATTATAAGTTTGTTATAATTCATGGGACCTAATTGTAATTAAGTAAACTTCAAGGACCAATTTGTTGACAATTGGACGTTGAAGGACTAAGTTGCAATTTACGGTAATTATAAATCTATAAATATAAGGAAACGGTTTCCTTAGGGTAAGAGATACAAACTATTTACACAATAACAGAGAATCCGTTTCTCTGCCACTCTCTTGATCAAACCCTAGCCTCTTAAATTCTACTAGCATAGAATTGTGAGATTGTGAACGTTCGACCTTGTGTGGATTATCATTAGAGGGAGTTCTTTCTTGGACTTCAGTTGAGCTACTGTGAACCAGTTTTGTGATCTGGGTCACGCCTGCGTTCTTGAAACAAGAATAATTTAAATTCTGGCTTCAAGAGGTAATAAGCGTGATCTTCTCCTTTTCCCATTTCTACTGCAAACCCGTGATCCATGGCTTGGATTTCTTACTATTTTTCGCTGCATTTAATCTGATTAGTTAATTTAGAAATCCTACATGTAATAATAAAATTTGTTGTTGGTTTAAGTAGAAGAAACCACCCAATGTCATCCTAATAGAGGAGAGCCAACGCCAACACAATAGCTAACACTGGCACCGAATGGTGCACCCTAAGGGAGCTATTGTTACTGTTATGCCCTAGAGGCAATCACATGTATTCTGTATATTATGCATTATTAAACAAAATAAGGCATTCTTTATCTTTTAATTATTTTTATTTATACTTTTGGTAAAATAACAATTAGATAAATTCCCAAGTGCAACACTGTGTTAAGAAAATCATGATACGGGGTTCCTACTATATTAGATAGTGTTCGTACTTAAATTATTCCTAGTTGTAGTATTAATGAGATTGGACAACATTAATACATTAAGACTAGCATATGTTATACTTCCTGATCTGATCAGGCGGTGGTTCTGACATCCGTGAGTATTATGATACTCAAAGTTGACACGTGGATGCTTGTTACTTGAACAAGTATATTGGATGACTTGACTATGAGATAATCACATGAATAAGTATTTAGTAGCAGTGCTAGAATCTCATAATAGCAAATGTCCAAGTATCCTTAGACTTAAAATCTCCAAGGTACTTTATTTGTTAAATGTTGGACTTTGATTCCAATCTCTAAAATTTTGACAAGACCGTCATGGGATGGATATTAGGTACAACATGAAATTAATAAAAGTAGTTGAGAGGATCAATAACAAATTCACCACTCCTAATAGTAGAAGCAAATATCTCACGGCCACTTATATGAATCACTACTTGGGAAGTCCTTGGCCAAGGCAATTGTATATTGAAAATTGTTCCATTTGATATATATGTTAAATAGTAGATTTTGGGAACAAGTACTAAAATATTCGGGCCAGAATTAATTTATTATTCTGGAAAGAGTTGGCACTAATTTCGTACTCTAAACCGAATAAGCTATTGTACGGTGAAAGGAGTTTATTGCACTGTTGTTTGCTATTGAAAGGTTCATGTTAAGCCACTTGACTTTCTAAACTTTTATGTGGTTATGATATCTTATGAGATACCGCTCATGATCTGCTGAATATGAATTTATTAACTAGAGAATTAATAAATTAATCCTTATTAGAATTAATAAGTTAATTCTAAAATTATTAAGGATTATTAATCTTAAAGATGTTTAGATTAATTCATGTTATGTAACCAATAGACCGGGAAACCTAATAGGTTACACACAATTGAGGAATGAGTGTTCAAGATGTTATTTGATAACTTTACAGGGTTGATTGTGAAAAGAAGTTATTATGGCTAAATTATAATTAGTTATTATTTATGGGCCATATTGTAATTAATAAAAATTATAATAGTTATTGGTAATTAAGAACCCATGTTCATTATGGCTTTAGATTACCAAAAACGACACGATGAATATAGGTTATTATATAGATGCCGTGGGGTTATGATTTTGGGGAATTACACTGAATGTTTTTTTTTTTTTTTGAAAAAAAACCCCAAGAGCTCTTTTTCATCTTTATCATCTGGAAAAATAACCCTAAACCTTAGCCGCCAGTTATAGTTTTGCTAGCACAGAACTCTGGTGATGCTTGAGAGCCATTCTCGTGTGGACTATATTGGAGGTGATCCTACACTCGGATTGTAGTGTTTTTTACGGAACAAAAGAAAAGATGTTCTCTTGTTTTGGCTGGATTGCGCCTTCAAAATAGAAAATTTTTATTTCATAGAGGTAGACGTAAAAGGTATTATTCTCACTTTTTTATGCCTTTTAATGCATAAGAGTGATCCTCATGCTTCGAATTCTTATTTTTCTTTTGCTGCATAAATATATTTTGCATGGGGAATTCCTATAGCTATGTTGTTGTAGTTTTGGACTGAAATGGAACTGTTCCACTATAAATAAACCTGTGCCATCCCAGAGTATCCAGATCGCCATCGACTTAGCTCTGGAAACCCGACGAAATATATCTTGCTATGCTAATTTATGGTCATTTTTATAATATTTAAAACTTTATTAGTTAGGTTATGAAGGCATTTTGTTATATACTTCAACCTTTATTGTGAAAAACATAACATACAACTTATATTCAAGAGAAATGAATGAAGAAATGTCTTCATAAAGGTTTGAACCATGGAGTTCTTCCTCAATTCGGAGGCCAACCTAAAAGCTTAGTCCACCATTGAGTAAGTGTTTATAAACTCTTTGGATAATTCAACTTGCAAACTAAGTTAGGGTCCTAATTGCATGTTGATATGATCTTGGGAAGCTACAAAATTGTGGATTATTCTCAAGAACAGGAACCTTAACAAACTCACAAACAAGAACACGAAAATGTAAAGTAAATTAACACTCTTGTGATAATGTGAATCTATCCTACTTTAAAGACACCCTAACACCCTAATCTATTAAAGATTAGAACACCAAAGATAGGAATTTGAAGGCACCTAACTCAAACATATCAAACATACTAGGCAACGTAGCACATAAAAATAGAGATAAAGTTTATATTATCCCTTAAGATTTAGAAACAAGATCAAAGGTGGACTAAATCTTTTGATTTAGTCTTGATGTTTATGGGAATCACCCAAGAGGATCACCCTCTCCAAAGCTCTCAAAAAGTTCTTGAACTCCAAAAAATTTCATATATCTCCCAAATGTTCTTTATAATGCTTATAAAAGCATATATATAGATCTCTTGACCTAAACTACTTAACAAGTAATCTTAACTACTAAATGGCCTTAATACATGTTTTGAGGCCCTATTACATGTCTTAAATTAGGTTAAAACATAATAAAAGTCGTGAAAAATAAAATTACAGTTGAAAACGCTGAAAACAATAAAATTTGGAAAAAATCGAAACTGGCCTGAATAGGGCCTGCACTAGGTTTATCGCTCTGGGCTAGCACTAGGTCCGCTATGGGTAGGCTCCCCTATTTTGTTGCACTCTAATCCCTACTCATTCGACCTCCATCCCATTTCCATGTATTCTATTGATCTTCCAAATGAAATATTGGTCTTTTGAGCTCTTCTTGTTACTCCTTTTGATATTAATCCTTGTTTCAATGTTGGCTTGATTCTCCACAAGGAGTGTTGTTCTTTTTGTGTCCCATATATAGCGTGCTTCACTACCCATCTCTTGACAATCTTTTTGGCTCTTGGCTTGTATGCTTGAATGGCTTGAAAATCCTCCCGAAACTTCTTCCATGTTGAATTTTTGCACGAAGATTTGAAGCAAGTCTTGACTTTCCATCCCCCTTTTTTAGATGTGCCATGTTGCGTGGACAGATTCCTATCATTTCTCCTTTCTTTGAGATGATTAGTCCTCTAAGCAATGCGTCTTGTTGCTTTTATGGTGATAGGGCCTAAATTAGTCATATATTTCTTAGTTATTTGAGACTATTTTGTGATACATTTTAGGCAATAACTGGTCATATTCCTTGTAACACCCCACTACCTAGGCCCGACAGGGCTGGGGATGTCGCCCCGTCCAAAGGACAAGGGGTCTTTATAACTAGGTCACACAAAAGAAAATAAAAGTAATACTTTAAAGTTGAACTTATTACAACCCAAAAATACATGAACAAATCCAAAATAAATTGTTCGCTACCATCTCTCAATATAACACATAAGAAAAATAACATAAAGTCTTCAAAGCATAGGCAACAAATCTAGCTATTCATCTCTACAGCAGGATCGACCTGAAAACATGGCATAAAAGGTGATGAGATAAAAATCTCAGTAAGTCCGTGTGTGCTTTGGGTGTTCAGTGAAAACAGTTCGTGGATGCCAAATGTGAAAACTTTATAAGAGAAATATTGGCAAGCAATAAACATTTGAAAAAACAAGAGTGGTGTTTTCGGCTTTTCCAGCCATACATAATTTATGAGATCAACCACTCAAAAGAAAGGATTATGGGTTACCACACGATGGGCCCCATAACCGGATGGTCAGTATGCCAGACTTTGTGCACACTGCCGGTTAGAATGCCGACACTTTGTGCAGACTGACAAAAGGTAGGTGATCGGCCTACCGGGCAAGATACTCCTCCTTCTCTATACACAAAAAACAACCGGGTATCCATTCCGGCAAAACACAGTCACTTGACTGAAATAAAATTGCTAGCTCGGACCGACATGACTAAGTAGTACTGACGTTTCTCTAAGTTGAGTTTTATCTTCTGGAGGTGGCCTCCTGCCAGAAGACTCACTCTTGCTCTTCAAAACTAGTACTACTAGCCTACCCTTATTGAGTACTCAACGATAATTGTCCCACTTGGGAGAAAATTGGTAAAACATAGCTTTACTTGAAAATGGCAATTAAGGGTTTCTAAAGTCCATGCCAAAATCAGTTTTAGAAATAGTTCAGTGTTTGAGTAAAACTGCTTTGAAAATTTTCAAATAATTGGTTTGACCGAATCAAGAAAAGAAACAGTCCTTAATTGCCTTTACCAAATCAGTATTCACATACTTCGTGTTTAGCTTGCCATGGTAACCTTTTACAATAAACAAGTTATATGCAAGAGCTTACCTGATCATTTGCTTGCTCAAATTCAAAAGTCTTCCAAGGCTGACCTAACCCCGCCTGGGGTAAACACAAGACATAAGGTTACATTCGGGCTATACCTGCCTTACATAAATAATTTCTTAGCTCAACTAGTTACAACCATGACTAGCCATGACCCTAATGTCCTAAGCTTTAAGGCTAGGTGATAAAGAATTTTATAAAATAAGTTTTAGTTGATAAGTTAAAAGAACTTGGGGTTCTAAAATAATTGCTAATAAATTATAGACCCAATTAATAATTCTTGAGTGTTATTTTTAATAAATAAACTAAGGTTTGAATATTAAGTCCTAAATAGTACTAATAAATGGTGATTTAAAAATAGCTTTATTATAAATAAATATTTAATTACAAATAACCTTTAATTAATTTTTAAATAGATAATAAATAATTAGTAATAAATAAAATTAATAATGAATGAATTATTTTAAATTTTAATTAATAAATAACAAATAGATTCTAATAATATTTTATTTATTGTAAAGGATTTATTACTATATATATTATTTTTAATAAAAGATCTCATTTATTTGATAAAGAAAATATGAATATTTTAATTAATAAACCACTCCAAATTTCCCTAGAGTTTCGAATTTTATAGGGAAAATATAGCAACATTCTATTCAAGGTAATAAAATTTGTTAATAAAAATAATCTAGCCTTAACAAGAAAATACTTTTTCACCATGATTTTCCTATTGCTAGAAAGGATTCATGAACACCTTCTCCATCATCAAACAATATATTAATCCATTCATGAACATACACTTGAACTATCTCATACCATCACATGGCCAAAATCCTACTAAGCATAATCATCAATCATGGTTTCCATGGAAAAATAAGAACATAAAAACCTAATCACCTTTGGTGTCATGGTCTCTAACATGCTTCAAACATCCATAAAATTTCATTAAGCACGAAGAACATACATTGATTCGAAAGGAAAACACATACATCCTAGTCATATACAACAATCATCATGTCCTAACTCCGTCCCCTTAATCCACATGCATATACTCAATCCCTTATCCATATTTCATTCTTCCTATCAATATCTAAGAGACATGAATACTGAATTAAAAGAAGGATTAAAGGAAAATACTTGATTTGATGAACACTTCGATGAAGAATTAAGAAGGTCCACGCGATTGAGAGCCTTGAATGATCCAACGGGAAAACGGCCATGGTTGATGGTTGATCAACCATTTCGGTTGGAAGAGAGAGAGAGAGAGAGAGAGAGAGAGAGAGAGAGAGCATTAGAACAGTACAATCGAATGGAAGAAGATGATCAAGAAGGTTGTTCTTGACTTACCTTGTTGATGTTCTTGAGACCTTCAAAGAAAAGCTAATTTTGATCCGTTCGAAAATTCTTGTTTGCGAGGTTTTGTGTTATAAATACCAGAAATGAAGTTTAGAGATTAAATGGAAGTGATTTGGAGTATTTGAGAGTGATTGGAGGTGTTTAGAGTAGGGTTAGGCTTGAAGAAGGTTAGTGTGTGTTCTTGGTGTTCTAGGTGAAAATGGAGAGAATTGGGAAGAAGTGCTGCACGAATTTTGGTAGAGGGCTGGCCGAATGGTATGGAGTGAATGAGGGTTTCGGTTTTCAGCAAGAAGGAGAGAGAATGATCAGATTTTTTTTTGAAATTTAAATGGAGGAAATGGTGGAGATGTTTAAGGTAAGAGGTTAGCTATGGTGTTTGATCAAGAGAGGTTTCTATGGTCTTCAATGGTGCCGGCTGAACATGGTGGTTTTGCTGAATTGATTGAAGGTTAATGTTGCTCCAAGGCTGGCCGAAATTCAGTCTTAAATGGCAGAGGAAATTCTGGTTTATTTGCCTAATACAAGAGTGATTTTAATGGAGTAAAATGCTGAAATTATTTGAAGTTCAAAAAGAGTTTGAATGGAGTGATCTTAGGAGTGTTTTGTGGTGTGGCTATGGAGTCCTTATGCTCAAGGTGAGTGTGGGGTTAATGGTGTTCAGTCTACAGCTGAGCAAGGTTCAATTTTACAGAGGTTGAAGGTGATTTTCGGCCTAGGCTAGAAGGGAGCAAAGCTGGAAAAAAAATCTGGTTTCATGGTTGTTCTTAGTTTCGAAGATTGCAGATTTTTTTGTGCAGAATTTTTGCACTCACTTGGCTCGATTTTCAGAGGTTCTTCTGGGGTGTTTGAGGGTCTTCCAAGGATGGTTTTTCAGCCTTATTTCTGGACAAATACAGGGAAGTTTTGCTGGCTTGAAGATGAACTAAAAACAGCTTCATTTCCTTGATTGGAAGTGGCGAAATGCCCAGAATTTTTCCTGGTTTGGTGCTGTTTTGTGCAGTCCGAAAATTGCACAGTTTTTCCAGCTTTCAAGCCACATGAAATGACCATTTTCTTGGCAGCAAATGAATGGGTTTATTGGCTGTATTTTCGAAGAAGTGGTCTGCAAAAAATCTGGAAAATTTCCAGATTTTCCTTCACTAGAATATGAACAACATGAAGGTGAGTTTGAAGGTGCTATCATGGTGATTGATTTTCTCTTGGAAACCCTTCCTATTTCTCCTCCTACTTTCGGCCAACTTCCCAACCTCCAAAGCTGATTTTCGAAATTCAAGGTGGAGGAGTTATCACAGAATTTTTTTTGGAATTTAAAAGAAAGGATTTAATGGTTTTGAATTATAAAGATGTTAGGACAAGCTAGTGGTAATAAAAAGGATAAGAATTCCTCTAGAATTCTTTTTAGGACATGAGGATAAGATTAGGACATTCTCTTCATGTCTCCCCTAAGACAACATTCCTATTTCCATGAAATGCAAGAAAACAAAAATTCAAACTTAGTTAAGATAATCATGACAAAAGCTTAAATGATGGGATTTGAACTCATGACCTTAGAAATTAATTCACCAAGCTCTAACCACTAAACCACAGTAACTCTTGTTGTTATTTTCTCACGCACATTTTCTTCCTATTTATTCCTCAAGCTTTCTTCCTATTTTGACCTCAAGCAAAATTACCATTTTACCCTTCCTACTCGATAAACATAACTAAGCATTTTAACCTATAATCCACAACTCTAAAGCACATAGAATCATTTAAAACATATATATTCATGCAAAATAATATGATATGCATCCCGACCCCCTTACTCTAGGGTTGGCTTTAGGTGGGGTTTCACATCCTCCCCTCCTTAGGAGAATTTCGTCCCGAAATTCAGGCGCACCTTTATCTCAGATCGGGATACTTTCGCTTCACCCATTCTTCTGTTTCCCATGTGGCATCTCGCGTGCCATGATGCTCCCACTGCACCTTTACCATCGGAATCTGCTTGTTCTGGAGAGTCTTGATACTTCGGTCCAATATCCTTACGGGTTTCTCCACATAGCTCAGGTCGGGTTGTAGCACTAACGGCTCATCGTTCAACACATGTCCGGGATCGGCATTGTACTTCTTCAACTGCGATACATGGAATACGTCGTGAATTCCCGTCAACCCATCTGGCAACTCCAATCGGTACGCCACCGGCCCAATTTTCTCTTTTATTGGAAACGGACCCAAATATCTCGGATTCAGCTTTCCCCCTTTCGGGTGCTTCAGAATTCCCCTACTTGGTGTCAGTTTTAGGAACACACTGTCTCCCACCTGAAATTCTAACATTCTCCGCCTATTGTCTGCATAACTCTTTTGTCGACTCTGGGCCGCTTTCAACCTTTCCCTAATTAACTTGACCTTGTCCGACATTTCCTGAACATAGACTTCTCCCGATTTGCTTATATGTCCATCCTCTGACCAACTCCAGTATAGCGGTACTTGACACTTTCGTCCATATAGAGCTTCATACGGAGCCATTCCAATCGAAGCTTGATAACTGTTATTGTATGATAACTCGGCATACGGCACACTTTCAATCCACTTATCCCCGAAATCCAATATACAGGCTCTCAACATATCCTCTAATCTGAATACCCTTTTCGACTGTCCATCGGTTTGCGGATGCGCCGTCATACTGAACTTCAGACTAGAACCCATTGATTCTTGGAACTTACCCCAAAATCGGTATGTAAATCTCGGGTCTCAGTCGGACACAATACTTGAAGGCACTCCATGCAGTCTGACTATTTCCCGCACATAGGTCTGAGCCAACTTTTCCATTGAATCCCTTACATTCACGGGTATGAAATGCGCCGACTTGGTCAATCGATCCACCCCTACCCATATGGCGTCCTTTTGGGTCCTTGCCATAGGGAGTCCGGTAACGAAGTCCATGGTCACCTCTTCCCATTTCCATTCCGGTACTGACAATGGTTGCAATAATCCTGCCACATTTTTGTGCTTCGCTTTGACTTTCTGACAGGTGAGACACGTCGGGACATACTTAACCACGTTCCTCTTCATTCCAGGCCACCAATAAGCCTTTTTCAGATCCTGATACATTTTTACCTCTCCCGGGTGAATGGCGTACTTGCTCCTATGCGCCTCTTCTAAAATTCTGTCCTTCAACTGGTGCTCCTCGGGTACACACAAATGATCTCGGAAGTACAACACTCCTGCTCCGTTCTGTCGGAATTCACTGCCTTGCCGTTTAAGCTCCTTGTCCTTGAAAAGCTGAAATTCTTCATTACTTTGTTGGGCCTCAATAATGTCCTGCCTTAGATCTGGCATCAACTTCAGGTTGCTAACCCTAATTCTCTCCTCTTGCACTTCCGCCCTTCTATCCAACACATCTTGAACCACTCGAACCTCCTGCATTCTTAGCCTGGCCATTCTGACTTTTCTGCTTAGGGCACCAGCTACAATGTTAGCTTTCCCGCTCAGCACCCTTTGACCAACAATTGTTCTCTACATGACCCCTTTTTTCAAGTGCCGGCATAATGGAAGATCCTACGCAAGACCAACCAGTGCTGATCAGGCTTGCTTTCCTCAGTTCTGCCACTGCTGGTTGGTAAGGCGCTTGATGGACTGCTGCTTTTGCAAAGGCCTCGATGGTTGTCTTGGCAGTAAGAAAGGTCTTGGTGCCATTCGATTGCGGTCTTCATTCTCAGTTCGGGTGGCTGCGTTCACAGTCCCCGAGTAGGTCGTTGGTGGAGAAGGTGCCAATGCCCTTCTTAACTCCTGCCTTAGCCCCTTGACAAACTACCTTATTCTATTCTACTTGGTGTCCACCAGTCTCTTACAGTACTTTGACAATTGGGTGAACCGTGCTACGCACCGAGCTACCGTCATACCTCCCTGCTTTAGATTCTGAAACTCATCCTCCCGCCTCTCAACTATCCACTGAGGGATATATTCGGCTTTGAATGCTTCCACGAAATTGGCCCATGTCCAATCTTGGACAATTAGTTCCCAGTCGTCCTGAACCCGTTGCCACTATGCCCGAGCTGGGCCCCTCATTCAGAATGCAGCAAACTTCACCATTCGCTTCTCAGTGTACTAAAGTGTAGCAAAGATATCTTCCATCTGCTCTATCCATTGTTCAGCTTTCTGATCCTGCTCGGCTTCTCCTAAGAAAATGGGCGGTTGGAATTTTAGAAACTGCTCCAAAGCTTCGTCCTCTCCCTTTGGATTCCTCCGTTCAGTTAAAGTTTGAAGAATCTCGGTCATCTTGCTGAATGCTTGCCCCATTGTCACTCCAATAGGTTCTTTTGACCCCAATTCCAAATCTGGCTCATTCTCATCCCCCTGATTGGGTGACGGCATTTGAGTCGTCTCAACTCCCGGTGTCACAGGTTCTGCTTCCGGAACTCTTCTGCTTGATATGGCTACACGGCGCTTGGGTGCTATTCTCAACCATGCCCAGATAAATAAGTGTATGCATTCAAGTTTAAAACATTTTGAGCATGCATTCACATTCAGGTTTATGTAAAGGAAAATCAGATGCAAATTTTTTTTTTTTTTTTTTGGAAAGAAAATTTGATGATATTATTTAGGGGAAAACCAAGCAATAAATAAAATCATATTTCTCATAAAAAATAATACTTTCATAAAGAAGGGTTATCACACGCGATACCCTTTTATTCAGCAAAACAATCGAACCCTACCAGCAACATGCTTCTTTGAAAAGAATAAATGAACAAAAGAATGCAAATCCCAAAAGAGAGAGAATGAGCAAATACTGCTAATCTTCTACACTCTACTCACCGCTAGAGTCAGTAGAGGCATCTGGATTGTCAGAGGCTGGTTCCACGAGCCACCCCATGGAGCTATCGGGTTTCCCTACATAACCCCTCGCAAAACCCACACTCTCACTTGGCTGACCTAAGTCATCCTCATTGCCCTTCTTAGCTCTCATAGTTGCCTCATAAAACTCATCCAAAGCTAATCTAATCGCACCCTTAGGTGCAGGCCTCTCGTCCTCCGAGTCGAACAGGTCAAACAATCCCTCTCTCCTTAACTTAGCATCTACACCCAGCCCATATCGAAGTCCGCTCCTCTTAGGTCTCTCTTCTAGCTTCCTTTTCCCCTTATCTTCCATTCCTATAGCGGCCTGCCTAAGTTCCCCTACTGCCGGGGTATCTCCATCCCTCAACCTATAACCCTCATCACTGGACTCCTTAAGGTCATAGCAAGTAAAAGTCCTATCAAACTCACCTATCTTTGGGGTCCGAGGAGCCTCAATCGCATCCTCATCCTCCTCCTCTATCCCATCTATCTCTTCCTCACTTTCATCATCACTCTCATCCCCAAACTCAACTGCCTCCCCTTCACTCAGCTCAGCCATCTCCTCATTTTCCTCGCCCTCACTAACAAGCTCATCAATCTCACCCTCATCATCCCCATCGTACTCACCTACGCCCCCATCAACCTCCATCTCTACCCCATCAACCGGGTCATCTAGCATAGGTGGCTCATGCTCCATCTCGTCTTCACTCAAAAACCAACCTCCCTCAGGCTCTGCCTCTGAATCAGACGAGGGTGGATCCGCTACAGGTAATGGGGCAGGTGGATCCCCGCAACCAGCGGGCCAGTCTCTGACAGCCGATGCAACTCTCTTGACCATCCTATAAACAAAACACAAGGATTAGAACTGGATCAAAATGTTTAAGGAATAGACATCCAGAAAATCAACTGATTGCCTAAACCTAGGCTCTGATACCTCTTGTAACACCCTACTACCTAGGCCCGACAAGGCCGGGGATGTCGCCCCGTCCAAAGGACAAGGGGTCTTTATAACTAGGTCACACAAAAGAAAATAAAAGTAATACCTTGAAATTAAACTTGTTACAACCAAAAAATACATGAGCAAATCTAAAATAAATTGTTCGCTACCATCTCTCAAAACAACACATAAGAAAAATAACATAAAGTCTTCAAAGCATAGGCAACAAATCTAGCTATTCATCTCCACAGCAGGATCGACCAGAAAACATGGCATAAAAGGTGGTGAGATAAAAATCTCAGTAAGTCCGTGTGTGCTTTGAATGTTCAGTTAAAACAGTTCCTAGATGCAAAATGTGAAAACTTTATAAGAGAAATATTGGCAAGCATTAAACATTAGTAAAAAACAAGAGTGGTGTTTTCGGCTTTTCTAGCCATACATAATTTATAAGATCAACCACTCAAAAGAAAGGATTATAGGTTACCACACACTGGGCCCCATAACCGGATGGTCAGTATGCCACACTTTGTGCACACTACCGGTCAGAATGCCGACACTTTGTGCAGACTGACAAAAGGTAGGTGATCGGTCTACCGGGCAAGATACTCCTCCTTCTCTATACCCAAACAACAACCGGGTGTCCATTCCGGCAAAACACAGTCACTTGACTGAAATAAAATTGCTAGCTCGGACCGGCATGACTAAGTAGTACTGACGTTTCTCTAAGTTGAGTTTTATCTTCTGGAGGTGGCCTCCTGCCAGAAGACTCACTCTTGCTCTTCAAAACTAGTACTACTAGCCTACCCTTATTGAGTACTCAACGATAATTGTCCCACTTGGGAGAAAATTGGTAAAACATAGCTTTACTTGAAAATGGCAATTAAGGGTTTCTAAAGTCCATGCCAAAATCAGTTTTAGAAATAGTTCAGTGTTTGAGTAAAACTGCTTTGAAAATTTTCAAATAATTGGTTTGACCGAATCAAGAAAAGAAACAATCCTTAATTGCTTTTACCAAATCAGTATTCACATACTTCGTGTTTAGCTTGCCATGGTAACCTTTTACAATAAACAAGTTTTATGCAGGAGCTTACCTGATCATTTGCTTGCTCAAATTCAAAAGTCTTCCAAGGCTGACCTAACCCCGCCTGGGGTAAACACAAGACATAAGGTTACATTCGGGCTATACCTGCCTTACATAAATAATTTCTTAGCTCAACTAGTTACAACCATGACTAGCCATGACCCTAATGTCCTAAGCTTTAAGGCTAGGTGATAAAGAATTTTATAAAATAAGTTTTAGTTGATAAGTTAAAAGAACTTGGGGTTCTAAAATAATTGCTAATAAATTATAGACCCAATTAATAATTCTTGAGTGTTATTTTTAATAAATAAACTAAGGTTTGAATATTAAGTCCTAAATAGTACTAATAAATGGTGATTTAAAAATAGCTTTATTATAAATAAATATTTAATTACAAATAACCTTTAATTAATTTTTAAATAGATAATAAATAATTAGTAATAAATAAAATTAATAATGAATGAATTATTTTAAATTTTAATTAATAAATAACAAATAGATTCTAATAATATTTTATTTATTGTAAAGGATTTATTACTATATATATTATTTTTAATAAAAGATCTCATTTATTTGATAAAGAAAATATGAATATTTTAATTAATAAACCACTCCAAATCTCCCTAGAGTTTCGAATTTTATAGGGAAAATATAGCAGCATTCTATTCAAGGTAATAAAATTTGTTAATAAAAATAATCTAGCCTTAACAAGAAAATACTTTTTCACCATGATTTTCCTATTGCTAGAAAGGATTCATGAACACCTTCTCCATCATCAAACAATATATTAATCCATTCATGAACATACACTTGAACTATCTCATACCATCACATGGCCAAAATCCTACTAAGCATAATCATCAATCATGGTTTCCATGGAAAAATAAGAACATAAAAACCTAATCACCTTTGGTGTCATGGTCTCTAACATGCTTCAAACATCCATAAAATTTCATTAAGCACGAAGAACATACATTGATTCGAAAGGAAAACACATACATCCTAGTCATATACAACAATCATCATGTCCTAACTCCGTCCCCTTAATCCACATGCATATACTCAATCCCTTATCCATATTTCATTCTTCCTATCAATATCTAAGAGACATGAATACTGAATTAAAAGAAGGATTAAAGGAAAATACTTGATTTGATGAACACTTCGATGAAGAATTAAGAAGGTCCACGCGATTGAGAGCCTTGAATGATCCAACGGGAAAACGGCCATGGTTGATGGTTGATCAACCATTTCGGTTGGAGAGAGAGAGAGAGAGAGAGAGAGAGAGAGAGAGAGAGAGCATTAGAACAGTACAATCGAATGGAAGAAGATGATCAAGAAGGTTGTTCTTGACTTACCTTGTTGATGTTCTTGAGACCTTCAAAGAAAAGCTAATTTTGATCCGTTCGAAAATTCTTGTTTGCGAGGTTTTGTGTTATAAATACCAGAAATGAAGTTTAGAGATTAAATGGAAGTGATTTGGAGTATTTGAGAGTGATTGGAGGTGTTTAGAGTAGGGTTAGGCTTGAAGAAGGTTAGTGTGTGTTCTTGGTGTTCTAGGTGAAAATGGAGAGAATTGGGAAGAAGTGCTGCACGAATTTTGGTAGAGGGCTGGCCGAATGGTATGGAGTGAATGAGGGTTTCGGTTTTCAGCAAGAAGGAGAGAGAATGATCAGATTTTTTTTTGAAATTTAAATGGAGGAAATGGTGGAGATGTTTAAGGTAAGAGGTTAGCTATGGTGTTTGATCAAGAGAGGTTTCTATGGTCTTCAATGGTGCCGGCTGAACATGGTGGTTTTGCTGAATTGATTGAAGGTTAATGTTGCTCCAAGGCTGGCCGAAATTCAGTCTTAAATGGCAGAGGAAATTCTGGTTTATTTGCCTACTACAAGAGTGATTTTAATGGAGTAAAATGCTGAAATTATTTGAAGTTCAAAAAGAGTTTGAATGGAGTGATCTTAGGAGTGTTTTGTGGTGTGGCTATGGAGTCCTTATGCTCAAGGTGAGTGTGGGGTTAATGGTGTTCAGTCTACAGCTGAGCAAGGTTCAATTTTACAGAGGTTGAAGGTGATTTTCGGCCTAGGCTAGAAGGGAGCAAAGCTGGAAAAAAAAATCTGGTTTCATGGTTGTTCTTAGTTTCGAAGATTGCAGATTTTTTTGTGCAGAATTTTTGCACTCACTTGGCTCGATTTTCAGAGGTTCTTCTGGGGTGTTTGAGGGTCTTCCAAGGATGGTTTTTCAGCCTTATTTCTGGACAAATACAGGGAAGTTTTGCTGGCTTGAAGATGAACTAAAAACAGCTTCATTTCCTTGATTGGAAGTGGCGAAATGCCCAGAATTTTTCCTGGTTTGGTGCTGTTTTGTGCAGTCCGAAAATTGCACAGTTTTTCCAGCTTCCAAGCCACATGAAATGACCATTTTCTTGGCAGCAAATGAATGGGTTTATTGGCTGTATTTTCGAAGAAGTGGTCTGCAAAAAATCTGGAAAATTTCCAGATTTTCCTTCACTAGGATATGAACAACATGAAGGTGAGTTTGAAGGTGCTATCATGCTGATTGATTATCTCTTGGAAACCCTTCCTATTTCTCCTCCTACTTTCGGCCAACTTCCCAACCTCCAAAGCTGATTTTCGAAATTCAAGGTGGAGGAGTTATCACAGAATTTTTTTGGAATTTAAAAGAAAGGATTTAATGGTTTTGAATTATAAAGATGTTAGGACAAGCTAGTGGTAATAAAAAGGACAAGAATTCCTCTAGAATTCTTTTTAGGACATGAGGATAAGATTAGGACATTCTCTTCATGTCTCCCCTAAGACAACATTCCTATTTCCATGAAATGCAAGAAAACAAAAATTCAAACTTAGTTAAGATAATCTTGACAAAAGCTTAAATGATGGTATTTGAACTCATGACCTTAGAAATTAATTCACCAAGCTCTAACCACTAAACCACAATAACTCTTGTTGTTATTTTCTCACCTACATATTTATCTTATATAATCCAAAAGCTATCTTCCTACTTTGACCTCAAGTAAAATTACCATTTTACACTTCCTACTCGATAAACATAACTAAGCATTTTAACCTATAATCCACAACTCTAAAGCACATATAATCATTTAAAACATATATATTCATGCAAAATAATATGATATGCATCCCGATCCCCTTACTCTAGGGTTGTCTTTAGGTGGGGTTTCACATTCCTCATATTAAAGATTTTACCATTGGAAAGGTATTTTGTACATTATTTTAGATTTTAGGGGTAAAATAAGATAAAATCGTCGCTAAACAGACTACAGGCGATGCCAGCCAGGACAGGAAAGGTGGCCCCATCCATGTGCTGTTGGTACGTACTTTGAGGTGATAAAAAATCGACGAAATAGGGGTTGAACAAAACACAGCTAGTGCCGGTTGGGAACCCAGTGGTGGCACAGGCTGTGACCTGGAAGAACTTGGCACAAAAATCGGGAAAAATTAATGAATGGATAGATCAACAGAATGCAACCAGCGTCGGCCCTAGGCAAGACAGGCGGCATCGACTGTGCACTGGTACAAATGCAGTGCCTCGATTTTCGTACGCATTTTTGGCAATTTTCAGAGTTTTGGTATTTTCCTACTTCTATTCGGCTAGAAACCCTAGAAGGACAAATTTAGTCACTTCTAAAACCTATAAATGTAGGAAAAACACAAGTTAATGGTATGAATTCAAGGAGCATAACACAAAATCACTCAAATTAAGGAGGAATTCAGCAAATCAAGGAGGGTTGTACAAGAGAGTCTATGAAGGAAGAAGAATGAGGCTTATCTATGAGTGCTTTCTTTTAACTTTGTTTTCTTTTCTTGAACAATGATGTATTAATTATTTTATTGTAATTTGAAATTACTTTTGATATTCATGATTTTTAGAGTTACTTTGATCTTTTGATTAATTGATTACTATTCTTGGTATTTAATTATTTATACTGATTACGAGATTAATTTGTTGTTTCTTTCTATTAACTTGCTTGGAAAAGGGGTTAATTGCTAAGAACTGGGTAATTAAAGGTTAATTGATGTCTACTAGGATATGAATTCATTGGTTAATTTCATGTTTTAAATTTGCCAAGATATGGGGATTTAATCAAATATTGTGTTTAATGCATCTTTTGGGTAAATTAGTTGAGACAGGATATGTGATGCTAATTTATCTAGAAGATAGTGATTTCATGGATTGGAAAATAAGTGAATCTATCTTAATCCTTCATGATGCCAATAGAATGATTAGTTATGATAATGATTGGATACTTTAAGGCCATGTTTGTCAAAATAATTGTTTAAGTTACATAATTCTCCATCCTTGACATGTATATATTCTTTTATTTTATTTTTATTTTTATTTTTATTATTTTTCACTTTATTAAGTTGGTTAGATAATGAAAGAAAAATTATTACTGCATACTTGTTCCTTGAGGATCGATACTCGTTTTAAACCCTATGCTATACTTAATGATGAGTACGCTTACTCATATGTATAATTTAGGGTTAACGTTTAATTTAAACTTGATTGGGAATGTGCTTACTTTTATATGATTTTTTATACCCAAATTCGTACACATCATATGTAAAAGTAAAATTTTAGGATTTTACTCCACTACTCCTACCTTGTTTTCTCTCTTCTTAACCCAAATTTTAACTCTCACCTTACTTCACTCTTTTTCCTCCCTCTTGTTGTTTTCACCTCTCCAAACCCAAGTTGGCATTCTTGTTTTACCTCGTTGCTCCCTCATATGTTCTCTCTCCTTCCTCTTTTTTGCTTGTATTTGGAGCTCTAACCTCTCTTTTTCTTCTTTTGTTCTTCTCTCATTTTCTCTCATCTCTTGCTCTTGTTTTTCCCTCTGTCACTTTTCCCTCTCTTTTTGTTCTCTTCTCTTTTTATCTTCCTCTCTCAAAATATTTTGATCTTTTACAATCTCACTTGGGGACATAGGGTAGAGTATGAATTTCCTTCCATCCTTGCGCAAAGAGTTTTTCTTTCCATGGTGAACTACCTCCCTATCATATAGCCAAGGCCTTCCCAACAATATAAGCCCAACATGCATGGGAAATATATCACTCATCACCTCATTTTTATATCCCCCCATAACAATTGTAATCTTGACTTGTTTGTTCCCCGTTACTTCACCGCAATTGTTCAACTATTGATGCTTATAAGGTTTAGGATGTTGCAAGGCCTTCATTCCCAATTCCTCCACTAATGTAGCACTAATCACATTTTTACAACTTCCTCCATCAATAATCAAGCTACATGGTTTTTCTTTGATTTGACACCTTAAATAGAAAATATTTTCTCTTTGTAAATTCTTTTTTCCTTCAACCACACCAGCTTCAACATTTTCCCTCATAACATCAATTAATGCACATGGTTTCTCAAGTGTGTCCCCATCTCTTCCATCCGCTCTATCTCCTCCACTAGATTTAATGTAATTTTGTGAAGTTGAACTAGATACTTCATTCTTACTAGTTTCACTTATTTTCATTTGCTTTTGCACCACCTCTAGACAACTCCTCATTTTCTCCTCTTATGGATGTGAGCTTTCTCCCACTTCATAAGTACTTGAAACACTTTGGAAACCTTCATCTATAGCATGCATTTACTTCCTTTTTACCTCATTCCTTGAATGCATTTGTTCTTCAACAACTTCTTGATAAGAATTCTTGAGTGTGGCCTTTCTTGGTGTTATGGGTGTATGGTTGTTTTAGTTGGGAATGTGTTCAGCTCAAACAATGGGACTAAAACAGGGGTTCTTGTGACAAAAAGGGAGAAAACACAAATAACTACCTACACTTTTTCAAACCCTTGAAGAACAAAGCCTCAAAAACCCTCAAGATGAGTAGAAAGTTCTACTATAATCTCACCCTAATATCCTTGAAGCAAAAAGGCAAACAAGAACAAATAGAATAGAGAAAATAGGCACCCAAATATTGGATTTCAAACAAACCTTAGAAGAACAAAGCAACTAATACCCTTTCAAAGAAACAACATTGGATTATTCAAAAGATTTTTAGACTCTTACAGAAGGAGGACTAACCCTTTAGCTTAGTCTTGAACAAGATGAACAAGGAGGCTAGGGCCTCTCAAGATTCTCTTCTCAAATTTGAATTGAAGTGAAGTGTATTGTTTTTCAAATCAGTATAGGCGCTATTTATACTACCCTAACCCTAGCTAAGTAATCCCTAAGGTTCTATTACAGTTTAGGGTCATAGTAATTCTTTACAAGCAATTAAAATTGAAGTAAACCGGAGAAAATATTAAAAATGCGGAGCTGTCGTCGACTGCCCAAGGTGGAACCGGTGCTGGTTTGGACATCACAGTCGGCGCCAGCTGTGTTTTGTCTTCGGGCCAGTCTTGTTGTGATATGAGGGGGCTGTTAGGGCAGATTGGAGCTGGCACCAATTTGGCTACTTGGAGCGGGAGCCAGCCGTCCTCTGGTGGCCTCCTTTTTGGTCGAGTTACGTCCATCTTTGTCGCCGGCCCTTGTCTTTGCATGGTCACATCTCCCCCTCCTTGATCCTGTCCTTCATGATGGAGTGGAGTCTCATCACTTCTACTCTATTTTGTTCAACTTCGTCTTGATCATCCTTCTCTAACACTTCTAATGGATGTGATTCTTCATCTAGAGAGAATAAGATATTGTAGAACTGTGAAACTCCAACTAAAACCAATCCTAGAGTAAGGGGGTCGGGACGCATATCATATTTTCTTGCATGCATAAATATATTTTTGAATGATTTTTCTGTGTTTTGGAATTGTGATTTATAGTCTAAAAGGCTTAATTGTACTTGTTGAGTAGGAAGGGCAAAATGGTAATTTTGTTTCAGGCAGAAATAGGGAGATAGCTTGAGGATTAAATAGGAAAAATATTTGATAAAGAAAATAAGAACAAGAGTTGTTGTGATTTAGTAGTTAGAGCTTTGGAATAAATCCTTGAGGTTTTAAGTTCAAATTCTATCATTTGAGTTTTAACATGATTAAATTTTATTTTTAGATAAGTAGACTAGAGTTCAAATTCTATCATTTGAGTTTTAGCATGATTAAATTTTATGTAGACAATTTTCAGCCCTTGCTTGCCATAGGGAGGAGTAGGAGTGTTGTCCTAGGGGAGGCATGAAAGGAATGTCCTAATCTCACTCAAAATTCTTAAGGGATTCAAACCCTTTTTGCTCCTTAGCTTACCTTAATTCTTTATCAATTAAGTTGCTCAATTTATCCAAGCCATTTTTACTTCCAGAAAATTCCAGCAAGGTTTTGTGATTTTGGAGCTTCGAAAATGCCTCTTAGAGGAGCGAATTTTAACTGAAAATGGGGAAGGAGTTATGGAAGGTTCCCAAGAGAATTAACCTCCATGGTTGAACCTTCAACCTCCACCCTATGAGTGATCATCTTCTTCTTGTAGCAAACTGGAAAATTTTCCAGCTTCTTACTCACTCTAGCTTTTAAAAACTTCAGCCATCTTTCCCTCTCAAATACTGCTAGAAAAATAGCCAATTTACTCAGCTTGAAGATTGAAAACTTTGGCCAAAAACCGGATTGCACAAAAGCTGTGCAAACCAGGAAAATTCCTGGGCAGTTTTCGCAGCTTGGTAGGCCAAGAACCAAGCTGTTTCTTCCACCTTTCCAACCAGAAATTCAACCCTGTCTTTCCTCCATAAAGAAGGCTGGAAACCAGCCTTAAAGAACCCCTCAATACCCCTTCAAACCTTCTGCAAGTCGGCTGGAATATGGCAGAAAAATCTGCACAAAAATTCCAGCAAACCACTTGAATGAACAAACAGAATTTCCAGCCTTGTTTTTTCTTCAACCTTGTCTGAAACTCACTCCAATTTTCTGTGAAACCAACCTTAGTCAGCCATGAACTGAACTTCATCATCTCCTCCATTGGTCTACTCGATTGAAGCTCCATGGCTACCCCTTAAATTACTCCATCAATCAGTTTAATCAAACCTTCAATTGGAATCCAAAATTCAAGCAAATTACTCCATGAAAACCTCCATGGATTTAGCTTCAAACAACCAGAAAAATCTTCCACACTTATCCTCTAAATTTCGGCCATTCTATAACCCATTCAAACATCATTCATCTCAGCAAAATGCCAGCCAAACCAGTTGGCCATTAAAGCTCCCAAAGACCTCCATTAACCAAGGTATTCTTACCATATTTGCTACCATAATTCATTCCCTAAATTACTCCTTTTGAAATTCAAACAACCAGCTTTCCTTCTTCTCCCAAATCTGAAAATTCAATCACCAGAATTTCCCTAGCCATTCGGCCAACATCATTCAGCAGAATTTCGTCCAGCTCTCCTCCATTCTCTCCAACCCTCCAAGAACACCAAGAACACACCACCATTCTCCAAGCCTAAGACCTCTCAAAACACCTTCAATCTTCCCCAAAAACTCCAGATCACATCTACTCATTCCCTAGA
Organism: Voacanga thouarsii; assembly: GCA_026120185.1. NCBI lineage: Eukaryota > Viridiplantae > Streptophyta > Magnoliopsida > Gentianales > Apocynaceae > Voacanga > Voacanga thouarsii. Next base: position 345,259 of record JANUWF010001030.1, read on the forward strand.
ATCCATTTCTGCAATTTATAACATCAAACACTGAAATCAAGGTTCCACTGTCGGATAAAAAAAACTAGAATTTTCTTGAAGACTTAAGAACACTCTCAAGGTAAGCATGAACGATTATGTTCAACTTCCTTCATCTTCAACCTTTAATGGAATATACTAATAAACTCTCTCTCTCTCTCTCTCTCTCTCTCTCTCTCTCTCTCTCTCTCTCTCTCTCGGCCGAAATGGTTACCCCAACCATGGCCATTCTCCTTCTTCCTCCTTGGACGGATCAAGCCTTCCAAGCGTGAGGATCCTCTTGGGACTTCTTCAAGGTAGTCATCATTCAAGTAAGCCTCTTCAATCTTCTCTTTAAATTCTAGATTCATGTCTTTTGGATGTTGTTGGAAAAGGATGGATTATGGTTGGAGATTGAACATGTGTTTATATGATGGAGTTGGGATTGAAGTATGAGGATAAATGTGTTTATGTGATGGAGTTGGGATTGATGCATGAGAATGATTTATCTTGGTTGAGTTTTATGATGTTTTAGGGTTTGTTGCATGATCTTCATGTCGTGAGTTGGTGTGGATGATTAAGCATGATATATATTATGTCACCTTTGGTGAATAGGGTTTTATGTTCTTGTATCCTTGTTGAAGCCATGAATATGATTATGTTTAGTGGAGTGTGGATCATGTGTTGGTAGATATGGATCTATGCTTTTATTCATGATTTGGATGGTTTGTTGATTGGTGTAGAGTGTATGTTCATGATTATGGTTAGCAATAGGAATTATGATCATGACCTTGTTGTTCCTAAGTTATTTAAGTTAGCCAATTTTATTTCATTAATAAAAATTAATACTATATATTTTCTTCTAAAGATTTCGAAACCCTAGGAAGATTTGGAATTGGATTGATATATGAAATAATGATATTTTAGCCAAATGCCTGATGTCCTTTATTACAAATAAAATATATAAATATTATATATAATAATAATATTAAATAAAGCCTTTTATATAAATAATCATGATAGGTAAAATATTAATCTTGTAAGTCATATATTCATAAATACTAATAAAATTTATTTATTAATCAAAAACATATTAAAATTTACTTACTAATAATTTTATTTACCAATTATTTTCTAACCATTAATTATTAATAGATTATTATTTTTAAATGTTATCATCTAGGACCTAGGACCCTTCATCAAATAAACCCTAGTTTATTTATAATAAGATTTAAACCTACGACTTATTAGTAACCATTTCACAAACCCTAGTTATTTTATTATCAAGCTAGATTTATTCTATAAAATTCTTTTTGGCATCTAGCCTTAAAGTTTGGGACACTAGGGTCATGATTGTAGTAAGTTGAGCTCGGACTATTTATGAAAGCAAAATTTGGCTTGAGTTTAATTATGGCCTGTGTTTACCCCAGGTGGAGTTAGGTCAGCTTTTGGGGATCTTTGATTTATCTCAAGCAAAGGATCAGGTAAGCTCCTGCATAAAACTTGTTTGTTGTAAAAGGTTACTATGGCAAGCCAAATGCGAAGTGTGTGGACACTCTTTTTTTTTTTTTTTCTTGTAAAGGCAATTGAGGACTGTTTCCTTTCTTATTTCAGTCAAACAAACTATTTGAAAATCAATAAGCAGTTTTTCTCAAACACTAAACTCTTTCCAAAACCAACTTTGACCCGGACTTTAGAAACCCTTAATTGCCATTTCCAAGTAAAGCAATGTTTTATCAGTTTTCTCCCAAGTGGGACAATCAACGTTGAGTACTCAATAAGGGTAGGCTAGTAGTACTGGTTTTGAAAAGCAAGAACGAGTCTTCTGACAGGTGGCCACCTCCAGAAGATGAACTTAACTCGGAGAAGCGATAGTACTACTTAGTCATGCCAGTCCGAGCTAGCAAGTTTTAGTCATGTGGATTGTGTGTTGCCAGAGTGGACAACCGGTTTTGTTTGGGTGTAGAGAATGAGGAGTATCTTACCCGGTAGGCCGATCACCTACCTTTTGTCAGTTTGCACAAAGTGTGGCATTCTGACCGTTATACGGTCTTGGGGCCCAACGTGTGGTAACCCTTGGCCGCCCATTTGAGTGGTTGGTTTTATTGTGCACTTGTGTGGTTTGAAAGGAGGAAAACGCCACTCTTTATTTTGATCCTTATTTCTTGCTTGCCAGCACTCTCTTATGAAATGTTTACAACTTGCATACACGAACTGTTTTACTTGAACACTCAAAGCACACACGGACTTACTGAGATTTTTATCTCATCACCCTTTTTGCCATGATTTCAGGTCGATCCTACTCTGGGGATGAGTAGCTAGTTGTTGCCTGCTTTGGAAGGTATTATGTTATTTCTTTTATGTAATGCTTTGAGAGATGAGAGTAAACAATTTATTTTGTATTCATTCTTGAGTTTTTCGGTTGTAATAAGTTTTAATTTCAATGTATTGTTATATTTTTTGGGTGTGACCTAGTTATAAAGACCTCTTGTCCTCTGGACGGGCGACATCCCTGGCTCTGTTGGGCCGAGGTTGTGCGGTATTACAAGTGGTATCAAAGCCTTGGTTTATTTAAATTTTGATAGTATATATTCTACTTATTTAAGTTCAAATATTTATCTAACCTATCTTGTTTATGCTGTAGGATGGTTAGAATGCTTAGAACTGCGAGGACGGGGCTGCAATGGCATCCTCCTATCCCTATCTACCCTGAAGACCTTCCAGAACCTCAGTCTGCTCCTCAGCCTGTTATTCCTTTGTAAGATAGCAGTGATGATGAGGTTTCGATCAATGAGCCACCCCCAATACCTTTGATAGATTTGAGTTTTGACATGAAGATGATGAGATAGACGTGCCGTATGTTCCCCATCCTCCTAGCCCCATAGTTGATTTATTAGCAAATAGTGATGACCTGGGGGAGATAGATTATGAATCTCTACCTAGGCCTTCTTTCATTCCTCCACCCAGCCAGGTTGAGACCGAGGAGAGTTCTAAGCTATCTGGGAAGAAGCCAATAGAGGGGTTTGCAAGTGGGGCTAAGATAGACTTCTCTAATAATTTTGGGGGATAGTTGTATGAGGCTGATCTTGAAAATTCTGATGAGGACTAGAAGGGCTGAGAGTTGTTATGATTAGGGTGTTTATTTATTATTTTTCGTAAACTTCTATGTCAAGGAGTTTTATTTCTATTTTCTGTTGAAATTCAAATTTATGCAAATAAGAGTACCTGAGTACTCTAAGATTTGAGAGAAAATTTATGAGTAATTCTTTAGACAAAAATTTGCATATGATTTTCTTTTACTTGAATCTGACTGTGAACGCATGCTCAACTAAAATGATTTAATCAATAAATGCATAAACTTATCATTTGGGTATGGTTTAAAATGGCACCCAAGCACCGTGTAGCTTCGTTAAGCAGGAGAATTCCGAAAGCAGATCATATGGCACCAGAAGTAGAGACAACCCAGATGTAATCACCCTAACCGGGGTAATGAGAGTGAACCAGATATGGGGATAGGGTCTGAAGCACCGGTTGAAGTGATGATGGGGCAAGCATTCAGTAAGATGGCAGAGATTCGGCAAACCCTAACCTAGTGGAGGAACCCCAAGGGAGAGGATGAGTCATTGGAGCGATTTTTGAAATTCCAGCCGCCCATCTTCTTGGGCGAGCCTGAGCAAGATCAGAAAGCTAAGCAATAGATTGAACAGATGGAAGACATATTTGCAATGCTCCAGTACACTGAGGAACAAATGGTTAAGTTCGCTGCATTCCATTTGAGGGGCCTAGCTCGGGCATGGTGATAGTGAGTTCAGGATGACTGGGAGATGGTTGATCAAGAATGGACATGGTCCAATTTTGTTGAAGCCTTCAGAGCTGAGTATATTCCCCAGTGGATAGTGTAAAAACTGGAGGACGAGTTCCAGAATTTAAAGCAAGGAGGTATGACAGTGGCCCAGTACGCAGCATGGTTCACCCAGCTATCGAAGTACTACGTGAGGCTAGTGGACACCGAGTAGAATTGGACGAGACAGTTTGCCAAGGGATTGAGGTAGGAATTAAGGAGAGTGTTAGCACCCTCTCCATCAACGACCTATTCGAGGGCCGTAGACGCAGCTACAAGGACAGAAAATAAGGACCGCAATAGAATGGCATCGAGGCCTTTCCAACCGCCAAGGCAACTGCAAGGACTCTTCCAGAGGTAGCAATCCAACAAGCGCCTTGCCAACCAACAATGGCAGAATCGGGGAAAGAAAGCTCAGACAGCACCAGTTGGTCCTACGTAGAACCTTTCGTTATGCCAGCAGTGTGGGAAAAAAGGCCACACAGAGAAGAACTGTTGGTCTAAAGGTGGTGAATAGAAATGTTATTACTGCGGCGACCTGAACCACCTGCCCTAAACTGCACCGAGTCAGGCAAGGAAATCCGGCTCAGAATCTGGGACCCAATAGAGCCAATGCCATGGGAGCATCCAGGAATAAAGCATCGAAGCCTCAAATGAAAGCCAAGGTATTCTCTCTCAACAGAGAGGAAGTTGGAACCGATGCAGCAGTAGTGGAGGGTATGTTTACTATTCAAGGACGTTCCATTAATGCATTGATAGATCCTGGATCTACTCATTCCTATTTAAACAAGATCTGTGTATGTCATTTAGGTTGGAATGAAGTGGAGCTACCTTTTACTTTATTGGTAAGTACACCTTTGGGAAAGATGGTGCAAGCAGATCGGTATGTGAGAAATTGTAAAATTGATGTAGGGAGAGAAAGCTTGGAGAGAGATTTGATAGTGTTGGATATTGAGGATTATGATTTGATATTAGGAATGGATTGGCTAGAGAAGAATAGGGCTAGAGTAGACTGTAAAAATAAACCAGTCCAGTTCATTGACTGGGTTATGATGTATTGGAATTTGATGGCAAGAGAGTGAAGGAATTGAAGTATTTGATTGCTGGGGCTAAGGCCCAGAAATTGCTGAAGCAAGGATATCGAGGATACCTAGCATATGTGATAAACAAGCCGAAGGACCAGTGCACTCTGGAGGACACTGAGGTAATAAATGACTTTCCCGATATGTTCCCAGCGGAACTTACTTCTCTACCTCCCAGTCGAGAAGTTGAATTCACCATTGACCTTGTTCCGAGAGTGGAACCAGTATATTGGACCCCGTATCGAATGGCACCGGTGGAGCTGAAAGAACCAAAGGAGTAGTTAGAAGAGTTAGTGAAGCAAGGCTACATCAGACCTAGCACGACGCCTTAGGGAGCACCCATGCTGTTTGTGAAGAAGAAGGACGGGATGCAGAGGCTGTGTATCGACTATCGGGGCTTGAACAATCTGACAATCAAGAACAAGTATCCCCTACCACTGATTGATAAACTGTTCGACCAGTTACAAGAATCCAGTTGCTACTTCAAATTGGACCTGAGGCAAGGGTACTATCAAGTGCGGATAAAAGTGGAGGATATCCCAAGACGGCCTTTAATACCATATATGGACATTATAAGTTCGTGGTGATGCCATTCAGGGTGACCAATGGTCTAATAGTATTCATAGATTTGATGCATCGCGTGTTCCGACCCTATTTGGAAAAGTTCATGGTATTTTTTATTGACGACCTAATTTATTCCAAGAGTCCAGAGGAGCATGTAGAACATCTGAAACTGGTATTGGAGAAGCTGTGGGAGCATAAACTTTTTGCCAAGTTTGGCAAGTGTGAGTTCTAGCTGCATAGTGTAGCATTTCTTGGGCATGTAGTGACCAAGGAGAGAGTCAATGTAGACCCAGCGAAGGTTGAAGCAGTGTCAGACTGAAAGCAACCAGAGGACATCACTGAGATTCGAAGCTTCTTGGGATTGGCTGGTTACTATAGGAGGTTCATCAAAGGATTTTCAACGCTTGCATCGCCTATGACCCGACTGCTGAGGAAAGATGTACCATTTATTTGGAGTGAAAAATGTGAGAAGACTTTCCAAGAGTTGAAGCAAAGATTAATGACAGCACCAGTAGGAGATAATCCTTACGCACTGTACACCGATGCTTCGAAAGAAGGTTTGGAAGCCGTGTTGATGCAAGAACGGAAGGTAATCGCCTATGCTTCTCGGAAGTTGAGGTCTCATGAAGTCAATAACCCTAGCATGACCTAGAGTTGGCTACTATTGTGTTTACTTACATTAAAGAAGTGGCGACATTACCCGTACGGGGCTGAATATGAAGTGTTCACTGACCACAGGAGCCTGAAGTGCGTCTTCACCCAGAAGGATTTGAATCTGAGATAGCGAAGATGGATGGAATTTTTGGAAGAGTACCGTTGTCCAACCAACTATCATACTGGGATGGCCAATGTTGTTGCTGATGCCCTGAGCAGAAAAGTCGGTATGGCTAGAATAAGAGTGCAGAAGATTTAAGTGGTTCAGGATATGTTGGAGAGAAGAGCAGAAGTGCAAGGGGAGAAAATTGTTGTTAGCAACCTGAGGTTGGTACCTGATCTAAGACGGGAAATTATTGAAGCTCAGCAGAGTAATGCAGGATTTAAGCTTTTCAAGGACAAAGTGCTCAAGAGGCAAGGTAGTGAATTCCAGTGGGATGAAGCGGGAGCTTTGTATTTCCTAGATCGGCTGTGTGTACCCGAAGAGCATCAATTGAGGGACAGAATTTTGGAAGAGGTGCATAAGAGCAAGTACGCCATTTATTCGGGGGGAAGACAAAATGTACCAGGATCTGAAAAGGGCCTATTGGTTGCCCACAATGAAGCGAGCCTATTGGTTGCTCAAGCACGACATGTCTCACTTGTCAGAAAGTCAAAGCGGAGCATAAGAAGTCAACGGGACTGTTACAACCGTTGCCAGTACCTGAATGGAAGTGTGAGGAAGTGACCATGGATTTTGTCACCGGATTTCCTATGTCAAGGACCTAGAAGGATGCCATATGGGTGGGAGTGGATCGACTGACCAAATCAGCACATTTCATACCAGTGAATGTAAGAAATTCTATGGAGAAGTTGGCTCAGATCTATGTGCGGGAAATAGTCCGTCTCTATGGCGTGCCTTCAAGTATTGTATCTGACCAAGACCCGAGGTTTACGTCTCAATTTTGGGGCAAGTTTCAAGAATCAATGGGGACAAGCCTAAAGTTCAGTACGATGGCGCATCCGCAAACCGATGGGCAGTCAGAAAGGGTTATACAAATATTAGAGGATATGCAGAGAGCCTATGTGCTGGATTTCGAGAATAAGTGGATCGAATGTGTACCGTATGCGGAGTTGTCATATAATAATAGTTATCAAGCTTCAATTGGGATGGCTCCGTATGAGGCGCTGTATGGGTGCAAGTGTCAGGTACTGCTATATTGGAGTTGGTCAGAATATGGACACATAAGCAAAATTGGAGAAGTCTGTGTTTAGGAAATGTTGGACAAAGTTAAGTTAATTAGGGAAAGGTTAAAGGCAGCTCAGAGCCGACAGAAAAGCTATACAGACAATAGGCACAGAGAGTTGGAGTTTCAAGTAGAAGACAGTGTATTCCTGAGGTTGGAGCTTTGGAATAAATCCTTGAGGCGTTGAGCTCAAATTCCATCATTTGAGTTTTAGCGTGATTAAATTTTATTTTAGATAAGTAGACTACTTTAGGCCCTTGCTTGCCATATGGAAGAGTAGAAGTGTTGTCCTAGGGGAGGCATGAAAGGAATATCCTAATCTCACTCTTGTGCCCTACAAAAATTCTTAAGGGATTCATACCCTTTTAGCTCACTAGCTTACCTTAATTCATTATCAATAAAGTGGCTCAATTTATCCAAGCCATTTTTATTTCCTGAAAATTCGAGCAAGGTTTTGTGATTTTGGAGATTCGAAAATACCTCTTGGAGGAGGGAATTTTAATTGAAAATAGGGAAGGAGTTATGGAAGGTTCCCAAGAGAATTAACCTCCATGGTTAAACCTTCAACCTCCACCCTATGAGTGATCATCTTCTTCTTGTAGAAAACTGGATATTTTTCCAACTTCTTACACAATCCAGCATTCCAAAGATTCAGCCATCTTTCTCTCTCAAATTCTGCCAGGAAAATAGCCAATTTACTCAGCTTGAAGATTGAAAACTTTGGCTAAAAATGAGACTGCACAAAATCTGTGCAAACCAGGAAAATTCCTGGGCAGTTTTCGCAGCTTGGTAGGCCATGAACAAAGCTGTTTCGTCCACCTTTCCAACCAGAAATTCAACCCTGTCTTTCCTCCATAAAGAAGGCTGGAAAGAAGCCTTAAAGAACCCTCTAATACCACTTCAAACATTCTGCAAGTGGACTGGAATATAGCAGAACAATCTGCACAAAAATTCCAGTAAGCCTCTTAAATGAACAAATAGAATTTCCAGACTTGTTTTTTCTTCAACCTTGTCTGAAACTCACTCCAATTTTCTGTGAAACCAACCTTACTCAGCCATGGACTAAACTTCTTCATCTCCTCCGTTGGTCTGCACAAAGGAAGCTCTATGGCTACCCCTTAAATTACTCCATCAATCACTTTCATTAAACATTCAATTGGATTCCAAAATTCCAACAAATTACTCTATGAAAACCTCCATGGATTCAGCTTCAAACAACCAGAAAAATATTCCACATTTATCCTATGAATTTTAGCCATTCTATAACCCATTCAAACATCATTCATCTCAGCAAAATACCAGCCAAACCAGTCGGCCATTAAAGCTCCCAAAGACCTTCATCAACCAAAGTATTCTTACCATATTTGCTACCATAATTCACTTCCGAAATTACACATTCTGAAATTCAAACAACCAGATTTCCTTCTTCTCCCAAATCTGAAAATTCAATCACCAAAATTTCCCTAGCCATTTGGCCAACATCATTCAGCAGAATTTTGTCTAGCTCTCCTCCACTCTCTCCAACCCTCCAAGAACACCAAGAACACACACCACCATTCTCCAAACCTAAGACCTCTCTAAACACCTTCAATCTTCTCCAAAAACTCTAGATCACATCTACACATTCTCTAGAATTCATTTCTACAATTTATAACATCAAACCCTGAAATCAATGTTCCACTTTCGAATAAAAAAAACTAGAATTTTCTTGAAAACTCAAGAACACTCTCAAGGTAAGCATGAACGATTATGTTCAACTTCCTTCATCTTCGACCTTTAATGGAATATACTAATAAAATCTCTCTCTCTCTCTCTCTCTCTCTCTCTCTCTCTCTCGGCTGAAATGGTTACTCCAACCATAGCCATCTTCCTTCTTCCTCCTTTGACAGATCAAGCCTCCCAAGCATGAGGATCCTCTTGGGACTTTTTCAAGGTAGTCATCATTCAAGTAAGCCTCTTCAATCTTCTCTTAAACTTCTAGTTTCATGTCTTTTGGATGTTTTTGGAAAAGGATGGATTATGGTTAGAGATTGAACATGTGTTTTTTTATGATGGAGTTGGGATTGAAGTATGAGGATAAATGTGTTTATGTGATGGAGTTGGGATTGATGCATGAGAATGATTTGTGTTGGTTGAGTTTTATGATATTTTAGGGTTTGTTGCATGATCTTCACGTCGTGAGTTAGTATGGATGACTAAGCATGATAGATATTATGTCACCTTTGGTGAATAGGGTTTTATGATCTTGTATCCTTGTTGAAGCCATGAATATGATTATGTTTAGTGGAGTGTGGATCATGTGTTGGTAGTTATGGATCTATGCTTTTATTCATGATTTAGATGGTTTGTTGATTTGTGTAGAGTGTATGTTCATGATTATGGTTATCAATAGGAATTATGATCATGACCTTGTTGTTCCTAAGCTATTTAAGTTAGCCAATTTTATTTCATTAGTAAAAATTAATACTATATATTTTCTTCTAAAGATTTCGAAACCCTAGGAAGATTTGGAATTAGATTGATATATGAAATAATGATATTTTAGCCAAATGCCTGATGTCCTTTATTACAAATAAAATATATAAATATTATATTAAATAAAGCATTTTATATAAATAATCATGATAGGTAAAATATTAATCATGTAAGTCATATATTCATCATATATACTAATGAAATTTATTTATTAATCAAAAACACATTAAAATTTACTTACTAATAATTTTATTTACAAATTATTTTCTAACCATTAATTATTATTAGATTATTATTCTTAAATGTTATCATCTAGGACCGAGGACCCTTAATCAAATAAACCCTAGTTTATTTATAATAAGATTTAAACCTACGACTTATTAGTAACCATTTCACAAACCCTAACTATTTTATTATCAAGCTAGATTTATTCTATAAAATTCTTTTTGGCACTAGCCGTAAAGTTTGGGACACTAGGGTCATGATTGTAGTAAGTTGAGCTAGGACTATTTATGAAAGTAGATTTTGGTTTGAGTTTAACTATGGCCTGTGTTTACCCCAGTTGGGGTTCGGTCAGTTTTTGGGGATCTTTGATTTATCTTAAGCAAAGGATCAGGTAAGCTCCTGCATAAAACTTGTTGGTTGTAAAAAGGTAACTATGGCAAGCCAAATGCAAAATTTGTGGACACTCTTTTTTTTTCTTTCCTTTTAAAGGCAATTGAGGACTGTTTCATTTCTTATTTTAGTCAAACAAACTATTTGAAAATCAATAAGCAGTTTTTCTCAAACACTAAACTCTTTCCAAAACTAACTTTGACGCGGACTCTAGAATCCCTTAATTGCCATTTCTAAGTAAAGCAATGTTTTTTCAGTTTTCTTCTAAGTGGGATAATCAATGTTGAGTACTCAATAAGAGTAGGCTAGTAGTACTAGTTTTGAAGAATAAGAGTGAGTCTTCTGACAGGTGGCTACCTCCAGAAGATGAACTCAACTTAGAGAAGCGATAGTACTACTTAGGCATGCCGGTCCGAGCTAGCAACTTTCTGTCATGTGGACTGTGTGTTGCCAGAATGGACAACCGGTTTTGTTTGGGTGTAGAGAAGGAGAAGTATCTTACCCGGTAGGCCTATCACCTACCTTTTGTCAGTCTGCACAAAGTGTGGCATTCTGACTGTTATACGGTTTTGGGGCCCAACACGTGGTAACCCTTGGCCGCCGATTTGAGTGGTTGGTTTTATTGTGCACTTGAGTGGTTTGAAAAGAGGAAAATGCCACTCTTTATTTTGATCCTTATTTCTTGCTTGCCAGCACTCTCTTATGAAATGTTTACAACTTGCATACACGAACTGTTTCACCTGAACACTCAAAGCACACACGAACTTACTGAGATTTTTATCGCATCTCCCTTTTTGCCATGATTTCAAGTCGATCCTGCTGTGGGGATGAGTAGCTAGTTGTTGCCTGCTTTGGAAGATATTATGTTATTTCTTTTCTGTAATGCTTTGAGAGATGAGAGTACAAAATTTATTTTTGATTCATTCTTGAATTTTTGGGTTGTAATATGTTTTAATTTCAATGTATTGTTATATTTTTGTGGTGTGACCTAGTAATAAAGACCCCTTGTCCTCTGGACATGGCAACATCACCGGCTCTGTTGGGTCTAGGTTGTGGGGTGTTACAAGAACTCCTTAGTCACCCCATTTTTTGGACTCAATTGATCCATTTCATCTCCTTCATCATCACTAAGCTCATCTTCTTATTCTAGTCTCGTTATCACCTTTTGTTCAACCATCTCAAATTTTTCTTCACTTCTTGCCCTACTTGGCTCCTCAACATCTATAACATTTTTCTTAGCCATATTGTTCTCAAATCTAGATTTTTGCTTCTCAATTTGTCGCGCTCCTTCACAATTGTGCACCTCATAAAATCTTTCATATTCTAATTTATTTGGACAATCAACTTTTGTGGGCTTTATACTACAGAAAATCTCACAAGCCAATCATTTACTACCCCTTTGTTGCACCATGCTTATAGAAGCTTGAGATTCTCCCATTTTTCCTTGCGACTCTTCATTTTCCTTTAGTTCTTGTAGCAAACTTGGGGACCTATAGTAATAATGACCATCATGTTAGTGTTATACCCTAGAAGCAATCACTTGTACATTGTATATGACAAATTTTATTTTAATAAAAGACATTATTTATCTTACAATTTCTTTTGTTTACTTTTATGTAATATAACTGTTAGATAATGTCCTTAGTACAACACTGTGTTAAGAAAATCATGATAGAGATCATGATATGAGATTCCTACTACACTGTATAGTGTTAGTACTTAAATAATCCCTAGTCGTAGTATTAATGAGACAGAAAGTCATTAATGCGTTAAGACTAGCATGTGTTAGACTTCCTGATTTGATCCGGCGGTGGTTCTCATATCTGTGAGAATTGAGATACTCAAAATTAACACATGGATGCTTATTAATAGAACAAGTACATTAGATGACCTAACTATGAGATAATCACATGGATAATTATTTAGTGCCAGTGATATAATCTCAATATAGTAAACATGCAAGTATCCTTAGGCTTGAGATCTCCAAGGTACTTTGTTTGTTGAGCATTGTGCTTTGATTCCAATCTCTAGAGCCAGAACAAGGGCCGCCTAAGGGATGGATATTGGGTACATTGAGAGGTAAACAAAAGTAGTTGAGTGGGTCAATAAAGGATTCACCACTTCTAATAGCAGGGACGAATATCTCAAGGCCACTTGTAGAAATTACTACTTAAGAAGTCATTGGCCAAGGCGACTGTGTATTGGAAACAGTTCCAATTGATACACATCTAGTGTAGTGGATTCCTGGTACAAGTACTATTGTATTTGGGCCAAAATTAATATATTCTGGAGGGAGTTGGCATTAATTCCGTACTCTAAACCAAATGAGATATTGTATGGTAAAATGAGTTAATTGCACTGTAGTGTTTTATTGAAGGGTTCATGTCAAGCCACTTGACTTCCTGGACTCTTGGGTGGTTATGATGTGTTGCTAGATACCGCTCATGATCTGGGAATATGGGTTTATTAATTGATGAATTAATAAACCAATTTTGATTCGAATTTATATGATTAATTTTAATTAATTATAGATTATCAATCTCAAATATGTTTAGATTAATTCATGTTCGCTACCAATTGATTGGAAAACCTAATAGGTCACATACAATAGAGGATTATATACTCAAGATGTTATTTGATAACATAGTGGGGTTAATTGCGAGAAAGAGAAGTTGTTGTGGGCCAAATTATAATTAGTTTTAATTTATTATCTAAATTGTAATTGAGAGAGCTTGATGTTTCCAATTACAATTAGGGAATTCTAACTGTTTTAGAATTCTCAGTTTTTTAGTGATTTTTTTGTGACATATAAGGTATATGCACAAAACCCTAATGGAGGGGGAGACACGAAAAAACAATAGATGAAAAAGCCTTCTCTTCACTTTTCTCTCTCTCTCTCTCTCTCTCTCTCTCTCTCTCTCTCTCTCTCTCTCATTTTTTGCTGGAAAAGAAGAAGAACCCTAGCCGCCATCGTTGTTTCTGCTAGCATAGAAAATCTTGGTGCTTGAGTGTGATTCTTCGTGTGGATTTCTATAACACCCCGGAAAACCTAGGCCCACCAAGGCCGGGGATGTCGTCCCGTCCAAAGGACAAGGGGTCTTTATAACTAGGTCACAAATAAAATTGCTGAAATAAATAATACTCAAACTAAAAAGAATTTATTACAACCCAAAATACTTCAAAAGTACATCCATGAAATTTCAAAACAAAAACCATAATTAAAATCATCCACTCTCGTCTCCCCAAATCAATACATAAAATCAAAAGACACATTCTCTTCCAAGGTAGCTACTCACCCACAACAGGATCAACCTGAAATCATGATAAAAGGTGGTGAGACAGAAATCTAAGTAAGTCCGTGTGTGCTTTGGGTGTTTAGTGGAAACAGTTCGTGGATGCAAAGTGTGAAATCTTTATAAGAGAAACATTGGCAATCAATAAACATTAGTCAAAAGTAAGAGTGACGTTTTGGCTCTTCCAGCCATACACCAGTAATGAAATCAACCACTCGAAAGAAAGGGAAATGGGTTACCATACTTTGGGCCCCATAACCGGTCAGAATGCCTAACACTTTGTGCAGACTGACAAAAGTAGGTGATTGGCCTACTGGGCAAGATACTCCTCCTTCTCTATACCCAAACAACCGCCGGGTGTCCATTTCGGCAAAAACACAGTCACTTGACTGAAACAAAATAAACTGCTATCTCAGACCGGCATGACTCACTGGAACTGGCATCTTATCTGGGAAGGACTCACCCCTCAGAGGTGACCACCTACTGAGTGACTTACCCCAACCCTTCAAAAACTAGTCCTAATAGTTCACCCTTATTGAGTACTCAACGACATTCCCCACTTGGGATAAAATGAACGAAGCATTGTTCTTCATGAAAATAACAATTTGAGTGTTTCCAAAGCTTTGGGAGAAATTAGTTTTAGGAAGAGATTCAAGTTTGGAAAAATCTGCTCAAAGACTTTTAAATAATTTAAGCGTTGGAATTAATGATGAATTCAACCCTCAATTGCTTTCAAATAACCGAGTGTCCTTGCACTCCACATTTGGCTTGCCATAAGGAAATCATTTCACATCAATCAGGTTTTATGCAGGAGCTTACCTGATTCTTGCTCACAACAACAAGGACTCGAACAGCTGACCTAACCCCACATGGGCAAATACAAATCTTAATCAGATTCAAGCCACAATCCACTTCCTCAATTTTAAATCAACTCAATTCACTACTACCATGATCCTAGTGTCCCAAGCTTTAAGGCAAAACAATAATTGAATAGGTTTATAAGCTAAGTTTAATTTGTTATTTAAAATAATTAATGGATTAGGAAATAAATTCTAATAAGTTGAAAGTTTAAATCTTGTTAAGGAAAATTTAGAGTTTATTTGATCAGGAGTCATAGGTGGTACTAGGTAAAATAGTGATTTAATGATAGCTTAGTTGTTAGAAAATAATTGATAGCTAAAACTAGTTAAGATTAAATTTAATAAGTCTTTCTTGGAAAATAATAAGTAAATCCTTAAGGGTTTTGATTTAGTAAATATTTTATTAAGTATAAATCTTTTCCATAAAGGCTTTAATTAATTTCTTTATTTTAAATAATATTTATTTATTTTATTTTCTAGAAAAGTTATTATTTATTTGACTAAAATATCCTTTACATATATTATAATTCCAAATCTACCCTTCCTAGGGTTTTCGAAATTCTCTAGCAAAAATTATTAGTAAATATTTTATTCATGAAATAAAATTTGCTTAGGGACAACTAGATCATGATCAAGATTCCATGGTCAACCATAATCAATAACATACTCAATCCTTCAATTCATCAAATCATCCAAATCTTGCACATAGGCATAGATCTAAATTTATTAAGACATGCTTTAACCTCTACTAGCATAAACATGATCATGGCTTCAAAATCTAATCATGCATACAAATCCTATTCACCAATGGTGACATAATCTCTAGCATGCTTCATCACAAATACTACCTATGACATGCATCAAACCTCAACTCATCATTCAATCCACCAATATAATCCTTCCATGCATAAATCCCATCTCCTTCACAATCATCCATATACTCATGCTTCAATCTCGACAACAACACATACACAAACCCATCGCCATTCATCTTCTCACAACATCAACCTAGAGACATGATTCTAAAGTTTAAAGAGAGGATTGAAGGTACTTACTTGGTTGATGAATGACTTGAAGGAGTTTAGAGAAGATCTCAACTCCTAGATGGCTAATCTTGTTCAAGAAAGGTGGCGAAAGCATGGTCATGGAGGAAGAGACCATTCGGCCAAGAGAGGGAATTTCGGTCCATGAGAGAGAGAGAGAGAGAGAGAGAGAGAAGAAGAAGAAGTCATTAGCATGATTATTTATATAGATTCTCACTAGAGATCAAGTTTGAAGAGGATGATGTTGATAGAGTGAATTTACCTTGAAGATGTTCTTGTTCAGAATTTTCTGCTTTGATCCGAAGTAGCAAGATGTTTGGAGGAGTTTGATGTTAATAATGGTGTTGATGGATTCACAGCAATGAGTGGACTAAATCTGGAGATTTTCGTGAGGGTTTGAGGTGGTTTGGAGGGGTATTAGGTGTAGAGAAGAAGTGGGTGTTCTTGGTGTAGTGTGTGTGTGTGTTCTTGATGCTTGAAGGAAAAAAAAAATCGAGAGAGGGAGAGATGGTTTGCAGCTGCCGATTTTTCTGTGGGAATAGGCCTGGCCGAATTCTAGTAGGGTTTAGGGAGTTGATTCTCTGATTTGGAAGGGAAAAGGAAAGGTTAGTTGTTACAATCCTTGAAGAATATTTTTGGGAAGTGAATTTGGAAAGTAGATATCCTAAGAATATCTTGATTTTTTGGACAGCTTGAAGTCTCCTATGGCCGATTGGATTGTGCAGCTCTTCTGGGGAATTAAGGCTGGTTAAAGGAGGCTTGTGATGGCCGAAACCAAGGTGCACAATGGTGGAGAAGATGTCTGATCAATTGAGCAAAATTTTATGGAAAGTTGTTAAACAAGATGGCTGAAATTTTGGAAAGTATTCAAGCTAAATTGCAGGGATTTGGTTGAGGGATTTTCGGACAGCCATTACTGGAATTTCGTGCAGAAGTTCAAGGGATCAATGAAGCTCTGTTGATGGAGGTTTAAGAAAGGTTTTGACAGATTAAGGTTGGTGTTTTGGCTGGAAGAGAGATAGGAAACAAGCTGGACGAAAATCTGCCCAGAATTTTCGCTGCACAGTGATTTTTCTGGCAGATTTTCGTCTGCTGTTCAAAGCCATTTTGCAGCGAGTTTTGAAGGGGATTTCAGGGGTATTCAAGGCTGGTTTCCAGCCTTCTTTATGGAGGAAAAACATGGCTAAGGTGCTGCACAAAATCTGGGAGAAAACAGCTTGGTTTGGAGCTCTCAAAGTTGATTTTCGTACAGGAATTTTTCCTGTTTTGCTCCAGCTTGAGCAGTCCGAAATTGGGCAAAAACTTTCAGGTTTCAAACTGATCCTAAAGACCATTTTTCTGGTAGCATTTGGGAGGGAATGTGAGCTAGAATTTTTGACCTTTTGAAGGTACAACAAGCTGGAAAATTTCAGCTCATTCCATGAAGATAGATGAACTAAGATAGAGGAAAAATTTCAGCAAGCTTTCAAGAGGGATTTTCCTCTTGAATTTTCCCACAAATCTACCATATTTTCCAAACCAAAAGAAGTCTTTTGCCAAGACATTTTGATCCTAAAAGACCTCAGCACTCTACTGGATTTTCTAGAAAGAAAAAGGCTAGAACATCTTGATCAAACCAATGAGTTGAAACTAAGGAAAACTAAAGATCAAGGAAGAATGATTTTCCCTATAAGAATTTCGAGAAGAGTAAAAGGAGTGGAATGAGATTACTTCTATCATGTCTCTCCTAGAACATCATCACCACATTAATCTAGGCCCTTAAGGCCGAAACCATCCTTTCCCAAGCAAAATAAAATTTACTCAAGCTAAAGCTTCTATGATGGACTTTGAACCTTAGACCTCAATAATTTATTCCAAAGCTCTAACCACTAAACCACAACAACTCTTGTTGATACTTTCACTAGAAAAATTATTTTCTATTCAATCCACAAGCTATCTCCCTATTTTCACCTCGGGCAAAAATTACCATTTTGCCCTTCTCACACAACATTCACCTACACAACTTCAAAACAATAAACTCACATCCAAAGCATATAAAAATCATATGAAAGCATATTTAAACATGAAATAAAGCATGTTATGCATCCCCAACCCCCTTACTCTAAGGTTGGTCTTGACTGGGGTTTCACATCCTCCCCTCCTTAGAAGAATTTCGTCCCGAAATTCATGCATACTTTTATTTCAGCTCGGGATACTTCCGCTTAACCCATTCTTCCGATTCCCATGTTGCATCCTGCGTGCCATGGTGCTCCCACTGAATCTTAACCATCGGTATCTGCTTATTTCGGAGGGTTTTGACACTGCGGTCCAATATCCGTACAGGCTTTTCCACGTAGCTCAAGTCTGGCTACAACACTAACGGTTCCTCATTCAACACGTGACCGAGATCCGCATTATACTTCTTCAACTGTGACACATGGAACACGTCATGGATACCCGTCTACCCATCCGGTAGGTCCAACCGGTAAGCTACTGGTCCGATTCTTTCCTTAATAAAAAACGGTCCCAAATACCTCGGATTCAAATTTCCACCCTTCGGATGCTTCACAATCCCCCGGTTGGGCGATAACTTCAGAAATACACAGTCCCCGACTTGAAATTCCAATTCCCTCCTCCGGTTGTCCGCATAGCTCTTTTGCCGGCTCTGAGCCGCCTTTAACCTTTCCCGAATCAATTTCACCTTGTCCAACATTTCTTGGACACAGACCTCTCCGATTTTGATCACGTGTACATCTTCCGTCCAACTCCAATACAACGGTACTTGTCACTTGCGCCCATACAAAGCCTCTTAAGGTGCCATCCCAATCGAGGCCTGATAACTGTTGTTATAAGATAACTTCGCGTAAGGTACGCATTCTATCCACTTGTCCCCAAAATCCAGAACACAAGCCCTCAACATATCCTCTAATGTTTGGATCACCCTTTCTGACTGCCCATCAATTTGCGGATGCGACGTCGTACTGAACTTCAGATTCGATCCCATTGCTTCCTGGAACTTTCCCCAAAAACGTGAAGTAAACCTCGGGTCTCGGTCTGACACTATGCTCGAAGGTACTCCATGGAGTCGGACTATTTCTCAAACATATGTCTAAGCCAGCTTCTTCATGGAGGCCCTTACATTTACCGGGATAAAGTGGGCCAACTTGGTCAGTTGATCCACTACTACCCATATGGTGTCCTTCTGAGTCTTTGACATAGGGAGTCTGGTGACGAAATCCATAGTCACCTCCTCCCACTTCTATTCCGACACTGGCAATGGCTGCAATAGTCCCGCTGACTTCTTATGCTCCGCTTTAACTTTCTGGCAGGTGAGACAGGTCGATACGTACTTGACCACATCTCGCTTCATTTCGGGCCACCAGTATGCTCTCTTCAAATCCTGATACATCTTAACCTCTCCCGGATGAATTACGTACCTGCTCTTGTGTGCTTCTTCCAAAATTCTGTCCCTCAACTGTTGCTCTCTGGGTACACACAATCGATCTCTGAAATTGAAAACCCCTACTTCATCTTGACGGAATTCGCTGTCCGGTCGCTTAAGCTCCTCATCCTTGAAAATTTGAAACTCGGCATTGCTTCGCTGAGATTCCACTATTTCTTACTTCAAGTCCGGTGCCAACTTCAAATTGCTGATGAAAATCATTTTGTCTCGCACTTCCGTCCTTCTGTCCAATACGTCCTGAACTACTCGCATTTCCTGCACCTTCAGTCTAGCCATCCCAATTTTTCTGCTTAGGGCGTCTGCCGCAACGTTAGCCTTCCCGGGATGGTAGTTGATCGGACAACGGTATTCTTCCAAGAATTCCATCGACCTTCGTTGCCTCAAGTTCAAATCATTCTGAGTGAAGATATACTTCAGGCTCTTATGGTCGGTGAACACCTCGTACTCGGCTCCATACAAGTAGTGTCGCCATTTCTTTAGGGCGAACACTATAGCCGCCTGCTCCAACTCGTGATTAGGGTAGTTCACTTCATGCGGTTGCAACTTCCGTGATGCATAGGCAATCACTTTCCTGTCTTGCATCAACACCGCTCCCAGTCCTTCCTTCGAAGCGTCGGTGCACAGTGCATAAGATTTGCCTTCCTCTGGTAGACTCAATACCGGTGCTGTCATCAGTCTCTTCTTTAGTTCTTGGAAGCTTTTCTCGCATTTCTCGTTCCATACAAACGGAACATCCTTTCTCAACAAACGGGTCATTGGCGACGCGAGTGTCGAGAATCCCTTGATAAACCTTCGGTAGTATCCCGCCAAACCCAAGAAACTCCGGATCTCGGTAATATTCTCCGGCTGCTTCCAGTCTGATACCACTTCCACCTTGGCCGGATCTACCTTAATTCCCACCTTAGTCACCACATGACCAAGGAATGCCATACTGTCTAACCAGAATTCGCACTTGCTGAACTTCGCGTACAGCTTATGCTCCCGCAATTTCTCCAACACGAGCCTCAGATGCTCCACATGCTCCTCCGGACTCTTGGAGTAGATCAAAATATCGTCGATGAATACTACTACAAACTTGTCCAGGTAAGGCCGGAATACTCGGTGCATCAGGTCCATGAATACTGCTGGAGCGTTAGTCACCCCGAACGGTATTACTACGAATTGGTAATGTCCATATCGGGTGTTGAAAGGCTGTCTTGGGGATATCTTCCTCTCTTATCCGCACTTGGTAATATCCTTGTCTCAGATCCAACTTGGAATAGCAACTGGATCCTTACAGCTGATCGAATAGCTCGTCAATCAACGGAAGAGGGTACTTGTTCTTAATCGTCAAATTATTCAGCCCTCGGTAGTCGATGCACAGCCTCAAGGTCCTGTCCTTCTTCTTTACAAATAGCACAGGCGCTCCCCAGGGCGACGTGCTTGGTCTAATATAGTCTTGGCTAACGAACTCCTCTAGTTGCTCTTTCAACTCTGCCGGCGCCATCCGGTATGGAGTCCGCGATACTGGTTCCGCTCCGGGAACTAAGTCGATAGTGAACTCCACTTCTCGACTACGAGGTAGAGAATCAAGCTCTGCAGGAAATACATCGGGAAAATCTTTCAATACTTCCGTGTCCTCTAGAGTACACTGGTCATTAGGCTTGTTCATCACGTAAGACAAATAACCTTTACAACCTTGCCTCAATAATTTTTGGGCCTTAGCCCCTGCAATCAAGTACTTCAACTCTTTCACCCTCTTTCCATCAAATTCTAACACATCACAACCCGGTGTGACAAACTGAACTGTCATATTTTTGCAGTCTACCCTAGCCCCATGTTTGGCTAACCAGTCTATCCCCAAAATTAAGTCATAGCCTTTAATGTCCAACACAATCAAATCTCCCCCCAAATTTTCTCTCCCCACCTTAACCTTACAATCCCTCACATACCGATCCGCTTGCACTATCTTCCCCAAAGGGGTGCTTACTACTAAAATGAAAGGTAGCTCCACTCCATCCCAACCCAAATGACATGCACACAACTTGTTTATATAGGAATGAGTAGAGCCAGGGTCAATCAAAGCATTAATGGATCGTCCTTGAATAGTGAACGTACCTTCCACCACCGTGGTATCGGCCCCAACTTCCTCTCTGTTGAGAGCGAATACCTTGGCCTTCACTTGTGTCTTTGGTGCTCCACCTCCGGCTGCTCCCATGGTGTTGGCCCGGTTGGGTCCCGGGTTCTGAGCCGGGTTTCCCTGCACGACTCGGTGCAGCTTAGGGCAGGTATTCCTAAGGTGGTTCGGGTCACCACAGTGGTAGCACTTCCTATCTCTTCTCTTGGACCAGCAATTCCTTTCGGTGTGGCCTTTCTTTCCACACTGCCTGCAGGACGGGAGGTTAAGTGCAGGTCCAGCTGGTGCTGTCCGGGCTTGTTTTTCCCGGTTCTGCCAGTGATGATTTGCAGGGCGCTTGTGGGATTGCTGCCTCGGGAAGTGTCCATGCGATTATCTCAGCAGTTGGAAGGGCTTGGCCGCCATCCTGTTGCAATCTTCATTCTCCATGCGAGTAGCAGTGTCCACAGCCCCCGAGTAAGTTGTCGGTGGAGCAGGTGCCAAAGCTCTCCTCAACTTCGGTCTTAGCCCCTTGACGAACTACCACGTCCGGTTCTGCTTGATGTCGACCAGTCTTCTGTAGTATTTTGACAACTGCGTGAATCGAGCCGCGTATTAAGCCACAGACATGCTCCCCTACCTCAGATTCTGAAATTCGTCCTCCCGTTTTTCCATAATCCACTGAGGGATGTACTCTGCCCTGAAAGATTCAACAAAGTTGAACCACGTCCATTCTTGTTCATCCATTACCCAGTCCTTTTGGACCCGCTGACACCATGCCCGAGCTGGTCCTCTCAACCGAAAGGCTGCAAATTTAACCATCCCCTCCTCAGAATACTAGAGCGTTGCGAAAATATCCTCCATTTGCTCGACCCACTGCTCAGCCATCTGGTCTTATTCCGCTTCACCCATAAAGATAGGTGGTTGGAATTTCAAGAACTTCTCCAACGCCTCATCTTCCCCTCTAGGGTGCCTCTGCTCAATTAGCGTTTGAAGAATGTCGTCCACTTTGCTGGGTGTCTGACCCATTGACACATCTACCGGGGCATCATACCCCATGCCCATCGCGGGATCACTTTGCCCGTCACCCTGATGGGTTGATTGCATCGGTTCTGGTTCAACTTTCGGTGCTACCCGGTCTACCTCTGGAGTTCTTCTAGTGGAAGGAACTGCACGTCTCTTGGGTGCCATTCTATACCCTACCCCAAATGTTAAATGTATTCACTCAAGTATCAAATCATTTTAGTGGTGTATGCATACTTAGCCAAGTATGAGTAGAAAGAAGTCAGATGCAACTTATGTAAAGGTTTACTCATAAATTTCGATTTCAAAAATTAACTTGCATAATTTCGAAATTTGATAAAAATGAACTTTAAGAATTCTTAACATCTCAATTCATGAAAAGCTGTAAATAAACACACATCCAAATCAAAATGACTCCTAGCTCTCTACTCCCCATCGGAATCCTCATAATCTGCCTCATATATCCAACCTCCGGTGTTTTTAGAGAAATCCACCCGCTCCCCACTAGCAAATCCCTCCATAAGCTCCTTCCCAGGGCACCTAGAACACTCCCTGGCCTCAACTCGGTTGAAGGGAGGAATAAAGGAAGGTCTGGGTGGAGACTCATAGTCTATCTCCCCCGGGTCATCACTAGTTGCTGCTAAATCCACCTCGGGATTAGGAGGGTGGGGTTCAGGCTCCACTATCATAACATCATCCTCACTGTCAGAGCTTATATCTATCACCGGGATTGGAGGTGGTTCAAGGATCTGGACCTCGTCCTCACTGCTATCCTCCATCAAGTCAAGCTCATCATCACTATTATCCTCCATAGGGATATCCTCGACATCATTGTTATCCTCTATAGGGACAACTGGCTGAGGGGCAGGCTGGGGAACTGGAAGGTCCTCCTGATCTAGATAGTAAGGTGGGTGCCACTGCTGCCCTTTCCTTGCTGTCCTAAGCAGTCTAACCATCCTACAACATCAATAAAACGGGTTAGATAAGATTTAAACTTAAATAAATAAATCATATATCATCAATATTTGTCTATAACCTAGTCTTTGATACCACTTGTAACACCCCGAAAAACCTAGGCCCGCCAGGGCCGGGGATGTCGCCCCGTCCAAAGGACAAGGGGTCTTTATAACTAGGTCACAAATAAAATTGCTGAAATAAATAATACTCAAACTAAAAAGAATTTATTACAACCCAAAATACTTCAAAAGTACATCCATGAAATTCCAAAACAAAAACCATAATTAAAATCATCCACTCTCGTCTCCCCAAAGCAATACATAAAATCAAAAGACACATTCTCTTCCAAGGTAGCTACTCACCCACAACAGGATCAACTCTGAAATCATGATAAAAGGTGGTGAGACAGAAATCTCAGTAAGTCCGTGTGTGCTTTGGGTGTTTAGTGGAAACAGTTCGTGGATGCAAAGTGTGAAATCTTTATAAGAGAAACATTGGCAAGCAATAAACATTAGTCAAAAGCAAGAGTGGCGTTTTGGCTCTTCTAGCCATACATAAGTAATGAAATCAACCACTCGAAAGAAAGGGATATGGGTTACCACACGTTGGGCCCCATAACCGGTCAGAATGCCTAACACTTTGTGCAGACTGACAAAAGTAGGTGATCGGCCTACTGGGCAAGATACTCCTCCTTCTCTATACCCAAACAACCGCCGGGTGTCCATTCCAGCAAAAACACAGTCACTTGACTGAAACAAAATAAACTGCTAGCTCGGACCGGCACGACTCACTGGAACTGGCATCTTATCCGGGAAGGACTCACCCCTCAGAGGTGGCCACCTGCTGAGTGACTTACCCTAACCCTTCAAAGACTAGTCCTAGTAGTCCACCCTTATTGAGTACTCAACGACATTCCCCACTTGGGATAAAATGAACAAAGCATTGTTCTTCATGAAAATAACAATTTGAGGGTTTCCAAAGCTTTGGGAGAAATTAGTTTTAGAAAGAGTTTCAAGTTTGGAAAAATCTGCTCAAAGACTTTTAAATAATTTAAGCGTTGGAATTAATGATGAATTCAACCCTCAATTGCTTTCAAATAACCGAGTGTCCTTGCACTCCACATTTGGCTTGCCATAAGGAAATCATTTCACATCAATCGGGTTTTATGCGAGGAGCTTACCGATTCTTGCTCACAACAACAAGGTCTCGAACAGTTGACCTAACCCCACATGGGCAAATACAAATCTTAATCAGATTCAAGCCACAATCCACTTCCTCAATTTTAAATCAACTCAATTCACTACTACCATGATCCTAGTGTCCCAAGCTTTAAGGTAAAACAATAATTGAATAGGTTTATAAGCTAAGTTTAATTTGTTATTTAAAATAATTAATGGATTAAGAAATAAATTCTAATAAGTTGAAAGTTTAAATCTTGTTAAGAAAAATTTAGAGTTTATTTGATCGGGAGTCATAGGTGGTACTAGGTAAAATAGTGATTTAATGATAGCTTAGTTGTTAGAAAATAATTGATAGCTAAAACTAGTTAAGATTAAATTTAATAAGTCTTTCTTGGAAAATAATAAGTAAATCCTTAAGGGTTTTGATTTAGTAAATATTTTATTAAGTATAAATCTTTTCCATAAAGGCTTTAATTAATTTCTTTATTTTAAATAATATTTATTTATTTTATTTTCTAGAAAAGTTATTATTTATTTGACTAAAATATCCTTTACATATATTATAATTCCAAATCTACCCTTCCTAGGGTTTTCGAAATTCTCTAGCAAAAATTATTAGTAAATATTTTATTCATGAAATAAAATTTGCTTAGGGACAACTAGATCATGATCAAGATTCCATGGTCAACCATAATCAATAACATACTCAATCCTTCAATTCATCAAATCATCTAAATCTTGCACATAGGCATAGATCTAAATTTATTAAGACATGCTTTAACCTCTACTAGCATAAACATGATCATGGCTTCAAAATCTAATCATGCATACAAATCCTATTCACCAATGGTGACATAATCTCTAGCATGCTTCATCACAAATACTACCTATGACATGCATCAAACCTCAACTCATCATTCAATCCACCAATATAATCCTTCCATGCATAAATCCCATCTCCTTCACAATCATCCATATACTCATGCTTCAATCTCGACAACAACACATACACAAACCCATCGTCATTCATCTTCTCACAACATCAACCTAGAGACATGATTCTAAAGTTTAAAGAGAGGATTGAAGGTACTTACTTGGTTGATGAATGACTTGAAGGAGTTTAGAGAATATCTCAACTCCTAGATGGCTAATCTTGTTCAAGAAAGGTGGCGAAAGCATGGTCATGGAGGAAGAGACCATTCGGCCAAGAAAGGGAATTTTGGTCCATGAGAGAGAGAGAGAGAGAGAAGAAGAAGTCATTAGCATGATTATTTATATAGATTCTCACTAGAGATCAAGTTTGAAGAGGATGATGTTGATAGAGTGAATTTACCTTGAAGTTGTTCTTGTTCAGAAATTTCTGCTTTTATCCGAAGTAGCAAGATGTTTGGAGAAGTTTGATGTTAATAATGGTGTTGATGGATTCACAGCAATGAGTAGACTAAATCTGGAGATTTTCATGCGGGTTTGAGGTGGTTTGGAGGAGTATTAGGTGTAGAGAAGAAGTGGGTGTTCTTGATGCTTGAAGGGAAAAAAAAAATCGAGAGAGGGAGAGATGGTTTGCAGCTGCCGATTTTTCTATGGGAATAAGCCTGGCCAAATTCTAGTAGGGTTTAGGGAGTTGATTCTCTGATTTGGAAGGGAAAAGGAAAGGTTAGGTGTTACAAACCTTGACGAATATTTTTGGGAAGTGAATTTGGAAAGTAGATATCCTAAGAATATTTTGATTTATTTGGACAGCTTGAAGTCCCCTATGGCCGACTGGATTGTGCAGCTCTTCTGGGGAATTAAGGCTGGTTAAAGGAGGCTTGTGATGGCCGAAACCAATGTGCACAATGGTGGAGAATATGTTTGATCAATTGAGCAAAATTTTATGGAAAGTTGTTAAACAAGATGGCTAAAATTTTGGAAAGTATTCAAGCTAAATTGCAGGGATTTGGTTGAGGGATTTTCGGACAGCCATTACTGGAATTTCGTGCAGAAGTTAATGGGGATCAATGGAGCTCTGTTGATTGAGGTTTCAGGGAGGTTTTGACAGATTAAGGTTGGTGTTTTGTCTGGAATACTGGACGAAAATCTGCCCAGAATTTTCGCTGCACAGTGATTTTTCTGGCAGATTTTTGTCTGCTGTTCAAAGCCATTTTGAAGCGAGTTTTAAAGGGGATTTTAGGGGTATTCAAGGCTGGTTTCCAGCCTTCTTTATGGTGGAAAAACATGGCTATGGTGATGCACAAAATCTTGGAGAAAACAGCTTGGTTTGGAGCTCTCAAAGTTGATTTTCGTACTGGTATTTTTCCTGCTTTGCTCCAACTTGGATCAACCTGAAATCATGATAAAATGTGGTGAGACAGAAATCTCAGTAAGTCTGTGTGTGCTTTGGGTGTTTAGTGGAAACAGTTCGTGGATGCAAAGTGTGAAATCTTTATAAGAGAAACATTGGCAAACAATAAACATTAGTCAAAAGCAAGAGTGGCATTTTGGCTCTTCCAGCTATACATCAGTAATGAAATCAACCACTCGAATGAAAGGGATATGGGTTACCAAACTTTGGACCCCATAACCGGTCAGAATGCCTAGCACTTTGTGCGGACTGACAAAAGTAGGTGATCGGCCAACTAGGCAAGATACTCCTCCTTCTCTATACCCAAACAACCGCCGGGTGTCCATTTTGGCAAAAACACAATCACTTGACCGAAACAAAATAAACTGCTAGCTCGGACCGGCACGACTCACTGGAACTGGCATTTTATCCGGGAAGGACTCACCCCTTAGAGGTGGCCACCTACTGAGTGACTTACCCCAACCCTTCAAAGACTAGTCCTAATAGTCCACCCTTATTGAGTACTCAACGACATTCCCCACTTGGGATAAAATGAACAAAACATTGTTCTTCATGAAAATAACAATTTGAGTGTTTCCAAAGCTTTGGGAGAAATTAGTTTTAGGAAGAGTTTCAAGTTTGGAAAAATCTGCTCAAAGACTTTTAAATAATTTAAGCGTTGGAATTAATGATGAATTCAACCCTCAATTGCTTTCAAATAACCGAGTGTCCTTGCACTCCACATTTGGCTTGCCATAAGGAAATCATTTCACATCAATCAGGTTTTATGCAGGAGCTTACCTGATTCTTGCTCACAACAACAAGGTCTCGAACAGCCGACCTAACCCCACATGGGCAAATACAAATCTTAATCAGATTCAAGCCACAATCCACTTCCTCAATTTTAAATCAACTCAATTCACTACTACCACGATCCTAGTGTCCCAAGCTTTAAGGCAAAACAATAATTGAATAGGTTTATAAGCTAAGTTTAATTTGTTATTTAAAATAATTAATGGATTAGGAAATAAATTCTAACAAGTTGAAAGTTTAAATCTTGTTAAGGAAAATTTAGAGTTTATTTGATCGGGAGTCATAGGTGGTACTAGGTAAAATAGTGATTTAATGGTAGCTTAGTTGTTAGAAAATAATTGATAGCTAAAACTAGTTAAGATTAAATTTAATAAGTCTTTCTTGGAAAATAATAAGTAAATCCTTAAGGGTTTTGATTTAGTAAATATTTTATTAAGTATAAATCTTTTCCATAAAGGCTTTAATTAATTTCTTTATTTTAAATAATATTTATTTATTTTATTTTCTAGAAAAGTTATTATTTATTTGACAAAAATATCCTTTACATATATTATAATTCCAAATCTACCCTTGCTAGGGTTTTTGAAATTCTCTAGCAAAAATTATTAGTAAATATTTTATTCATGAAATAAAATTTTCTTAGGGACAACTAGATCATGATCAAGATTCCATGGTCAACCATAATCAATAACATACTCAATCCTTCGATTCATCAAGTCATCCAAATCTTGCACATAGGCATAGATCTAAATTTATTAAGACATGCTTTAACCTCTACTAGCATAAACATGATCATGGCTTCAAAATCTAATCATGCATACAAATCCTATTCACCAATGGTGACATAATCTCTAGCATGCTTCATCACAAATACTACCTATGACATGCATCAAACCTCAACTCATCATTCAATCCACCAATATAATCCTTCCATGCATAAATCCCATCTCCTTCACAATCATCCATATACTCATGCTTCAATCTCGACAACAACACATACACAAACCCATCGCCATTCATCTTCTCA
Source organism: Voacanga thouarsii (assembly GCA_026120185.1). Taxonomy (NCBI): domain Eukaryota; kingdom Viridiplantae; phylum Streptophyta; class Magnoliopsida; order Gentianales; family Apocynaceae; genus Voacanga; species Voacanga thouarsii. Next base: position 373,767 of record JANUWF010001030.1, read on the forward strand.
CAACATCAACCTAGAGACATGATTCTAAAGTTTAAAGAGAGGATTGAAGGTACTTACTTGGTTGATGAATGACTTGAAGGAGTTTAGAGAAGATCTCAACTCCTAGATGGCTAATCTTGTTCAAGAAAGGTGGCGAAAGCATGGTCATGGAGGAAGAGACCATTCGGCCAAGAGAGGGAATTTCGGTCCATGAGAGAGAGAGAGAGAGAGAGAGAGAGAAGAAGAAGAAGTCATTAGCATGATTATTTATATAGATTCTCACTAGAGATCAAGTTTGAAGAGGATGATGTTGATAGAGTGAATTTACCTTGAAGATGTTCTTGTTCAGAAATTTCTGCTTTGATCCGAAGTAGCAAGATGTTTGGAGGAGTTTGATGTTAATAATGGTGTTGATGGATTCACAGCAATGAGTAGACTAAATCTGGAGATTTTCGTGAGGGTTTGAGGTGGTTTGGAGGGGTATTAGGTGTAGAGAAGAAGCGGGTGTTCTTGGTGTAGTGTGTGTGTGTGTTCTTGATGCTTGAAGGAAAAAAATCGAGAGAGGGAGAGATGGTTTGCAGCTGCCGATTTTTCTGTGGGAATAGGCCTGGCCGAATTCTAGTAGGGTTTAGGGAGTTGATTCTCTGATTTGGAAGGGAAAAGGAAAGGTTAGTTGTTACAATCCTTGAAGAATATTTTTGGGAAGTGAATTTGGAAAGTAGATATCCTAAGAATATCTTGATTTGTTTGGACAGCTTGAAGTCTCCTATGGCCGACTGGATTGTGCAGCTCTTCTGGGGAATTAAGGCTGGTTAAAGGAGGCTTGTGATGGCCGAAACCAAGGTGCACAATGGTGGAGAAGATGTCTGATCAATTGAGCAAAATTTTATGGAAAGTTGTTAAACAAGATGGCTGAAATTTTGGAAAGTATTCAAGCTAAATTGCAGGGATTTGGTTGAGGGATTTTCGGACAGCCATTACTGGAATTTCGTGCAGAAGTTCAAGGGGATCAATGGAGCTCTGTTGATGGAGGTTTAAGGGAGGTTTTGACAGATTAAGGTTGGTGTTTTGGCTGGAAGAGAGATAGGAAACAAGCTGGACGAAAATCTGCCCAGAATTTTCGCTGCACAGTGATTTTTCTGGCAGATTTTCGTCTGCTGTTCAAAGCCATTTTGCAGCGAGTTTTGAAGGGGATTTTAGGGGTATTCAAGGCTGGTTTCCAGCCTTCTTTATGGGGGAAAAACATGGCTAAGGTGCTGCACAAAATCTGGGAGAAAACAGCTTGGTTTGGAGCTCTCAAAGTTGATTTTCGTACAGGAATTTTTCCTGTTTTGCTCCAGCTTGTGCAGTCTGAATTTGGGCAAAAACTTTCAGGTTTCAAACTGATCCTAAAGACCATTTTTCTGGTAGCATTTGGGAGGGAATGTGAGCTAGAATTCTCGACCTTTTGATGGTACAACAAGCTGAAAAATTTCAGCTCATTCCATGAAGATAGATGAACTAAGATAGAGGAAAAATTTCAGCAAGCTTTTAAGAGGGATTTTCCTCTTGAATTTTCCCACAAATCTACCATATCTTCCAAACCAAAAGAAGTCTTTTGCCAAGACATTGTGATCCTAAAAGACCTCAGCACTCTACTGGATTTTCTGGAAAGAAAAAGGCTAGAACATCTTGATCAAACCAATGAGTTGAAACTAAGGAAAACTAGAGATCAAGGAAGAATGATTTTTCCTATAATAATTTCGAGAAGCGTAAAAGGAGTGGAATGAGATTAATTCTATCATGTCTCTCTTAGAACATCATCACCACATTAATCTAGGCCCTTAAGGCCGAAACCATCCTTTCCCAAGCAAAATAAAATTTACTCAAGCTAAAGCTTCTATGATGGACTTTGAACCTTAGACCTCAATAATTTATTCCAAAGCTCTAACTACTGAACCACAACAACTCTTGTTGATACTTTCACTAGAAAAATTATTTTCTATTCAATCCACAAGCTTTCTCCCTATTTTCAACTCGGGCAAAAATTACCATTTTGCCCCCCTCACACAACATTCACCTACACAACTTCAAAACAATAAACTCACATCCAAAGCATATAAAAATCATATGAAAGCATATTTAAACATGAAATAAAGCATGTTATGCATCCCCAACCCCCTTACTCTAAGGTTGGTCTTGACTGGGATTTCACAATTTCCATTAGAGATAATCACACGCTGTGATTATAGTGGTTAGACGTTCAAATCTCATGGTGTTTGATGAAGAGGATTGCTAGATCGCACATCGATTTGAAGAAGGAAAAATGTTGTTTTCCACACGATCAAAGATAGGTAAAAATTTGTTAGCTTTGTTCTCTTTATGTCTTGTTTTTCACATATATGCGGATCCTGGGTGGTATCTCATTCTTATTCTTCTACTGCGCTATATACAATATGCGTGAGATACCCAACAGTGGTATCCGAACCTTGATATGTGTGGTTTGCAGACATTGTTTCTTGCATGAAAGCTGTTTCATATACTCGTGTATGACTTTGTCCACAGTGAAAAATTGTTTTCACTCGAGTCGAAATCGTTTTTAGCATTGTTGGTTGGGTCCGTAGCACAAAAGCATTTTCTCAAAATTAGTTTTGAGACAAACAATTTTATCTTTCAAAATAATGATTATGAAAATTTAAAATTAATGTATTTTTCTAAAATATTTATTTTAGAATTTGTTTTATTTTTTCCAAAGTAATGATTTTGGAGTAATAAAAATTATATGTTTATTTTGTTTAAGCATAATTAATGCCATGGTGAATGGTTATGGACTAAAACCAATTATATCTATTCAAGCATTTTACAGTTTTGGTTTTTTTTAAGAAATAGGGCCTGCGTGTCCTATCTTCTCTGGAATTATTGTGTAATTCTCTTCTCATCTAACTCCCCTCAAATGTAACTCAAGGTTTTCTTGCTTTAGGAAATTATGTAAATAGTTTACATAGGTTTGATAGGAGTAGAATTATTTTATTTTAGAGATGGTAACCAAAACAAGGCGAGAAGGTAACAGCTTCTACTTAAATCATTCATGAACACATAAGGATAACTATATTAATTTCTTTTATGACTCAAAGAAATTAATTTAGGGCAAAGTTCATAACCATACCACATAATTGCTTTATTACCATGATTATCAATTATATGATTTATTGATTTTTATGAATGTCATTTGTTGAAATCACTAAAAGGAACAAATCCCTCAATTAATATTAAACCTAATTCCTTCTATTAATATAGTATGAATGAGAGTCCTTTTTCAAGACTAGGTTGTTGGGCAAACCCAAGCCTACTCGACATCGGGCATGTTCAAGCTATGGAATTAAATTCCTTTAGAGTTAAATTCCTAATTAATAGGTCAGGTTTAACTAAATTCTTTATCCCAGTTGGGAAAACTCAAGCATAAAGAAATTTAGAGGAAAAGTTGGGGTAGTCCAAAAGGCTTTAAGATTAAAAGCTGTTAATCACCCAATGATCCGGTAGTTATATATGATGTAATTGGTATTGGGTACCTACCAATGAACTTAAGGGTGGTTTGTTGGGCAAATCCAATGTTATTCTTAAAGAATTTGGATACCAGTCCACTAGGAAAGCTTCCAACTGGCTTTCCCGAATCAGTAGTGGGGACTATTGGTTTGACTAAAATGGTGGAGTAAAACTACGTTTAATTAAAGTCCTAATTATTTGCATTTCATGTGCATATACAGTAGCTAATCCTCTCTATCTTTACATATAGGACACTTGCATCATGTCAACAAACCTAAGCCTACGTAACATCTTGGAAACCAACAAGTTAAACGAATCAAACTACCTCTACTGGAATAGAAATTTGAGAATCATTCTCAAATCAGAAAAGTTGCTCTACGCGCTAGATGCTCCAAATCCGCCACCACCAGCTCAAGATGCTCCTGCTGATAAGTATGTTGTCCATAAAAAGCACAAGGAGGATAGTGATACAGCATCATGTATTATGCTGGCATCCATGACATCCGAGCTGCAAAAACAGCACGAGCATATAGATGCTTAATCGATTATACTACATTTTCGAGAGTTGTTTGACGCCTAAGCTAGAACTAAGAGATGCGAGATCTCAAAGCAACTATTCCGTTCTAAAATAGTAGAGGGTTCTTCTATAGCCACTCATGAGCTAAAGATGCTGGGCTTAATAGAGAAGCTTGGATCTCTCAAGTTCGAGATGGATCATTACTTAAGTGTTGACTTAATTCTACAATCTTTGCCTAATAGTTTCTGACAATTTGTGATTAACTATCAGATGAACAAGATTGAGTCCACTATTTCTGAGTTGATAAATCTTCTCAAAACTACGAACTCCTCCATAAAGAAGGATTCTAATGCATTTTTAATGGTAGAATCTTCTTTTTCTAAGAAGAAAGTTCAGAATAAGAAGAAAGCTCCCATAAAGCCTAAAGGTGGTGTGAGGAAGAAGGACGCTGTCACCAAGGGCCCATGCCATCATTGTGGCAAGATGGGCCACTAGAGGTGTAACTACAAAGTCTACTTGGAGACCGTTAAGGACAAGAAGCAGAAGGAGAAGCTTGTAAACATTTCTACTTCTACCCCGGGTATGTTTATGATTGAGATAAATACTGCATTTAGAAATATGTTATGGGTATTAGATATCGGATGTGGATCTCATTTGTACAATAACTTAAAGGGACTAAAGGGCAGTAAAAGGCTAGAGAAAGGCGACGTGGACCTACGTACTACAAATGGGGCAAATGTTGCAGCATTTGTTGTGGGGACATACGAGCTGAACCTGCCTTCGGGATTAGTTCTAGAATTACAAAACTATATTATGTACCAATTTTAATGAAAAATATTACCTCAGTTGTGTGTTTAGACTTAAATGGATTTTATTTGATAGTTAAGAATAACTGTTGTTTTTTTTCATTGAATGATATTCATTATAGTTCAGCAACTCTGGTTAATGGTTTATATATTCTAGACTTGGATAATCTAATTCTCAATATTAATAATAAGTAACTTAAAATAGATAACTCTTACACCTCATACTTATGGCATTGTCGTTTAGGCCATGTAAACAAAAATCGTGTTTCTAAGTTACACAGGCTTGGTGACTTAGGGTCATTTTCATTATGAATCATATGGTATATGCGAGTCTTGTTTACTAGGTAAAATGGCTAAAACTCCTTTTTTTTTCAATAAAAAGAGAACGGGCCAAGGAGTTATTAGAACTTATACATTCTGATGTATATAGCCCAATATCAATACAAGCAAGAGGAGGTTATAACTATTTCATAACATTTATTGATGATTTCTCACGATACGAGTATTTGTATTTAATGAAATACAAACCTGAGGCCTTTGATAGGTTCAAAAACCTCAAGAATGAAATAGAGAAATAACTTGGCAAAAGTATTAAGACTCTAAGATTTGATCGAGGAGGAGAATAATTGAGCCAAGAGTTTCTGAGTTATCTTAGAGATAATGGGATATTATCTCAACAGACTCCACCATATACACCTCAGCATAACGGTGTATCTGAGAGAAGGAATCAAACCCTTTTAGACATGGTACGAACCATGATGGCTTCTGCAGACCTACCAAAATCATTTTGGGAGTATGCACTAGAGACTTCTATTTGTATACCAAACAGAGTTCCCACAAAAATGGTTGATTCTATTGCATTTGAAATGGTTTTTGGTAAGAGACCAAAGTTATCTCATTTGCGAGTATGGGGCGTCCTGCCTTTGTCAATAGGCCACAGTCAGACAAACTAGATAGTAAGTCTAACAAGTATTTATTTATGGGATATTCGAAAGAATCTGTTGGATATTACTTTTGCCTACCTTTGAAAACAAAGTGTTTGTTTCGAAGCATGCCATCTTCTTATAGAAGGAGCACATGCTCAAAGGGGATCGTGGGAGTAAAGTTAAACTTAGTGAAGTTCAAGAAGATCAAACAAACAAGGATCAACCGTTTGATCCCACATCAATTGAGAGAATAGATGAACCTTCCACTACACAAGAACCTCGTAGGTCTAGTAGGATACGTATGGCATTTGAGAGATATGGATTACTCATTAGTGACTACAATGACGTATTGCTCATAGATGAAGATGAGCATACTACCTACAAGCATGTTCTAAATAGTTCAGAATCTGGAAAATGGCTTGAGGCCATAAAGTTAGAGATGGATTCCATGTACGACAAGTAAGTATGGATTTTAGTTGATCCACCCAAAGGAATTAAACCTATTGGGTGCAAATGGGTTTTTAAGAAGAAAATGGACATGGATGGTAACATAATTACCTATAAAGTACGACTAGTGGCGAAGGGTTATCGTCCACAACATGGTATTGACTATGATGAAACCTTCTCGCCAGTAACCATGTTAAAATCCATCAGGATACTCCTAGCCATTGCTGCTCATTATGATTATGAGATTTGTCAAATAGATGTCAAAATAGCTTTCCTAAACGGAAATCTGATTGAGAAAGTGTATATGATACAACCTGAAGGTTTCACATCAAATGATGGCACAAAGGTGTGTAAACTACAAAGGTCCATTTATGGACATAAACAAGCTTCTAAGAGTTGAAACATCCGTTTTGAATGAAACCAAACAATCAAAGAGTTTGGTTTTATTCAAAACATGGATGAGCCTTGGGTATACAAGAAGGTCAGTGGGAGCGCAATTGTTTTCTTATTGCTTTATGTAGATGACATATTGCTAATAGGAAACATGATACCTGTCTTGCAAACGGTTAAAGTTTGGTTGTCCAAAAAATTCTCCAAGAAAGACCTTGGTGAAGCAACCTATATTCTTGGAATAAGGATCTATAGAGATAGATCTAAAAGGTTGCTAGGTATTTCGTAGTCTACGTACATAGATAAAGTGTGCTAAAGAGGTTTAGCATGGATCAATCCAAAAAGGGATTCTTACCCGTGTCACATTGTGTAAGCCTTTCAAATTCGATGTCTCCTAATATATAAGTTGAAAGGAATCACATGAGTAAGATTCCATATGCTTCGGTAGTAGGATCTATCATGTACACTATGATATGTAAAAGGCTTGATGTATCTTATTCTCTTAGTTTGACGAGCAGATACCAATTTGACCCTGGTGAGGGTTATTAGGCGACTATAAAGAACATCCTTAAGTACTTACGAAGGACTAAGGATGTATTCTTAGTATATGGAGAAGGTGATTTGAAAATAAATGGATATACTGATACCAGTTTTCAATGTGACAAAGATGATTTCAAATCACAATCGGGCTACGTGTTTACATTGTATGGAGGGGTAATAAGTTGGAAGAGTTCCAAACAAGAGACTATTGTTAACTCTACGACAGAAACTAAGTGCATAGCCGCTTCTGAAGTAGCTAAGGAAATAAAGGTAGAGAGAGTTAATTCCCATGGATGACAACATAGCTTAATCACTTACAAAAGAACTATTCCAAAAGAAACATGATAATCAGGTTGAATCATTCGGTATTAGATAGATGAATGATTGGCTTAAGTGCAAGTGGGAGTTTGTTAGTGTTATGCCTTAAAGGCTCACTTGTACGTTGTATATGACACATTTTATTTTAATAAAAGGCATTATTTATCTTACAGTTTCTTTTGTTTACTTTTATGTAATATAACTGTTAGATAATGTCCCTAGTACAATACTGTGTTAAGAAAATCATGATAGAGATCATTATATGAGATTCCTACTACACTGTATAGTGTTAGTACTTAAATAGTCCCTAGTCATAGTATTAATAAGACAGGACTTCATTAATGCATTAAGACTAACATGTGTTAGACTTTCTGATTTGATTAGGAGGTGGTTCTAATATCCGTGAGTATTGAGATACTCAAAGTTAACACATGGATGCTTGTTAATGGAACAAGTACATTGGATTACCTAACTATGAGATAACCATATGGATAACTATTTAGTGCCAATGATATAATCTCAATATAGCAAATGTGCAAATATCTTTAGATGTGAGATCTCCAAGGTACTTTGTTTGCTAAGCATTATACTTTGATTCCAATCTCTGGAGCCAGATCAAGGGCCACCTATGGGATGGAAATTGGGTATATTGTCAGGTCAACGAAAGTAGTTGAGTGGTTCAATAAAGGATTCACCACTCCTAATAGTAGAGGCTAATATCTCACGGCTACTTGTAGGAATTACTACTCGAGAAGTTTTCGGCCAAGCTGACTGTGTACTGGAAACAGTTCCAATTGATACCCATCTAGAGTAGTGGGTTCTTGGTACAAGTACTATTATATTCGGGCCAAAATTAATATATTCTAGAAGGAGAAAACACTAATTCCATACTCCAAACCGAATAAGGTATTGTATGGTAAAAGGAGTTAATTGCACTGTAGTTTGTCATTGAAGAGTTCATATCAAGCCACTTGACTTCCTGGACTCTTGGGTGGTCATGATGTGTTGCTAGATACCGCTCATGATCTGGGAATATTGGTTTATTAATTGATGAATTAATAAACCAATCCTGATTTGAATTTATATGATTAATTCTAATTAATTATGGATTATTAATCTTAAAGACGTTTGGATTAATTCATGTTCTCTACCAATTGAATGGGAAACCTAATAGGTCATACACAATAGAAGATTATATACTCAAGATGTTACTTGATAACATAGTGGGGTTAATTGCGAGAAGGAGAAGTTGTTGTGGACCAAATTATAATTATGTATAATTTATGATCTAAATTTTAAGTGAGAGAACCTGACGTTTCCAATTATAATTAGGGAATTCTAACTGTTTTAGAATTCTCAGTGATTTTTGGTGACATATAAGGTATATGCACGAAACCCTAATGGAGGGGGAGACATGAAAAATGAATAGCTGAAAAAGCCTTCTCTTCCACATTCTCTCTCTCTCTCTCTCGTTTTTGCTAGAAAACAAGAAGAACCTTAGCCGCCATTGTTGTTTTAGCTAGCACTGAAAATCTTAATGCTTGAGTATGTTCCTCCCCGTGGATTTCTGTTAGAGATAATCATACACTGTGATTATAGTGGTTGGACGTTCAACTCTCATGATGTTTGATCAAGAGGATTGCTGGATCGCGCCTCGTCTTAAAGAAGGAAAAATTTTGTTTTCCACATAATCAAAGAAAGGTAAAACGCTATTACATTTGTTCTCTTTATGTCTTGTTTTCCATATATATGCAGACCTTGGGTGGTATCTCGTTCTCATTCTTCCGCTGTGCCATATATGATATACGTGAGATACCCAACACATCACACCTACCATTGTAACAATTATAGCTTTTTCCCTCATGCACCTCTTCTTCTGGTGTCTTATGCACTACATTTCTCCCTCTCAGTTTAATTTTTTTTGGACAATCATAGGAAGTGTGCTCAAAAATCCCACGCATTTTGCATTTACGCTCCCTCAAGTTCTTTTACACCCCATGCTTTGTTGTTTTTTGTGCTCCTTTTACATAAACTTCCTCATTCCAATATTCCTCACTCACATGTCCTTCTTCTTCATATTTCCAATTTTGTTCCTCAAAACTACCATATCCTTCCCCACTCGAATAAGATTCTCTATTATTTTCACTCGCCCTACTCCAATCTGTTGGGATTCGTGGACTCCTAAACGCGGAAAACATCTACGAATCCCTCCCGAGGACCCAAGTAAACGATTAAGAAGATCTAAGCTTTAAGAGTTACCTCGCAGTTCTTGTATATCGAAATCCTTCGATTACGGTTTGCTGTTGTTGTACGTTCGACCGAACAATCACCGAGACAGTTGCGGTATGCGAACGTCCTCTACGGATACACACCGCGAACTCACTCGATACCGGGGAGTGCTAGCGCCTAGGGTTTGAGAGGTTTTTTTCCTCACGGTAGAGAATGGCACGAATGTTCTCAACCGAAAAATTGGACTATCGAAAGACGGCTAGGGTTTTCTTAAAAAACCCTCGAACCTCTTAGAGTCCAACCCTAATCATATCTTATCATATTCTAATTTAAATTCAAATTAAATTAAAGCTGATATGATAAGATTACGCCATTATCTCGGTAATTTAACTAATTATTTTACCGAGTCGGATTCTTATAATACGGATATCATCCAGATTCATCGAACTTGGTCACCGAGAAAAATAACCTAACAAGTTCGCTTATTGTGTGACCCTATAGGTTCATTTAACACTGCGGCGATGCCTAAATCGTATTTAAATGGCCCACAAGTTATAAGCGGTTTCTAGCAAAACATTATAACTATCCAGGTTAAATGAAGATCGGTGATCTCTTTGAACCAAACCATAATTTTATATTTAGTCCCTTTGTCACACGATATCCAGATTAAGCATAAGGCACGGAGCATGTCATCCTTATTAAGCTTAATCAATTATTTCTTGATTTCATAGTAGACTTGTTCAAACAAATGATATCAATATCTTAGATTGATATATTTGAGCACGGCCATGCATTTTTTAACGAGTCTAACTTATCAAGGGGCCCATGGATATCTCTCCCATAATTGAGAGGGACAAATTCCTTCACAATCAATCATATTCCTCTCCTTGATTTATTTTATATCCAACGAGTAGTCTAATTTATTATCTGGTTAAAGACAACTTTAGACAATGTCAAAATATAGAATTTATCAAGTAAGAAACTATGATGAATTTAGGTCGAAGGACTTTCAATATTATTATGGCTAGAAAGTACTTATGACATATTCCATGAAGTACTCTCACGAGTGGGTCATGTCCAATACAATGTTCTCTAACATTTATTTATGTCTTGACTCGATATCACAAATATCCATGGCCGATAAAACATAGCCATCAAGTCACAAACATACTAATCTTAATTTATTATTATTCCAATAATAATAATCGATCGAGGACAACTTTAGAATAGTCATTGTATTCATTGTAGGGTTTTACTATCAAGTCACGTACTTGATGACCAACAAAACAAAACTCACTATTCATGGAAAGGAAAGCCTCATATTATTATATAAAACATAATGACAATTGTATAAGTACAAATTGACTCTAGGGCATATCCCCAACGAGTCTCCCACTTGCACTAAGACCAATTTGGCATAAGCCGTAATCCCATTGTTACGGTATGACTATCATGTTTAGACGATGGGAGAGGCTTTGTCGATGGATCTGCAACATTGTCATCGGTTGGCACCTTGCATACATTGACATCTCCTCTATCAACAATTTCTCGAATGAGATGAAAACGTCTAAGTATATGTTTGGATCGCTGATGTGATCTTGGTTCCTTAGCTTGTGCAATGGCTCCATTGTTGTCACAATAGAGATCCACTTGGGTTCACAATACTAGGAACTACATCTAGTTACGTAATGAACTTTTTAATCCAAAGCTGCTTCTTTAGGCTGCAGTGAGGCGACTACATACTCGGCTTACGTAGTAGAATCGGCCACGGTGTCTTGCTTTGAACTTTTCCGACTTACGGCACCTCCATTCAAACAAAATAGAAAACTCTGATTGCGATCTATAATCATCTATGTCGGATCGAAAACTAGCATCGGTGTAACCATTTACAACTAGCTCGCCTTCTTGTCCTCCATAAACTAAGAACATATCTTTAGTTCTTCTTAAGTACTTTAGTATGTTCTTGACGACGATCCAGTGTGCCTCTCCGAGATTTGGTTGGAACACTGCTTGTCATGCTCAATGCATATGATACATCGGGTCGAGTACATAACATGGCATACATGATAGACCCTATAGCGGAAGCGTATGGTATCTTGTTCATGCGCTCTTCTTCATCCTTCGTAGAAGGACTTTGAGTTTCTTTGAGCTTAATGCCATGTGACATTGGCAAGAATCCTCTCTTAGAGTCTTGCATCTTGAACCTTTTCGAGTACCTTGTCAATGTATGCACTTTGACTTAGGCCAATTAGCTTTCTAGATCTATCTCTATAGATCCTTATACCTAGAATATAGGCGGCTTCACCTAAGTCTTTCATTGAGAAACAATTTCCCAACCATGTCTTTACACTTTGTAGAGTTGGGATGTCGTTTCCAATGAGTAAGATATCATCAACATAAAGTACCAAAAAGACTATTGCATTCCCACTTGTTTTCTTATAGACACAAGGCTCATCTTCATTTTTGATAAAGTTAAATTCTTTAATTGCTTCATCAAAACGAAGATTCCGACTTCGAGATGCTTGCTTCAATCCATAAATGGATCTTTGAAGCTTGCACACTTTATTAGAATTCAAAGGATCATCAAAACCCTCGAGGTTGTGTCATGTACACATCTTCGAGTAAGTTTCCATTAAGAAACGCGGTTTTGACATCCATTTGCCAAATTTCATAGTCATAATATGCTTGCTATGGCAAGAAGAATTCGATAGATTTAAGCATTACAAGCTGGTGAAAAGGTTTCATCATAGTCTATACCATGAGTTTGTCTATAACCTTTTGCTACCGGTCGTGCTTTGTAAGTATGCACATTTCCCTCCATGTCTGTTTTCTTTTTGAAAACCCACTTACACCAAATGGTTTTTGAACCTTTAGGTGGGTTAACCAAAGTCCAAACTTGGTTATCATACATGGATTGCATCTCGAGACTTCATAGCCTCTAACCATTTTCTAGAGTCGAGAACTCTTAATGGCTTCTTGATAGGAAGTGGGCTCATCATTAACCATAAGCTCCACATTGTGATCGTCGGTGATGAGAAATCCATATCTCTCGGGTTGTTGACGAACCCTATCGGATCTTCGAGGTCCTTGTTCTATAGATGTAGGCTCATCTTGGACTTGTGAGCCATCTAATCGAGATTCATTATTTGGTTCGAGGCACTAATTGTGGCTCTTGAATCTCATCTTGATGAGGTTCGGGCACTAAGCTGTGGTCCTTGAATCTCATCAAGATGTATTTTACTCCCACTTGATTCTTTTGGAAATAAATTCCTTTTCAAGAAAGAATCCATTTCGAGCAACAATTACTCTATTTTCTTTTGGGAGATAAAATTGATATCCTTTAGTTTCTTTAGGATACCCCACAAATATGCATTTATCAGATTTAGGTGCAAGTTTATCGAGATAATAAACGCTTTACATAAACTTCACAACCCCAAATCTTCGAGAAATAACAAACTAGGTTGTCTCCCGAGTCCATATCTCATATGGCGTTTTACGAACCGATTTAGATGGAACTCGATTTAGTATGAATGCGGCGAGTCTCCAGGGCATAACCCCAAAAGGAGATTGGAAGATCGGTTTGACTCATCATTGATCGAACCATATCTAATAAAGTCCGATTTCTCCGTTCGGATACACCATTCCATTGAGGTGTTCCTGGTGGAGTTAATTGGGAAATAATTCCACAATTTTTAAGATGCTCGTCAAACTCGTGGCTTAAGTATTCACCACCTCGATCCGATCGAAGTGTTTTGATACTTTTGCCAAGTTGATTTTGTACTTCATTTTGAAATTCTTTGAATTTACGGAACGATTCAGATTTGTGTTTCATCGGATACGGGTAGCCATATCTGCTTTGAAATCATCTGTAAATGTAATGAAATGCTGAAATCCTCCTCTAGCGAGTGAATTCATTGGTCCACATACATCGGTATGTATTAGGCCCAATAAATCGGTTGCCCTTTCATTTTGTCTTTTGAAAGGCGCTTTAGTCATTTTGCCTAATAAACAAGAATCACATGTTACGTAAGATTCTAAATCAAACGATTTTAGAAGCCCATCATTATGAAGCTTTGTTATGCGTTTCTCATTTATATGGCCCAAACGACAATGCCGAAGTAAGTCGATTTAAATCATTGGATTTCAATCTCTTAGTATTTATATTATAGATAGACATGTACGAAGATCCACGAAGATTTAGAATATAAAGCCCATTCGATAATGAAGCATCTCCATAAAAAATGCCGTTTTTATTAATGGAGCAAATGTTATTCCTAATAACAAATTCAAAACCTTCTAAATCCAAACAAGAAACTGAAATAATATTCCTACTCATAGCGGGAACATAAAAACAATTGTTCGGTTCTAAAACAAGCCCATTTGGGCAAAATTAATTCAAAAGTTCCTACGGCTCTCTGCGGCAACTTTTGCTCCATTACGCAACTCGTAGGTCCACCTCGCCTTTTGCCAAGGCTCTACTCCTTTTTAGACCACTGCACATTTACACAAATGTGAGATCCACAACCGGTATCCAATACCCATGAATCGGAAGTAGATAAATTAATTTCAATAACATAAATACACGAAGCGGCGGTCTCATCGTCCTTCTTTTTCTTTGCTTCCAAATAGAGCTTGCAATTTCTTAACCAATGTCCTTGTTCTCCACAATGGTGGCAAGCTCCCTCCTTTGGTGTTTTGGCCTTAGGTTTGGGCTTGAACTTGGACTTTGCCTTGTCCTTACCCTTACTAGCCATGACCTTGCCCTTTTGGTTGTTCTTTTTGCCTTTCCCTTTTTGAACCATTAGAACACTAGGAGTATTCTTCTTAATGTTCAATTCAGCTTGTTTTAGCATCCCATGCAATTCGGTAATGGATTTCTCCATATTATGCATGTTAAAATTCATGACAAAGCTGGTCATACTCGGCGGGTAAAGAGCCCAAGATCAAATCCGTGGCCATGTCATGATTAACGGGAGCACCAAGCTTATCAAGATGATCTAGATAGCCCTTCATTTTAAGGACATGAGCACTTACCGAGGTGCCGGAAACCATCTTACATGCATTTAACGCCTTGTGAGTTTCAAATCTCTCTTGTCGTGCTTGCTCTTGGAACATTTCCTTGAGATGCACAATCATGTCATATGCCTCTGCTTCTTCAAAGCTGTTTTTGAAGTTCGGAGTTCATGGTTGCTAGCATGAGGCAAGTAACATCGTTGGAGTCATCTTTGTGCTTACTATAAGCATCTTTTTCAGCTTTTGAGGCGTTATTTGCTTGGAGTAGGGGGAATAGGATTTTCAAGAACATAGAGCCTTTTTTCTTGCTTAAGAACAATTCTTAAGTTTCGTGCCCAATCAAGAAAGTTAGTCCCACTAAGCTTGTCTTTCTCAAGCACGAGATCGCAATGAATTATTCCAAGCTTGTTTGTTGCCATTATCTACATACAAAAATATGCAAAGTAATTAATTTTTGAGACTCTAACGAAAAACTCCCACTAAAAGCATTTAAACTTTTTGAAACTTCAACATTTTGATGTTTCGTAGTGGGAGAAAAATATTTTGTTTTAATCATAAGTAAGCTTTGGCTTTAATCTTATAATTAAATAAAAATTCTAATTTTAAATGAGATAGACATCAAATGTCCCGGCTAAAAATATCTCATAAAATGCCCTAGGCCCAAAACCATTTTGATAGCCCGAGTTAAGTCAAACCATATCAAACATATGGAAAACTATTTTCCATCTTATCTCACTCGAGATAATCAAAAGCATCCTACTTTGGCGGGAATGACCATATGATGATCTAAGTAATAACAAGTGTTTGATTTTGGAAGGCATTTAACACTTAAATTTTTTTTTCTTAAAAAATTTGATTGGATTGTAGTAAGCGGGAAATAAACATATCAAATATGCATGCAAGACATAAATAAAAGTGACATAGCATGGCCCATAACCTATGTTGATCATCACGAGCAAAGTGAAGATCAAGGTGGTCAATCTAGGTATATGAACTCCTTAAGCATTCTCTAATGCCTTGAGCATACTCCTCCTTGGTTGTAAATGTCGGCTGCCGTCTTCTTTTACATTGGATAGTAAAATTAAAATAATTCCTGTTCTAGGAAAGCGGTACAATTTTACAACAATGAAAAACGACACGCGAGCCGTATTTAAAAATTACAACTTAAAACAACCATAATGTAACCAGCCAATCACATTGGGATAAAACGGGCCATGCTATGCACTATTCAAAATAATCCACAACTACAATAAAAAACATTGACGAATAACACACAACGAACAGTTAGTTGGGGTTCCAAGGGGCAACGCCCACTGCAGTCGAGGAGTCAAGGGGCGGCGCCTTAGCGATTTTCCTACTCTCATTGAATGAGATTTTGCCTTCCGATTTTCGAAAATTAATTAAATTAACGTTCGGACCCCTTAATAACCATCGCCGTGAAAATTCATATTACAGACAATATGCGTTCTTTTAATCATATTTATACGAGATAACATATTATCATGTCCTATTAATAAAAGTAATTCGCAAATATAGAACGACGGATAGCATGCTTACGATACCATATCATATTACAACGAGACCAATTTACGGACAATCGCAACTAATGCAGTGCGATCGAGCGACTAAGATGCATACATTAAACCTAATTCGAGCGATCTGCATGCTAAGTATTCTAAAATCATAATCATGCGAACATGCTTGATACATACCCGTTAAATTCATATATACATATTATACATGTATTCAACAATACGATTAATACGGATAAATCAACCTAATCGTTTAGCAAGTTGCTACGATACCACTTGTTGGGATTCGTGGACTCCTAAACGCGGAAAACATCTACGAATCCCTCCCGAGGACCCAAGTAAACGATTAAGAAGATCTAAGCTTTAAGAGTTACCTCCGGTTGCTTGTAATCGAAATCCTTCGATTACAGTTTGCGTTGTTGTACGTTCGACCGAACAATCACCGAGACGTTGCGGTATGCGAACGTCCTCTACGGATACACACCGCGAACTCACTCGATACCGGGGAGTGCTAGCGCCTAGGGTTTGAGAGGTTTTTTTCTTCTACGGTAGAGAATGGCACGAATGTTCTCAACCGAAAAATTGGACTATCGAAAGACGGCTAGGGTTTTCTTAAAAAACCCTCGAACCTCTTAGAGTCCAACCCTAATCATATCTTATCATATTCTAATTTAAATTCAAATTAAATTAAAACTGATATGATAAGATTATGCCATTATCTCGGTAATTTAACTAATTATTTTACCGAGTCAGATTCTTATAATCCGGATATCATCCAGATTCATCGAACTTGGTCACCGAGAAAAATAACCTAACAAGTTCGCTTATTGTGTGACCCTATAGGTTCATTTAACAACGCGGCGATGCCTAAATCGTATTTAAATGGCCCACAAGTTATAAGCGGTTTCTAGCAAAACATTATAACTATCCAGGTTAAATGAAGATCGGTGATCTCTTTGAACCAAACCATAATTTTATATTTAGTCCCTTTGTCACACGATATCCAGATTAAGCATAAGGCACGGAGCATGTCATCCTTATTAAGCTTAATCAATTATTTCTTGATTTCATAGTAGATCTGTTCAAACAAATGATATCAATATCTTAGATTGATATATTTGAGCACGGCCATGCATTTTTTAACGAGTCTAACTTATCAAGGGGCCCATGGATATCTCTCCCATAATTGAGAGGGACAAATTCCTTCACAATCAATCATATTCCTCTCCTTGATTTATTTTATATCCAACAGTAGTCTAATTTATTATCTGGTTAAAGACAACTTTAGACAATGTCAAAATATAGAATTTATCAAGTAAGAAACTATGATGAATTTAGGTCGAAGGACTTTCAATATTATTATGGCTAGAAAGTACTTATGACATATTCCATGAAGTACTCTCACGAGTGGGTCATGTCCAATACAATGTTCTCTAACATTTATTTATGTCTTGACTCGATATCACAAATATCCATGGCCGATAAAACATAGCCATCAAGTCACAAACATACTAATCTTAATTTATTATTATTCCAATAATAATAATCGATCGAGGACAGACTTTAGAATAGTCATTGTATTCATTGTAGGGTTTTACTATCAAGTCACGTACTTGATGACCAACAAAACAAAACTCACTATTCATGGAAAGGAAAGCCTCATATTATTATATAAAACATAATGACAATTGTATAAGTACAAATTGACTCTAGGGCATATCCCCAACATAATGACAATTGTCCTTCTTCTTCATATTTCCAATTTTGTTCCTCAAAACTACCATATCCTTCCCCACTCGAATAAGATTCTCTATTATTTTCACTCGCCCTACTCCAATCTTCCATAGGACTTAAGTTCTCACATTCTTGATCACATTCTCCTAGGTCTCTGTCTTAGCTATCATATTCCCTTTCACTTGTACTTAGCCCCTCATCATGTTCATCTAAATATCCTCATAATCATTTTCTTCATATTCTTGCTCATATTCATTTTCTTCCCCATAACTACTCTTACTATAGCAAGACTCCTCAAAATTATCATACCTTTCACTTTCATTCCAACTAGCCATTGTGAATTTTCTTTCAAGAGAACTACTTAAAAAATTGAAGTAGAAAACACAAGAAAAATTCCTCACTTCACTCATTCACGTGTTTACACTTAATTATTAGTGGTCACTCTTCACTCGTATTTGCATTCTTGTTGGCTTTTATAACAATGTGCTTTCCCTCATGCCTTTTTCAAACTCTCAATTCCACACTCAATTTTTTCCCAACTCTTTCCCATTTCAAAGGATTTAGTTCTATTAGTCAAGTCAACTTTATTCCATGGGATAAGAAAGAAAGGTGTCTTAATGGCAATTTATCAAACACTTGTTAAGCAACAATGAAAATGCATGATTTCAAGAGTTGTTAAACTAGGTGATGCTATCAAACCCTCAAGAACATAATTTAGCAATTAACAATCACTTAAGAAAATAATGACAGAAGCAAATTCAAGAAATAGCAGAAGGAGTTCAAAATGTACAAATGTTTTTCCAAACGTGAGACAAATGTAATGTGAACAAATCCTCTATCATCAACAAGAACACCAATTAACTTCACAAATGTACTCTAGTAATCAAATTAGTCATCGCACTTCATGAATGGAAGCTTTAGTAGTCAAGTATAGGTAATCCCAAACCATTAGAGCAATATATCAAATACGTTGTGTGCATTCCCATAGCTCAATTTAGTATAGCAAATTTCAGCTTGGTCTTGGCCCTAAATCAACAAATCTTTACACCAAATGACTCCTCAAACATCAATATACCATATGGAGTTAAATTAACAACATTTCCATGGCACAAATTCAAGTTTTCAACCCCAAAAATTGTAAGGAATATAGTTACGGGAATAAGAATTTTGCAGCAATATGAGCTTCAAGTCAACAATTTTCCATGCCAAAATATTCCTCAAACATTAGACCAACATATAGGATCAATTTAGCATCAAGTTCATGGCACAATCTTGAGTTTCAAGCATTCCAAAAGGGCAAGAGAAAAAGTGACAAAACTTAAAAATGCTCAACAAATCTTGAAGAAGATTGTACCTTAGACCAAAAAAAGTTGGTTGATTAGGATCAACACAATGTAAGCTCTGATATCACTTGATATGATCTTGGGAAGCTCCAAAAATGTGAATTATGCTTGAGAACAAGAATCCTAACAAACTCACACAAAAGAACACTAAAATGCAAAGCAAATTAACACTCTTGTGATAACATGAATCTATCCTACTTCAAAGACACCCTAACACCCTAATCTATCAAACATTAGAACACAAAGGATAGAAATTTGACGGCACTTAACTCAATCCTATCAAACACGATAGGCAACCTAGCATATAAGAAATATAGATGAAGTTTAGATTACCCCTTAAGATTCAGAGACAAGATCAAATGTGTGACTAAATCTTTTGATTTAGTCTTGATGTTTATGAGAATCACCCAAGAGGATACCCTCTCCAAAGCTCTTAAAAAGTTCTTGAACTCTCAAAAATTTCATATATATCCCAAAGGTTCTTTACAATGCCTATAAGAGCATATATATAGATGTCTTGACCTAAACTACTTAGCAACTAATCCTAACTATTAAATAGCCTTAATACATGTTTCAACGCCCTATTATATGCCTTAGAATAGATTAAAACATAAGAAAAGTCATGAAAATGAAATTACAATTGAAAAGGCTAAAAATAAGAAAATTTGCAAAAATTCAAAACTGGACCGAATAAGGCCGTCGTCGGCCCGAGCATAGGGAGTAGGTGTCGGCTCGGTTCTATCTGAGCAATAAAACTGAGCTAATTCTGGGCCAACTCTGAGTTCGTCTCTCTGGGCAGGCTCCCTTATTTTGTTATACTCTAATCCCTACTCATTCGACCTCCGTCTCGTTTCCATGTGTTCCCTTGATCTTCCAAATGAAATGTTGGTGGTTTTAAGCTGTTCTTGTTACTCCTTTGGACATCAATTCTTGTTTCAATGTTTGCTTGATTCTCCACAAGGAATATTTTTCTTTTTGTGTCCCATATACAACTCCCTTCACTACCCATCTCTTGACAATCTTTTTAGCTCTTGGCTTATATGCTTGGATGGCTTGAAAATCCTCTCGAAACTTCTTGAATATTGAATGTTACCATGGAGATTTGAAGTAAGTCTTAACTTTCCATCCCCCTTCCTTAGATGTGCCTTATTGCATGAATAGATTCCTATCACATGTTCTTTTAGGGTTCTTGTTTGTTACTTGTTTTGAATGCCCACAGTCTTCTATCATTTTTGTTCTTGTTCTTCTAATTATAAGTCAAGGGTATTAAGATATTATTGTGGTAGACCTTAAACTACTAAATCTTGAGTTCTATTAGCTAGATATAATAGGGTTCTTAAACTACTAAATCTTGGGTTCTATTTTCCTTTTTCTCTTTCCCCAAAAAGTTTATGTTTTGGTCACTTTGTTCTTGTAAAAGCTAATTTAAGGCCACTTCGAAAATTCATATTAAAGAACACCCCCTCAAGCTCATATCACCACTTCCTAAGCCTTTGATAGAGAAGGTGTTTTGATGATACTTAGATGCCATAGGAGTAGGCACATATGGACTATCAGAGTCCATTTAGTACAAGTGGGAGATTGTTAGAATATATGCCCAAAATGGCCTATGTATTTCTATTTTTTGGAAATTAATGAAAGTTTCATTCAGTAATGGTTGTTTGTTTACATATATTGCATATTAAATATCTAAATGCGTCAGTAAGTAATCTATGTGATTGGGTCATACTTTCATAGTATGGTGTAGAATATAGGTTACTAATACATAAGTAGAAAAATTATTCTTGATTGATTAAGGGAGCTGGGCACTTTGGGCACTTCATCAAGGTTTAGATCACTACACCATAGTTTTTAAATGAGGAATGGTTTACCTTTAACCGGTGAGTAGTCCACTTACACCAATAGTGTAAGCGTATTTGGAATACTTGGAACTGGACCACGTGATAATAGTCTTTATAGAAGTACTAAATTAAATAATGATTGGTTTATCGTAGCTACTACATGGACGAATAGCCTAAGACTTGAGTATAAGTTGGCGGTCTGGTGAAGCTAGACTTGTACACTTTGATGTATGCTGGGTGAGGTCTTATCGCGAGGCCAATAATCTTGTACATTGGGTGTATGACTCTAGTTAATTAAGACAGATTTATACAATAGAGTTTCTATACTTTATTACGTGAAGAAATCACTCTCTTGTGATTGTCCAAGATAATCTAATAATCCAGAGCCCTGAGAAATGTGACTAATATATACACTTTTGGATAGCTCCCTGTGATAAGAGGATACATATTAGAAGTCATGGATTATCAGACTAACTATCAAAGGATGGTAAATGTCATTGAGAAAGGTGTTAGTGTATTTTTTCTATCTCAATGACATATGTTATGTAGAGGGGTATTTTAGTCGTTACACCTGTAGGTCGAAGACATAGCACTTTCAATATTTTCATATGGTGATAAATAAAATATTGAAAATGACAGAAAATAATTCTATCTATTAGCAGCAGTATTTTGGTCATTTTAGTAGCCAATAATAATGTCTTTTGGTCCCCAGAGTAGCTCAAATAACCTTAGTAAATTTATTTACTATGCGGGCTTATTGGGTGAATTTATTAATGGAATAATTATTCTAAAAGTCCAATTAATTATTTATTTAGACTAGAATAATTAATTGGGCCAACTTAATTAATTAGTTTATTAATTAATTATCTTGGGTAATTTTATATTGGGCCCAAGTGGTTTAATTAATTGATAATAGAACTAATTTAATTAATTAGTTTATACATTAGTTATCTTGGGTAATTTTATATTGGGCCTAAGTAAATTAATTAATTAATAAGACAACTATTTAATTAGTCATGAACTAATTAAGAGAAAATGGCTTATCAGCGTTTGATGGTAGTTGCCCTGTGCTATGATGCGTGTTTTTTAGTAGAGCGAATATTATCAACAAATGACATAATTAATCAAGTTTTAATTAAAATTCTAACCACTAAAACCATATATACAGGCAAGTATACCCATCGAATAGCATAGGAAAAAAGCAAGTATTGAATCTACGAGAAAATAGGCTCTCACCTTACTTTACCCAAAGCCAATAAATTAAGAAGAGACTAAAAAGGAAAATAAATAAAGATAAAAATATATAAAACTCAAGGATGCAATTTCATATAACTAGACAATTATTTTGAAAACACAATATTGAATTATTTAGCATTCATCACAATCAATTATCGTCTTGGCATCATGAAGGAATATAAAGATAAATTCCACTTTGTTTGTCAATCCATGGAATCACTATATTTTGATTCATATTAATTGATTTGCCATTCATCTAACATAACCAAAACATGCATTAAGCTTGTCACTATATTTTTATTCAATTACTTGATTTGTTAATCAAGCCATCCTAACCAAAATATGCATGAATCTCAATTCCTTAAAAATATGAAATTAGATAATGACCCTTTGATCGAGATGAAATCAACTAATCTTTTATCACTTTAGTCTTTTAATCTTAACTTCGTCGTTCAAGTCCATAAAGATTTAACAGTTATGAAATCAATGTAATCAAACTTCTAACATCGTTTTGTCGAGTCAATTAGAAGAACTCGCATTAATAACCAATGATAACAAATAATCAAACACAAAAAATAATAATGATTGATCAAAAATTCAAATTAACTTAAAATCATAACCTCCAAAATAATATTCAATTACAATCAAAACATTAAGCACATCGTTGTTAAAGAAAAGTAAACAAAGGATAAAAAGATAAAACACATAGACAAGCTCTTCTTCTTCTCTAGAAAACCTCTTTTGAACAACGCTCCTTTCAGTGGTGATTGAGTAGCTAGCTTGGATCCTTCAAATCACACATTTCTCTTGTGTCTTTCTTGCATTTATAAGCTTCCTTGATACCAAAATTCATTACTTGAGAAGTTTACTCTGAGTAGAATTCAAAACATACCAAAATCCTTTGGAAAATACCAAATTCGGGCACAACCGCCTCTGTACCGAATAGACTTGGCGCCGGGTCTAGTTGGGCCACCTGGCACTGGGTCCAATCTATTTTTGGACTCAATTTTGCTCCATTTTTGCTATTTAACCAAAATGGACCCAGCTCCTGGTTCCTTAGCTGGGACTGGCGCCAAGTCTGTTCTAGAATTGTTACTTTTCGCTCGAAATCAACTTATATATGCACAAATTTGTCCAAAACATTTTTTACGAGCAAAATATCAAATAGGAAGGAATATGCCTAGTTATTACAACGAAAGTATCTCAAAACATCATCAAATAACTAGGGAAATAATAGTGGTTTTAGCCCCTATCACATACACCCACACTTGAATTTTTGCTTGTCCTCAAGTAAACAAGAATTAGACACTGAGCATCCAGAACTAGACAAAACAATTTTTCAAATTTTTCCTTAGCTAATTTATCCATAATGAAGACATAACCCTCTTTCAACCTTAAACATAAATTCATCATTCACTCAACCATTTCAAAACCTTGTAAACTCATGTATTAAATTAAACAATCCTAAGGCCATCAAAGTGAAGTTAAACAAGCTTATATCTAGTACAAGAAAATCATCATACTCCTCAAGTGAAAAAATAGATAACATAAATCATACAAGTCAAGCCATTAAACAATTTAACCATTATAAACTCAAATTTACACAACTCAAGTTGGTGATGAAGGCCTAGAAGCGGAAAACATATGGCATGCAGCGGAAGCGAAAACAAAACAAAATTGAAAAAGCTTAAGAACAGGGGAATCGAACAGAGCTGGCACCAGCTCCGGCAGCCCTAGTCGGTGTCGATCATGCTCTACATGGATTCCAAGGTTTTAAAAAAATACTTCTTTTCCTCATTCTAAGAATTGGCTGGACCAGAATGTGCGCAACTGGGGTAGGTGTGCTGGTGGAAACTTCTGGTGCGATTCCTGCAGGTTTCCTACTCTGTCTTTGCATGTAGGTGAACACCAAACTCTCAGTCTTCCATTATATGACCTGCCTAATTCCGTTTGGTGAACAACTTACAAGGCTAGAGAACTTTCTTAGATAGAGAGAGAGAGAGAGAGACGTCTGGCAATTTTTTTCACGCAGAGAAGAGGCCGTCAAAAAATAACGTTATATCCAATCCTCCTATTTAACCTAAATAAAAACCCTAGGTTAAACTGGGCTGGGCCATTAGGCTCTTAGTTTAACCTTTTGGGCTAAATTAATTATTCTAATTAGAACTAAATAAATTGCCCAATTAATAATTAAATTTTCAGCCCAAATAAACTGGTCCAATTAATAGGCCTATATTAGTTTTGTCTCAGGTTAATCTTTAATTATTCAAACTAGGCTAAAGCCCTGAATAATTAATTAACCCACCAAACTAATTTAATTAATTCTCTCTCTCAATAGACCTTTATTTTATTCTAGCCCAACAATTAAATGGGCTACTTAAATAAAATAAATTTCATTTAATTTAAGATCAATTCCTTAGCCTGTATTTAATTAGGACTCACGGTCTATGCTGGGGACTAAAAGACACACCGCCTTGGCTACTAAAATGACCAAAATACCCTTGCCATATAAATAGCTGTATTTTGCGTTTTAAATATTTCCTAATATCACCATAAGGAAATATTGACCCCAAGGACAATGCTACATTAGCAAAGTGTCCGACCTACATGTGTAATAACTAAAAATACCTTTCTATATATCGTCGTATATTTAGAGAGTAAGAAGTGTACTAACACATCTCTAAATAACATCTACCATCCTTAGGCCTCTAGTCTAATGATCCACGACTTCCTGGATTGTTTCCGCTTTCCAAGGGAGCTACCCTAAAGTAAACATCCAAGTCATATTTCCCAGGGTTCTGGATATTTAGATCATTCAGACAACCACAAGGGATGATATTGTAAACCCCACTACCTAGGCCCAATAGGACCGGGGATATCGTCCCGTCCAAAGGACAAAGGGTCTTCATAACTAGGACACACAAAAAACATAATGGAATAAAAATAAAAATTTAAACTTAAATCTAATTACATCCCAAGAATTCAAAAACAAATCCAGAATAAAATTATCCACTCTCAGCTCCCAAAGCATTACACAAAATACATAATAACATTTCTTCCAAGGCAGGTAATAACTAGCTACTCATTCCCACAGCAGGATCGGCCTAAAATCCTGGTAAAACGGGTGATGAGATAAAAATTTCAGCAAGTTCATGTGTGCTTTGAGTGTCCAATGAAAATAGTTCGTGAATACAAAGTATAAAATCTTCATAAGAGAAATACTGGCAAGCAATAAACAATAGTCAAAATCAAGAGTGGTGTTTTGGCTTTTCCAACCATACAGATACAATAAATTCAACCACTCAAAAGTGGTCATGGATTACCACACGTTGGGCCCCATAACCAGTCAGAATGCCACATTTTGTGCAGACTAACAAAAGGTAGGTGATTGGCCTGCCGGGTAAGATATTCCTCCTTCTCTATACCCAAACAACAACCGGTTGGCCATTTCGGCAACATACAGTCACTTGACTGAAAAACTGCTAGCTTGGACTAGCACGACCTACTGGATTGTCATCCTATCCGGGAAGGACTTACCCCTCAGAGGTGGCCACCTACTGAGAGACTCACCCTAACCCTTTAAAGACTAGTTCTAGTAGTCCACCCTTATTGAGTACTCAATGTAACTCACCCCACTTGAGGAAAAAGGAACAAAACATAGTTCCACTTGAAAATGGTAATTAAGTGTTTTCAAAGCCTTTGTCAAAAATAGTTTTAGAAAGAGTTTTGAGTTTGAGTAAATCTGCTTATTGATCTTCAAATAATTTGTTTGACGGAAATAAGACAAGAGACAATCCTCAATTGCCTTTACAAAAATGAGTGTCCATGCACTCTACATTTGGCTTGCCATAATAAACACTTTGCATGAAACAGGTTTTATGCATGAGCTTACCTGATCCTTAGCTTGAGATAAAATAAAGGTCTTCAATAGCTGACCTAACCACACCTAAATATAAACCATAATCAAACTCTAGCTAAAATTCACTTTTACAAATAAAACTAGCTCAACTTACTACAACCATGATCCTAGTGTCCCAAGCTTTAAGGCTAGATAATAAATAAAGGGTTTATAAGCTAAGTCTAATTTGATATTAATGTGACTAGGGCTTTGGGAAATAGGCACTATTAAGTTGAAGGTTTAAATCTTGCTAAGAATAAATTAGAATTTATTTGATGAAGAGTCCTAGGTGGTGTTAGGTAAAATAATGATTTATTAATAATTAATTGTTTGAAAATAATTGATAACTAAAACTATTTGAAAATAAATTTTAATGGGTCTTGATTGGAAGATAATAAATAAATTTTAACAGGTTTTGATTAAAAGATAATAATTGAAAGATAATAAATTTTAATGATATTTATGAATATAAGACTTATAAAATTAATATTTTACTTATTATGATTATTTATATAAAAGGCTTTATTTGATATTATTATTATACATAACATCTATATATTTTATTTCTTGAAATAAAAGCTATTATTTATTTGACTAAAATATCCTTATTATATATAATAATCCAAGTCTACCTTCCTAGTGTTTTCAAATTTACTAGCAAAAAATTATAATATTAAATATTTTATTGATGAAATAAAATTAGCTTAGGGACAACTAGATCATGATCTTATTTCCACTTGCTAATCATAATCATGAACATACACTCCACTTCAATTCATCAAATTATCCAAATCATGAATAAAGGCATAGATCTAAATTTACCAAGACATGATCCAACCTCTACTAGCATAAACATACTCATGGCTTTAACAATCATACTTGAATATAAATCCTATTCACCATAAGTGACATAATCTCTAACATGCTTGAACACAAACCACTCATGACATGGAGACATGCACTAAACCCTAAAAACATCACACAATCAACCAAGACAATCAACTCATGCATCAATCCCATCTCCATCATATACACACATTTATTCATGCTTCAATCTCAACTCATCACAACAATACATGCTCAAACCTCAAACATAATCCATCTCCTTTCAATATCACCCTAGAGACATGAATCTAGAATTTAAAAAGAGAGTTGAAGGGGCTTACTTGATTGATGAGTACCTTGAAGGAGTTTCAAATGGATCTCAACTCCTAGGAGACTAGATTCGTCCAAGAGAGATGTAGAAAGCATGGCCATTGTTGAAGAAATCATTCGGCTAAGAGAGAGGTGTATCCGACCGAGAGAGAGAGAGAGAGAGAGAGAGAGAGAGAGAGAGAGAGAGAAAAGAAGAAGACAGTCCATTAGCATTCTTACACACAAATATATTTATTAGAGATTGAGAATTAGTAGAGATGAAGTTGATTGAACGAGCTTACCTTATAGGTGTTCTTGAGCCTTCACAAAAATACTGGTTTTTTAACCAAGAGAGAGAGTTGAATTTTGGAGTTTGATGTTAAAAGTGGTATGGATGGATTCACGAAAATGAGTAGATGAAATCTGAAATTTTTTTGAAGAAGATTGAAATGGTTTGGAGTGGTATTAGGCGTATGGAACTAGTAGGTGTTCTTGGTGTTCTATGTGTGCTTGAAGGTTGAAGAGAATGGAGAGATTTTGATTGAGGTTGCCGAAATTCTGTGGGATTGTAGTGGGCGAATTGCTTGAGTAGTTTTAGTAGATGATTTTTTTGGTTTGAAAGGAAAAGGAAAGGCTGGCTGTTGAAATCCTAAAAGAATATTTTTGGGAATCAAA
Organism: Voacanga thouarsii; assembly: GCA_026120185.1. Taxonomy (NCBI): domain Eukaryota; kingdom Viridiplantae; phylum Streptophyta; class Magnoliopsida; order Gentianales; family Apocynaceae; genus Voacanga; species Voacanga thouarsii. The sequence continues at coordinate 401,847 of JANUWF010001030.1, forward strand.
TTTGGAAACAAAATATGGCAAGAAGATCTTTGATCAATAGAGAGCTTTTTAGAAGCTACAATGGCCGACTGTTGCTTAGTGTTTTTATTGGATGAAAGCTGGTTGAAGAAGCTTAATGGTGACTGAAAAGAGGGGGTACAATGGTGAAGGAAGGTCTGGTTGTTTAAGGGATATTTTATGGAAGTTTACTAAATTAGGATTGCTGGAATTTTGGTCTTCAATCAAGGCTTGATTGGAGTAATTGTTGGAGATATTTTAGGGGCAGCCATGACTGGTTTTTTGAGCAAAAGGTTGGGGAAGACAATGGAGTTCAGTTCATGCTGTTCAAGAGAAGTTTGTGCAGAAAAATGGTGAAGTTTTTGCCAGGGCTAAAGAAGGAAACAAAGCTGGAAAAAAATTCCTGTACAGGTTTCGCTATTGCTGAAATTTTTCTGGGCAGCTTTTGCTGCCATTTTCCAGTCAGTTTGCAGAGGATTTGAAGGGGCATTCAGAGGTCTTTCAAGGCTGGTTTCTAGCCTTCTTTATGGAGGAAAAACGTGGCTAAGGTGCTGGGAGAAAACTGGAAGAAAACAGCTTGGTTTAAGCTCACCTATGCTGCGATTTTGCCCAGAAAATTTTCTGGTTTTGCACAGCATTTGTGCAGTCCGAATTTGGCCAGAAAATTTCAGATTTCAAGCTGGTCAAGAGGGCCATTTTCTGGCAGCATTTGGGAGGGAATGATGGCTGAAAATTTTGACACTTTGAATGCACAAGAAGCTGGAGAAATTCCAGATTACTTCATGAAGGAAAATGAACATAGCTAGAGTGGAGTTTTGAAGGTTCACTATGGAGATTAATTCTCTTGGGAACCTTCCCCAACTCCTACACAATTTCGGTCCATAAGATGTCTTACACTTAGACATTTTGAACCTTCAAAGCCACAGCACTTTGCTGGAATTTTTCTGGAATAAAATTGGCTTGAACAAATTGAACAACCTAATGAATTGAGAAGTAAGAAAAACTAAGGATCAAGAAGGGTATGAATTCCCTTAGGAATTTTTGTAGGGTACAAGAGTTGGATTAGGGTACTCCTATCATGTCTCCCCTAGGACATCACCTTTACCCTTCTCTAGAGCACTCAAGGTCGAAAATACAACCTTCCCAAACAAAAGTAAAATTTAATCATGCTAAAACTCCAATGATGGAATTTGAACCCAAGACCTCAAGAATTAATTCCAAAGTTCTAACCACTAAACCACAACAACTCTTGTTCTTAATTTCTCTCTAGAATATTTTTCCTATTTAATCCTCAAGCTATCTCCCTATTTTTACCTCAAGCAAAAATTATCATTTTGCCCTTCTTACTCAATAAAAATAATTAAGCCCTCGAGACTATAAAACACCAATCCAAAGCACATAAAATAATATAAAAATATATTTAAACATAGAGTAAAATATGATATGCATCCCGACCCCCTCACTCTAAGGTTGGTTTCGACTGGGGTTTCATAGATATAGTATAGAAACAATCTTGTACAAGTTTGTCTTAACTAACTAGTCACACATACCCAACATATAAGTATATTGGCCTTATGATAGAACCTCAACTATAGCATATCAAAGTATATACTTCCAGCTTCGTCAGACTACCAACTCATACTCAAGTCGTAGAGTACTAGTTCACGCTGTAGCGGTAGTAGTCTAGGTTTCTACCATATAGTACTTTAAGAAACCACTACTACAGGTTTTGTTCTATGTATTTGAAATACGCTTATGTCATGAAGTGAGTGGACTACTCACTGGATAAAGGTAAGTCATTCCCCTTTTAGAATTCACAACATAATACCCTAGACATGATGAGATTCCCATTCTCATCAATCGGTTAAGAACGAATGTTTATGTGTTAAGTAACTCGTGATCCATACCTTACTGTGAAAGACCTCCACTCACATGGACCACTTACTTAAACATAATGGGTCTTTTCCAAACGTAATTGTGCACAAATAAAATTGTAAATTCACAAATAATATCTGAAAATAAATTCTTTTATTAAAACATTCGATATTTACATTAGAAACCTAGTCTAAGAGGGCATAGCTCCCAACAAGTGAAACAAGGGAAACACTTCATTCACTTTTTTTCCTCTTAAAATTGTTTTCAAGGACTTAGGGAATTAATAGCCTCAAGTGAATGGACTTCTCTTCACGTATTACATTGTCCCCCTTATCGTCATCATCAATTTTTTTCAGCAATTGTCTTTCAACATATTATTTCTTTGCTCTTTCTTACCTTTTTACCTTTGGGACAACCACATGAGAATGCACCGAGTACATTTGCTACTTCTTCCCATATTAACCCCCTTTTTAGCAAAAGGTCTTCAAAGATTAAAAATAAGAGCATTTTTTTTTCAACTCAATTCTTTTTATCCCATAACAATGGGGGTTTTTTTTTTTCACTCATTGTTTTTTTCAACTCCCCTTTTTGTCTTTTCACTCAAAAATTTTTTTCCCTCACATTCCTTATTCACAACTCAAAGTCAAGCAAATTTTAAATCCATAATACAAGAATTAGTCAACAACTCTTCCCATATTTCATCCTATCATCCCTATTCAAACACAAAGAATAAAACAAAATTCAACTACCAAAAATAACCAAGGTTAACTTAAATTCTCAAGACTTAGCAAAATTTAACTTAATACATAAGTTTTCCTTTTAATAAAAATCAAATCATAATAAATGACAAATCCATATCCAAAGTTATAAAGAAAATCACAACTCCATTATAGACAAATAAGCTCAATCTAGCTTCAAAATCTCCAAACATTCAAATTTTTCAAAATTTTCAATTTTTTAACAAAATTATTTTTTTTCAACAAATTGTTTGATACCAAGAAAACACCAACATCATACCTAGAAAATTCCAAGATCATTGATAAAAACTTAGACACAGAATATTACTAAACCACTCCCCCACACTTAAATTGGACAATGTCCTCATTGGCCAGAAATCAACACAAGAAAGCATCTCCAAAGGGACCAAAAATAATAAAGGGGTAGAATGTTTAACTAATACTCCCCAAGTGCACTAAAGCTCCAATAGATATAAAAACGTGACATAGATAGAAGAGCTTGTCCAAGAGGACTTTATTCCGACCTACAAAAGAAAACCTAAATAAAAGTACAAATAAAATAATAATAAAAGAAAGACACACCTAAATAAAAGAAAACAAACTAAAAATCCTAAGAAAGCAAATAAAGACACGACTCACTCTCCAACACTTAAGATGGAAAATATTTTCCTCATTACCAGGGGAAATAACACTTAACAACTCAAAACATAAAACAAAGATACAAAGATACAAACTCTTTTCACTCATCATGCTTTCTCATCAAACATTTGAAAAAGAAGTTAATGCTCAAAGTACAAAATAGGTAAGATGAAAGTAGAAAGGAGGGAGGTTTTTGAAAAAGGTCATCTTCATGAAAACAATTTTTCTTAGTAAAACAAAACACATGAACCTTATTCTCTAACATTCCTTTAGACACACAAATATTTTTGCCAACAAATAAATGCATATGGTCTCTAAAGAATGTATCAAATGTGAAATCACCATTTAACTCTTCATAAGATTTGTCACAATAAAAATTCCCTTTAAAACTTAGAATTTAAGTTTTCAAAGATGAGAACAAGAAATCCTTACTTTTCAATGCATGGTCTACAAAAACTAAGTTATCTCTCAGAAATTGGGGTGAAGGGTAGAGATTACCACCTCCAAGGACTTCTTATGATGTAGCATTAAAAGATCCAACTCTTTGAGGCATGGTAAATTCAACATGTCATCATTTGGACCATCGTTATCCAAGAATTAAGAGGAACCTAAAAAATCACGTGACAAAGAGAAGTTAGAATTATTAGCACATATAGCAAAATTGAATACCTCTATTGCCACATTGTGCAATTGTCGCTCATATCCTCTCTCATCTACGTGTATAGGCCTTTATGGCATCCTCTACCCGCATGGCTAGTTATGTTCTTTGATAGCTCATTCATTGGGATGTTTCGTCATTCCACCTAATAGATGTGTTTGTGTTGATAACAAAGGATTTGATTGAAGCTTCAAGTGATGTCTCACTAAAAACGTTAATATGAGATTGTAACCTTGCCAATCTATCATCATTGTAGCTCCTTTGACATTGTGCCCATGAATAATTGTCCATGATGATGGTTTGAACTTCACACTTAAAGAAAAACAAAAATCGAATAAAAAATAAAATAAAAATAAAAAAATAGAAAAATAAAGAAAAGAAAAATACATAAATTAGAAATGTTCACAAACTACCTCAATACAAAAGTTAGAGATACATACAAATACAACAAAGGCTAAATCAACAAAATTTGAGTGTTTTCGATAGTGCCCATCCCCGGCAATGGTGCCAAAAACTTGATGCGTGTTTTTTACTGTAAAAAATATTACCAAAATATTACACAATTAATCAAGTTTTAATTAAAATGCTAACCACTAAAACCACACATATTGCCAAGTATACCTATCGTATAGCATAGGAAAAAGCAAGTATTGAATCCACGACAACTTAGGCTCTCACTTTACTTTACCCAAAGCCAATAAATTAAGATGAAACTAAAAAGGAAAATAAATAAAGATACAAATAGATATAACTCAAAGATATAATTTTATGTAACTAGACAATTATCTTGAAAACACAATATTGAATTACTTAGCATTCATCACAATCAATTATCATCTTGGCATTATGAAGGAATATAAAGATAAATTCCACATCATTTGTTAATCTATGGAATCACTATATTTTGATTCATATTAAAAGATTTGTCAATCAAGTTAACATAACCAAAACATTTATTAAGCTCATCACTATATTTTTATTCAATTAGCAAATTTGTCAATCAAGCCATCCTAACCAAAATATGCAGGAATCTCAATTTCTTAGAAATATGAAATTAGCTAATAACCCTTTGGTCAATGTGAAATCAACTAATCTTTGATCACTTTAGTCCTTTAATCTTAACTTCGTCATTCAAGTCCATAAAGACTCGACAGTTATGAAATCAATGCAATGAAACTTCTAACATCATTTTGTCGAGTCAATTAGAAGAACTCGCATCAATAACCAATGATAACGAGTAATCAAATGCAAAAAATAATAATAGATTGATCAACAATTCAAATTAACTTAAAATCTAATCTCCAAAATAATATCCAATTACAATCAAAACTTTAAGCACATTATTGTTAAAGAAAAGTAAACGAAGGATAAAAGATAAAACTCATAGATAAGCCCTTCTTCTTCTCTTGAAAACCTCATTTGAGTGGTGATTAAGTAGCTAGCTTGGATCCTTCAAATCACACATTTCTCTTATGTTTTTCTTGTATTTATAAGCCTCCTTGATACTAAAATTTGTTGCTTGAAAAGTTTAGTTCGAGTAGAATTCAGAAAATACTAAAATTCTTTGAAAAATGCCAAATTCGTGCACAACTACCTCTGTGCAGAGTAGTTCTAGGGCTTAACTCTAACAATCTCTCACTAGCAGTATATCCAATCATTCATGTATCATTTACCAAATAACTGAACATGACTGTCATATTTCTTTTGAAATATTGATTTATTAAGTAGATCACCTATGTTCTATTCAGTAGGAACTATCTCTATCTTCACATTTTTCCTATCAACGATTTCACAAATCAAGTGATAGCACCTAACCATATGTTTAGATAGTTAATGAGACCATGGTTCTTTTGTTTGTTTCATGGCTCCATTATTTTTACAATACAAGGGTATTGGATCAACAATGCTTGGTACCACTCCTAGTTCTATTATGAAGTTTTTGATCTAGACCATTTTCTTAACTACTTTAGAAGCCACTATGTACTCAGCTTCAGTGGTTGAATCGGCAGTTGTATCTTTTTTGGATCTTTTCTAACTAGCTATACCACTACCAAAAGTAAATATATAGCCACATTAGGACGTGTAGTCATCTTTATTGGATTGAAAACTTGCATCAATCTACCCTTTGACTTGTAAGTCATCTTCTCTATATACCAAGAATACATCATTTGTTCTTTTAAAATATTTAAGAATGTTCTTGACAACCACCTAATAACCTTCTCTAAGGTCAAATTTATATCTGCTCGTCAAACTAAGAGCACATAATACATAAGGTATTATGGTACCTGATGTATCATATCATCAGGTACCTGATGTATACTATGAGTACATATCATAGCATGCATGATAGAACCAATTGCCGAAGCATATGGTATCCTACTCATGTGATCCTTTTCATCTTATGTTTGAGGACACATATAATTTGAAAGGCTTACCCTATGGGTCATGGGTAAGAATCCTCTCTTAGATTGATCCATGATAAATTTCTTTAGTACTTTGTCTATGTTTGTAGACTATGAAAGACCAAGTAACCTCTTTGATCTATCTCTATCGATCCTTATTCATAGAATATATGTTGCTTCTCCAAAGTCTTTCATGGATAATTTCTTTGGTAACCCAATCTTGACTAATTGAAGTGTAGAGACATTATTTCCTATTAGCTATATATCAATACATATAGAAATAGGAAAATAATTGCACCCCCACTAACCTTCTTATATACAAAAGCTCATCTATGTTTTGTGTGAAACCCAATTCATTAATTATTTTATCAAAATAGATATTTCAACTCCTAATCTTGCTTAGGTCCATTAATAGACCTTTGCAGTTTGCACACTTTAGTGTGATCCTTGGATGTAAAACCTCAGGCTATTTCATGTACACTTTCTCAATTAGATTTCTATTAAGGAAAGCTGTTTCTACATCTATATACTAAAGCTCATAATCATAATGAGCAACAAGTTCCAGGAGTATTCTTATAGATTTTAGCATTGCTACTAGTCAAAATATTTCATTATAGTCAATAGCTTGCTATTAACAACAACTTTTTGCAAATAGACTTACTTTTGAGGTAATGATCTTACCATCCGTGTTGATCTTCTTCTTAAAAACCTATTTGTAACTAATGGTTTTTATCCCTTTGAGTAGATCAACCAAAATCCAAACTTGGTTATCATACAGGGAATCCATCTCTGACTTCGTGGCTTCAAGCCATTTTTCAGAACTTTCTTATAAGTAGTAGGCTCATCTTCTTCTATGGGCAAAATATTGTTATGGTCATTATGAGGAATCCATATCTCCCATGTGCCACACGTATCCTGTTGGGGATATACCCTAGAGTCAATTTGTACTGATACTATTGTCGTTATGTTTTATATAATAATATGGGGCTTTCCTTTCCATGAATAGTGTGTTTTATTTTGTGGTCATCAAGTACGTGACTTGATAGTAAACCCAATAATAAATACAATGACTATTCTAAATCTGTCCCTGATCGTTTATTATTATTGGAACAATAATAAATTAAGATTAGTATGTTTGTGACTGGATGGCTATGTTTTACTGGTCATGGATATTTGTGATATCAAGTCAAAACATAAATAAATGTTAGAGAACATTGTATTGAACTTGACCCACTGTGAGAGTACTTCATGGAACATGTCATAAGTACTTTCCAGCCATAACAATATTAAAAGTCCTTCGACCTAAATTCATCATAGTTTCCTACTTGATAAATTTTGTATTTTGACGTTGTCTAAAGTAGTCTTTAACTAGATAAAAAATTAGACTACTGTTGGATATAGAATAAATCAATGAGAGGAATATGATTGATAGTGAAGGAATTTGTCCCTCTCAATTATGGGAGAGATATCCATGGGCCCCTTGATAAGTTAGACTGCTAAAATGCATGGCTTTGCTCAAATATATCAATCTAAGATATTGATATCATTTGTTTGAATAGTCTACTATGAAATTACGAAATAATTGATTAAGTTTAATAAGGATGACATGCTCCGTGCCTTATGCTTAATCTGGATATCATGTGACAAAAGGACTAAATGTAAAATTATGCTTTGGTTCAAAGAGATCACCGATCTTCATTTAACCTGGATAGTTTTAATGTTTTACTAGAAACCGCTTATAATTTGTGGGCCATTTAAATATGATTTAGGCACACTGCCAGTGTTAAATGAACCTATAGGGTCACACAATAAGCGAATTTGTTAGGTTATTTTTCTGGTGACTAGATTTGATGAATCTGGAAATATGTCTAAATTAATCGAACTTAGAAAATTACCAGATACAATGACTTTTGAAATATGTCCACATTCGATGTATTTGAATAATGTCTAGATTATAAGAATCTATCTCGGTAAATTAATTAGTTAAATTTCTGAGATAATGACAGAATCTTATCATATCAGTTTTATTTTAATTTGAATTTAAATTAAAATACGATAATATATTATTGGGGTTGGACTCTAAGAGGTTCGGAGTGGATTTTTAAGAAAACCCTAGCCATCTTCTTGGGTGTGCCAATTTCTATTGGGAATATTCGTGCCTCCATTGATCAGAAAAAAAAACCTCTAAAACCCTAGGCGCTAGCACTCCCTGGGTAACGAGTGAGTTCGCAATGTGTAGCCAATAGAGGACGTTCGCACACTGCAGCGTCTGGTGATTGTTCGGGTTGCACGTACAGTGACAGAATCGGAATCGAATGATATCGATTACACCAAATAGAGGTAATTTTACAAACCTACGATCTTCTTAATCATTTATTTGGATCTTCAGAAGGGATTCGTGGATGTTTTCCGTGTTTAGGAGTCAACGAATCCTAACATATCCTACTTGACCTATGAGATTCTTCTATATTTGAAGGTTTGTCTATTTTGTCAATAGTCTTGAGATCATCCAGTTAATCATTGTTTGCTTGTTCTTCTTGAACTTTACTAAGTTCAATTTTGCTCTTACTATCTTCCTTAAATATAAATTTCTTCTCTAAGAAAATTGTACATTTTCAAATAAATACTTTGTTTTCTAAAGGGAGATAGAAATAATATCTGTGTGACACTTTCAAATATCTAACAAATAAACATTCGTTAGAGTTACTTTCAAGTTTGTCTGATTTTATCATTTTCACATAAGCAGGACATCCCAATTTCTCAAGTGAACTAATTATAGTTTCTTAGGGTAGTTTCAATCATTTTTTATAAAACTGTTTAAAATATAATTAGGAGTTTCCAATGCATAACTCCAAAATGATTTTGGTAATTCTGCGAATGTTATCATGGTTCGAACCCTATCTAATAGGGTTCGGTTCCTTTTTTCGAATAAACCATTATACTAGGGCGTATGCGGAGTAGTCCATTGATATAATGTTCTATTATCTTTAACATAACTCTTAAAACTCTTGGCTTAAGTATTCACCTCCTTGATCGGATCTTGGAGTTTTAATACATTTACCAAGTTGCGACTCTACTTCATTCTGAATTCTTTAAACTTGTCAAAGACTTCAGATTTGTATTTCATTGTGTACAAATACCCAAGTTCAGAGTTTTCATTGATAAAACCCATAACGTATTGATCATCCCCTCTTACTTGCAATGTCATTGGTCCACATATTCCAGTAATTGCTTAGCTCTTTCTCCTTTCTTAGAAAAGGATATTTTAGTCATTTTACTAAGTAAACATGATTTATATGTATGATGCATATTTTTTAAGGTAGAGAATGTTACAAACAAAGTCCACAATCAAGCAATCTTTAATTAAAATGCTAACTACTAAAACCACACATGCGCGCAAGTATACCCATCATATAGTATAGAGAATAGCAAGTATCGAATCCACAGGAACTTAGGTTCTCACCTAACTTTACCCAAATCTTTATTGTTTAACCAACAAAATAAAGGAATAGAGGTAAATAAAATACTAACCTAATATACTAGAGAAAAGATAAGTCACACAAGAAAAGTCACAAGGATAATCAATGAGTGAGAATAAGGAAAAAAGACATGTAAATATGTAGAAATCCTTAATACACAACAAAGATTGATCAGCACTTATCGTAATTAAATATCACATTGGCATCATGAAGGAATAAATTAGAACCACTTCATTTACAATCCATGATTCCCTATCTTCTAAGTAACTTAATAGATATATTCTATCTCACCAGTCTTACTCAAAAGATTCATTAAAATCAATCCTCATATAAAATCCCTATATTCTAGGTATCTTAAAGTGTGAAATTAGTAAATGAATCCAAATTCTTGCAATCATCAACCAATCTTTGATTACTTAGTCTCTACCCTTAACATCTTTTTCAATCAAGTTAAGAATAACTAGTGCAGAATTAATTACCTGACCATTCTCTCCTAACATCGTTTTACAAGTTAATTAAAAGAGAACTAATCAACATAACATGATATTACGCTCAAGTAATCCAAAAGAATATCCTTTTAGGATAATTAAAACATTAATCTTGAATTGTTAATAAATTACAAAAAAAAAAAGAGAAAAAGAAACCACTCATAGATAAGTAAGCCTTCTTCTTCTTCCTTGGAACCCTCTTGAGCAACCTCCTTTTCTTCTCCAAGAATTCTCCTTTGATCGTCCTAAATCTTGGCATTTCTCTAGGAGTTTTCTAAAGATTTTACATTAAAGAATTGAAAACTATGAAAACTAACTTGTACAATGTTATTCTCTTACATTTATAGGAGTTGTAATTGCTAAAAAGTGCTTACAAGAGTCCTTTTCCATGGTTGAAAGAGTTTCAAAAAGAATCCAACTGAAATTGTCAAATCTGCTTGGAAAAGGAAACCCGTCGACATTGTACAGCATGGAGCCGACAATGACTGTCCTGTGTATCGGTTGTGCTCTTTTTGCCCGACATTGCTCCTTTTTTTTTCTTGATTTTCACTCCCTTCCAGAATAGGGCCAGCGCTGGCTGTGCTCCGCACAGCAGGTGTCGCCCGTGCACTGTAACGGCGATAGTTTTTTTCATCTTTTACCTTTTTTCTTTTTTTGCAATATAACACCAAAATACCTTTTCAAGGATACAATACCAAATAAGAAGGATTATGACTATTTATTGCATCAAAAGTATCATAAAAGAACTTCAAATAACTAGAAAAATATTGGTGAATTTAGCCCCTATCAATTCCTCCACACTTAAGATTTGCTTGTCCTCATGCAAATAAGAATTAAAACACTAAGTATTAAGACAAGATAAAATAATTTTGCAAATTTTTCCTTAGTAAATCCATCCATAGTGAAGACATGACCTTCTTCCAACCTTAAACATAAATTCGTCATTCATTCAACCTTTCAAAACCTTGTAAACTCATATATTTAATTAAGCAATCCTAAGGCCATCGAAGCTAAGTTAAACAAGTTTTATCTAGTACAAGAAAATCATCCTACTCCTAAAACAAAAACATAGATAGCATAAATCATACAAGTCAAGCTATTTAACCAATTCCAGCATTATAAACTCAAATTTACACAACTCAAGTTAGTGAAACAAGGAAACACTCCACTTTTTTTTCGTATGACTTAAGGAATTGATAGTCTTAAGTGAATGGATTTTGTCTTCACGCATCGTATTAGTCCCCTTATAGTCATTGTTGTTTTTTTCTTTTTCATCATTTTTTCCAACATTTTATTTCTTTGTGCTTTCTTTCCATTTTACCTTTTTACCTTCGGGATAGCCTCAAGATAGTGCACCGAACAGTACTTGCTACTTCTCTCCATATTAACTCCCTTTTCAGCTTCAAAAATAAAATCATTTTTTTTCCAACTCAATTTTTTTCATCTCACATAACAATGATTTTTTTTTTCACTCATTATTTTTCTATCTTATTTACATTCCTTATTCACAACTCAAAGTCAAGTAAACTTTAAAGCTATAACACAAGAATTAGTCAACAACTCTTTTGATACTCATCATATCATCTATATTCAAACTTAAAGAATAAAACAAAACTCAAATACCAAATATAAACAAAGTTAACTTAAATTCTCAAGACTTATCAAAATTCAACTTAATACAAAAGTTTACTTTTAGTAAAAATCAAACCATAATAAATAACAAATCCATATCTCAGGTTAAAAAGAAAATCACAACTCTATTATAGACAAATAAACTCAAGTTTTTCCAAATTTTCAAAATTTCAAATTGTTTGGTACTAAGAAAACACCAAGATAATTGATAAAAAATTGGATAAAAAATATTATCAAACCACTCCCCCACACTTAAACTAGACAATGTCCTCATTGGCCAAAAACTAACACAAGAAAGCATCTCCAAAGGGACTAAAAAATGACAAAGGAGGTAAAAGTTAAGCAATATTCCACAAGTGTAATAACGCTCTAATAAATATTAAAACTTGGAATAGAGAGAAGAGCTTGTCCAAGAGGACTTTATTCCGACCTACAAAAGAAAACACAAATAAAAGCACAAGAAAAAAAATAACAAAATAAAGACACACCTAAATAAAAAAAAATAAACTAAAGAAAAATACTAATAAAAATCCTAACAAAGTAAAAAAAGACACAACTCACTCCCCCACACTTAAGATTGAAAATATATTCCTTAGTTGGGGAAAATAACACTCAACAATTTAAACAAACCCAAATAAAAAATAAAGATACAAACTCTTTTCACTCATCATACCTCCTCATCAAACCTGTGAAACCCCAGTCAAAACTGACCTTAGAGTAAAAGGGTTGGGATGCATATCATGCTTTACTCCATGAATTAAATACATTTTCATATGATTTTATGTGCTTTGAATTTGAGTTTTATTGTTTTGAAGTCTTGTTAGTGAGTATTGTGTGAGAGGGCCAAAATGGTAATTTTTGCCCAAGGTGAAAATAGGGAGATAGCTTGTGGAAGGAATAGGAATTAATTTTCTAGTAAAAATAGCAACAAGAGTTGTTGTGATTTAGTGGTTAGAGCTTTGGAATAAATCCTTGAGGTCTTGAGTTCGAATTCCATCATAGAAGCTTTAGTTTGATTAAAATTTTATTTTTGCTTAGGGAGGATTAGTTTCGGCCTTAAGGGCCTAGATCAATGTGGTGATGATGTCCTAGGAGAGACATGTTCGGAGTATTCTCATTCCACTCCTTTGCCTACTCGAAATTCCCAAAGGGAATTCTTGTTCCCTTGATCTTTAGTTTTTCTTAATTTTCAACTCCTTAGTTTGATCAAGGTGTTCTACCCTTTTCCTTTCCAAAAAATTCAGTAGAGGGCTGAGGTCTTTTAGGATCAAAATGTCCTAGAAAAATGCTTCTCATGGTCTGGAAAATGTGGATGAATTGTGGGAAATTCCAAGAGGAAAAATCCCTCTAGAAAGCTTGCTGAAATTTCACTCTATAGCTAGTTCACCTTCCTTCTTGGAATGAGCTGAAATTTTCCAGCTTGTGTACCTTCAAAATGTCGAACTTCTTAGTTGACATTTCCTTCCAAATGCTGCCAGAAAAATGGCCTTAAGATCAGCTTGAAACATGAATTATTTCTGCCATTTTCGGACTGCTCAAGAGCTGTACAAACCAGTGAAAAATTCTGGGCAAATCGCTACCTTGGAGGCTTAAAACCAAGCTGTTTTCTTCCAGATTTTGTGCAGCACCTTAGCCATGTTTTTCCTCCATGAAGAAGGATGGAAACCAGCCTTGAATACCCCTGAAACCCCCCTTCAAACTCGCTGCATCTCAGCTGGAAGAGGCGGACGAAATTCTGCCAGAAAATTTCCTGTGCAGAGAAAATTATTGTGCAGGAATTTTCCAGCTTGCTTTCCATTTCTCCTCCAGCCGAAAATGCCAACCTACTTCTATCAAAACCTTCCTTAAACCACCATTAACAGAGCTCCATTGTTTCCTTCAAACTTCTGGACGAAAGGCAGCAATGGCTGTCCGAAAATCTCTCCAACAAATCCCTGCAATTTAGCTTGATTACTTTCCAAAATTCCAGCCATCTTATTTAGCAACCTTCCATGATATCTTGCTCAATTGACCAGACTTCTTCTCCATCATTGTACACCTTAATTTCGGCCATCATAAGCCTCCTTGAACCAGCTTTAATTCCTCAGAAAAATCACACATTCAGTCGGCCATAGGAGACTTCAAAGCTGTCCAAGAAAATCAAGATATTCTTAGAATATCTAGTTTCCAAATTCTCTTCCTAAAAATATTCTTCAAGGATTGTAACAACTAACCTTTCCTTTCCCTTCCAAATCAGAGAAATCACTCCCTAAACCCTACAAAATTTTGGCAGCCCTAATTCCACAGAAATTCGGCAGCTCTCCCAACCTCCCTCTCTCGATTTTCTCTAGCCACCAGGAACACACACACTACACCAAGAACACCTACTACCTTCTTTCACCTAATACACCTTCAAACCACTTCAAACCCTCACAAAAATCTCCAGATTTGATCTGCTCTTTGCTATGAATCCATCAACACCATTATTAACATCAAACTCCACAAATCATCTTGCTACTTTAGATCAAAACCAGAAATTTTTGTGAAAGTCAAGAACATCTCCAAGGTAAACTTATTCTATCAACTTCATCTTCTTCAAACTTGATCTCCAATGAGAACTTATGTGAATGAACATACTAATGATCTCTTCTTCTTCTTCTTCTTCTTCTTCTTCTTCTTCTTCTTCTCTCTCTCTCTCTCTCTCTCTCATGGCCGAAATTCCCTCTCTTGGCCGAATGGTCTCTTTTTCCATGACCATACTTTCGCCACCTCTCTTGGACAAGATTAGCCATCTAGGAGTGGAGATCTACTCTAAACTCTTTCAAAGCATTCATCAACCAAGTAAGCACCTTCGATCCTTCTTTTAAACTCTAGAATCATGTCTCTAGGATGATGTTGTTAAAAGGTGAATGGTGGTAGGATTTGAGAATATATATTTAATGTTGAGATTGAAGCATGAGCAATTGTATGATTGTGAAGAAGATGGGATTTATGCAAGAAAGGTTCATCTTGGTTGATTGTATGTTGATTTGAGGTTTGATGTAGGTCATAGGTAGTATTTGTGATAAAGTATGCTAGAGATTATGTCACCTTTGGTGAATATGAGTTATATGCATGACTAGAATATTGAAGCCATGTTCATGTTTATGCTAGTAAAGGTTAAGCATGTCTTAATAAATTTAGATCTATGCCTAGATGCAAGATTTGGTTGATTTGATGAATTGAAAGATTGTGCATGTTCTTGATTGAGGTTGGCCATAGGAATTGACCATGATCTAGTTGTCCCTAAAAGTAAATTTTCACTCCATGAATAAAATACTCAATAAAATAATTTCCTAGTATTTTCGAAAGCCCTAGGAAGGGTAGATTTGGATTCTTATATTCATAAAGGATATTTTAGCCAAATAAATAATAATTTTGCTAGAAAGTAAAATAAATAAATATTATTTAAAATAAAGAAATCAATTTAAGCCTTTATGAAAAAAGATTTATGCTTAGTAAAATATTTACTAAATCAAAACCCTTAAGGATTTACTTATTATTTTCCAAGAAAGGCTTATTCAATTTAATCTCAACTAGTTTTAGCTATCAATTATTTTCTAACAACTAAACTATCATTAAATCACTATTTTACCTAGTACCTCCTATGACTCTTGATCAAATAAACTCTAGATTTTTCTTAACAAGATGTAAACTTTCAACTTATTAGAATTTATTTCCCAAACCATTAATTATTTTAAATAACAAATTAAACTTAGCTTATAAACCTATTTAATTAGTGTCTTGCCTTAAAGCTTGGGACACTAGGATCATGGTAGTAGTGAATTGAGTTGATTTAAAATTGAGGAAGTGGATTGTAGCTTGAATCTGATTAAGATTTGTATTTACCCATGTGGGGTTAGGTCAGCTGTTCGAGACCTTGTTGTTGTGAGCAAGAATCAGGTAAGCTCTTGCATAAAACCTATCGATGTGAAATGTTTTCCTTATGGCAAGCTAAATATAGAGTGTATGGACACTCGTTTATTTGAAGGCAATTGAGGGTTGAATTTGTTCTTATTTCGAACACTTAAATTATTTGAAAGTTACTGAGTAGATTTTCCAAACTTAAAACTTATTCTAAAACTGATTTCTCCCAAAAATTTGGAAACCCTTAGATTGCTATTTCCATGAAGAGCAATGCTTTGCTCATTTTATCCCAAGTGGGAAACGTCGTTGAGTACTCAATAAGGGTGGACTACTAGGACTAGTCTTTAAAGGGTTAGGGTAAGTCTCTCAGCAGGTGGCCACCTCTGAGGGGTGAGTCCTTCCCGGATAAGATGTTAGTCCAATGAGTCGTGCCGGTCCGAGCTAGCAGTTTGTTTTCAGTCAAGTGATTGTGTTTTGCCAGAATGGACACCCGGTTGTTGTTTGGGTATAGAGAAGAAGGAGTATCTTGCCCAGTAGGCCAATCACCTACTTTTGTCAGTCTGCACAAAGTGTCGGCATTCTGACCGGTTATGGGGCCCAACGTGTGGTAACCCATATCCCTTTCTTTCGAGTGGTTGATTTTATTACTTATGTACAACTAGATAAGCCAAAATGCCACTCTTGCTTTTGACTAATGTTTATTGCTTGCCAATTTTCTCTTATAAATATTTCACACTTTACATCCACGAACTGTTTCACTGAACACTCAAAGCACACACGGACTTACTGAGATTTCTATCTCATCACCTTTTTATCATGATTTCAGGATGATCCTACTGTGGAGTTGAGTGGCTATTAATATCAGTTTTGGAAGAGAATGTGTCTTTTGATTTTATGTATTGCTTTGGGGAGGCGAGAGTGGATAATTTTATTTATGGTTTTTGTTTTGGAATTCATGGATTTATTCTTGAAGTTTTCTTTCGGTTGTAATAACTTTTTAAGTTAAATATTATTTTTATTCCGCAATTTGTTTGTGTGACCTAGTTATAAAGACCCCTTGTCCTTTGGACGGGGCAACATCCCCGGCCCTGGTGGGCCTAGGCGTTCGGGGTGTTACAAAACCTTTGTAAAAGAAATTAATGCTCATTGAAAAAGGTAGGCATGATGAAAGGAGAAATAAGAAAGGGTTTTGAAAAATGGAGGGTTCATGGAAAATATTAGTAGCAATGAATGTAAATGCATGACCCCATCCATATTACCTTTTTAGACATACAAAATCAAGTTTCCAACATGAAGGTATAAATTATGGCTAAAAAGTATATAAATACTAGAATCATCACTTATGCCTGCAAACGATTTGTCACAATTAAAATTTCTCTTTAGACCTAGTAATGTTGATTTTAAATATGGGATCAAGAAATCCTTACTTTTCAAATTATGGCCTACAAAAACTAAGTTACCTCCCTTTGAATGGGTGAAGGGTAGAAATTACCACCATCCTCCAAGGACTTCATATGATGTAGCATGGATAAGTCTGACTCCTTGAGACATGTTAAACTCCATACATCATCAGTTGGACTATTGCCCTCCAATGATGGAGAGGAACCTAAGAAATTATGTGACAAAGAGATATTAGAATGTTAAGCACATAGAGGAGAATCGAATACCTCCCTTTCCACATTGAGAAATTGTTCCTCATATCCTCTCTCTTTTTGTTATAGGTTCTCTTGTTCAAGCGTGTGGGCCTTTATGGCATCTTCAACCAATTGGGCTAGTTGTGTTCTTGTAGAGGTCAATCGTTGGGATGCTTTTTCATGTCATCTAATGGACGTGTTTATGTTGGAAACAAAGGATTTGATTGAAGCTTCAAGTGACATTTCACTAAAAGCGTTAATTCGAGCTTGCAACCTTGCCAACGTACTATCATTATAGCTACTTTGGTATTGTGCCCATGAATAATTATCCATGATGATGTTTTGAATCTCACACTCAAAGAAAAATAAAAATCAAATCGAAAATAAATATAAAAAGAAACAAAAATAACGGAAAAATAAAGAAAAATATACAAATTAGAAATATTCACAAACTACCTAAATACAATAGTCAGTGATATTTACAAATGCAACATAGACTAAATCAATGAGATTCTAGTGTTTCCGAAAGTGCCCATCCCCGGTAATTGCGCCAAAAACTTGATGCGTGTTTTTTAATGTAGAAAATATTACTAACAAAGTCCACAATCAATCAAGCTTTACTTAAAATGCTAACCACTAAAACCACATATACGGGTAAGTATACCTGTCACATAGTATAGGGAATAGCAAGTATTAAATCTACAGGAATTTAGGCTCCCACCATACTTTACCTAAATCTTTATTGTTTAGCCAACAAAACAAAGGAATAGAGGTAAATAAAACACTAACCTAATATACTAGAGAAAGTTATGTCACATAAGAAAAGTCACAAGGATAATCAAGGAGTGAGAATAAGGAGAAAAGATATGTAAATAGATAGAAATCATTGAATACATAGTAAAGATTGATTAGCACTTATAATAATTAGTTATCACCTTGGCATCATGAAGGAATAAATTAGAACCTTGCAATCCATGATTCCCTATCTTCTAAGTAACTTAATAGATATATTCTATCTCACCAGTCTTGCTCAAAAGATGCATTAAAATCAATCCTCATATAAATCCCTATATTCTAGGTGACTTAAAGTATGGAATTAGTCATTGTATCCATATTCTAGCAATCATCAATCAATTTTTAATTATTTAGTCTCTACTATTAACCTCTTTTTCAAGAAAAGTAAGAATAACTAGTATTGAATTAATTAGTTGGTCATTCTCTCCTAACATTATTTTGCAAGTTAATTAAAAGAGAACTAATCAATCCAACAAGATATTATGCTCAAGTAATCCAATACCAAGAATAGCAATAAATTGATAAAATAACTAAAATCAATACAAAATCATGAATCCAAAAGAATATCCTCTACAGACAATTAAAACATTAATCTCAAATTGTTAATAGATTATAAAGAAGAGAAAAAAAACCCACTCATAGACAAGTAAGCCTTGTTCTTCCTCCTTGGAACCTTCTTGAGCGACCTACTCTTCTTCTTCAAGAATTCTCCTCCTAAATCTTGGTATTTCTCTAGGAGTTTTCTAAAGATATTATTCTCTTGTATTTATAGAAATGTTATTCTCTTGTATTTATAGGAGTTCTAATTGCTAAATAGTACCTACAAGAGTCTTTTTCTGTAGTTGAAAGAGTTCCCAAAAGAATCCAACTGAAATTGCAAAAATCTGCTTGGGAAAGGAAACTCGCTGACATTGTACAGCATGGAGCCAGCACCGACTATCCTGTATTGAGCTGGTGGCAGTTGTGCTCTATTTGCCCGACATTACTCTATTTTTTCTTGATTTTCACTCCTTTCCAGAATGGGGCCGGCACCAGCAGTTGTGCACTGCAACGACTACAGTTTTTTTCATTTTTTACCTTTTTTTTCTGCAATAAAATACCAAAGCACCTTTTCGATGCCAAAATACCAAATATGAAGGAATATGACTAGTTATTAAATCAAAAGTATTACAAAAGAACCTCAAATAACTAGAAAAATAAAGGTGAATTTAGCCCTTATCAATGTATCATACGATTTATAATCAAATGACCCTAAGTCACTAAGCTTGTATAGCATAGAAACGAGATTCTCATTTATATGGCCTAAATGGCAATGCCATAAGTAAGACGGATTCGTGTTATCCTTTTTTTTTTCTTTTTACTTATATTGAGAACTTGATTTTCCATGTTTAGAACATACAATCCATACATCAAATTTGTAGTACCACATTGGATATAATTTAATGAAAAAGAAGAATTTTTATTCTCAGAAATTAAATGAAAACCATCCATGTCTAAACAAGCAATTGAGATAATTTTCTTTAACAAAACTGGAACATAATAATAGTTTGTAAGTTCTAAAATCAATTCGAAAGGCAAGTGTCGATGATAAATCCCCACAGAAGTACAATAACTGTAGCACCCTACTACTTATGTACCCTGAAAGGCAGGGATATCACCCCATCTAGAGGACCAAGGGTCCTTATAATGAGGTAACAAAACTTAAAAGGAAACAAACTATCCAAATCTATTGTATCAAAAAACATATACAATTCTCAAGCTTTTAAAACGAATGTCTCAAGAGGAAATAAATTCAATGAAACATCAAAATAAAACTTTGTTCTCTTATATGAGTTACAATCTTCAAAGTTGATGACCAAAAAATATGATATAAAAGAGTGAAAATTACTTCCTAGTAAGCCCCATGTGTGCTCATGACATTCAAAGTATTTTATGGATGCACAGAAGAAACAATTAGGAAAAGTGTTTACAAGTCAAAGTTCATTTCTTTCAACACATTGAGTGGTATTTTATATAAATTTTGCATGAGAGCATAGCAGAACAATTTTTAGTAAGATTAACCACTAAAAAATAAACACGTGGACTATAAAACCATGAATTATAGCACTACTATAAAACCCTGCATTGTGACAAAGCAGAGTGAAACCCTGCATCACTGTGCAGTAGGTGATCGACCCAGGGATCCAATTCCAAATGTCCTCTATCTTTGCACACAAAATGAACTAGATTTCCAATTCTAAACAACAGTCCACCTGGTCTGAGTTTTTAGCTCGGACTGGCCTAAGCTACTAGAACTATTACCTTTTCCAGGCAGAACTTATCTCCCAGAGATAGCCACCAGCTAGAAAACTCACCATAACTTTCAAAGACTAGTTCTAGCAACCTACCCTTATTTAGTACTCAACAAATCAATATCCTACTAAAGCATTAATCATAATCAATCTCTTTCAAACCACAGTTAAGCAAGCATTGTTTGAGAATAGTTTGCTTGGAATTGTTTAACAAACAAAATAATGTTTTAGTTGGAAAACCTTTGCTTGAACAAAACCCTTTTATCTGAGAAATAAACTGCAACCTAAGAAATCACATTTTGATTCAGATTATATCATAAATGACTTACAAATGAAAGCATTAACAAACAAGGTTTTATGCAAGGGCTTACTTGAATCAACAAACACAAATAGATGAATTTATCAGCTTGATCTTTACACTTGATTATCGCACTCATCTAATAACAACTTTTAAAAGTCCTAATAAGGTATTATTTCACCAACAACTCAACTCAACATAAAGTCATGATACATATAATGATAATTAACATCTCAACTGAGATAGATGAATATGACCTTCAATCACCAATAGACATTCAACCCTTATATTGTTATAGTAACATATAAATCAATGAGCCCCTTAGCATAACCTATAGTATTCTCCAAATATGTATATGATAACAATCATAAATATAATCTTGAATGTAGGTATTAAAAGGGATTTATAATACCCATATACAATCAGCAAGAGTAAATCTCAACTTAGTCAACACTAACCAATAGTCATATATAATTATCCCTAATTCAAGATCCATATTCAGCATGCTTCAATCTCATGATAACTAAACTCATCACCATATAATATTCATAGTAGTAGATCTAATCATCAAGATGCATTACGTTGTTCAATTCCATATTTTCTTATAAGGAAATAAATAATATCCATCATGATTATTTGACCTTCTTAAGCATATTCCCATAATAAAAGTACACTTCTCTAACATTAATATCCCAAATATAACCATTAAAGATGAGCAATTCAAATTACCTCAAAAAGATAGGCAAGCTATTACTATATGGGTTGAGATCACTAAAAAGTGAACCCCACTCAAGAAAAGATGTGAACTTGGCCTAGAATCCCATGTTTCATGTATTAGAAATAGGGAAGCATTTATGCCTAGGGCAAGAGAAGAGAAGAAAAAGAACAAAAACAAGAAGGAAAAGGAAATATTAGATTACCTTGGAGATAAGACGAGAGAGAATTTACTTTTGCTAAGAGAAGAAGAAAGCCAAAGGGTTTTATGTGTGTATATTTTGGCCCCACTCAAGAAATCTTCTTGGTATCTTGGGTTTTAAGAGAAGTTTGGTTTCTTATGTTTGGTATGATCTCAAGTGCTGCAAGTGAGTGTTCATGTGTTCTTTTGGTGTTGTTTTACTAATTTGATTTCATGTGTAAGAGTGTGTAGGATGGCTAAAATTTAGCTAGGGTTAAGGGTAGATTGATGTTTGTTGGGTAGAAGTTTAGATAGACTACAACTCTATATAAAAAGATGAGATAAAGGATTGAATATTTGAAAGAGTAAAGGACTCCTTCTTTGCTTCGGCTACTTGAACAAAAGAACAAAGAAAATGCAGCTTCTTGCTTGCCCTAGGTTGGTCAAAAATACAAGAGGATTAAGAGAGAGAGTGACCGAATTTCAGAGAAGAAAGAAAGAAATGCAGTCTAGTTTTTTATTGAATAAAATTTTGGTTATTCAAAGATAAAAAGAGTAATATCTTCAAAAGATTTTCCAAATATCTCTAGTTTATCTATCTAGTTAACATAATATCCTTACAATACTTTCAAAAGCTGAATTTTAAGCTAGAAAATCCCTTGGTGTCGTCTAGGGCTATAGAATTATCAAATAGGTATTTTTAAAATGTAATTTTGATAATTATCTTATAAGATGTTTATATATTTTCTCAAATCACAAAAAAAAAAAAAAAATCTTTTAAGATTCAAATGTTGCAAGATAAGGCTAAATTGCTTTAAATTTTGGATATACGTATTTATATACAAAAGTGAGATTTCTAGTAGGATTATCTAAGGTAAATCCTTTAAAGAAGATAAATAATAATTTTAAAAGATAAAAACCATATTTTATCTTAATATATTCAATACTCTAAAAAGCTAATTTGAAAGGATTTATCCGTTAAGAATGACGGAAAATGGCTAAAGATAACAGCTAGAATTTTTATTAAGTAAATGCTTAAAGAATTTAAAAGAAATAAACATCAATTTTTATATAGGAGATAAAATTAGCTTTATTTTTAATGCTAGGTTTTAGGAGATTTTCCTCCAAGGTGGCGGCAAGGTTATCCTTATAGGTAATTAAGTCTTTTTGATAAAAATAAAAATATGAAAATGGGTATTGTTTTGAAGATAAAATTTTAAATACTTAAACAAATAAATTTGTAGTAGATAAAGTCAATTTAAAGTAAAACTAGAAGATAATTTTCCTAGCTTTATCTTTTAAAGCATAAAGGAATCAAATTCCTAAATTTTAGAAATGGACTCCAAATGTGACATCAAGGTTAGCATTTTTTTCTCAACCAAGAAGGAAAAAGATAAGCTATGATTGCAAACTAAGATTCAAACTCAGATCTCTAGAAATAATACATCCAGCTCTAACCATTTAACCACAACTCTTATTCGAGTTTATTTGCTTCCTATACACTACTTGTACTCCTCAGATATAAACCAAACTAACTTAACCAAAGCATCACTATAAACTCACTAGGCAATTACACACATATAAATAAACACAACAGTAAATTCACACATATAAATGCATTAAAATACCACATGCTCAAATAATATGCCATGCAATGCTCTTCTCCCCTATATGTCTAAGAGTGGGTTTAGGTGCGGTATTACATCAACTTTTACTCCATTTGCAGCTGATAGGGGCTAAATTAGACATATTTTTCCTAGTTATTTGAGGTTCATTTGTAATACATTTTGTTCAATAACTAGTCATATTCCTTCATATTTGAGATTTTACCCTTGGAAAGGTATTTTGTTCTTTATTTCAGATTTTTAGGGTAAAACGAAACAAAAACGTTGCAAAACAGAGGAGAGGCGGCCCCAGCTAGGGCCCTAGAACCGGTGTCGGCCATGCACTGTTGAAACGAACTTCGAAGCGATGGAAAAATTGGTGGAACAGAGCAAAACAGAGTGGAACCGGTGCCGGCTATGCCCTGAAGATAAGGCGGTGCTAGATTTTTCTACGTAGTTTTTGGTAATATGTGGAGTTTTAGTATCTTCCAACTTCTACTCGGCCAAGAACTCTGTACCTATGAGTTTAGGCACTTCCTAAGCCTATAAATAGATGAAAAACACAAGGGAAAAGGGGAGAATTCATTGATCATAATAGAAAATCACTCAATTAAAGGAGGAATTCTTCAATTCAAGGAGGGTTATACAAGAAGGTCTTCAAAGGAAGAAAAAGGAGGCTTGTCTATAAGTGCTTTCTTTTTCTTAACAATGATGTATTAGTTGTTTTATTGTAATTCGACATTAGTTTAGATATTCATGGTTTTTAGAGTTATTTGATCTTTTGATTAATTGATTGTTATTCTTGATATTTAATTACTCGTGCTTATTACAAGATTAATTGATTGTGGCTTTTCGCTAACTTGCTTAAAAATAGGGTTAATGATAGTTCAATTTATTGATTTCATATTTGTTGTCTTTTAACTTGCCTGAAAATGGGGTTAATTGTTAAGAACAGAGTAATTAAATGTTAATTGATGTCTGCCAGAGTATGGATTCATTGGTTAATTTCATGGGTTAAGTTTACCTAAGAATGGGACTTAATCAGAGAATTGTGTTTAATACATCCTTTTGATTTATTTTTCACTTTATCGAGTCGGTTAAGTAATGAAAGAAAGGTAATTAATGTCTACTTGTTCCTTGAGGATCGACACTTGTTATGCTCGATTAATAATGCATATACTTGCTCATATATGTGATTTGGATTGAACGTTTTAATTTATACTTGATTGGGAATGTGCTTAGTTTCTGTATGATTTTTACACCCATGTCCGGACACATCATGTTTTTGGTGCTGTTGCTGGGGAACAATAGCATGAAAGCTTAGATTTTGTTAATTTAAATATGTAAATATATAAATATGTAAAATATGTATAATTGTTCTTTCCACAAAAAGGTGCTCTCTTTTGTATCGTGTGTATCTCATATACCCTTGTAATCTAACCTACTAACTTTGACAATGTTTAATTGACTAACTTTTTCTTCTTTTAATTTTGTTTTAAATATGAATTTTGGTTATCTAACTTTCTTCTTGGCTTTTATAGGTGTAGGTTGTGGAAAGTAATGAAGTCATTTTTGCTGTTTGAAACAATTTTTATTTTGGTCACTTTCTTTTGTTCTTTTTATCGTGTCTTCATGACTTAAATTGCATTCTTCATCATTACTGCATGTTCATCATTTTTCTTGCATTCAAAAAAAGAAGAAGAAGAAGTAGGAAAAAACAATAGTGTATTTATTGGCAAAATTACAAGATCACATTGATGTTTTGGGTGAGACGTCATTAAAAGCATTAGTGAATTCTTTTGTTGCCAATACAAATTCATCTGTTCTGAGGCATAAAGAAGCTTCCCAATGATTATGTGATCAAAGGAAACAATTAGTTAAGATTATTGAGGAGACTCATGAGTTCATGCTAGCCTATACACTTGAACCAGAGAATCTCCAAGGAGAGAAGAGATGCTACGAGGGGCAATTATCCACTGTGGGAAGGGAGGTATTAAATTCTTCGCTATGTGCTAATAATCCAAATCTCTCTTTGTTACATTATTTCTTAGGTTCCTCTCTTTTCTTGGAGAATATGGGTCCATGTAGTGATGTGTTGACTTTAGCATACTTCAAGGAGTTGGATCTTTCAACACTATATCGTAAGAAGTCCTTGGAGGATGGTGGAAATTTCAACCCTTCACCCCATTCAACGGGAGGTAACTTAGTTTTTGTAGATGTGTCTAAAAGTAAGGATTTCTTGATCCCATCCTTAAGAACTCAATTGCTAAGTTTTAAGGGGAATTTTAATTGTAAAAATTCTTTTGAAGGGTTAATTGGTGATTTCAAAGTTGATGCATCCATTAGATACTATGTGCACTTATATGTTGGAAAAGATATTTATGTGTCTAAAGGAATGTTAGAAAATGAGGTTTATATATTTCACTAAGACAAATCGTTTTCATGAACCTTCCATTTTTCAAAATCCTCCATTCTTCATTCTACATTCATCATGCCTATGTTCTATGTTGAGCTTTGATGAGGAAGCATAATGAGTGTAAAAAGTTGTTGTTTTATTTTTTTATTTTAGTGTTTTTCTTTAGTTTGTTTTCTTTTATTTAGGTCTATTTTTATTTTATTATTATTTTTCTTTGTACTTTTATTTATGTTTCGTTTTACAGCAATAAATTCCTCTTGGACAAGCCCTTCTATTTACCTTAAGCTTGGATATCTATTGGAGCATTATTGCACTTGGGAAGTATTACCTAAACTTTCTACCCCTTTATTATTTTTGGTCCCTTTGGAGATTCTTTCTTGTGTTTATTTTTTGCTAATGAGGACATGGTCCAATGTAAGTGTGAGGGAGTGGTTTGGTGATATACTTTGTCCACGTTTTTATCAATTATCTTGGTATTTTCTTAGCATTGAGCTACTTTGAAATATTTTGAAATTGAGAAATAATTCTATTTTGAGCACAAAGTATGGGAGTAATGACTTTTTTCTCTTTTCCCCTTTTATTTTTGGTCCCGTGGCAATAGCTCCTTGCTCTATTTATTTAGCTATTGAGGACAATGTCCAGTTTAAGTGTGGGAGAGTGGTTAGAATGAGAATTCTTCTATACTTTATTTATCTTGACATTCTTCTTTGAACCTTTTGAGTAGATTTTTCAAAAAATTTTCTAATTTTCTTTGAGCTTTCAAGATGTAAATTTTAATGCATGTCTTTATGATAGATTATAGAGCATATGTTCTAGATCATTTATGGCTTATGCATGACTTTTTGCACTCACTTGACGATGTAGTTCATGATCTAATGCTTTGCATTGTTCTTAAACCTGTTTTTCTACTAAAATTCATGGAACATTCTAGAACTTACTTGAATACCTCTCTAGGCAAAATAAGAAAGACAATCATGATTTAACTTAGGGATGACGGTAATAAGCCTTCTTTGGACAGTTTCAGCTTTTCAAGCCTACCTATTTTCATAACATTCTTAGTGCTTATTTTAAGCCTAAATTGTTGATTTCTTTCATTAAAACCCGTCGCAATATTTTGTCCATTGCTTGTTGCTGAGAGTTTGAATGATTTTCCAAATCCTTATGCTCATGATGGATGAAAGTATATGTAAGAAAATGTTGAGGAAGAAAGTTGGGATAAATATCATGACTTGTTACTTTCAGTTATGGATCAATAACAAGTTGAGCTGGAAAGGAAAAGAAAAAGAAAGAAAGAGAAAGAAGAGAAAACCTATTGAAAGAAGAAAGAAAAGATCACAAAAGGAATAGTGCTTGAGTTGTAAAAGTTAAAGTCCATATTATAGTACTTGACACCATTGCTAGAAATTTAAGTGATCTTGTGAAAGGAATAAAGAAGAATTAAAAGTAAGAGAAATGTAGGATTTGCTTGAGTGGAGCTGGAATTGTTGAATAAGGTTATAGTTTGATCGATTCTTTGAATAGGAGAGCAAGAAGAGTTGGAAATTATTGATTCATTTTGTTTATCCTTTTCTTGCTAACTTTCAGTTTTTCTTTGACTTTTGATTCTCCTATATCCTTCGTTTGATAAGCTACATTACAAGCCTTTAGCCTTACATTACATGCTTAAAAGTCCTACTTGATCTATGTAGAATCATGATATGTCTCGGATTAGTGGAGAGAGTGTATGAAAAGTAAGCATATGGAATGCATATTCTTTTTCAACTAAATTCTTTCCAATGGGTTGAGAATATTGTGAAGAATTGGGATGCTTCTACTAAGTCATTTATCACTAACACAAGTCTTGCATTGGTTGTGAAAAATATAGTGTCATGTGTTTTACGTTTTTGAATGAAGAAAATGTTAACGATATGGTTTTGAAATTGATTAAGTGATTAATGAAACCTTGTATTTTCCTACTTGTTCTTGATATTTTGCTTGAGAACAAGTAAAGAGCTAACTGTGGGGGAATTTGATAGGGGCTAAATTAGTAATATTTTTCCTAATTATTTGAGGTTCATTTCTAATCCATTTTGTTCAATAACTAGCCATATTGCTTCATATTTAAGATTTTACCCTTGGAAAGGTATTTTGTTCTTTATTTCAGATTTTTAGGGTAAAATGAAACAAAAACGTTGCAAAACAAAGGAGAGGCGGTGTCGGCTAGGGCCCTAGAACCGGCGCCGGCCATACACTGTTGAAACGAACTTCGAAGCAACGGAAAAATTGGTGGAACAGAGCAAAACAGAGTGGAACCGGTGCCGGCTGTGCGCTGAAGATAAGGCGGTGCTTGATTTTTCTACGCTGATTTTGGTAATCTGTGGAGTTTTAGAATCTTCCAACTTCTACTCGGCCAAGAACTCTGTACCTACGAGTTTAGGCACTTCCTAAGCCTATAAATAGATGAAAAACACAAGGGAAAGGGGTAGAATTCGTTGATCATTATAGAAAATCACTCAATTAAAGGAAGAATTCTTCAATTCAATGAGGGTTGTACAAGAAGGTCTTCAAAGGAAGAAGAAGGAGGCTTGTCTATGAGTGCTTTCTTTTACTTTGCTTTCTTTTTCTTGACAATGATGTATTAGTTATTTTATTGTAATTCAACATTGGTTTAGATATTGATGATTTTTAGAGTTATTTGATCTTTTGATTAATTGATTGTTATTCTTGGTATTTAATTACTCGTGCTTATTACAAGATTAATTGATTATGAGTTTTCATTAACTTGCTTGAAAATAGGGTTGATGGTAGTTCAATTTATTGATTTCATACTTGTTGTCTTTTAACTTGCCTGAAAATGGGGTTAATTGTTAAGAACAGAGTAATTAAATGTTAATTGATATTTGCCAAAGTATGGATTCATGGATTAATTTCATGGGTTAAGTTTGCCTGAGAATGGGACTTAATCAGAGAATTGTGTTTAATATATCTTTTGGGTAAGACTGGTTGAGACAGAGTATGTGATACTAAGTAATCTAGAAGTTAGGGATTTACGGATTGGGAAAGAAGTGAGTGTACTTTAAGTCTTCATGATGCCAAGAGAATAGTTGATTATGAAAAGGGTTAGATACTTTAAGATCATGTTTGTCTAAGCAATGGCTTGAGTTACATACTTCTTCATCCTTGACATGTATATAGTTTTGGTTATATTTTATTTTTCCTTTTGATTTATTTTTCACTTTATCGAGTTGGTTAAGTAAAGAAAGAAAGGTAATTAATGTCTACTTGTTTCTTGAGGATCGACACTCGTTTGAACCCTATGCTTGGTTAATGATGAGTACACTTGCTCATATGTGTGATTTGGTTGAACGTTTTAATTTAAATTTCATTGAGAATGTGCTTAGTTTCTGTATGATTTTTACACCCAAGCCCAGACACATCAGTAGCATGTAGTTCCATATTACCGTTCTTTAGCTTCCTACTGATCTTTAGTCTCTGTAAATTATTGCACAAATGAGATCCACATCCAGTATCCAGTAGCCATATCTCATTATTAAAGGCAGTATTGATATCAATCATAAACATATCAAGAGTAGAAGTAGAAGTGTTTCCAAGCTTCTCCTTCTTCTTTTTTCCTTTAGTTATTCTAGGTAGCCCTTGTAGTTCTGCCTCCAATAGCACAATGGTGATATGGTCCCTTGGTAGCTATCTTTTTCTTCTTGATTCTACCTTTTGTCTTGGTTAGATTCTTCTTCTTCTTTTTAGAAACATTTTTCTTCTTAAGAGTTGAAGAATCGACCAATATGACTGCATTATATTCTTTCTTTATAGTACTTTCAGCAGTCTTGAGAAGGTTGATCAATTCAAGTAAAGTAGATTCAATCTTGTTCATTTTGTAGTTCATTACGAATTTTGAAAAACTAGTTGGAAAAGATAGAAGAATTAAGTTTTTGCTTAATTCATGATCCATTGTAAACCCAAATGATGTAACACCTTATACATACATAGATATATCATAGTAGAAGCGTGCAATAAGTTTCGGTGTCGCCCTGTCTAATTTCCTAGATAAGGGGTCTTTAAAATAATCAAAGCTAACAGAAAAACAGAATAATAAACAAACTATTATAGAGTAAAGCTGTCCAAAAACTTAAGTCATAGTATACATCCAAAAGATAATACAACTTAATGTACTTTAACATATACTACCTACGAGCTATGAGAACAATATACATAGATTTGCAGGGTGCACAGACCCATAAGTGTTAAATTGACTTCCCAAATGACGACGCACGGTTCTAGATCCTAAGAAAACAAAATATATTATATATGAAAGTGATTTACACTGAATCAAACAAACTTTTAGGCATGTTTTTTAAAAATTAATTTTTTTTACAAACATTATTGTCATATATTTTTAGAAAAAGCAAATACTTCTATAAGTAGAATGTCTGCCTGCGTGTAAAGCTCATAAAGCTTCACTTCAATTGTTACAGTCATATTATACTAAGGAACAAACCTATAGTACTTAACTGTGTGTTACCAGAGCGATAAGGGCGTACAAGCATATTACCTCAAAATTCCAGATATTTTACTGGCCACCATACGCTCAAGGTCCCCTATCCTAATGTCAACCACCATTCAGGTAGCAAGCGATTGAATATCCCCACCAAATATCTATGGATGGCCTATAAATTATATGCAGTCGGGCAAATTTCCAATAGGCAAATGCTGGGCATTAAACTACTTGCTACGGATAGCTAATTTCAATGTCTTGTCGATTTATTTGGATTGAGACAATCCCCGTAACTTTGTCACGTTACTTGGGGTAGTTTACCACCAACGCGAGGTAGTACAAAGATAAAAGCCTTCGCTAAATACTCAATGTTTTCATGGGTTCACAAGACCAGCCCAATATTGTAACTTCCAGAGGGAATATCAATAAAAGATTTTCTAGGGCCAAAACATCATTTTTCAAATGTTGATTCCACACTGAGAAATCATTTCCAAAAACTTAGCATAGAAGGATAAAATGTCCTTCTCGCGCTATAAAATATTCTTTGTGGGTATTTACATAACTTATGCATGCACAAGTCTGAAAAGAATTTTATTCAGCAAATCCAAAATTCTAAATCTGAGAAAAAAAATAAATTCAAGGATTTCATATTTCATCGTGCCTTAAAAGCTTTAGAAGTAATTCGTCATTCCATTAGAAGCCAAGAAATCTTAAATTCACATGCTTTATCCTTTAACATGGAACGGTGAGTATTTGTGCAAAGTAAAATGCTATTTTATCGCATAATATGTGAGAAGGGAGCTTTTAATTAAACACTTGCACATAGAAAATATTGACAATACAACTAACTCACAATTTCTTGTAGGAAATCCTACTTTCCAAAATATTCAATAATTTCCATTTCAAAGAAACCAAAGTTTGTTTAGGAAAACCTTAAGGTTTATCATCCATATCTTCATTCTTTAGGAAAAATATCACTATGAAAATTCACATTTTTCACTTGAAACGTAGCATGGCACAAGATCACTTTTACACAAGAAAACCATTCTTTTGTTCAGTGAAACAAAACAAATTTATAAAGCATTGCTTAGTGTAATGAAAAATATACTAACAACGTTATTTTTAGAAATCCAAAGGGACTCACCATGTGTAATGCTATCACTTTGCTATATGTCATCCTTAAAATTTCACAATGTCTGTGTAGCAAACATATCTACATCAAAGATCATTCCATACATCTTTTAGTATCTAAATTCTAAACTAATATACTGCACTAACAAAGCAATTACT
This sequence comes from Voacanga thouarsii, assembly GCA_026120185.1. Classification (NCBI taxonomy): domain Eukaryota; kingdom Viridiplantae; phylum Streptophyta; class Magnoliopsida; order Gentianales; family Apocynaceae; genus Voacanga; species Voacanga thouarsii. The sequence goes on from JANUWF010001030.1 coordinate 433,351, forward strand.
AATTTCCTAAATTCTCATTTCTCATTAGAAATGGAAATGCATCACTTGAAATAATCAAGGGAACATCATCTTCTCTATATGTCCATTTCCTTATCCCTTCATCCAACATGTTTGCAAGACATTCACATGGCCTATTAAACTTCCCATTTATCCCATTAAGTCTAATGGAAACAATACTTATTTCTTCAATAAAAATTCCTACATTTCCACATCATGACATGCCTTCGTTTGTCTGTCAAAACTTTTGATCCACAAGTCCAAATGACATTACTGAGGCATTTAGCTACAAATAAACTCCATACAGCTAAACCTATAACCGGTACAAAACTGTAGCAAGTAAAACCTTGCAGTTTTTCCATGAAGCTATTCTTTTTTCTTGCAAAAAATGTATTCTTCATTTATCCTATTCTCATTTTAACACTTAACTACAAATTTAATTCATTTTATTCTTCATCATAGTATCACATAATCTTCTCACTTTCAGCCATGTAGAATGAAATATCATTTTAATTTTCATGCATGAAAATAATAGCCATGAAGAATATATGCTAGTTTTCCATTTCTCAACAATTACAATTCCTTTTCTTGATTTCTTTCTTCATTGTTTTCCTCCCAAAAGTGTAGCCATCTTTAACCCTTCAAAACACATCTAAACACCACAAAAATTGCAGAAGTTAACTCCCACAATCAACTACCACTTTGCATCTTCAAAAATAACAACACAATAACATTTCTTCACAAAGCATATTCTATATTTCTTGCTATTTTCCCATGAAAAGTTACATCAAAATAATCCCCACAAGCTATAAAATACTATTAATTCTTGAAGGAATGGCTTTTACAACGTGAATGATGACTTCTAGGCTTGAAAACACAAGGCTTTTTCCGTCCTTCTTCCTTTCTCTTGTTTTTTTTATTTCTTTCCCAGTTGTTTTGATGTTCACCGCCACCTCTCTTCTTTTTTTATACTTTAATTAAATCACGTGGTAAAAAAGAAACTAGGAGAACATATTGGAAACTTAGAGAACTTCTTGTAAACTTGTAGAATCTCTAGGAAACTTATAGAACTTCCTATAATTCCAAGATGGCATCATGGGCTTTTAATTGAAAAATCAATCTTTCTTTTCTTTTATTAGGCTATAACTATTTCATGCCTAATCACTCTCCTTCCTTTTGCTTTTGTGGGTCCCAAATAGGCCTATAAATGGCCTTTTTGCCTTTTCTCCCAACATAGTTCATGAAATTTTCTTTTTAAGCCCATTAACTTTTTTTCCATCTTAACCTTAGTTAACCATGTTTCCCAAAAAGTAACCATAGTTAAAGTTACTGTTTATCCCATTTGGTAAAAAACTTTATTTTACCATTACAATCTAAATACTAAATAGTGCATTTTGGTGTGTCTCAAAAATTTCATAATCCTTCTCAGTTTTTCTTAATTTGCAATTAAAAATTCTTTCGATGCCCCTTAAAATTTTTATTACTCCAAAGTATTATTCTAATTACAATGATCATTTCTTATTTTAGGCCTTCATAAATATATTCATTCAATAAACAATAGTTGATTATCAAAGTACATAAGCGAAGTATGTTACAATCTACCCTTTCTCAAAGAATTTCGTCCTCGAAATTAGAGTTTCCTTCAAAAAGCTCTGGGTACTTTTTTTGTATCTCCGTTTCTGTCTCCCACATTGCATCCTATACTAGGTGATGATTCCAATAGCACTTTAAGTAGTAGGATCTGCTTATGTCGTAACTCTTTTTGGGCATATTATTCCAAGATTTTGATTGACTTCTCTTCATAATAGAGATCTAAAGTTTTTTCAATAACATCATCATTCAGCACATGTTCTGGGCTGACTACGAACTTTCGGAGTTGAGAAACACAAAAACATCATGAATGTCCTGTAGTTCTGTAGGTAGTTTCAGTTGATATGCCACATTCTTAATTTTCTCCACAATTGGAAAAGGTCCAATATACTGAGGGGCTAATTTCTTTCTTTGTGCTTCACCTCCCAAATGTCGTCATGGCATCAACTTCAAGAATACTTGGTCTTCTTCTACGAATTCTAAATCTTTTCTCTATTGGTTGGCATAACTTTTCGGCCAAATCTACGCAACTTTTGTGAAACCCCAATTGAAACCAACCTTAGAGTAAGGGGGTTGGAATGCATATCATATTTTTTTTGCATGTATAACTATATTTTTATATGATTTTATGTGCTTTAGATATGTGATTTATAGCTTAGAAGGCTTAATTGTGTGTATTGAATAAGAAAGGTAAAATGGTAATTTTTGCTTGAGGTGGAAATAGGGAGATAGCTTGGGGATTAAATAGGAAAAATATCTGGGAGAGAAAACAAGAACAAGAGTTGTTGTGGTTTAGTGGTTAGAGCTTATGAATTAATTCTTGAGGTCTTGAGTTCAAATTCCATCATTGGGGTTTTAGCATGATTAAATTTTTATTTTTGTTTGGAAAGGCTATATTTCGGCCTTGTATGCTTTATGGAAGAGTAGAGGTGTTTCCCTAGGGGAGACATGATGGGAATGTCCTAATCCTACTCTTGTGCCCTACAAAAATTTCTAAGGGATTCATACCCTTCTTGATCTCTAGCTTTCCTTAATTCTTAATCAGTTATTTTGTTTCCAAAAAATTACAGCAAGGTTCTATGAGTTTTAGGTTCGAAAATGGCTATGAATGAGTTATCTTGTGGCCAAAATGGGAAGGAGTTTTGGGGAGGTTCCCAAGAGAATTAATCTCCATGGTTGAACCTTCAAAACTCCAACCTAGTTGTGTTCATTTCCTTCATATTGTAAACTAAAATTATTCCAGTTTCTTGTTCAGTTCAAGTGTCAAAAATTTCAGCCATCTATTCCTCTCAAATGTTGCCAGAAAAATGGCCATTTCTCTTAGCTTGACCACTGAAAATCCTAGCCAAAACCGAGCTGCACAAAATCTATGCAAACCAAAAAATTTTCTGGGCAACTTTTGCAGCATTGGTGAACTAAAACCAAGCTGTTTCTTCTAGTTTTTTACCCAGCAACATAACCATGTTTTTCCTCCATAAAGAAGGCTGGAAACTAGCCTTGAAAGACCTCTGAATACCCCTTCAAATCTTCTGCAAGCTGACTGGAAAATGGCAGCAAAATCTGCCCAGAAAAATTCCAGCAAACTTGCGAAATCTGTTTAGGATTTTTCCAGCTTTGCTTCTCCTTCAGCCTTGTCCAAAACCACCACCATTTTTCTATACAAACTCCCCTAAATAGCCATGAACTGAGCTTCATTAACTTCCCTAGCATTCTGCTCGAAAACCAATCCTTGGCTGATCCTAAAATAGCTCCATCAATCACTCCAATCAAGCCCTTGATTGAAGACCAAAATTCCAGCAAACATATTCAGCAAGCTACCATAGAATCACCCCCCAAACAACCAGAAAATCTCTTCACCAATGCACATCACTTTTTGGCCACCATTAAGCTCCCTTGAACAGCTTTCATCCCAACAAAAACCCTAGCCACTCATCCGGCCATTGGAGCTTCCAAAAGCTCTCCTCCATCAAAGATCTTCTTACCATATTTTGTTTCCAAAATTGATTCTCTAAAATATTCTTTTTGGATTTCAAACAACCAGCTTTCCTTTTCCTCTCAAATCTGAAAATCCAATTGCCAAAAACCTTACAAGCAGTTCGGCTGCTACTTCCCATAGAATTTCTCCCAGCTCCAACCAAATTTTCTCCATTCTCATAAACCTCCAAGAACACCTACTACCCTTCTCACACCTAAGGCCACCAAAACCACTTCAATCTTATTAAATAAACTCCAGATCACACCTACTCACCCCCTTGAAATCAATTCTGCAATTTTTAACATCAAATACTGAAATCAAAGTCCCTATTTTAGATTTAAAAAATCAGTATTTTTGGAAAGGCTCAAGAACACCTTCAAGGTGAGAAAGATCAATCATCTCCATCTTCACTCATCTTCAACTCCTAATGAATATACGTATATAAAAACATACTAATGAACTCTCTTTCTCTCTTTTCTCTCTCTCTCTCTCTCTCTCTCTCTCTCTCTCTCTCTCTCTCTCTCTTTTGGCCGAATGGTTGCTTCAACCATGGACATATTTTCTCCTTCTCTCTTAACGGATCAAGTCTCCTAAGAGTAAGGATTCATTAGAAACTACTCAAGGTAGTCATCAATCAAGTAAGCCTCTTCAACCTTCTCTTAAAATTCGAGAGTCATGTCTCTAGGATGTTATTGGAAGGAGATGGATTGTGATTAGGGTTCGAACATGTATTGTAGTGTTGGAGTTGAGATTGAAGCATGAATAAATGTGTGTATATGATGGAGATGGGATTGATGCATGAGTTGATTACCTTGGTTGAAATTTATGGTTTTTAGGGCTTGTTGTATGTCATCATGTCGTGAGTGGTATGTGATCAAGCATATTAGAGATTATGTCACTTTTGGTGAATAGGGTTTATGTTCGCGTGTGATTGTTAAAGCCATGAAAATATTTATGTTAGTAGAGTTTGGATCATGCCTTGGTAAATTTAGATCTATGACTTTATTCATGATTTGGATGTTTTGTTGATCGGTGTAGAGTGTATGTTCGTGATTATGGTTAGCAATAGAAATTGTGATCATGGCCTTGTTGCCCTTAAGCTAATTAAATTAACCAATTATATTTCATTAATAAAAATGATTTACGCTATAATTTCTCCTATTAATATCGAAAACTCTAGGAAAAATGTGGATTTGGATTTTTATATAAAATAATGATATCTTAATCAAATAACTGATAACTTTCATTAAAGAAGTAAAATATATATATTTTTATATAAAATAGAATATATAGAAAATAATAATAAAGCCTTTTATATAAGTATTCATAATAGGTAAAATATTAATTTTGTAAGTCTTATATTCAAAACCACTATTAAACTTTATTTATTATCTTTCAATCGAAACCACTAAAATTTACTTACAGCTAGTTTTAGTTACCAATTATTTTCTAATAATTAATTATTAATAGATTATAATTTTACATAATACCACCTAGGATCCTTCATCAAATAAACTTTAATTTATTTATAGCAAGATTTAAACCTTCAACTTATTAATACATGTTTCCCAAAACCCTAATTATTTTAATATCAAATTAGACCTATCTTATGAACCATTTATTTATTATCTAACCTTAAAGCTTGGGGCACTAGGATTATGGTTGTAGCAAGTTGAGCTAGAATTATTTGTGGAAGTGAATTTTGGCTTGAGTTTAATTATGGCTCATGTTTAACCCAGGCGGGGTTAGGTCAGCTATTGGAGACCTTAATTTTGAGCAAGGATCAGGTAAGCTCCTGCATAAAACTTGTTTAATGTAAAATGGTTATTATGGCAAGCCAAATATCGAGTTCAGTAGGTCGCGCTGGTCCGAGCTAGCTGTTTTTAGTCAAGTGGACTGTGTGTTAACTGAATGGACAACCGGTTTTGTTTGGGTGCAGAGATAGAGAAGTATCACACCCGGTAGGCTGATCACCTACTGTTTTTCAGTCTGCACAAAGTGTGGCATTCTTACCGTTGTATGGTTATGGGGCCCAACGTGTGGTAACCCATGACCACCCTTTTGAGTGGTTGATTTACTTGTACATATATGGTTGGAAAAGCTAAAACACCACTCTAGATTTTGAATATTATCTATTGCTTGCAAGTATTTTTCTTATAAAATTCTTACACCTTGCATTCATGGACTGTTTTCACTGAACACCCAAAGCACGTACGGACTTACTGAGATTTTTATCACATCACCCTTTTTACCATGATTTCTGGTCGATCCTGCTGTGGGGATGAGTAGCTAGTGTTGTCTGCCTTGGAAGAGATTTTGTTATCTATTTTTATGTAATGCTTTGGGGAGTTGAGAGTGAATAATTTTTATTTTGGATTTGTTTTGAGTTCTTTGATTGTAATAAGTTTTAAATTTCAAGTATTATTTTTGTTCTACTATTTTGATTGTGTGACCTAGTTGTAAAGACCCATTGTCCTTGAACGGGGTGACATGTTAGTGTTGTGCCCTAGAGATAATCACTTGTACATTGTATATGACACATTTTTTTTAATAAAAGGCATTATTTATCTTACAGTTTCTTTTGTTTACTTTAAGTAATATAACTGTTCGATAAAGTCTTTAGTATAACACTGTGTTAAGGAAATCATGATAGAGATCATGATATGAGATTCCTACTACACTTGATGGTGTTAGTACTTAAATAGTCCCTAGTCATAGTATTAATGATATATGACATCATTAATGCGTTAAGACTAGCATGTGTTAGACTTCCTGTTTTGATCAAGCGGTGGTTCTCATAACTGTGAGTATCGAGATACTCAAAATTAACGCATGGATGCTTGTTAATGGAACAAGTTCATTGGATGACCTAGCTTTGAGATAATCACATGGATAACTATTTAGTGCAAGTGATATAATCTCAATATAGCAAACGTGTAAGTATCCTTAGACTTGAGATCTCCAAGGTACTTTGTCTGTTGAGCCTTGTACTTTGATTCCAATCTTCGGAGCTCGTTCGAGGGCCGCGTATGGGATGGATATTGGGTACATGGTGAGGTAAACGAAAGTAGTTGAGAGGGTCAATAAAAGATCCACCACTCCTAATAGTAGGGGCGAATATCTCACGGCCACTTGTAGGAATTACTACTCAAAAGTCCTTGGCCAAGGCAATTGTGTATTGGAAACAGTTCCAATTGATACACATCTAGAGTAGTGGCTTCCTAGTACAAGTACTATTGTATTCAAGCCAGAATTAATTCTGGAAGGAGTTGGCACAAATTCCATACTCCAAACCGAATGAGATTTTGTATGGTAAAAAGAGTTGATTGCACTGAAGTTTGTTATTGAAGGGTTCATGTCAAGCCACTTGACTTCTTGGACTCTTGGGTGGTCATGATGTGTTGCTAGATATCGCTCATGATATGGGAATATGGGTTTATCAATTGATGAATTAATAAACCAATCCTGATTAGAATTAATAGGATTAATTCTAATTAATTATGGATTATTAATCTCAAAAACATTTGGATTAATTCATGTTCGCTACCAATTGACTGGGAAACCTAATAGGTCATACACAATAGATGATTATATACTCAAGATGTTATTTGATAACATAGTGGGGTTAATTGTGAGAAAGAGAAGTTGTTGTGGACAAATTATAATTAGTTATAATTTATGGTCCAAATTGTAATTATAAGAATTTGATGTTCCCAATTACAATTAGGAAATTCTAATGGGATTAGAATCCCCTGTTTTTGGTAAGGGAATTTCGTGTATATTGGAGAATATACACACGAAAAACCTAAGCTGAAATTGGACACAAAAACCCTAGAGCAAGATACACGAAATCAGCCTCTTGTTATCTCTCTCTCATTTTCTTCTTGAAAGAAAAACCTAGCCGCCATCTTTTTCTACTAGCACAGAAATTTTGGTGCTTGAGTATTCCTCTGTGTGGATTACTATTAGAGATAATCACACACTGTGATTATAGTGGGTAGACGTTCAACTCACGTGGATGTTGATCACGAGGATTGCTGGATCACGCATCAACTTGAAGAAGAAGTTTTTGTTCTTCGGATGATCACGCAAAGGTAAAAGCTGTTACCTTTATCCTCATTATGTCTTGTTTTCCACACATAGATGGGTCCTGGGATGGTATCTCTTTTTATTTTTTGCTGCGCCGTATAGGATACGAGCCTGAGATACCCAACAGTGGTATTAGAGACATGCTATGTGTGGTCTACAGACATTGTTTTGGCATGAAAAACGGTTTCCGTGTTTGTCTTTGTTTGCTGTGAAAATCGTTTTCACTCGATTCAAAATCGTTTCGATCTTTATGAGTTGGGTCCATAGCACAATATGATTGTGTTATAGTCATAGAGTATTTAAAAAGATGCTTTCTTTGGTGCTGAAAAATTTATGCAGAAAAACGTTTTCTTGCAAAATGGATGTTGCCCTCCGTTTCATCTTAATTTTCCATTTTGATTTTGTTTAAACTAACAAATTGGTTGTTGTTTATAGCTTCAAAATAGAAAATACAGCTGAGAATTATTCTCACTAAAAATTTGCAGAAGAAGAAAGCACCAGAAATTGTTTCTGGAATTTTTTGAAAATCGCCGCTATTGTTGCAGAACACAGGCGGTGCCAGCTCCAGCCTCCAAGCCAGCGCCAGTTCCATTATATTCGCGATTTCCGAAATTCATTTTGGAAGAGAAAATTTTTTGGAAACCAAAACAGTGCCGGCGCCGGCTCCGGCTCCGGCTTCCTAACCGGCGCCGGTTCTACTCTGTTTGTGATTTCCAGGTATTCAAAAAAAAAAAAAAATTGGGAACAGAATTATGGAAGGGAAAAATCTCATTTGATGAGAACGGGACCCAAAAACTATTTTCTCAAAATTAGTTTTGAGACAAACAATTTTGTTTTTCAAAATGATGATTTTGAAAATCTAAAATTAGTGTATCTTTCAAAAATGGTGATTTTAGAATTTGTTTTATCTTTCCAAAATAGTGATTTTGGAAACATAAAAGTATATATTTATTTTGTTTAAGCATAGTCAATGGCATGGTGGATGGTTATGGACTAAAACCAATTAGATCTGTTCATACATTTTACAGTTTTGGTTTTTATGAAATAGGGCCTGCGTGTCCTACGTTCTCTAGAATTCTTTTGTAATTCTCTTCTTATCTAACTCCCCTCGAATGTAACTCGAGGTTTTCTCTCTTTAGGAAATTATGTAATTAGCTTACACAGGTTAGATAGGAGTAGAATTGTTTTACTCTGGAGATGGCAACCAAAACAAGGCGAGAAGGTAAGACCTTCTACTTAAATCTTGCATGAACACATAGGGTTAACTATATTAATTTCTTTTATGACTCAAATAAATTAATTTAGGGTAAAGTCTATAACCATACCATGTAATCACTTTATTACCATGATTATCAATTATGTGATTATTGATTATTATGCATGTCATTCAACGAAATCACTAAAAGGAAGAAATCCCTCAATTAATATTAAACCTCATTCATTCCGTTAATTTAGTAAGAACAAGAGTCATTTTTCAAGACCAGGTTATTAGGTAAACCCAAGCCTACTTGACATTGGGCATGTTCAAGCTATGGAATTAAATTCCTTTGGAAATAAATTCTTGATTAATGGGTCGGGTTTAACTAAATTCTTTGTCCCGGTTGGGCAAATTCAAGAATAAAGAAATTAAGAGGAAAAGTTGGGGTAGCCCAAAAGGCTTTAAGATAAAAATCTGGTAATCACCCAATAATCCGATAGTTACATACGATGTAATTGGTATTTGATACCTACCAATGAACTCAATGGTGGCTTGTTGGGCAAACCCAAGATTATTCTTGAGGAATTTGGATACCGGTCCACTAGGAAAGCTTCTAACGGGCTTTCCCGAATCAGTAGTGGGGGCTATTGGTTTGAGTAAAATAGTGGAGTAAAAATGTATTTAATTAAATTCCTAATAATTTGCATATCATGTGTATATACAAGTAGCTAATGCTCTCTATCTTTACATCTAGGTCACTTGCATCATGTCAACGAACTTGAACTTACGTAGCATTTTGGAAACCAACAAGTTAACCGAATCAAACTATCTCGACTGGTATAGAAATTTGAGAATCGTTCTCAAATTGAAAAAGTTACTCTACGTGCTAGATGCTCCTATTCCACTACCACCAGCCCAAGATGCTCATGCTGATGAGAATACTGTCCACAAGAGGCATAAGGAAGACAGTGATACAACATCATGTATTATGCTAGCATCCATGACTCCTGAGTTGCGAAAACAGCATGAGCATATGGATGCTCAATTGATCATTTTACATCTTCGAGAGCTGTTTAATGCCCAAGCTAGAACTGAGAGATATGAGATCTCGAAGTAACTATTTCGTTGTAAAATGGTAGAGGGTTCTTCTGTGGCCACTTATGGGCTGAAGATGCTGGGCTTGATAGAGAAGCTTGGATCTCTCGGGTTTGCAATGGATCATGACTTAAGTGTTGACTTAATTCTACAATCTTTGCCTAATAGTTTCTCACAATTTGTGATTAACTGTCAGATGAACAAGATTGAGTCCACCATTCCTAAATTGATCAATCTTCTCAAAACTGCGGAGCCCTTTATGAAGAAGGATTCCAATGAGGTTTTAATGGTAGAATCTTTCTTTTCTAAGAAGAAAGTTCAAAAGAAGAAGAAGAAGGCTACCATGAAGCTCAAAGGAGGTGTGAACAAGAAGGACATAGCTACCAAGGGCCTATGCCATCATTGTGGGAAGATAGGCCACTGGAGGCACAACTGCAAAGCCTAAATGGAGACCATCAAGGACAAGAAGCAGAAGGAGAAGCGTATAAGCAATTCTACTTCTTCTCCAGGTATGTTTATGATTGAGATAAATACTGCCTTAAGAAATGAGATATGGGTATTAGATACTCGATGTGGATCTTATTTGTGCAATAACTTGCAGGGACTAAAGAGCAGTAGAAGGATAGAGAAAGGCGACGTGGACCTACATACTGCAAATGGGGTAAAGGTTGCTGCACTTGCTGTGGAGACATACAAGCTAAACCTGCCTTCGGGATTAATTCTTGAACTGGAAAGTTGTTATTATGTACCAGTTTTAATGAAAAACATTATCTTAGTTGTGTATTTAGACTTATGTGGATTTCATTTCATATTTAAGAATAAATGTTGTTCTTTCTCATTGAATGATATTCATTATGGTTCAGCAACTTTGGTTAATAGTTTATATGTTCTAGACTTGGACAATCCAATTCTCAATAAGAAACCTAAAATAGATAACTCTAACACCTCATACTTATGGCATTGTCGTTTGGGTCATGTAAACGAAAATCGTGTTTCTAGGTTACACAAGCTCGGTGACTTAGGGTCATTTGATTATGAATCATATAGCACATGTGTGTCTTGTTTACTAGACAAAATGACTAAAACTCCTTTTCCAGGAAAAGGAGAACAGGCCAAGAAGTTATTAGAACTCATACATTCTGATGTATGTGGCCCAATGTCAATACAAGAAATAGGAGGTTATAACTATTTCATAACATTTATCGTTGATTTCTCACGATACGGGTATTTGTATTTAATAAAATACAAATCTGAAGCCTTTGAAAGGTTGAAAGACTTCAAGAATGAAATAGAGAAACAACTTGGCAAAAGTATTAAGACTCTAAGATCTGATCGAGGAGGAGAATATTTGAGTCAAGAGTTTCTGAGTTATCTTAGAGATAATAGGATATTATCTCAATAGACTGCACCACATACACCTCAACATAACAGTGTATCTGAAAAAAAGAATTGAACCCTTCTAGATATGGTACGGACCATGATGGCTTCTACAGACCTACCAAAATCGTTTTGGGGGCATGCACTAGAAACTTCTGTTTATATACTGAACAGAGTTCCGACAAAATCGGTTGATATTACCACATTTGAGATGTTCTTTGGTAAAAGTCCAAAGTTATCTCACTTGCGAGTATGGGGTTGTCATGCCTTTGTTAAAAGGCCACAGCCAGACAAACTTGAGAGTAAGTCTGACAAGTGTTTGTTTGCGGGATGTCCTTAGTACAATACTGTGTTAAGGAAATCATGATAGAGATCATGATATGAGATTCCTACTACACTGGATGGTGTTAGTACTTAAATAGTCTCTAGCCATAGTATTAATGAGATAGGACATCATTAATGCGTTAAGACTAGCATGTGTTAGACTTCCTGATTTGATTAGGCGGTGGTTCTCATAACTGTGAGTATTAAGATACTCAAAGTTAACACATGGATGCTTGTTAATGGAACAAGTTCATTAGATGACCTAGCTTTGAGATAATCACATGGATAACTATTTAGTGCCAGTGATATAATCTCAATATAGCAAACGTGCAAGTATCCTTAGACTTGAGATCTTCAAGGTACTTTGTTTTGCTGAGCCTTCTACTTTGATTCCAATCTCTGGAGCTCGATCGAGGGCCACCTATAAGATGGATATTGGGTACATGCTGAGGTAAACGAAAGTAGTTGAAAGGGTCAATAAAGGATCCACCACTCCTAATAGTAGGGGCGAATATCTCACGGCCACTTGTAGGAATTACTACTCGAAAGTCCTTGGCCAAGGCAATTGTGTACTGGAAACAGTTCCAATTGATATACATCTAGAGTAGTAGGTTCCTAGTACAAGTACTATTGTATTCGGGCCAAAATTAATTCTAGAGAGAGTTGGCACTAATTTCGTACTCCAAACCGAATGAGATTTTGTATGGTAAAAGGAGTTGATTGCACTGAAGTTTGTTATTGAAGGGTTCATGTCAAGCCACTTGACTTCCTGGACTCTTGGGTGGGCATGATGTGTTGCTAGATACTGCTCATGATATGGGAATATGGGTTTATCAATTGATGAATTAATAAACCAACCATGCTTAGAATTAATAGGATTAATTCTAATTAATTATGGATTATTAATCTAAAAAACATTTGGATTAATTCATGTTCGCTACCAATTGACTGGGAAACCTAATAGTTCACACACAATAGATGATTATATACTCAAGATGTTATTTGATAACATAGTGGGGTTAATTGTGAGAAAGAGAAGTTGTTGTGGAGAAATTATAATTAGTTATAATTTACGGTCCAAAATGTAATTATGAGAACTTGATGTTCCCAATTACAATTAGGGAATTCTATTGGGATTAGAATCTCCTGTTTTTGGTAAGGGAATTTCATGTATATTGGAGAATATACACACGAAAAACCTAAGCTGAAATTGGACACAAAAACCCTAGAGCAAGATACACAAAATCAGCCTCTTGCTCTCTCTCTCTCGTTTTCTTCTTGAAAGAAAAACCTAGCTGCCATCTTTTTCTGCAAGCATAGAAAGTTTGGTGCTTGAGTATTCCTCTGTGTGGATTACTATTAGAGATAATCACACACTGTGATTATAGTGGGTAAACGGTCAACTCACGTGGAGGTTGATCACGAGGATTGCTGGATCGCACCTTAACTTGAAGAAGAAATTTTTGTTCTTTGGACGATTACGCAAAGGTAAAAGCTAGTACCTTTACCCTCATTATGTCTTGTTTTCCACACATAGATGGGTCCTGGGATGGTATCTCGTTTTATTTTCCACTGCGCCGTATAGGATACGAGCCTGAGATACCCAACATGACATCCCCGCCCTGTTGGGCCTATTTAGCAGAGTGTTACAGGTGGTATCAGAGACTAAGTTTAGGTAATTATTGGTAGTATATGTTTTATTTATTTAAGATTAAATCTTTATCTAACCTATCTTGTTTATGTTGTAGGATGGTTAGAATGCTTAGAACCATGGGGAAAAGGCAGCAATGGCATCCGCCTATCCCTATTTACCCAAAAGACCTTCCAGCTCCCCAACCTGCTCCTCAGCCAGTTATCCCTTTGGAGGATAGTGGTGATGATAAGGTCCCGATCCATGAGCCACCCCCAATCCCAATGATAGACATAAGTTCTGATATTAAAGATGTGGTGATAGTCGTGGAGCATGTTCCCCACCCTCCTAATCTCATAATAGATTTATCAGTAGATACTGATGACCTGGGGGAGATAGATTATAAGTCTCCACCTAAGCCTTCTTTCATTCCTCCTCCTAGCCGAGCTGAGCCCGAGAAGAGTTCTAGGCAACACGAGAAAGAGCCAATGGAGGGGTTTGCTAGTGGAGTTGGGGTAGACTTTTCTAAGAACTCTGGGGGATGGTTGTATGAGGCTGATTTTGAGGATTCTGATGAAGACTAGAGGACTAAGAGTTATTTTGATCTGAATGTTTATTTATTATTTTTCGTGAACTTATATGTTGAGGATTTTTAATTCTATTTTTTGTTAGAATTTTAAATTAATGCAAATCAAGAATTGAAAAAGAATTATGAGCAATTAATTTTGAATTTATGCAAATCAAGATTTGAAAGAGAATTTATGATCAATTCTTTACACAAAACTTGCATCTGATTTCCTTTTATTTATATCCGATTGTGAATGCATGCGCAACTAAAATGATTTAGTCCTTGAATGCATACACTTATTATTTGGGGTATGGTTTAGAATGGCACCCAAGCACCCTGTAGCTTCATCAGACAGAAGAATTCCGAAAGCAGATCAAGTGGCATCGAAAGTTGAGACAACTCAGATACAATCACCCAACTAGGGTAATGGGAGTGAACTAGAGATGTGAATGGGGTCTGAAGCACCGGTTGATGTGTCAATGGGCTAAACATTCACTAAGATGGCAGAGATTCTGCAAACACTAACTGAGCGAAGTAACCCCAAGGGAGAAGATGAGGCGTTAGAGTAGTTTCTGAAGTTTCAGCCACCCGTCTTCTTGGGCGAAGCTGAGCAAGACCTAAAGGCAGATCAATGGATCAAGCATATGGAGGATATATTTGCAACGCTCCAGTACACTGAGGAGCAGAAGGTTAAGTTTGCAGCATTCCGTTTGAGAGGTCCAGCTCGGGCATGGTGGCAGCGGGTTCGAGACGATTGGGAAATGGTCGAGCGGGAATGGACGTGGTCTAACTTTGTTGAAGCCTTCAGAGCTGAGTACATCCCTCAGTGAATAGTGGAAAAGTGGGAGGACAAATTTCAGAACTTGAAGCAATGAGGCATATCAGTGGCCCAGTATGTAGCACGGTTCATCTAGCTATCGAAGTACTGCAAAAGATTGGTGGACACTAAGTAGAATAGGACTAGGCAGTTCATCAAGGGGCTGAGGCCGGAATTGAGGAGGGCGTTGGCATTTTCTCCACTGACGACGTATTCAGGGGCAGTAGACGTAGCTACCCGAACTAAAAATGAGGACCGCAGTCGGATGGTGGCAAGGCCTTTCCAACCACCAAGGCAGCCGCAAGGACACTTCCAAGGGCAGCAATCTAACAAACGCCCCGCTAACCAGCAGTGGCAGAACTAGGGAAAGAAAGCCCATACAACACCAGTTGGTCCTGCCCAGAACTTTTTGTCATGCCAGCAGTGTGGGAAAAGGGACCATATAGAGAAGAACTGTTGGTCCAAAGGAGGTGAATGTAAATGTTTTCACTGCGGCGACCCGAACCACATGCGAAACGCCTACCCCAAGTTGCACCGAGTCGGGCAAGGAAACCCTGTGCAAAACTTGAGGCCCAATAGAACTAACACCATGGGAGCATCCGGGAGTGGAGCACCGAAACCGCAAGTGAAAGCCAAGGTATTCGCTCTCAACAAAGAGGAGGTTGGGACCGATGCAGCAGTTGTGGAAGGTACGTTTACTATCCAGGGATGCTCCGTTAATGCATTGATAGATCCTTGCTCTACTCATTCCTATTTAAACAAGATTTGTGCATGTCATTTGGGTTAGGATGGAGTAGAGCTACCTTTTACTTTAGAGGTAAGAACACCTTTGGGAAAAATGGTGCAAGCGGATTGGTATATGCGGAATTCTAAAATTGATGTAGGAAGGGAAAGCCTGGAAGGAGATTTGATAGTATTAGACATTGAAGATTATAATTTGATATTGGGGATGGATTGGTTAGCCAAGCATGGGGCTAGGGTAGACTATAAGAATAAATCAGTCCAATTCATTAGACTGGGTTGTGATGTGTTAGAGTTTGATGGCAAGAAGGTAAATGAATTAAAGTATTTGATAACGGGGGCTAAGGCCCGAAAATTACTAAAGCAAGGATGTCAAGGGTACCTGACTTATGTGATAAATAAGCCGAAGGACCAGTGTACTCTAGAAGACACCGAGGTAGTGAAGGATTTCCCCGACGTGCTCCCAAC
Source organism: Voacanga thouarsii (assembly GCA_026120185.1). Lineage (NCBI taxonomy): Eukaryota > Viridiplantae > Streptophyta > Magnoliopsida > Gentianales > Apocynaceae > Voacanga > Voacanga thouarsii. The sequence continues at coordinate 449,220 of JANUWF010001030.1, forward strand.
AAAACTTACTTCTCTACCTCCCAGCCGAGAAGTGGAATTCACCATGACCTAGTTTCGAAAGCGGAACCCGTATCGCGGACCCCGTACCGGATGGCATGGGAAGAGTTGAAAGAGCTAAAGGAACAGTTAGAAAAGTTGGTGAAGCAAGGCTACATCAGACCTAGCATGTCGCCTTGGAGAGCGCCTGTGGTGTTTGTGAAGAAGAAGGACGGGACTCTGAAGCTATGTATCGACTATCAGGGTATGAACAACTTGACGATCAAGAACAAGGATCCCCTACCACTATCGACGAGCTATTCAACTAGTTGCAAGGATCCAATTGCGACTCCAAATTGGACCTAAGGCAAGGGTACTACCAAGTGCGGATAAAAGAGGAGGATATCCCCAAGATGGCCTTCAATACTAGATATGGGCATTATGAGTTCGTGGTAATGCCGTTTGGGGTGACCAATGCTCCAGCAATATTCATGGACTTGATGCACCCAGTGTTCCGACCCTATCTAGACAAATTTGTGGTGGTCTTCATCGATGACATTTTGATCTACTCCAAAAGTCCGTAGGAGCATGCGGAGCATCTGAAGCTCGTGTTGGAGAAGCTGCGGGAACACAAGCTATATGCCAAGTTTAGCAAGTGTGAATTCTCGCTAGATAGTGTAGCGTTTCTTAGCCGTGTAGTGACCAAGGAGGGAATCAAGGTAGACCCAGCAAAGGTTGAAGCGGTGTCGGACTAGAAGTAACCGGAGAACATTACCGAGATTCGAAGTTTCTTGGGATTGGCTGATTACTACAGGATATTCATCAAAGGGTTTTCAATGCTCTCATTGCCTATAACCCGATTACTGAGAAAGGATGTTCCATTTGTGTGGAGTGAGAAATGTGAGCAGAGTTTACAAGAGCTGAAGCGAAGATTGATGATAGCGCCGGTATTGAGTCTGCCAAAGGAAGATAAGCCTTATGTGCTGTATACCGATGCCTCGAAAGAAGGATTGGGAGCAGTATTGATGCAAGACCGGAAAGTGATCGCTTATGCTTCTTGAAAGTTGAGACCCTATGAAGTTAACTATCCTACACACAATTTGGAGCTGGCAGCCATTGTGTTCGTCCTAAAGAAATGGAGACACTACCTGTACGGAACTGAATATGAAGTGTTCATTGACCACAAGAGTTTGAAGTACATCTTCATGCAGAAGGATTTGAATTTGAGGCAACGAAGATGGATGAAATTCTTGGAAGAGTACCATTGTTTGATCAACTATCATCCCGAGAAGGCCAACGTTGTAGCTGACGCCCTGAGCAGAAAAGTTGGTATGGCCGAACTAAGAGTGCAGGAGATTCAAGTGGTTTAGAAAGTGTTGGACAGAAGGGTGGAAGTGCAAGAGAAGAGAATCGTTGTTAGCAACCTAAAGTTGGTACCGGATCTAAGACGAGAGATCGTGGAAGCTCAACAAAGCAACTTGAAGTTTTAGCTTTTCAAGGATAAGGAGCTCAAGCGGCCAGGTAGTGAATTCTGTCAAGACGAGGTAGTAGTTTTGCATTTTAGGGATCGGTTGTGTGTACCCGGAGAATAGCAATTGAAGGATAAAATTTTGGAGGAGGCGCACAAGAGCAAGTGCGCCATTCATCCGGGGGAGGCCAAGATGTACCAGGATCTTAAGAGGGCCTATTGGTGGCCTGGGATGAAGCGGGATATGATCAAATACGTCTCAACTTGTTTCACCTGCCAGAAAGTCAAAGCGGAGCACAAAAAGTCAGCAGGACTATTGTAACCATTACTAGTACCGGAATGGAAGTGGGAGGAGGTGACCATGGATTTTGTCATAGGACATCGTATGTCAAGGACCCAGAAAAATGCTATATGGGTAGTGGTGGATCGACTGACCAAATCGGCTCATTTCATATCGGTGAATATAATAAGCTCAATAGAAAAGTTGGCTCAGACTTATGTGCGAGAAATAGTCCGACTGCATGGAGTACCTTCGAGTATTGTGTCTGACTAAGACCTGAGGTTTACGTCTCGTTTTTAGGGTAAGTTTCAGGAAGCAATGGGGTAGAGTCTGAAGTTCAGTACGACGGCGCATCTGCAGACCCATGGGAAGTCAGAAAGGGTTATACAGATATTGGAGGATATGCTAAAGGCCTGTGTTATGGATTTCGGGGATAAGTGGATCGAATGTGTACCGTATGCAAAACTATCGTATAATTATAGCTACTAAGCTTTAATGGGGATGGCACCATATGAGGTTTTGTATGGGCGGAAGTGTTAGGTACCGCTATACTAAAGTTGGTCAAAAGATGGTCACGTAAGTAGAACTAGAGAAGTCTGTATCTAGGAGATGTTGAATAAAGTAAAGTTGATTAGGGAAAGGTTGAAGGCAGCTCAGAGTCGACAGAAGAGATATGCGGACAACCGGCGGAGAGAATTGGAGTTTCAAGTCGGGGACAACATATTTCTGATATTGACGCCGAATAGGGGAATCTTAAAGAGCGGAAAACTGAATCCGAGGTATTCGAGGCTGTTCCCGATAAAGGAAAGGATTGGACCGATAGTATACCAATTGGACTTGCCAGATGGAATGACGGGGATTTATGATCTGTTTCATGTGTCACAGCTGAAGAAGTACAATGCCGATCCCGGTCATGTCTTGAATAATGAGCCATTGGTGTTGCAACCCGATCTTTGCTATGTGGAGAAGCCCGTGTGAATATTGGACTGTAGTGTCAAAAATCTCTGGAACAAGCAGATACCGATGGTGAAAGTTCAGTGGGAGTATCATGGCACACAGGATGCCACATGGGAATCAGAAGAGTGGGTTTAGGGGAAGTATCCCCATCTGAAATAGAGGTATGCCTGAATTTCAGGACGAAATTTTCTAAGGAGGGGAGGATGTGAAGCCCCAGTTGAAACCAACCTTAGAGTAAGGGGGTTGGGATGCATATCATTTTTTCCTGCATGTATAACTATGTTATTAGATAGTTTTATGTGCTTTAGATATATGATCTATTGCTTAGATTATTATATTACATAATACCACTTAGATATGTGATTCAATTTTTATTTTTTTTTTTGGAAGGCTATATTTCGGCCTTGTATGCTTTATGGAAGAGTAGAGGTGTTGCCCTAGGGGAGACATGATGGGAATGTCCTAATCCTACTCTTGTGCCCTGCAAAAATTTCTAAGGGATTCATACCCTTCTTGATCTCTAGCTTTCCTTAATTCTTAATCAATTAGGTTGAGTAATTTATCTAAGCCATTTTGTTTCCAGAAAATTCCAGCAAGGTTCTGTGAGGTTTAGGTTTGAAAATGGCTATGAATGAGTTATCTTGGGGCAGAAAATAGGAAGGAGTTTTGGGGAGGTTCCCAAAATAATTAATCTCCATGGTTAAACCTTCAAAACTGCAACCAAGCTGTGTTCATTTCATTCATGTTGTAAACTGAAAATTTTCCAACTTCTTGTTCAGTTCAAGTGTCGAAAATTTCAGCCATCTTTTCCTCTCAAATGCTTCTAGAAAAATGTCCATTTCTCTTAGCTTGAAGACTAAAAATCCTAGCCAAAACCGAGTTTCACAAAATCTATGCAAACCAGAAAATTTTCTGGGCAACTTTCGCAACATTGGTGAACTAAAACTAAGCTGTTTCTTCCAGTTTTTCACCCAGCAACTTAACCATTTTTTCCCCCATAAAGAAGGCTGGAAACCAGCCTTAAAAAACCTCTGAATACCCCTTCAAATATTCTGCAAACTGGCTGAAAAATGGCAGCAAAATATGCCCAAAAAAATTCTAGCAAACTTGCGAACTTTGTTTAGATTTTTCCAGCTTTGCTTCTCCTTCAGCCTTGTCCGAAACCTCCACCATTTTTCTGTACAAACTCCCCTTGAATAGCCATGAACTGAGCTTCATCATCTTCCCCAGCATTCTGCTCAAAAAGCAGTCTATGGCTGCAACTAAAATAGCTCCATCAATCACTCCAATCAAGCCCTTGATTGAAGACCAAAATTTTACCAAACATATTCAGCAAGCTACCATAGAATCACCCCCCAAACAACCAGAAAATCTTTTCACCATAGCACATCACTTTTTGGCCACCATTAAGCTCCCTTGAACAACTTTCATCCCAGCAAAAACCCTAGCCACTCATCCGGCCATTGGAGCTTCCAAAAGCTTTCCTTAATCAAAGATCTTCTTACCATATTTTGTTTCTAAAATTGATTCCCTAAAATATTCTTTTTGGATTTCAAACAACCAGCTTTCCTTTTCCTCTCAAATCTGAAAATCTAATTGCCAAAAACTCTACAAGAAATTCGGCCACTCCTTCCCACAGAATTTCAGGCAGCTTCAACAAAATTCTCTCCATTCTCTTCAACCTTCAAGAACACCTACTACCCTTCTCACGCCTAAGGCCACCAAAACCACTTCAATCTTCTTCAAAAAACTCTAGATCACACCAACTCAACCCCTTGAAACCACTTCAACAATTTTTAACATCAAATACAAAAATCAAAGTCCCTCTTTTGGATTGAAAAAACCAATATTTTCGTGAAGGCTCAAGAACACTTTCAAGGTGAGCATAATCATTCATCTCCATCTTCACTCATCTTCAACTCCTAATAAATATATGTATATATAAACACACTAATGAACTCTCTTTCTCTCTCTTTTTCTCTCTCTCTCTCTCTCTCTCTCGGCCAAATGGTTGCTTCAACCATGACCATATTTTATCCTTCTCTCTTGACGGATCAAGTCTCCTAAGAGTAAGGATTCATTCAAAACTACTCCAATGTAGTCATCAATCAAGTAAGCCTCTTCAACCTTCTCTTTGAATTCTAGATTCATGTTCGTAGGATGTTATTGGAAGGAGATGGATTGTGATTAGGGTTCGAACATGTATTGTTCTGATGGAGTTGAGATTGAAGCATGAATAAATATGTGTATATGATGGAGATGGGATTGATGCATGAGTTGATTGCCTTGGTAGAATTTTATGGTTTTTAGGACTTGTTGTATGTCTTCATGTCGTGAGTGGTATGTGATCAAGCATGTTAGAGATTACGTCACCTTTGGTGAATAGGATTTATGTTCGCGTGTGATTGTTAAAGACATGAAAATGTTTACGTTAGTAGAGTTTGGATCATGCCTTGGTAAATTTACATCTACGCTTTTATTCATGATTTGGATGTTTTGTTGATTGGTGTAGAGTGTATGTTCGTGATTATGGTTAGCAATAGAAATTGTGATCATGGCCTTGTTGTCCTTAAGCTAATTAAATTAACCAATTATATTTCATTAATAAAAATTATTTACGGTATAATTTCTCCTAGCAATATCGAAAACTCTAGGAAAAATGTGGATTTGGATTTTTGTATAAAATAATGATATCTTAATCAAATAACTGATAACATTCATTAAAGAAGTAAAATATATATATTTTATATAAAATAGAATATATAGAAAATAATAATAAAGCCTTTTATATAAGTATTCATAATAGGTAAAATATTAATTTTGTAAGTCTTATATTCAAAACCACTATTAATTTTTTTTTTTATTATCTTTCAATCGAAACCACTAAAATTTATTTACAACTAGTTTTAGTTACCAATTATTTTCTAACAAATAATTATTAATAGATTATTATATTACATAATACCACCTAGGACCATTCATCAAATAAACTCTAATTTATTTATAGCAAGATTTAAACCATTAACTTATTAGTACCTATTTCCTAAAACCCTAATTATTTTAATTTCAAACTATACCTATCTTATGAACTATTTATTTATTATCTAACCTTAAATCTTAGAACACTAGGATTATGGTTGTAGCAAGTTGAGCTAGAATTATTTGTGGAAGTGAATTTTGGCTTGAGTTTAATTATGGCTCATGTTTAACCTAGGCGAGGTTAGGTCAGTTGTTGGAGACCTTTATTTTGAGCAAGGATCAGGTAAGCTCCTACATAAAACTTGTTTAATGTAAAATGGTTATTATGGCAAGCTAAATGTCGAGTGCGTGGACACTCACTTCTGTAAAGGCAATTGAGGATTGACTCCTTACTCATTTCAGTCAAACAAATTATTTGAAAATCAATAAGAAATTTTACACAAACCGTAAACTCTTTCTAAAACCAACTTTGTCCTAAACTTTGGAAATCCTTAATTGCCTTTTTCAAGTGCATTTATGTTTTATTCAATTTCTCCCAAGTGTGGAGCTATGTTTTATATAGTTTTCCCCAACGTGAGATAAATTACGTTGAGTACTCAATGAGGGTTGACTACTAGGACTAGTCTTTGACGGGCTAGGGTAAGTCTCCCAGTAGGTGTCCACCTCTGAGGGGTAAGTCCTTCCCTGATAAGATGTCAGTTCAGTAGGTCGCGCTGGTCCGAGCTTGCAGTTTTCAGTCAAGCGGACTGTGTGTTACCGGAATAGACAACCGGTTTTGTTTGGGTGTAGAGATGGAGGAGTATCTCACTCGGTAGACCAATCACCTACTATTTGTCAGTCTACACAAAGTGTGGCATTCTGTCCGTTGTATGGTTATGGGGCCTAACGTGTGGTAACCCATGACCACCATTTTGAGTGGTTGATTTATGTGTACATGTATGGTTAGAAAAGCTAAAACACCACTCTTAGTTTTGACTATTGTCTATTGCTTGCCAATTTTTTTCTTATGAAATTCTTACACCTTGCATTCATAGACTATTTTCACTGAACACCCAAAGCACACATGGACACTTACTGAGATTTTTATCTCATCACCCTTTTTACCATGAGTTCAGATCGATCTTACTGTGGGGATGAGTAGCTAGTGTTGTCTGCCTTGGAAGAGATTTTGTTATCTAATTTTATGTAATGCTTTGGGGAGTTGAGAGTGAATAATTTATATTCTGGATTTGTTTTGAATTCCTGGATTGTAATATGTTTTAAGTTTAAAGTATTGCTTTTATTCTATTATTTTGATTGTATGACCTAGTTACAAAGACCCCTTGTCCTTGGACGGGGCGATATCTCCAGCCCTGTTGGGCCTAGGTAGCGGGGTGTTACAACTTCTATCTTTACCTCAATTAAGTCCATGGTCTGTCGTACTCCTTCAGTATCCCAAGCATCTTGTACATTTGGTTTTCTCCTTAAAATTTCCTAATAAAGGGGTGATTGACACTTTCTTCTATATAGGACTTCAAATAGGGCCATCCCAATTGTCTATTGATGACTATTGTTATATGGAAATTCTGCATATATAAAATTGTCAACCTATTTTGTTCTAAAATCAAACACACACGCCTGTAACATGTCCTCCAAGATTCAAATCACTCGTTCTATCTGTCCATCTATTTGCAGGTGTTCAATAGTATTGAATTTCATTGTAGTCTTGTAGAGCTGTTGTAAATTTCCCCACAATTGTGAAGTAAATCTCGGATCACGATCCAACACGATGCTAGAAGGCATTCCATATAGCCTTATTACTTCCTCCATGTATTTCTTGCTAAAATTGTTCAAAGAATCCTATTTATTGATAACGATAAAGTGAGCAGACTTAGTTAATCGATCTACAATAACCCAAATAGTATCTCTTTGTCACACTATCAAATTAACCAGTTATGAAGTTCGTAGTAATCTCATCCCACTTCCATTATGGTGTAGGCAATGATTGTAGTAATTCTATAGGTCATTGATACTCAGACTTTACTTTTAGAAAAGTGAGGCATTGAGCCACAAATTTTGCAATATCCTTTTTCATTCTGATCCACCAATAGTATTCATGATACATCTTAATTGCTTCAGGGTGGATTATATATTTGCTTCGATATGCCTCGGGTAAAATATTCTATTTTATTGCAGCTTGTCTTGGGGTATAATATCGGCCTTGGAAGCGATGAATTTCGGCATCATCCTCTTGAAAGTCACTCTTCTTCTTCTCTTCACCTTTCGTCGCAATCTTTTGTAATACTTCATCTTTCTCTTAGGCTTCCTTCAATTGTTGCAGAAAGATTAGTTGAATTGAAATATTACTCATCACTATTCATCATTCGATAACAAATGTTTCTAACTCTAAGGTTTGCACCATTCAATATATTAATAATTCTACCTTTCTACAGAGTGCATCGCTACCACATTTGCTTTCCCGAGGTGGTACTTAACTAGACATCGGAACTCCTCTAAAAATTCCATCCATCTCTCCTGGTACATGTTCAAGTCCTTCTGGGTGAAATATACTTTAGACTTTTGTGATCAGTGAAAACTTCAAATTTAGCAGCATATAGATAGTGTCTCCACTTTTTTAAAGCAAAAACAATTCCTGCTAATTTTAAGTCATGCGTGGGATATTTTTCCTTTAGAGGTTTCAACTTCCTTGATATATAGGCTAGCACTCTTTTCTCCTGCATCAACACTCCTCCTAAACCCTTAGAAGTATTGGTATAAATTTCGTAGCATTTATCAATCATCGGTAAAGCTAGAACTGGAGCAGTATTCAGTCTTTGTTTTAATTCCCAAAATCTTTTTTCACATTTCTTTGACCAAACATAGGGTACTTTCTTTTTAGATAGCTAGGTCAAGTGACGTGATTTTAGAAAATCTCTTAATGAACCTTCTATAATATCCAGTCAACCCTAAAAAGCTTCACTCCTCTGTCAGATTCTCCGGGCGTTTCCAATTGGCTACTACCGTATCCTTCACAAGGTCCATTATGATTCCTTCTTTTCATATAGCATTCCCCAGAAATGTTATTTCGTCCAACCAAAATTTACATCTCCTAAATTTGGCATATAGCTTAGCCTCTCATAGTTTCTCAAGTAATTTCCAAAGATGTGCTTCGTGTTCTAGAGGATGTGGTGAATATAGCACGATGTCATCAATAAAGACAATAGTAAAGCTATCTAAATATGGTTGGAATACTCAGTGCATCAAGTTTATAAAGGTAGCAGGAGTGTTTATAACATCAAAAAGCATCACTACAAACTCATAGTGCCTATATTGTATATTAAATACGGTTTTTAGAATGTCTTCCTCTTGAATTCTAACCTGATAATATCCCTGTCTTAAGTCTAATTTAGAAAAGCATCCTACTCTGTATAATTGATCAAATGCTTCATCGATCATGGGCAGTGGGTATTTATTTTTCACAGTCACCATGTTTAAGCAGCCCTAGTCTATACATATTCTCAGCATTCCATCATTCTTCATAAAAAACAACATAGGTACTCCCCAAGGAGATGTACTGGATCAAATAACTTCTTATTTTAATTATTCTTGCAATTGCCTATTGAGTTCCTTCAATTCCGTCAGTGCCATCCAAGGTGTCCTAGAGATAGCTATTAGCACCAAGTCAATGGTGAACTCCACTTTTCTCTCCCGAGGTAATTCCTTCACTCGTAAGGAAATTTTCTAAATACTCACAAACCACCGAAATATCTTCAGATTTTTTCGTTTCACTTGGTTTATTCATAAGATAAGCCAGATGCCCAAAACATCCTTTTGAAATTAATTTCCACGCCTTGATTCCTAATATTAGGGAATTACTTCTCTTCACCAAATCCCCCATGAATTCTAACAAACCTTTCTAGGTTTACAAAATTGCACTATCTTATTTCTACAATCAACTCGAGCAAGGTATTAAGATAACTACTCAATTCCTAAGATTGCATCATAATCCTTAATGGGCAGACATATCAAGTTCTTTTTAAGACCCTATCACTAACCATAATTTCACATTCAAAAAAATATATTTTATCACTACTCATCTATTTTCCCAATGGGGTGCTAACAATTATTTCATAAGAAACTTCCTCACTTTTCACCCCCCACAGTTTCAAGAAAAGATGTTGTAATAAAAGAAGTCCTAGAATTGGGATCTATTAAAATCTTAGCTTTTTTTTACTGAAAATAGAAACCTTACCTTACACAACATTAATAGTGTTAGAATCTACCTTGTCCAGAGCAACCACTCGTGTATTTATTTGCTGTTTATTCGATCCCGATCTAGATGCAGAAAGTTGACCTCGATTTCCCTTCATTGGTCCTAGTCTCTGCCTTGTATAACCTCCTATTGGGTTGGTCTATCTAGTTGATCATCTAGGGCGTGGGGAATTAAAACTTTTATGGCCTTCCTTCCTGAAATTATTGTAGTATGGATCATGGCCTTTGAAACAAAACCAGAACAATGAAATTGTAGACAGTTAGCGTAGTGGAAGGCATTATACCTTTACATTTTCGAAACGCTGGTTGCTTAGGCTGTGTTGGAGCCGATTGAACAGGCACTGGATCAGTCGTGGAAGCCTCTTGGTGAACAAGTAATGGGTGTAATGCTATGATATCCAATGAATGACCTTCCAATCTCCAACTCCTTCTAGGTATCAATACTGTGCTCTAATCTTCCAAAATAAATCTTCTGCCCAAATCCAATCGATGAAAGTTGTATGTGTTGGGGTATCTCACACATATCATATATGGCGTAACAGAAATATAAGAACGAGATACCAACCCAGTATTCGTATACGTGTGAAAAACAAGACATAAAGAGAACAAAGGTAACAGCTTTACCTTTCTTTTAGCATCAAAAAAATAAAATTTTCCTTCTTCAAGTCGAGGCGCGATGCAGCAATCCTCGTGATTAAACACCACAAAAGTTAAATGTCCAACCACTATAATCACAGTGTGTGATTATCTCTAATAGAAATCCACACGGGGGATCACACTCAAGCACCAAGATTTTTCTGTGCTAGCAGAAACCAAGATGGCGGCCAAGGTATGATAAAGATCAACGAGAGAGAAAAAGAGAAGAGGAGGAGATCGTGTATCCCCTAGGGTTTTTTTCCAAAAATTTCGTGTGTTCTCAAGCTAGAAAGAATCGTGCATATATCCCATATATTACATGAAAATATCTTGCGGAAAATACTCCATCTAAGAATTCTAAAACAGTTAGAATTCCCTAATTGTAATTAGAAATATTAAGTTCTCACAATTACAATTTGGACCATAAATTATAACTAATTATTATTTGGCCACAACAACTTCTCTTTCTCACAATTAACCCCAATATGTTATCAAATAACATATTGAGTATATAATCCTCTATTGTGTGTGACCTATTAGGTTTCCCAAGCAATTGGCAGCGAACATGAATTAATCCAAATATCTTTGAGATTAATAATTCATAATTAATTAGAATTAATCATATCAATTCTAATCAGGATTGGTTTATTAATTCATCAATTAATAAACCTATATTCCCAGATCATGAACAGTATCTAGCAACAGATCATGACTACGCAAGACTCTAGGAAGTCAAATGGCCTGACATAAACCGTTCAATAACAAACTATAGTGCAATTAACTTATTTCACCAAACACTATCTCATTCGGTTTGTAGTACGGAATTAGTGCCAACTCCCTCCAGAATATATCAATTCTGGCCCAAATATAATAGTACTTGTACCAGAAACCCACTACCCTAGACGTGTATCATTTGAAACTATTTCCAATACACAATCGCCTTGGCCAAGGACTTCTCAAGTAGTAATTCCTAAAAATGGCCGTGAGATATTCGCCCCTACTATTAGGAGTAGTGAATCCTTTATTGACCCTCTAAACTACTTTCATTTACCTCACAATGTACCCAATATCCATCTAATAGGCGGCCCTCAATCTGGCTCTAGAGATTGGAATTAAAGCACAATACTCAACAAACAAAGTACCTTAGAGATCTCAAGTCTAAGGATACTTGCATGTTTGCAATATTGAGATTATATCACTGGCAATAAATAGTTATCCATATGATTATCTCATAGCTAGGGCATCTAATGAACTTATTCCATTAACAAACATCCACGTGTTAACTTTGAGTATCTCAATACTCATGGATATGAGAACCACCACATGATCAAATCAGCGAGTCTAACACATGCTAGTCTTAACGCATTAATAATGTCCTATCTCATTAATACTACAACTAGGGATTATTTAAGTACTAACACTATACAGTGTAGTAGGAATCTTGTAACACACCACAACAACGTACCATAAAAGGGCGGGGATGTCGCCCCATCCCGTAGGACAAGGGGACTTTAGAACGAGGTATAAAATATAAAGGCAATCTCCAAAAGGATTAACTTAGATAAATAAAGAAATACTCTTATTACATCAGGCTCAACTTGGAGCAAAACGGAATAAAATAAAATATTGTTTAAAAGAATAAGCAACAAATGTCTCCTAGAACGGATAGAGAAAATAGCAAAAGATCCAACTATTACATGCCCCGCTGACTCAGCACAGTCTATCCCCTGAAAACATGATGTAAAACGGTGTGAGAATAAATCTCACTAACTCCTGTGTGTGCACATGGTGTTTTGAATAGTACGTGTATGCAAAGTGTAAAACATTTGTAGAAATAATTTGGCAAGTCATAACAATCTCTTTTCGCAAGGAGTGTGTTTTTCTCATTGTCACACTTTGTACGAAATAAATCTTCCACTCGGATAAAAGTCATGTCACCACACGTTGGGCTCCATGGGAATAAATTGGCCAATGCACCACACTTTGTGCACCTTGTCCGGACCAGATTACCACACGTTGGGCGTTTTGATCAAGGTGAGTGTACAGCCCACCGGGTGAGATACTCCTCCATCTCTATACCCAACAAAACCATCCGGGTGTCCATGCCGGGAATATAAATACCATACCAAGTACACATGCTAGCTCGGACTGGCTTGAGTAACCAACACTGTCGCCTTTTCAAGCAGAGTTCATCTTCTGGAGGTGGCCTCCTGCCAGAAGACTTACGCTAGCCCTCCAAGACTAGTATTGTTAGCCTACCCTTATTGAGTACTCAACGAACAAATCCGTCAATTCCTGATTCAAAATATTTCCAAACCTTCGCTTTGTGAAATGTGGTTTCCTTTGAAAGAGATTTCTAAAAATTTAAGGAAAAGAATAGTTTTCTTGCTAAAATCGTTAGTTTGACAAAACCGTTTAAAGAATAAATATCCACGTTTACAACCCAAGCAAACATAGTTTAACAATAGCTTTACAAAGCTTCACAACATGGACTTGCCATCACAACATTTAACAAAAAAAATTATAAAAGGACTTACCATCACAACGTTTAATGAAAGAGTTTATGCAAGGACTTACTTCATATGCCTCAGATAAATACGATAAATTCACAGCTGGCTTTCCTCAATTATCCTCATGATCTAAACCATATAATATCATGATCAGGGTCTCAATTAATTCAAACATGCTCTAATCCCATTTATTTTCATAACAATTCGCAATCTCCTATTTAATTCCAAGTAAACGATTCAATCCCCAAAGAGCATATACTACGACCACATGTTTATCTCGCTAATAAACACCATTAAACTTTACTTTCGGCATCATGGGAGGGAATTCCCGTACCTTGCAACTACTGAGTAATGATGTCTCGATGCTCCTATGGTGATCGTCCCGAGTTCGCGTGAGAAGAAGAGAAAAGCTCCCTCCTTTGCTCCTCTTGACCGAAAATTAAAGAAGAAAAGGAAATCAGCCTCTCTAGGGCATGATTTAAGGGTAGAAGAAAGAGAAAAGAATCATTAGAGAAAACAGCATCAAGGGGTTGAAAGGATTTGTGCTTACCTTAAGGTGTGTTCGATTTTTGGCTTAGAATAGCTCTTGTGTTTTCGAAAATTTTGCAGAGAGATGTTGCTGAAATTTTCGTGTAGAATGGAGAGGGTAGACGGTTGCTATGATTTAGAGTTGGAGAAGATTGGTTTAGGGTTAGATGGTGATGTTTAGATGGACTCCTAATGGCTTTAGGTTGCATGGACAGCAAAGGCGAAATTTCAGCTTGTTGCGTGTCTCCTTGCTACCGATTTTATGGGAGTTTAATGGAGAAAAAGATTCTACAATTTTGCTCCTTTGTGCTGGCCTAAATACTGCTCAAGGGAAGGGCTGAATGTGTTCAGAATTTTGGGCCAAACAAGGAAGAGTTTGAGTGAGTTTTGATGACTGAAAAATCCTGTGCAAGTGCTGTGAAAATTCTGTGCAAGAGTAACAAGGTTTGGACTGTTTTGGCTGCTGTAATTCTACCGAAATTTCCGAAGGAAATTTGATGGTTTTGGGTGCTGAAAATAGCTTGATCAGCTGGGGTTTTTCAGTGGGTTATGTGTGCAGAATTTCGGTTGGAGTAGGAGTTCAAAGCTGGCCGAAATTCCTGCACAAAGCTGACCGAATTTTCTGTGTACAAGCTGGACGAATTTCAGTGTTTTTGTGTGAATAAAATTCTGGTTTTATGCAGCTAAGGTACCCTGAATTGATGAGGAATATTTAGGTGTTTTGAGCTAGGATTTACAGAGTTGGATTGTAGCAAAGAAGCTGGAATTTTCGGACAGCTTGTGGTGACACAAGGCTGCCGAAATTCAGCTAGGAAAAGGAAGAAAATCCTAATTGAATTTGGATTGAAAAAAAATATGTTTTTATCAAGGATTTGGATAGGATTTCCTCTAGTCCTAGAAGAGTTTGGATTGAGCTACAAGTCCTCCAAGAAGTGGCGGCACTTGCTGGAATTTTTTTCCAGATTTTTAGCTAACATTCTAGGATTGAAATCAACAAGATTTCCTACTAGGAAAAGGATTCATTAATTCCACCTATCCATGGCAACATCTATCTAACTAAAATCAAGCTAATATTTTAATTACTAGCTAGGGTTTTTTCGAAAATCCTAAGGAACACAAGCTGAAAATTAAAGGTGAACTTTATTCACATCAAAGTCCTTGAATTTAGGAAATAAATATAGAGACTTATTTCCTTGGAGTAAAAATACTAAAATTTCTCTAGGATAGCTAGATTTTTTTTCGGCCAAGATAAGAAATGGTCTAAAGAAAAGAATTTCAAGAAGAGAAACTAACTTCACAAAAGGTAGGATTCGAACTCGGGTCACCAAAGGAAATCACCAACCTCCCCGCTATTCCAAAACAACTCCAATGCTAATTTTTCTACAAGAAGTTCTTACCACCCCAATACTCATCCTTCCAAATCTTCGACCAAACCTCCCTTAACCAAGTCTTTAAAAACATAACTATTTCACATCAATTAATTCAAATGCAAGAGCAACGGAAAAATTCACATGCATCCATGCAAATAATATTATTCTAGGTACCACATAAAATGCAAGATGCTATGCAATGCATGACTTTTCCCCATAGTCAAAGGTGGTTTTGGGCGGGGTATTACATCCCCTCCCCCTTAAGAGAATTTAGTCCCGAAATTCAAATTTCATACCCTTTGAGCATACCTGGATACTTCCATCTTAACCATTACTCTGTTTCCCACGTTGCATCCTGTGCTCCATGATGATCCCAAAGTATCTTCACCATGGGTATCTGCTTGTTTCGGAGCATCTTAATACTCCGCTCTAAGATCTTAACGGGTCTCTCCACATAACTCAGATTGGATTGCAACTCCAACGGTTCCTCATTGAGTACATGATTTGGATCGGGATTGTACCTTTTCAACTGAGAGACATGGAATACGTCATGCATCCCGGTTAGGCCATCAAGTAGATCCAGTCGGTAGGCAACTGGTCCAATTTTCTCCAATATTGGGAATGGTCCCAAGTACCTAGTACAGAACTTCCCTCCCCTCGGATGCTTCAGGATTCCTCTACTAGGAGTCAACTTCAAGATTGCACGGTCACCTACTTGGAACTCCAATTCCCTCCTCCTAGTGTCTGCATAACTTTTCTGTCTGCTTTGCGCTGCCCTTAGCCTTTCGTGAATTAACTTAATCTTGTCCGTCATCTCCTGAATGCATACTTCACCAGTCTTTTTAACGCTCCCTTCTTCTGTCCATCCCCGGTATATCGGTACTTGGCATTTTCGCCCAAACAGTGCTTCCTACGGCGCCATTCCGATCGACGCCTGATAGCTGTTATTATATGCTAACTCCGCATGCAGTAAAGACTCAATCCACTTATCTCCAAAGTCCAAGATACATGCTCGGAGCATGTCTTCCAGTATCTGAATGACTCTTTCGGATTGACCGTCTGTTTGCGGATGAGCAGAGGTGCTGAATTTCTGGGTCGTGCCTAAGGACTCCTGGAACTTACCCCAGAACCTTGAAGTGAATCTAGGGTCCCTATCCGATACAATGCTCGACGGTACACCATGCAACCTTACAATTTCTCGGGTATATGTCTGAGCCAACTTTTCCATCGAGTCCCTTACGTTGACCGGTATGAAGTGCGCTGTCTTGGTCAATCGGTCCACTACCACCCAGATCGCATCTTTGTGTGACTTGGTCATCGGAAGGCCAGTCACAAAGTCCATGGTCACCTCTTCCCATTTCCACTCGGGAATCGGTAACGGTTGCAGTAACCTTGCAGACTTCTTATGCTCCATCTTAACCTTCTGGCATGTCAGGCAGGTTGACACATGCTGAACTACATCCCTCTTCATTCCAGCCCACCAATATTTCCTCTTCAAGTCTTGGTACATCTTTACCTCCCCAGGGTGTATGGTGTATTTGCTCTTATGCGCTTCCTACAGTATCCTCTTCCTTAAGTCTTGGATGTCCGGTACGCAAATCCGGTCCCAAAAGTATAATACTCCTTTCTCGTCAGTCCGGAAATCGCTTCCTCCTCTCGCGATCTCTTTCTCCCTGAAAGTTTGAAATCCTGTGCTGCCCTGCTGACTTGATACAATTTCCTGGTCCAGATCGGGTTTCAGGGTCAGGTTGCTCACACTAGATCTTCCTCTCTTGCACTTGCGCCTCTTTCTCCAGGATATCCTGGACTGCCGACACCTCCTGTATTCTCAAGTGTGCCATTTTCACCTTCCGACTTAGAGCATCTACTACGACATTCACTTTACCCGGATGATAGTTAATGGGGTACTTATACTCTTCCAGGAACTCCATCCACCTACGCTGCCGGAGATTCAAGTCCTTTTGTGTGAAAACCTCGTATTGTGCACCATACAAGTAATATCGCCATTTCTTCAAGGCGAACACTATAGCTGCTAACTCTAGGTTATGTGTGGGATAATTAACTTCATGCGGCTTTAGCTTCCTAGATGCATAGGCTATGACCTTCCCTTCCTGCATTAGTACAGCTCCTAGTTCTTCCTTGGATGCATCTATATAGAGTGCATAGGGCTTATCAGCCTCGAGCAGGCTCAATACGGGTGCTGAAATCAACTTCCTCTTAAGTTCTTGGAAGCTCTTCCCGCACTTCTCACTCCAAGCAAAAACGACATCTTTCTTCAACAGTCGTGTCATCGGTGAAGCTAAAGTGGAGAAATTTTTAATGAAACGCCGATAGTACCCGGCCAACCCAAGGAAACTTCGTATCTCGGTAATGTTCTCCGGTTGTTTCCAATTAGCTACGGCTTCTACCTTAGTAGGGTCCACCTTCATCCCCTCCTTGGATATCACGTGACCAAGGAAAGACACTGAGCTCAGCCAAAACTCACACTTACTGAACTTAGCGTAAAGCTTGAATTCCCTCAGCTTCTCTAGGACCAACTTTAAGTGCTCCGCATGGTCCTCCGGATTTTTGGAGTAGATCAAAATGTCATCGATTAATATGACCACGAACTTGTCCAAATAAGGTTGAAAAATACGATGCATCAAATCCATGAATACTGCCGGTACGTTGGTTACACCGAACGGCATTACTACAAATTCGTAATGGCTACACCGCGTGTTGAATGCAGTCTTAGGAATGTCTTCTTCTTTGATCCTCACCTGATAGTATCCTTGCCGTAGGTCCAATTTCGAAAAATAAGTAGCGCCTTGCAATTGATCACACAACTCATCGATCAAGGGTAGAGGGTATTTATTCTTGATCGTTAGATTGTTCAGTCCCCGATAATCGATACATAGCCTCAGGGTTCCATCTTTCTTCTTGACAAACAACACCGGGTCTCCCCACGGTGACGTACTCGGCCGAATGTAACCTTGCCTTAGTAGTTCTTTCAATTGCTCCTTCAACTCCTTCAACTCTATCGGTGACATCCGGTAGGGGGTTCTGGATACTGGTTCTGCTCTGGGAATCAGATCCACGATGAACTCAACTTCCCGTTCAGGGGGTAGGGAAGTGAACTCCGTAGGGAACACATCCGAAAAGTCTTTCACTACCTCTGTCCTTTCCAAGGTACACTGGTCTTTCGGTTTGTTTAGGAGATACGCCAAATATCCCGTACATCCTTTCCTGAGTAACTTCCGGGCTTTAGCTCCAGCAATAAGGAATTTCAATTCCTTCGTTCACTTGCCATTGAATTCAATTACATCCCGTCCAGGTCTCACAAACCGCGGAGTCTTGACCTTGCAGTCCACACGGGCTCCGTGTTTCAACAACCAGTCCATGCCCAAGATCAAGTTATAACCGTCCATGGCCAGGATTATAAGGTCGGCCTCCAGAATCTCCTTCCCAACCTCAACTCCACAACTTCCCATTTTCTTGCTTGCTTCCACCACCTTTCCCAAGGGGGAACTAACTATTAGGGTATAAGGTAGCTCATTTCCTTCCTAGCCCAGACGTGAAGCACATACTTTACTTATATAAGAGTGTGTAGATCCTGGATCTATCAGAACATTAATAAGACAATTTTGGATAGCAAGGTTACCTTCGATCACGGCGGCGTCCCCTCCGACTTCTTCTCGGTTCAGGGCAAAAACTTTGGCCTTCACCTGGGGCTTCAGGCCTCCTGCTCCGGCTGGTCCAGCAGCGGCACCTCTATTACCTCCCATTGGCTGGGTCAGCGCGGTTTGCTCAATCCTTAAAGGTTTGGGGCAGACGTTCCTCAGATGTCCTGGGTCTCCGCAGTTGAAACACCTTCTCACACCCCCGCTACCCCAGCAGTTTCTCTCGTTGTGGCCTCGCTTCCCACACAGTCGGCAGTTCAGGCTGCCTTGCATTGATCCGGCTACAGGCACTCGAGGCTGCTTACCCTGATTTCCCCACGGCATAGAACCCGCAGGTCGCTTATTGCCTGAAGGCCTCATAGGTGGACGACTTGGTTGGAAGGGTCGGTTCACCAGTCGGTGCCGATCTTCATTCTCCATCCGGGAAGCTGCGTCCACTGCGGCGGTGTACGACGTTGGCGGTGATGGAGCCAACGCCTTCCTCAAATCTGGCCTTAGCCCCTTCACTAATTGCCGGGTGCATTTCTGCTCCGTGTCTACCAAGCACTTACAGTACTTGGACAACTACATGAATCGGGCTGCGTACTGGGCCACGGTCATGCCTCCCTGCCTGCGGGTCTAGAATTCGTCCTCCCTCTTCTCAGCCACCCATCGAGGAATGTACTCAGCCCGGAAAGCTTCCATAAAATCGTCCTAGGTCCACTCCTGCTCCTCCTTGTCCCAATCACCCCGTACTCGCTGCCACCATGCCTGAGACGGTCCCCTTAGCCGAAAAGCAGCAAACTTCACCATCCTCTCTTCCGAGTACAGCAGAGTAGTGAAAATGTCCTCCATCTGCTCAATTCATTACTCGACTTTCTCATCCTGTTCCACCTCCCCCTGGAATGTGGGAGGCTGGAACTTCAGGAAACGCTCCAAAGCCTCATCCTCTCCCCACGGTGGTTTCCTAGCCACCTTATCCACCCTTTCGGTCAGGTTCTGTAGGATCGAGGCCATCTTATCGAAGGCCCGACCCATGGTCACATCCCGTGACCTCTCCGAAGCTATCTCCTACTCTCCTGGCAGGTGCTCTTCCACATCAGGGGTGGAACGACGCATCTGTTCAAACTCCGGGGTAGAGGATGCACTCTCCTGCACCGTTCTGCCATGCACAACTGTTCGGCGTCTTGGTGCCATCTTAATCACATTCACTCAGGGTCAGTTAGTTATCAAGGGGGAAAAGAATATGCTTAGGTGCATGATCAGTTTATAGTAATGTACTCATCTAAAAGAGAATGTGATGATAACGTGCAGAGATAAATCAAGTAATAAATGAAACTCATGCTTGTCATATAAACCATTCTTTGCAGAAAAGAAGGGTCATCTCATACGATACCCTTTTTATTTAAAATAATAGATAGGCCCTATGAGCCACATGCTCCCTTAGGAAAAAGATAAACAAGCAAAAGTATGTAAATTCCAGAGAAAGAAAGAGTAAAAGCTGCTGGTCTTCTATGTTCGACTTTCCCTAGTTTCAACATAGGTATCGGAGTCGTCAGAGGCCAGTTCTACCAGCCACCCCATGGAACTATCGGGTCTCCCTACGTAGTTCTTCGCAAAACCAACGCTCCCACTTGGCTGCCCTGACTCACCCTCTCGGCATCTCTTGGCTCTCATGGCCGACTCATAGAGTTCGTCCAATGCTAATCTAACTATACCCTTAGGCGCAGACCTCTCACTCCCGAAGTAAGATGGATCAACCAACCCCTTTCTCCTTAGCATGGCATCTACACCCAGTCCATATCGAGTCCACACCCTTAGGACTCCCTTCTAGCTTCCTCTTTCCCTTATCTACCCCTCCCAGAACTAACTGCCTACCGTCTCTCTCTCCCGGGACAACCTCCATTACCTCCTCGTCCTCTCTTTCTACCCCAACCATCTCTCCCTCGTTCTCATCGTCTCCCTCATTCCCTAGCTCGTCTACCTCTCCCTTACTCAACTCCGCCGTCTCCTCATCTCCCTCATCTTCCCCTAGACTCTCCTCAACCTCTATCTCTGTCTCAACCACCGAGTCATCTAACACTGACGGCTCACACTCTCTCTCCGAATCAAACGCGGGTGGATCGGCTACGGGTAGTGGGGCAGGTGGATTCCCGCAGCCAGCAGGCCAATCTCTTACAACCGATACAACTCTTTTGACCATCCTATAAACAAAAGATAAAAATTAGCACCAGGTCTGAATACTTAAGAAAATAGAACCCCACAAGTCAAGTAATTGCCTAAACCATGTCTCTGATACCACTTGTAACACCCCACGACTACGTACCCTAAAAGGGCGGGGATGTCGCCCCGTCCTATACGACAAAGGGTCTTTAGAATGAGGTATAAAATATAAAGGCAATCTCCAAAATGATCAACTTAGATAAATAAACAAATACTCTTATTACATCAGGCTCAACTTGGAGCAAAATGGAATAAAACAAAATAATGTTTAGAAGCATAAGAAACAAATGTCTCCAAGAATAGATAGAGAAAATAGCAAAACCTCCAACTATTACATGCCCCGCTGACTCAGCACAGTCTATCCCCTGAAAACATGATATAAAACGGTGTGAGAATAAATCTCAGTAAGTCCTGTGTGTGCACATGGTGTTTTGAATAGTACGTGTATGCAAAGTTTAAAACATTTGTAGAAATAATTTGGCAAGTCATAACAATCTCTTTTCGCAAGGAGTGGGTTATTCTCATTGTCACACTTTGTACAAAATAAATCCTCCACTCGGATAAAAGTCATGTCACCACACGTTAGGCTCCATGGGAACAAATTGGCCAAGGCACCACACTTTGTGCACCTTGTCCGGACCAGATTACCACACGTTGGGCGTTCTGATCAAGGTGAGTGTACAGCCCACCGGGTGAGATACTCCTCCATCTCTACACCCAACAAAACCATCCGGGTGTCCATGCCGGGAATATAAATACCATACCAGGTACACATGCTAGCTCGGACTGGCCTGACCAACCAACACTGTCGCCTTTTCAAGCAGAGTTCATCTTTTGGAGGTGGCCTCCTGCCAGAAGACTTACGCTAGCCCTCCAAGACTAGTATTGTTAGCCTACCCTTATTGAGTACTCAACGAACATATCCGTCAATTCCTGATTCAAAATATTTCCAAACCTTGGCTTTGTGAAATATGGTTTCCTTTAAAAGAGATTTCTAAAAATTTAAGGAAAAGAATAGTTTTCTTGCTAAAATCGTTAGTTTGACAAAACCGTTTAAAGAATAAATATCCACGTTTACAACCCAATCAAACATAGTTTCACAATAGCTTTACAAAGCTTCACAACATGGACTTGCCATCACAACATTTAACAAAACAGTTTATAAAAGGACATACCATCACAACGTTTAATGAAAGAGTTTATGCGAGGACTTACTTGATATGCCTCAGATAAATGCGATAAATTCACAGCTGGCTTTCCACAATTATCCTCCTGATCTAAACCACATAATATCATGATAAAGGTCTCTATTAATTCAAATATACTCTAATCCCATTTATTTTCATAACAATTCGCATTCTCCTATTTAATTCCAAGTAAACGATTCAATCCTCAAAGATCATATACTACGACCACATGTTTATCTCGCTAATAAACACCATTAAACTTTACTTTCGGCATCAAGGGAGGGTATTCCCTTACCTTGCAACTACCGGGTAATGAGGTCTCGATGCTCCTATGGTGATCGTCCCGAGTTCGCTTGAGAAGAAGAGAAAAGCTACCTTCTTTGCTCCTCTTGACTGAAAATTAAAGAAGAAGAGGAAATTAGCCTCTCTAGGGCATGATTTAAGGGTTGAAGAAAGAGAAAAGAATCATTAGAGAAAACGACATCAAGGGGTTGAAAGGATTTGTGCTTACCTTAAGGTGTGTTCGATTTTTGGCTTAGAATAGCTCTTGTGTTTTCGAAAGTTTTGCAGAGAGATGTTGCTGAAATTTTCGTGTAGAATGGAGAGGGTAGACGGTTGCTATGATTTAGAGTTGGAGAAGATTGGTTTAGGGTTAGATGGTGATGTTTAGATAGACTCCTAATGGCTTTAGGTTGCATGGACAGCAAAGGCAAAATTTCAACTTGTTGCGTGTCTCCTTGCTGCCGATTTTAGGGGAGTTTAATGGAGAAAAAGATTCTGCAATTTTGCTCCTTTATGCTGGCCGAAATACTGCTCAAGGGAAGGGCTGAATGTGTTCAGAATTTTGGGCCAAACAAGGAAGTGTTTGAGTGAGTTTTGATGACTGAAAAATCCTATGCAAGTGCTGTGAAAATTCTGTGCAAGAGTAGCAAGGTTTGGACTGTTTTGGCTGCTGTACTTCTACCAGAATTTCCCGAGGAAAATTGGGGTTTTGGGCACTGAAAATAGCTTGATCAACTGGGGTTTTTCAGTAGGTTATGTGTGCAGAATTTCAGTTGGAGTAGGAGTTCAAAGCTGGCCGAAATTCCTGCACAAAGCAGACCGAATTTTCTGTGTATAAGCTGGACGAATTTCTGTGTTTTGTGTGAATAAAATTCTGGTTTTGTGGTTAAGGTACCCTGAATTGATGAGGAATATTTAGGTGTTTTGGGGTAGGATTTACAGAGTTGGATTGTAGCTAAGAAGCTGGAATTTTCGGACAGCTTGTGGTGACACAAGGCTGCCGAAATTCAGCTAGGAAAAGGAAGAAAATCCTAGTTGAATTTGGATTGAAATAAAATCTAGTTTTATCAAGGATTTGTATAGGATTTCCTCTAGTCCTAGAAGAGTTTGGATTGAGCTACAAGTCCTCCAAGAAGTGGCGGCACTTGCTGGAATTTTTTTTCCAGATTTTTAGCTAACATTCTAGGATTGAAATCAACAAGATTTCCTACTAGGAAAAGGATTCATTAATTCGACCTATCCATGGCAACATCTATCTAACTAAAATCAAGCTAACATTTTAATTACTAGCTAGGGTTTTTTCGAAAATCCTAAGGAACACAAGTTGAAAATTAAAGGTGAACTTTATTCACATCAAAGTCCTTGAATTTAGGAAATAAATATAGAGACTTATTTCCTTGGAGCAAAAATACTAAATTTTCTCTAGGATAGCTAGGTTCTTTTTCGGCCAAGACAAGAAATGGTCTAAAGAAAAGAATTTCAAGAAGAGAAACTAACTTCACAAAACGTAGGATTCGAACTCGGGTCACCAAAGGAAATCACCAACCTCCCCGCTATTCCAAAACAACTCCAATGCTAATTTATCTACAAGAAGTTCTTACCACCCCAATACTCATCCTTCCAAATCTTCAACCAAACCTCCCTTAACCAAGTATTTAACAACATAACTATTTCACATCAATTAATTCAAATGCAAGAGCAACGGAAAAATTCACATGCATCCATGCAAATAAAATTATTCTAGCTACCACATAAAATGCAAGATGCTATGCAATGCATGACTTTTCCCCATAGTCAAATGTGGTTTTGGGCGAGGTATTACAAATCTCATATCATGATCTCTATCATGATTTCCTTAACACAGTGTTGTATTAAGGATTTTATCTAACAGTTATATTACACAAAAGTAAACAAAAGAAATTGTAAGATAAATTATACCTTTTATTAAAATAAAATGTGTTGTATACAACGTACAAGTGAATGCCTTTAGGGCATAACACTAACAAACTCCCACTTGCACTAGAGCCAATCGTTCATATATCTAATACTGAATGACTCAATATATCTATCATGTTTCTTTTGGGATAATGCTTTTGTAAGCGGGTTAGCTACATTCTCATCCGTGGAAACTATCTCTATCTTTACATCATTCTTATCTATGATTTCTTGGATCAGATGATAGCGTCATAGTACGTGTTTAGATCATTGGTGAAATCGTGGCTCCTTTACTTATGCAATGTCTCCATTGTTGTCACAATACAACGATATTGGACCAACAACGCTACGAACCACACCCAGTCCCATCATGAACTTCTTGATCCAAACAACCTCCTTAGCTACTTCAAAAGTGGTTATGTACTCAACTTCTGTCATAGAGTCGACAATAGTTTCTTGTTTGGAAATCTTCCAACTTATTGCCCCTCCGCATAATGTAAACACGTAGCCTAATTGTGATTTGAAATCATCTTTGTCAGATTGAAAACTGGCATCAGTATACCCGTTTATTTTCAAATCACCTTCTCCATATATTAAGAACACATCCTTAGTCCTTCGTAAATACTTAAGGATGTTCTTTACAGCTGCCCAATGACCCTCACAAAGGTTAGATTGATATTTGCTTGTCAAACTGAGAGCACAAGGTACATCGGGCCTTATACATATCATAGCGTACATGATAGATCCAACTACCGAAGCATATGGAATCTTACTCATGTGATCCCTTTCAACTTGTATCTTGGGAGACATCGACTTTGAAAGGCTTACACCATGTGATATGGGTAAGAATCCCATTTTGGTTTGATCCATGCTAAACCTCTTTAGCACTTTATCTATGTATGTAGACTGTGAAAGACCTAGCAACCTTTTGGATCTATCTATAGAGATCCTTATTCTAAGAATATAGGTTGCTTCTCCAAAGACTTTCATGGAGAATTGTTTGGATAACCAAACTTTAACCGTTTGCAAGATAGGTATATCATTTCCTATTAGCAATATATCATCTACACAAAGCAATATGAAAATAAATACGCTCCCGCTAACCTTCTTGTATACACAAGGCTCATCTATGTTTTGAATGAAACCAAACTATTTGATTGTTTCATCAAAATGGATGTTCCAACTCCTAGAAGCTTGCTTAAGTCCATAAATGGACCTTCACAGCTTACCCACCTTTGTGCTATCATGGGATGTGAAACCCTCAGGTTGTGTCATATACACTTTCTCAGTCAGATTTCTGTTTAGAAAAGCTGTTTTCACATCCATTTGCCAAATCTCATAATCATAATGAGTAGTAATAGCTAGGAGTGTCCTAATGGATTTTAACATGGCTACTGGCGAGAAAGTTTCGTCATAGTCAATACCATGTTGTTGACGATAACCCTTCGCCACTAATCGTGCTTTATAAGAAACTATATTACCATCCATGTCCATTTTCTTCTTGAAACCCCACTTGTACCTAATAGGTTTAATTCCTTGGGGTGGATTAACCAAAGTCCATACTTGGTTGTCGTACATAGAATCCATCTCTGACTTCATGGCCTCAAGCCATTTGCCAGATTATGAACTGTTCAGAACAAACTTGTAGGTAGTAGGCTCATGTTCATCTATGACCAATACGTCATTGTGGTCACTTATAAGAAATCCATATGTCTCAAGTGCCACACGTATCCTACTAGACCTACGAGGTTCTTGTATAGTAGAAGGTTCATCTATTCTCTTAATAAATGTAGGATTAGACGGTTGATCCTTGTTTGTTTGATCTTCTTGAAATTCACTAATTTCAATTTTACTCCCACTGTCCCCTTTGAGCATGTGCTCCTTCTCTAAGAAGATGGCATACTTCAAAACAAACACTTTATTTTCAAAGAATAGGTAGAAGTAATATCCGAAAGATTCTTTTGGATATCCCACAAACAAAGACTTGTCAGACTTACTATCAAGTTTGTCTGACTGTGGCCTTTTCACAAAGGCAGGACAACTCCGTACTCGCAAGTGAGATAACTTTGGTTTTTTACCAAAGAACATCTCAAATGGGGTAGAATTAACCGATTTTGTCGAAACTCTATTTAGTATACAAACAGAAGTCTCTAGTGCATACCCCCAAAACTATTTTCGTAGGTCTGCAAAAGCCATCATGGTCCGTACCAGGTCTAGAAAGGTTCGATTCCTTCTCTCATATACACCATTATGTTGAGGTGTATGTGGTGGAGTACACTGAGATAATACCTCATTATCTCTAAGATAACTCAGAAACTCTTGGCTCAAATATTCTTCCCCTTGATCAGATCTTAGAGTCTTAATACTTTTTCCAAGTTATTTCTCTATTTCATTATTGAAGTGTTTGAATGTATCAAATGCGTCATATTTGTATTTTATTAAATACAAATACCCGCATCATGAGAAATCATCGATAAAGGTTATGAAATAGTTATAACCTCCTCTTGCTTGTATTGACATTGGCCTACATACATCAAAATGTATGAGTTCTAAAAACTCCTTGGCCCATTCTCCTTTTCCTGGAAAAGGAGTTTTAGCCATTTTCCCTAGTAAAGAAGACTTGCATGTGCCATATGATTTATACTCAAATGACCCTAAGTCACTAAGCTTGTATAACCTAGAAATACGATTTTCATTTACATGGCCTAAATGACAATATCATAAGTAAGAGGTGTTAGAGTTATCTATTTTAGGTTTCTTATTATTTATATTGAATATTGGATTATCCAAGTCTAGAATATATAAACCATTAACCAGAGTTGCTGAACCATAATGAATATCATGCAATGAAAAAGAAAAACATTTATTCTTAAATATTAAATGAAATCCATTTAAGTCTAAACACGTAACTGAGATAATTCTTTTCATTACAACTGGTACATAATAACAGTTTTGTAATTCTAGAACTAATCCTGAAAGCAGGTTCAACTCATATGTCCCCATAGCAAGTGCAACAATCTTTGCCCCATTTGCAGTACGTAGGTCCACGTCACCTTTCTCTAGCCTTCTACTACCCTTTAGACCCTACAAGTTATTTTCCAAATGAGATCCACATCCGATATCTATTACCCATATCTCATTTCTAATGGCAGTATTTATCTCAATCATAAACATACCTAGAGTAGAAGTAGAAGTTCTTGTAAGCTTCTCCTTCTGCTTCTTGTCCTTAACGGTCTCCATGTAGGCCTTGCAGTTGCTCCTCCAATAGCCCATCTTACCATAATGATGTCATGGGTCCTTGGTAGCAGCGTCCTTCTTATTCACACCACATTTCGGCTTCATGGAGCCTTCTTCTTCTTCTTTTGAACTTTCTTCTTAGAAGAAGAAGATTCTACCATCAAAACTGCATTAGAATCCTTCTTCATGGAAGACTCTTCAGTTTTGAGAAGATTGATCAATTTGAGAATGGTGAACTCAATCGTTTTCATCTGATAGTTAATCACAAATTGTGAGAAACTATTAGGTAAAGACCGTAGAATTATGTCAACACTTAAGTCGTGATCCATCGCAAACCTAAAAGATCCAAGCTTCTCTATTAAGTCCAGCATCTTCAGCCCATGAGTTGCTATAGAAGAACCCTCTACCATTTTGCAATAGAATAGTTCCCTCGAGATCTCGTATCTCTCAGTTCCGGCTTGGGCGTCAAACAGCTCTCGAAGATGTAGTATAATCGATTGAGCATTCATATGCTCATGCTGTTTTTGCAGCTTGGGTGTCATGGATGCCAATATAATACATGATGCTTTATCACTATCCTCCTTGTGCCTTTTGTGGACAGCATGCTCATCAGCATGAGCATTTGGAGCTGGTGGTGCCGGAATAGGAGCATCTAACGCGTAGAGCAACTTTTCCGATTTCAGAACGATTCTCAAATTCCTATACCAGACGAGGTAGTTTGATTCATTTAACTTGTTGGCTTCTAAGATACTACGTAGGTTTAGATTTGTTGACATAATTCAAGTGTCCTAGATGTAAAGGTAGAGAGGATTAGCTACTGTATATATGCACATGAAATGTAAATAATTAGGACTTTAATTAAACGCATTTTTACTCCACTATTTTACTCAAACCAATAGCCCCCACCACTAATTCGAAAAAGTCAATTGGAAGCTTTCCTAGTGGACGGGTATCCAAATTCCTCAAGAATAACTTTAGGTTTGTCCAACAAGCCACCCTTGAGTTCATCGGTAGGTATCCAATACCAATTACATCGTATGTAACTACCGGATCATTGGGTGATTAACAGCTTTTAATCTTAAAGCCTTTTGGACTACCCCCAACTTTTCCTCTAAATTTCTTTATGCTTGAGTTTGCCCAATCGGGATAAAGAATTTAGTTAAACCCAACCCATTAATCAGGAATTTAATTCCATAGCTTGAATAAGCCCAATGTCGAGTAGGCTTGGGTTTGCCCAACCACCTGGTCTCAAAAAAGGACTCTTGTTCTTACTATATTAACGGAAGAAATTAGGTTTAATATTAATTGATGGATTTGTTCCTTTTAGTGATTTCAATAAATGACATGCAAAAAAATCAATAAATCACATAAAGCGATTATGTGGTATGGTTATGGACTTTATCCTAAATTAATTCCTTTGAAACATAAAAGAAATTAATATAGTTAACCTTATGTGTTCTTGCATGATTTAAGTAGAAGGTCTTACCTTCTTGCCTTGTTTTGGTTGCCATCTCCAAAATAAAATAATTCTACTCCTATCTAACCTATGTAAACTAATTACATAATTTCCTAAAGCGAGAAAACCTCGAGTTACATTCAAGAGGAGTTAGATGAGAAGAGAATTACACAAGAATTCTAGAGAATGTAGGACACGCAGGCCCTATTTCATAAAAAAAAAAACCAAAAATATAAAATGCATGAACAGATATAATTGGTTTTAGTCTATAACCATCCACCATGCCATTAATTATGCTTAAACAAAATAAACATATAATTTTTTTTATTATTCCGAAATCACTATTTTGCAAAAAATAAAACAAATTCTAAAATCAATATTTTAGAAAAATACATTAATTTTAAATTTTCAAAATCATTATTTTGAAAAATAAAATTGTTTGTCTCAAAACTAATTTTGAGAAAATGCTTTTGAGTCTTGTCTCTCATCAAATGAGATTTTTCCCTTTCAAAATTCTATTTCAATTTTTTTTTAAAATTGCTGGAACGTTGTGATACAGAGCAGAACCGGCGCTGGTTAGAAGCCTAAGGCGGCACCGACTCCAATCTGGTTTTAAGAAAATTTTTCCAGAAACGATTTTTGAACGTCGTGAAAACAGCACAGAACCGGCGCTAGCTAGGAGCCAGAGCTGGCACCGGCTGTAGTCAGGAAGAGGCAGCGATTTTCAGAAAATTTTCCAAAAACAATTTCTAGATCCCTTATCTTCTACAATAGTTTAGTGAGAACAATTCTCAGCATAATTTTCTATTTTGAAGCTTAAAACAACAACCAATTTATTAGTTTAAACAAAACAAAATAGAAAATTAAATTCACAAGATGAAACGAAAGGCAACAAACATGTTCAAGAAAACGTTTGCCTATAAAAACCTTTCAGCACATAAAGAAAACATTTTTCAAAATATGCTGTTACTATTACACAAGCATATTGTGCTATGGACCCAACCCACAATGCTTGAAATAATTTTGACTCATGTGAAGGCAATTTTCGGAGTGAACAAAGACATACACGATTACATGAAATAGCTTTCACGCAAGAAATAATGTCTACAAACCACAAATAGCAAAGCTCTGATACATTGTTAGGGTATCTCACGCATATCATATATGGCGCAGCGAAAATATAAGAACGAGATACCAACCCAGGATTCGCATACATGTGGAAAACAAGACAAAAAGAGAATAAAGGAAACAACTTTATTTTTCTTTGAGAGTTTGAAAAATAAAATTTTTCCTTCTTCAAGTTGAGACGCGATCCAGCAATCCTCTTGATCAAACACTACGAGAGTTGAATGTCCAACCATTATAATCACAGTGTGTGATTATCTCTAATAGAAATCAACATGGAGGATCACATTCAAGCACCAAGATTTTTCTGTGCTAACAGAAACTAAATTCGTGGCTAGGGTTTGATGAAGATCAACAAGAGAGAGAAAAAGAAGAGGAGGAGATCATGTATCCCATAGGGTTTTTTTCCTGAAATTTCGTGTGTTCTCAAGCTAGAAAGAATTGTGCATATATCCGATATATTACACAAAAATCTCCTGCTAAAAATACTCCATCTAAGAATTCTAAAACAGTTAAAAATTCCTAATTGTAATTGGAAACATCAAGTTCTCACAATTACAATATGGACCATAAATTATAACTAATTATAATTTGGCCACAACAACTTTTTTTCTCGTAATTAACCCCACTATGTTATCAAATAACATTTTGAGTATATAATCCTCTATTGTGTGTGACCTATTAGGTTTCCCAGTCAATTGGCAATGAACATGAATTAATCCTAACGTCTTTGAGATTAATAATCCTTAATTAATTAGAATTAATCATATCAATTCTAATCAAGATTGGTTTATTAATTCATCAATTAATAAACCCATATTCTCAGATCATGAGTGGTATCTAGAAACACATCATGACCACACAAGAGTCTAGGAAGTCAAGTGGCTTGACATGAACCTTTCAATAACAAACTACAGTGCAATTAACTCCTTTCACCATACAATATCTCATTCGGTTTGGAGTACGGAATTAGTGCAAACTCCCTCTAGAATATATCATTTCTGGCCTGAGTATAATAGTACTTGTACCAAACACCCACTACTCTAGATGTGTATCAATTGGAACTATTTCCAATACACAATCACCTTGGCCAAGGAATTCTCGAGTAGTAATTCCTACAAGTGGCCGTGAGATATTCACCCCTACTATTAGGAGTAGTAAATCCTTTACTGACCTTCTCAACTACTTTCGTTTACCTCACAGTGTACCCAATATCCATCCCATAGGCGGCCCTCGATCTGGCTCCAGAGGTTGGAATTAAAGCACAATGCTCAGCAAACAAAGTACCTTGGAGATCTCAAGTCTAAGGATATTTACACGTTTGCTATATTGAGATTATATCACTGGCACTAAATAGTTATCTATATGATTATCTCATAGCTAGGTCATCCAATGAACTTGTTCCATTAACAAACATCCACGTGTTAACTTTGAGTATCTCAATACTCATGGATATGAGAACCACCACATGATCAAATCAAGAAGTCTAACACATGCTAGTCTTATTGTATTAATGATGTCCTATCTCATTAATACTATGACTAGGGACTATTTAAGTAGTAACACTATACAACATAGTAGGAATCTCATATCAGAATCTTTATCATAGTTTTCTTAACACAGTGTTGTATTAAGGACTTTATCTAACAGTTATATTACACAAAAGTAAACAAAAGAAACTGTAAGATAAGTAATGCTTTTTATTAAAATAAAATGTGTCATATACAACGTATAAGTGATTGCCTCTTGGGCATAACACTAACGTATGGTTTAGGCAGTTTATCAAATCTCTTGACTAATTCTAAAGAGCAATATATATATATTATTTTTATATACAGTTCTCGATTCTTATGTCTACCCAGAATACCCGGCTAACACACACAGATGAACCAAGAGAGAGCTGACATAAGATATAAGATGGATAGCTACTCTGTTGTTTGAAAACTCAGGGAAAAACAAAACATATCTGATCACAACGTTATCAAGTCTGGTGTTTCCTTTTCAAAAACACCTCAACCAACTCAAACTCTTCACTGCTAAACTGTAGCAGGCAAGCTCGGTTAAACCTAAGCCAAATAAGTTTGGTCTTTGCCTATTGAACCCTTGTCCAAATTATTGGGCTGCATTAATTATTTAACAATGACTAATAATAAGCCCAACAAATAATTAATTATATAATCCAAATATACCTGTCCAATATTGTAGTATTTTATTGTTTATGCCCAAGACAATTCCAATTATTCAAACTGGGCTCAAGCCCTGAACAATTAATTAACTTACTAAACTAATTAATTAACTTTCTCTATGGTGCTTTTATTTTATTGTAACCCAAATAATATATCAAGTAACTTAAATAAAATAAAATCCATCTTACTTTAGACAATTTTCCTGACCCAAAATAATTTAGGACTTACGGGTTATTCCGGGGACCAAAATACACATCGTCTTGGCTACTAAAATGATCAAAATACCCTACTATAAAAATAGTTGTATTTTACATTTTAATTATTTTCTAATATTACCATAAGCAAATATTGACCCCAAGGATAATACTACGTTAGCAAAGTCTTCGACCTACAAGTGTTATGACAAATATATCCCTCTATATAACATCGTACATTTAGAGAGGAAGAGTGTACTAACACCTCTCTAAATGATATTTACCATCCTTATACCTCTACTTCAATTATCCATTACTTCTTGATATATTTTCTCTTTCCAAGGGAGTTATCCTAAAACGAACATCTAAGTCATGTTCCCAGGGCCCTGGATTATTAGATCATTCGAATAGTCATAATAGGTGATATAGCATAGAAGCTATCTTATACTGGTCTGTCCTAACTAACTAGTCACATATATCCAATATACAAGTATATTAGTCCTACGATAGAACCTCAACTACAGTATATCAAAGCATACACTTCCAGCTTCACTAGACCACCAACCCATACTCATGTCGTAGGGTATAAGTTCATGCTGTAGCAGTAGTAGTCTTGTTTTCTACATATAGCACTTTTAGAAACCACTACTACAGGTCTAGTTCTACGTATTCGAAATACACTTATGTTATGATCTGAGAGGACTACTCATTGGTTAAAGGTAAGTCATTCCCCATTTGGATTCATAACATAATAACCTTACTATGATGAGATTCCCATTCTCATCATCCGGTTAAGATCAAGAATTTATGTGTTAAGTAACTCGCGATCTACATCTTACTATGGAAGACCTTCATTCATACGAATCACTTACTTAAACACAATGGGTTTTTTCTAGCGAAATTATGCATAAATTAAAATGTGAAAATACAAATAATTAATGAGAATAAAATTTTTATTAATATAATTCATATTATATTAGAAATATAGTCTTACTGGGTATATAATCCAGCAATTGTAACACCGTATCAATTGTTTTCCTCTATTCGTGTCTCTGTTCTTCTGAAACTTTCCATTTTTCTACCAATCGAATCCTCATAGCCTCTTATGATTAGCAATTCTAATTCCATCCTTGTTTTTCTGCTTGGCTTGTTCTATATTGTTCCCTTCCATTCTTGAGGCAACCTATACTATGGCACTATAGTTGGGTAGAACCATACATAATAGTACTTATTTTAGCACAAAATATAGTCCCTTCACGAATTGCCTTGTCCTATCAGCCTCATCTTGTACCAATAAGGGGTAGTACTTAGAAAGTAGGGTAAATTCCATTATGTATTATCCAACGGTCCTGCCTCCGTGCCTTGGGACTCATCCTCTTTTCACACCACTACCCAAGAAGAATGAACTCTCACCTGAAACTTGCATTAAAATCTGTCCACACCCACTCCCTCTGACCTTTTTCACTAGTCCACTAGTCTTTGGCAGGTCCTTGAAATTGAAAGGTATCAAACAACATCTATCTTTCTTTCGAGTAGTTTAGAGTTGGAAAAATATTATCTATTTGCTAATTCCATGATTTTCGCCTCTTGTTCTTGATCAGGCTTTCCATAGAACTGAGAAGAGTGGAATTTCAAGAAACATTCCAATGCCTAATCGACTTTAATTTCACTTTTCTGTTCTTCCTAATTAGCAATTTCTATCACCTGTTCTAATGCCTCCGTCATCCTCTAGAAGCTTTGCATCAGTGCATTATCCAAGGATGCAGATTGTGTTCTTTCAGCTGAGTAATCATAAGCCTATTACTAAGGGTAACGTCATGTAACATGTTTAGGTTATATCGGCATTTTTGTATTGGTTTCAATATAAAGTAGGATGTATATTCCAATTGAAGTACTATTGACAGTAGAAAATAATATAGTAACGAACACAACATAATCAATAGAAAACATAACATATACTTTTATTCTACCAAAACATAGTTTCAGGTACAAAATTTTGTGCAAAATTACATCTAAGCCTGCCAATATACACCTACTATATTTACACACACACACACACACACACACACATACACACACACACACACACACACACACACACACACATCATACTAAATATATATCCCTCTACTCATCATCACTGCTATCAAACAATGGGGGTCCCTAGTATGATAAAACATAGTAATACTTTTGGTGTTAGACCTAGAACCATCCAAGTCTCCCAGCTCAACCTCATCATCAATAACAATATCCTAAAGGTCCTAGTAGTCCCTCAATCCTCTATGATCTCCACCTCTTCCTCAATAATAATCTCCTTCTCAATCTCAATCTCCTCATCCAAATGTAATATATCTAGCTCTCAATAGGACTCAACCTCAAGGACTGCTTCCATTTACTCTAAGAAAGTGCCAATTTTCTCCCACTTGCTAAAATTCTTAGTATTACCATTGGCCTTATCAGAGCTACTAACATCCTTAGGCCTTTCTTGGGGCGACAGGCCATGGGTTAGTGATAAAAGAAGACTAGGCCGAGTAACATTAGGTTGAGATCATCGCCTAGGGCCTACCCTCTATTATCTACATGAACACCACTAAATCCAAGCCCTATGCAAGTCTTCTTAGATTTCTTAGATGGGGAGCTCTCACCTTTTGCCCATTTATTCTCGTCCCAGATCTTCTATGGATCTTTTGCCTTTGTCATTCCCACTAGCCATATCTACAAAACAGAGGATTTAGTCTCTATCAATATACTATGACTATTCTACAATTATAACTCTGATACCAATTATAACACTGTTAGTATTATACCCCAAAGGCAATCACATGTATTTTTCATATAGCATATTTATTTAATAATACAAGGCATTATTTATCTTTCAACTTATTTTATTTTTACTTTCATTTAAAATAACTATTAGATAAAGTCCTAAGTACAATACTATATTAAGAAAATCTTAATAGAGATCATGACGTAATGTTCCTACTACACTGGATAATGTTCATACTTAAATTATCCCTATTCATAATATTAATGAGATAAGACATTATTAATGTCTTAATACTAGCAGGTGTTATGCTTCCTGATTTGATCAAGCAGTAGTTCTCACATCTGTGAGTATTTTGATACTTAAAGCTAACATGCAGATGCTTGTTGTTAGAACAAGTACATTGGATGACCTAGTGATGAGATAACCACATGAATAACTATTTAGTGTCAGTGATAGAATCTCACCACAACAAATGTGCAAGTATCTGTAGACTTGAGATCTCTAAGGTACTTTGTATGCTAAGCATTGTACTTTGATTCCAACCTCTGGAGTCCTAACAAGACCACTTATGGGATAGATATTGGGTATAACGTGAAATAAATGAACGTAATTGCAAGGATCAATAAAGAATTCACCACTCCTAACAGTATGAGTGAATATCTCAAGGCCACTTATAGGAATCATTACTCGAGAAGTCCTTTGCCAAGGTGATTATGTATTGAAAATAGTTTCAATTGATACATATGATGAGTAATGGATTTCGGGAACAAATACTAAAATATTTGGGCCAGAATTAATTAATATTCTGGAGGGAGTTGGCACAAATTCCATACTCTAAACTGAATGAGATATTGTGTGGTGAAAGGAATTTATTGCACATATGTATGTAATTGAAAGGTTCATGTCAAGCCACTTGACTTTCTGGACATTTAGGTGGTCATGATGTGTTATCATATGCCACTTATGATCTGCCAAATATTAATTTATTAATTAAGGAATTAATAAATCAATCTAAAGTAGAATTAATAAGTTAATTCTAATTATTAAGGATTATTACTCTTGAATATATTTGGATTAATTTATATTTCACTACCAATAGACTACGAAACCTAATAGGTCACACACAATAAAGGATAAAGTACTTGAGAGGTTATTTGATAGCATTACAAGGTTAATTGTGAAAAGAAAAAGTTATTTTGGTCATATTATAATTAGCTATAATTCATGGGCCATAGTATAATTACAAAAAATTACAATTCCAATTAGTAATTAAAGAATCCTTATTCTCTCAGGATTCTAGTTACCAAACATGATATACATATGTGGGTATTTATGCCGTGGAGGGTATGAAAAGTAGGAGGAAATTTTGTTTTCCAAAATCTCGTGGTGATCCCTCTTCTTCTTTATTCACAAACCTTAGCCACCATGAATTAAACTAGCATCTAATTCTTGGTAAGATCTCTGAGTGTTCTGTTAGGATTGTACCCTAGAAGCAATTATTTATACAATTTATTTTTCACATTAAATTAATAAAAGGCATTCTTTATCTTTCAGTTTGTGTGTTTCATATGTTTATATGTATAAAACTGTTAGATAAAGTCTCAAGTACAACATTGTGTTAAGAAAATCATGATAGAGATCGTGCTATGAGATTCCTACTACACTGAAATGTATTTGTGCTTAAATAGTCCCTAGTAATAGCATTAATGAGAAAGGATACCATTAAGCCGCAAAGATTTGCACATATTATACTTCGTGATTTGATTAAGATAGTTCTCACATCCATAAGTATTGTGATACTCAAAGTTAACACGTAGATACTTGTCATGTGAATAAGTATATTGGATGACCAAACTATGAGATATCGCAGGGATAACTATTTAGTGCCAGTGATAGAATATCGTTATAACAATGTGCAAGTATCCTTAGACTTGAGATTTCCAAGGTACTTTGTTTGTTGAGTATTGTATTTTGATTCTAATCTTTTGATTTACAATGATGACCGCCTATAAGATGGATATTAGATACAATATGATGTGGATGAAAATAGTTGAAAAGGTCAATAAAGAATTCATCACTCCTAATAGTTAGAGCAAAAATCTCAAGACCACTTGTAAGAATCAATACACAAGAAGTTCTTGGCCAAAGTGACTATGTGTTGAATATAGTTCCAATTGATACACACATTGAGTAATGGATTTCGGGAACAAGTACTAACATATTCGGGCAAAAAATAATTAATATTCTTGAGGGAGTTGGCACTAATTCCATACTCTAAACCGAATGGGATATTGTATGGTGAAAGGAGTTGATTTTACTGACGTTTTGCTATTGAAAGGTCCATGTCAAGCCATTTGATTTTCTGAACTTTTTGGTAAGCACTGCTAGATGTTGCTCACGATCTGCTAGATATGGATTTATTAATTAGATAAATAATGATTTTAATCCTAATTATTAAAAGGATTATTAATTCTACTATAGTAGAATTAATTCATATTAGCTACCAATCGACTAGAAAACCTAATAGGCTACACATAACAGAGGAATTGATATTCAAAATATTATTTGATAATGTTATGGGGGTTAATTTGTGAAAATAAATAACTTTATGGATCGAATTATAAATAGTTATAATTCTTAGGGCTAAATTGCAATTAACAAGACCTTCTGGGCTTAATAGTAATTTGGAAATCCCATGCTCATAAGGAAAGGACAAGAAAAGCTCAGTTATTATATTGATTCTTAAAAAATTTAGGAAACAAACAAAAAGGTTTGTTCTGGTTGACCAAAATATATATATATATATACATATATGGTTTGGGAGCTGAAGAGATAGATGGTTTTACAAAAACACATTGTAGATTTTCTTTTACCCTTTTCACATGAAAACATAATTTTTTTTCTTTACAAAAAAAAAAGTTCTTTTCTTCACTAACTAAATTAGTCATATAACCACCAAACATTATTCTATTAGTATAGATTTTAGGGGTTCTTGAGTATGTTCTTCGTGTGAATCAATATTAGAGAAATTCCTATCATTGGAATTTGGTAGATCGATTTGATCAACTTTTGAAGGGGATTCGAATGGAAGAAAAATTTTAAAAGCTGCGTTTTCAAGGTAATTAAAATTTTCTTTCCCTCTCCTAATCCGTTTAATTACATACAAGTGATCCTTTGAGTGGATTTCGTTTTAATTTTCCGTTGCATGTAAACTGGTTTGCATAATCGAAATCCAACAGTGGCATCATAGACTTCTCGTATGTGTTTTACGGTTTTATTATTGATTTGAAATTGTTTGAAAATAAATTTGGCATTATGAAATTGTTTCGTAAATATTCTAAAATTTGAAATTGTTTCAAAATTAATTCTGGGTCAGTGAAATTTTTTACGTTCATTTTGAAGTTTGAAAATTTTGTTTTCGGTGGAACATATTTTGGTGTATCGCAAATTATTTGATCATGAATTGACTTATAAATAATGATTTTCTAAATCCTATAACTAAAATTTGTTT
The DNA here is from genome assembly GCA_026120185.1 of Voacanga thouarsii. Taxonomy (NCBI): domain Eukaryota; kingdom Viridiplantae; phylum Streptophyta; class Magnoliopsida; order Gentianales; family Apocynaceae; genus Voacanga; species Voacanga thouarsii. The sequence goes on from JANUWF010001030.1 coordinate 487,916, forward strand.
TGGAAATTTTATCAAAATTTGTCCGAAAGAGAAAAAAGAAGGGGGGGGAATTCTAGAGTCTTTAGGAAATTGTTTCCTAGAGAAAAGAATAAAAGAGAGGAAAACTGTAACACCCCGAACGCCTAGGCCCGCCAGGGCCAGGGATGTCGCCCCGTCCAAAGGACAAGGGGTCTTTATAACTAGGTCACACAAACAAATTAGGGAATAAAATTAATATTTAACTTAAAAAGTTATTACAACCCAAAGAAAACATCAAGAATAAATCCATGAATTCCAAAACAAAAACCATAAATAAAACTATCCACTATCACCTCCCCAAAGCAATACATAAAATCAAAAGACACATTCTCTTCCAAAACTGATATTACAAGCCACTTAACTCCACAGCAGGATCATCCTGAAATCATGATAAAAAGGTGATGAGACAGAAATCTCAGTGAGTCCGTGTGTGCTTTGGGTGTTTAGTGAAACAGTTCGTGGATGCAAAGTGTGAAATCTTTATAAGAGAAAATTGGCAAGCAATAACCATTATTCAAAAGCAAGAGTGGCGTTTTAGCTTATCTAGCCGTACATAAGTAATGAAATCAACCACTCGAAAGAAAGGGATATGGGTTACCACACGTTGGGCCCCATAACCGGTCAGAATGCCGACACTTTGTGCAGACTGACAAAAGTAGGTGATCGGCCTACTGGGCAAGATACTCCTTCTCTATACCCAAACAACAATCGGGTGTCCATTCCGGCAAAACACAGTCACTTGACTGAAAACAAACTGGTAGCTCGGACCGGTACGACTCACTAGACGGACATCTTATCCGGGAAGGACTCACCCCTCAGAGGTGGCCACCTGCTGAGAGACTTACCCTAACCCTTCAAAGACTAGTCCTAGTAGTCCACCCTTATTGAGTACTCAATGACGTTTCCCACTTGGGATAAAATGAACAAAGCATTGCTCTTCATGAAAATAGCAATTTGAGGGTTTCCAAAGTTTTGGGAGAAATCAGTTTCAGGAAAAGTTTTAAGTTTGGAAAATCTGCTCAGTAACTTTCAAATAATTTAAGTGTTGGAAATAAGAACAAATTCAACCCTCAGTTGCCTTCAAATAAATGAGTGTCCATACACTCCACATTTAGCTTTCCATAAGGAAAACATTTCACATCGATAGGTTTTATGCAGGAGCTTACCTGATTCTTGCTCACAACAACAAGGTCTCGAACAGCTGACCTAACACCACATGGGTAAATACAAATCTTAATCAGATTCAAGCTACAATACACTTCCTCAATTTTAAATCAACTCAATTCACTACTACCATGATCCTAGTGTCCCAAGCTTTAAGGCAAGACACTAATTAAATAGGTTTATAAGCTAAGTTTAATCTGTTATTTAAAATAATTAATGGTTTGGGAAATAAATTCTAATAAGTTGAAAGTTTTCATCTTGTTAAGAAAAATCTAGAGTTTATTTGATCAAGAGTCATAGGAGGTACTAGGTAAGATAGTGATTTAATAATAGTTTAGTTGTTAGAAAATAATTGATAGCTAAAACTAGTTGAGATTAAATTGAACAAGCCTTTCTTGGAAAATAATAAGTAAATCCTTAAGGGTTTTGATTTAGTAAATATTTTACTAAGCATAAATCTTTTTTCATAAAAGGCTTAAATTGATATCTTTATTTTAAATAATATTTATTTATTTTACTTTCTAGCAAAATTATTATTTATTTGGCTAAAATATCCTTTATGAATATAAGAATCCAAATCTACCCTTCCTAGGGCTTTCGAAAATATTAGGAAATTATTTTATTGTGTATTTTATTCATGCAGTGAAAATTTACTTTTAGGGACAATTAGATCATGTTCAATTCCTATGGCCAACCTCAATCAAGAACATGCACAATCTTTCAATTCATCAAATTAACCAAATCTTGCATCTAGGCATAGATCTAAATTTATTAAGACATGCTTAACCTTTACTAGCATAAACATGAACATGGCTTCAATATTCTAGTCATGCATATAATTTCTATTCACCAAAGGTGACATAATCTCTAGCATACTTTATCACAAATACCACCTCTGACATGCATCAAACCTTAAATCAACATACAATCAACCAAGATGAACCTTTCACGCATAAATCCCATCTCCTTCACAATCATACAATTGCTCATGCTTCAATCTCAACAATAATTATATATACTCAAATCCTATCACCATCCACCTACTAACAACATCATCCTAGAGACATGATTCTAGAGTTTAAAAGAAGGATCGAAAGTACTTACTTGGTTGATGAATGCTTTGAAAGAGTTTAGAGTAGATCTCCACTCCTAGATGGCTAATCTTGTCCAAGAGAGGTGGCGAAAGCATGGTCATGGAAAAAGAGACCATTCGGCCAAGAGAGGGAATTTCGGCCGAGAGAGAGAGAGAGAGAGAGAGAGAGAGAGAGAGAGAAGAGATCATTAGTATGTTCATTCACATAAGTTCTCATTGGAGATCAAGTTTGAAGAAGATGAAGTTGATAGAATAAGTTTACCTTGGAGACGTTCTTGACCTTCACAAAAATTTCCGGTTTTGATCCAAAGTAGCAAGATGATTTGTGGAGTTTGATGTTAATAATGGTGTTGATAGATTCACAGCAAAGATTAGATCAAATTTGGAGATTTTCGTGAGGGTTTGAAGTGGTTTGAAGGTGTATTAGGTGAAAGAAGGTAGTAGGTGTTCTTGGTGTAGTGTGTGTGTTCTTGATGGTTGAAGAAAATCGAGAGAGAGAGAAGAGGAGGCTGCCGAATTTCTGTGAGGGATAGGGCTGGCCAATTTTCAGTAGGGTTTGGGAAGTTGTTTCTCTGATTTGGAAGGGAAAAGGAAAGATTACTTGTTACAATTCTTGAAGAATATTTTTAGGAAGAGAATTTGGAAACTAGATATTCTAAGAATATCTTGATTTTTCTGGACAGCTTTGAAGTCTCCTATGGCCGACTGCTGGAGTGATTTTTCTGAGGGATTAAAGCTGGTTTAAGGTGGCTTATGGTGGCCGAAATTAAGGTGCACAATGATGGAGAAGAAGTCTAGTCAATTGAGCAAGATCTCATGAAAGGTTGCTAAATAAGATGGCTGGAATTTTGGAAAGTAATCAAGCTAAATTGCAGGGATTTGTTGGAGAGATTTTCGGACAGCCATTGCTGCCTTTCGTCCAGAAGTTTGAAGGAAACAATGGAGATCTGTTAATGGTGGTTTAAGGAAGGTTTTGACAGAAGTAGGTTGGCATTTTCGGCTGGAGGAGAAATGGAAAGCAAGCTAGAAAATTCCTGCACAACAATTTTTGCTGCACAGGAAATTTTCTGGCAGAATTTCGTCCGCCTCTTCCAGCTGAGATGCAACGAGTTTGAAGGGGGGGTTTCAGGGGTATTCAAGGCTAGTTTCCATCCTTCTTCATGGAGGAAAAACATGGCTAAGGTGCTGCACAAAATCTAGAAAAAAACAGCTTGGTTTTAAGCCTCCAAGGTAGCGATTTGCCCAGAATTTTTCTGTGGTTTGTACAGCTCTTCAGCAGTCCGAAAATGGCAGGAATAATTCATGTTTCAAGCTGATCTTAAGGCCATTTTTTTGGCAGCATTTGGAAGGAAATTTCAGCTAAGAAGTTCGACATTTTGAAGGTATACAAGCTGCAAAATTTCAGCTCATTCCAAGAAGGAAGGTGAACTAGCTATAGAGTGAAATTTCAGCAAGCTTTCTAGAGGGATTTTCCTCTTGGAATTTCCCACAATTCATCCACATTTTCCAGACCATGAGAAGCCTTTTACTAGGACATTTTGATCCTAAAAGACCTCAGCACTTTACTAAATTTTCTGGAAAGAAAAAGGATAGAACACCTTGATCAAACTAAGGAGTTGAAAATTAAGAAAAACTAAAGATCAAGGGAGAATGAATTCCCTTTAAGAATTTCGAGTAAAGCAAAGGTGTGAAGTGAGAATTCTCCTAACATGTCTCTCCTAGGTCATTATCACCACCTTGCTCTAGGCCCTTAAGGCCGAAACTAATCGTCCCTAAGCAAAAATAAGATTTTAATCAAACTAAAGCTTCTATGATGGAATTTGAACTCTAGACTTCAATAATTAATTCTAAGGCTCTAACCACTAAACCAGAACAACTCTTGTTGCTATTTTTACTAGAAAATTAATTCCTATTCCTTCCACAAGCTATCTCCCTATTTTCACAATGGGCAAAAATTACCATTTTGCCCTTCTCACACAATACTCACTAACAAGACTTCAAAACAGGAAAACTCAGATCCAAAGCACATAAATTCATATAAAAATGTATTTAATCATGAAATGAAGCATGGTATGCATCCCAACCCCCTTACTCTAAGGTCGATTTTGACTGGGGTTTCACATCCTCCCCTCCTTAGAAGAATTTCGTCCCGAAATTCAAGCATACCTCTATTTCAGCTCGGTATATTTCCGCTTAACCCATTCTTCTGATTCCCATGTGGCATCCTGCGTGCCATGGTGCTCCCACTGAATCTTAACTATCGGTATCTGCCTATTCCGTAGGGTCTTGACACTGCTGTCCAATATCCGCACAGGCTTTTCCATGTAGCTCAGATCTGGCTGCAACACTAATGGTTCCTCATTCAACACATGACCGGGATCCGCATTATACTTCTTCAACTGCGAAACATGGAACACATCATGGATACCTATCAATCCATCCGGCAGGTCTAATCGATAAGCTACTGGTCCGATTCTTTCCTTAATAAAAAATGGCCCCACATATCTCGAATTCAACTTTCTGCCCTTCGGATGCTTCACAATCCCCCTGTTGGGTGTTAGCTTCAGAAATACACGGTCCCCAGCTTGAAATTCCAATTCTCTTCTCCGGTTGTCTGCATAGCTCTTCTGTCGGCTCTAAGCTGCCTTTAACCTCTCCTGAATCAGTTTCACTTTATCTAACATTTCTTGGACACAGACCTCTCTGGTTTTGCTCACATGTCCATCTTCTATCCAACTCCAATACAATGGTACCTGACACTTGCGCCCATACAAGGCCTCATACGGTGCCATCCCAATCGAGGCCTGATAGCTGTTGTTTTAAGATAGCTCGGCATATGGTACACACTCGATCCACTTATCCCCGAAATCCAAGACACAGCCTCTCAACATATCTTCCAGTATTTGGATTACCTTTTCTAATTGCCCATCGGTCTGTCGGTGTGCTGTCGTACTGAATTTCAAATTCGTCCCCATTACCTCATGGAATTTTCCCCAAAAATGAGAGGTAAACCTCGAGTCTCGGTCTGACACTTTGCTCGACGGTACTCCATGAAGTCAAACTACTTCTCAAACATATGTCTAAGCAAGCTTCTCCATGGAATCCCTCACATTTACCGGGATGAAGTGGGCCGACTTGGTCCGTCGATCCACCACCACCCATATGGCATCCTTCGGGGTCTTTGACATAGGAAGTCTGGTGACGAAATCCATAGTCACCTCTTCCCACTTCCATTCCAGTATTGGCAATGGCTACAATTGCCCTGCTGACTTCCTATGCTCCACTTTAACTTTCTGGCAAGTAAGGGAAGTCGACACATACTTGACCACATCTCGCTTCATTCCGGGCCACCAGTATGCTCTCTTCAAATCTTGATACATCTTGACCTCTCTCGGATGAATAGCGTACATGCTCTTGTGCGCCTTCTCCAAAATCCTGTCCTTTAATTGCTACTCTCCGGGTACACACAATCGATCTCTGAAATGGAAAATTCCCGCCTCATCTTGACGGAATTCACTGCCCAGTCGCTTAAGCTCCTTATCCCTGCAAATTTGAAACTCGGCGTTGCTTCGTTGAGCTTCCACTATTTTTTGCTTCAAATCCGGCACCAACTTCAACTTGTTGATGACTATTCTTTTGTCTTGTACCTCTGCCACTCTATCTAATACATCCTGAACTACTTGCATTTCTTGCACCCTCAGTCTGGCCATTCCAACTTTTCTGCTCAGGGCGTCCGCCACAACGTTAGCCTTCCCGGGATAGTAGTTGATCGGGCAATGGTACTCCTCTAGGAATTCCATCCACCTCTGTTGCCTTAAGTTCAAATCCTTCTGTGTGAAGATATACTTTAGACTATTATGGTCGGTGAACACCTCGTACTCAGCTCCATACAAGTAGTGCCGCCATTTCTTTAGGGCAAACACTATAGCTGTCAGCTCTAAATCGTGAGTAGGGCAGTTCATTTCATGGGGTCTTAGCTTCCGAGAAGCATAAGCAATTACTTTCCTATCTTGCATCAATACCGCTCCTAGTCCTTCTTTCGAAGCGTCGATATATAGCGCGTAAGATTTACCTTCCTCCGGTAGACTCAACACCGGTGTTGTCATTAGTCTCTCCTTCGGTTCTTGGAAGCTTTTCTCGCATTTTTCGTTCCACACAAACGGAACATCCTTCCTCAACAAATGGGTCATTGGCGATGCGACTGTCGAAAATCCCTTGATGAACCTTCGGTAGTATCCGGCCAATCCCAAGAAACTCCGGATCTCAGTAATATTCCTTGGCTTCTTCCAATCTGATACCGCTTCAACCTTTGTTGGATCTACCTTAATACCCTCCTTGGTCACCACGTGGCCAAGGAATGCCACACTGTCTAACCAGAATTCGCACTTGCTGAATTTTGCGTACAGCTTGTGCTCCCACAGTTTCTCCAATACAAGCCTCAGATGCTCCGCATGCTCCTCCGGACTCTTGGAGTAAATCAAAATATCGTCGATGAAGACCACCACAAACTTATCCAAATAGGGTCGGAACACTCGGTGCATTAGGTCCATGAACACTGCTGGAGCATTAGTCACCCCGAACGGCATCACCACGAACTTGAAATGTCCATAGCGGCTGTTGAAGGCTGTCTTGGGGATATCTTCCTCTTTTATCCACACTTGGTAGTAACCTTGCCTCAGATCCAACTTGGAATAGCAACTGGATCCTTGCAGCTGATCAAATAGCCCGTCAATCAGTGGAAGAGGGTACTTGTTCTTAATCGTCAAATTGTTCAGCCCCCGGTAGTCAATGCATAGCCTCAAGGTTCCATCCTTCTTCTCTACAAATAGCACAGGCGCTCCTCAGGGCGACGTGCTCGGTCTGATATAGCCTTGTCCTACTAACTCCTCCAACTGCTCTTTCAACTTTGCCGGTGCCATCCGATATGGAGTTCGCGATACTGGTTCCACTCCGGGAACCAAGTCTATTGTGAATTCCACTTCTCGGCTAGGTGGTAGCGAATCAAGCTCCGCTAGGAATACATCGGGAAAATCCTTCACCACTTCCGTGTCCTCCAGAGTACACTGGTCTTTAGGTTTGTTCATCACGTAAGCCAGATAACCCTGACATCCATGCCTTAACAATTTCTAGGCCTTAGCCCCCGCAATCAAGTACTTCAGCTTCTTCATTCTCTTGCCATTAAATTCTAATACATCATAACCCGGTCTAACAAACTGAACTGACTTATTTTTATAGTCTACTCTAGCCCCATGCTTGGCTAACCAGTCCATCTCCAAAATCAAGTCATAGTCCTCAATGTCTAGCACAATCAAATCTCCCTCCAGATTTTCTCTGCCCACCTTAATCTTACAATCCCTCACATACCGTTCCGCTTGCACCATTTTCCCCAAAGGTGTGCTTACCTCTAAAATGAAAGGTAGCTCCACTCCATCCCAACCTAAATGATATGCACACAACTTATTTATATAGGAATGAGTAGAGCCAGGATCAATTAAAGCATTAACGGAACGTCCTTGAATAGTGAACGTACCTTCTACCACCGCTGCATCAGCCCCAACTTCCTCTCTGTTGAGAGCGAATACCTTGGCCTTCACCTGCGGCTTCGGTGCTCCACTCCCGGATGCTCCCGTGGCGTTAACTCGGTTGGGTCCCGGGTTCTAAGCCGGGTTTCCTTGCCCGACCCGGTGCAACTTGGGGTAGGTATTCCTCAGATGGTCCGGGTCACCATAGTGGTAGCACTTTCGATCTTCACCCTTGGACCAGCAATTTCTCTCGGTGTGGCCTTTCTTCCCACACTGCCTGCATGTCGGGAGGTTCGGCGCAGGTCCAACTGGTGCTGTCCGGGCTTACTTTCCTTGGTTCTGCGATTCCTGGTTAGTAGGGCGCTTGTGAAGTTGCGGCCTCGAGAAATGTCCCTGCTGCTGCCTTGGCGGCAGGAAAGGCTTGGCCGCCATCCTGCTGCGGTCCTCGTTCTTCGTGCGAGTAGCTGCGTCCACCACCCCCGAGTAAGATGTGGGTGGAGCAAGTGCCAATGCTCTCCTCAGCTCCGGTCTTAACCCTTTGACGAACTGCCTCGTCCTATTCTGCTCGGTGTCAACCAATCTTCGGCAGTATTTCGACAATTGCGTAAATCGCGCCACATATTGAGCCACTGACATGCTCCCCTGCTTCAGATTCTGAAATTCGCCTTCCCGCTTCTCCGCAATCCACTGAGGGATGTACTCAGCCCTGAAGGCTTCAACAAAGTTGGTCCACGACCATTCTTTCTCATCCATCACCCAATCCTTTTGGACCCGCTGCCACCATGCCCTAGCTGGCCCTCTCAATTGAAAGGCTGCAAACTTAACCATCCGCTCCTCCGAATACTGGAGCGTTGCGAAAATGTCTTCCATTTGTTCAACCTATTGCTCGGCCTTCTGGTCTTGCTCAGCTTCACCCATAAAAATGGGTGGTTGGAACATTAAGAATTTCTCCAGTGCCTCGTCTTCCCCTCTAGGATGCCTCTGCTCGGTCAGGGTCTGAAGAATCTCGGCCACTTTGTTGAGTGCCTGGCCCATTGACACATCTACTGGGGAATCAGACCCCATGTCCATCTTGGGACCACTTTGTCCATTACCCTGATGGGGTGATTGCATCTGTTCGGTTTTAACTTCCGGTGCTACCCGGTCTACTTCCGGAATCCTTCTGGCTGAAGAAGCTGCACGTCTCTTGGGTACCATTCCATACCATACCCTAGATGTTAAATGTATGCACTCAAGTATCAAATCATTTTAGTGGTGCAAGCATACATAGCCAAGTATGAGTAGAAAGAAATCAGATGCAACTTATTTAAAGGATTACTCATAAACTTTGATTTCAAAAATTGACTTGCAAAAAACCAAAATTGTGAATAGAACATAAAATTGAAAATCTTTGACATACTAGTTCTCGAAAGACAACAAATAAATAATCATGTAAAATAAAATAACTCTCAGTTCTCTAATCCTCATCCGAACCCTCATCATCAGCCTCATACAACCAACCCCCCAGTGTTCTTAGAAAAATCTACTCCATCCCCGCTAGTAAATCCCTCCATTGTCTCCTTCCCAGGGCACCTAGAAATCTCTCTCCGGCCTCAACTCAGTTGAAGGAAGGGATGAAAGAAGGCCTAGGTGGAGACTCATAGTCTATCTCCCCCGGGTCATCACTAGCTGCTGCTAAATCCACTTCGGGATTAGGAGGGTGGGGTTTAGGCTCCACTATCATCACATCATCCTCACTGTTAGAGCTTATGTCTATCATCGGAATTGGAGGTGGCTCTAGGATTTGGACCTCATCCTCATTGCTATCCTCCATAAGGTCAAACTCATCATCACTGCTATCATCCATAGGGATAACCTCGACATCATTGTTATCCTTTACGGGGACAACTAGCTGAGGGGCAGGCTGGGGAACTGGAAGGTCCTCCTGGTCTAGATAGTAAGGCGGGTGCCACTGCTGCCCTTTCCTTGCTGTCCTAAGCAGTCTGACCATCCTACAGCATTAAAAAAATAGGTTAGATAAGATTTAAACTTAAATAAATAAATCACAGTTCATCAATATTTGCCTATAACCTAGGCTCTGATACCACTTCTAACAACCTGAACGCCTAGGCCCGCCAGGGCCAGGGATGTCGCCCCGTCCAAAAGACAAGGGGTCTTTATAACTAGGTCACACAAACAAATTAGGGAATAAAAATAATATTTAACTTAAAAAGTTATTACAACCCAAAGAAAACTTTAAGAATAAATCCATGAATTCCAAAACAAAAACCATAAATAAAACAATCCACTCTCGCCTCCCCAAAGCAATACATAAAATCAAAAGACACATTCTCTTCCAAAACGGATATTACTAGCCATTCAACTCCACAGCAGGATCATCCTAAAATCATGATAAAAAGGTGATGAGATAGAAATCTCAGTAAGTCCGTGTGTGCTTTGGGTGTTCAGTGAAACAGTTCATGGATGCAAAGTGTGAAATCTTTATAAGAGAAAATTGGCAAGCAATAACCATTAGTCAAAAGCAAGAGTGACGTTTTAGCTTATCTAGCCGTACATAAGTAATGAAATCAACCACTCGAAAGAAAGGGATATGGGTTACCACACGTTAGGCCCCACAACCGGTCACAATGCCGACACTTTGTGCAGACTGACAAAAGTAGGTGATCGGCCAACTGGGCAAGATACTCCTCCTTCTCTATACCCAAACAACAACTGGGTGTCCATTCCAACAAAACACAGTCACTTGACTGAAAACAAACTGCTAGCTCGGACCGGCACGACTCACTGGAAAGATATCTTATCCGGGAAGGACTCACCCCTCAGATATGGCCACCTGCTGAGAGACTTACCCTAACCCTTCAAAGACTAGTCCTAGTAGTCCACCCTTATTGAGTACCCAACGACGTTTCCCACTTGGGATAAAATGAACGAAGTATTGCTCTTCATGAAAATAGCAATTTGAGGGTTTCCAAAGTTTTGGGAGAAATCAGTTTCAGGAAAAGTTTTAAGTTTGGAAAATCTGCTCAGTAACTTTCAAATAATTTAAGTGTTGGAAATAAGAACAAATTCAACCCCCAGTTGCCATCAAATAAACGAGTGTCCATACACTCCATATTTAGCTTGCCATAAGGAAAACATTTCACATCGATAGGTTTTATGCAAGAGCTTACCTGATTCTTGCTCACAACAACAAGGTCTCGAACATCTGACCTAACCCCCCATGGGTAAATACAAATCTTAATCAGATTCAAGCTACAATCCACTTCCTCAATTTTAAATCAACCCAATTCACTACTACCATGATCTTAGTGTCCCAAGCTTTAAGGCAAGACACTAATTAAATAGGTTTATAAGCTAAGTTTAATTTGTTATTTAAAATAATTAATGGTTTGGGAAATAAATTCTAATAAGTTGAAAGTTTTCATCTTGTTAAGAAAAATCTAGAGTTTATTTGATCAAGAGTCATAGGAGGTACTAGGTAATATAGTGATTTAATAATAGTTTAGTTGTTAGAAAATAATTGATAGCTAAAACTAGTTGAGATTAAATTGAATAAGCCTTTCTTGGAAAATAATAAGTAAATCCTTAAGGGTTTTGATTTAGTAAATATTTTACTAAGCATAAATCTTTTTTCATAAAGGCTTAAATTGATTTCTTTATTTTACTTTTTAGCAAAATTATTATTTATTTGGCTAAAATATCCTTTATGAATATAAGAATCCAAATCTACCCTTCCTAGGGTTTCGAAAATATTAGGAAATTATTTTATTGTGTATTTTATTCATGCAGTGAAAATTTTCTTTTAGGGACAACTAGATCATGGTCAATTCCTATGGCCAACCTCAATCAAGAACATGCACAATCTTTCAATTCATCAAATCAACCAAATCTTGCATCTAGGCATAGATCTAAATTTATTAAGACATGCTTAACCTTTACTAGCATAAACATGAACATGGCTTCAATATTCTAGTCATGCATATAACTCCTATTCACCAAAGGTGACATAATCTCTAGCATACTTTATCACAAATACCACCTCTGACATGCATCAAACCTCAAATCAACATACAATCAACCAAGATGAACCTTTCACGCATAAATCCCATCTCCTTCACAATCATACAATTTCTCATGCTTCAATCTCAACAATAATTATATATACTCAAATCCTATCACCATCCACCTACTAACAACATCATCCTAGAGACATGATTCTAGAGTTTAAAAGAAGGATCGAAAGTACTTACTTGGTTGATGAATGCTTTGAAAGAGTTTAGAGTAGATCTCCACTCCTAGATGGCTAATCTTGTCCAAGAGAGGTGGCGAAAGCATGGTCATGGAAAAAGAGACCATTCGGCCAAGAGAGGGAATTTCGGCCATGAGAGAGAGAGAGAGAGAGAGAGAGAGAGAGATCATTAGTATGTTCATTCACATAAGTTCTCATTGGAGTTCAAGTTTGAAGAAGATGAAGTTGATAGAATAAGTTTACCTTGGAGACGTTCTTGACCTTCACAAAAATTTCCGGTTTTGATCCAAAGTAGCAAGATGATTTGTGGAGTTTGATGTTAATAATGGTGTTGATGGATTCACAGCAAAGATTAGATCAAATTTGGAGATTTTTGTGAGGGTTTGAAGTGGTTTGAAGGTGTATTAGGTGAAAGAAGGTAGTAGGTGTTCTTGGTGTAGTGTGTGTGTTCTTGATGGTTGAAGAAAATCGAGAGAGAGAGAAGAGGAGGCTGCCGAATTTCTGTGAGGGATAGGGCTGGCCAATTTTCAGTAGGGTTTGGGAAGTTGTTTCTCTGATTTGGAAGGGAAAAGGAAAGGTTACTTGTTACAATCCTTGAAGAATATTTTTAGGAAAAGAATTTGGAAACTAGATATTCTAAGAATATCTTGATTTTTCTGGACAGCTTTGAAGTCTCCTATGGCCGACTGCTGGAGTGATTTTTCTGAGGGATTAAAGCTGGTTCAAGGTGGCTTATGATGGCCAAAATTAAGGTGCACAATGATGGAGTAGAAGTCTGGTCAATTGAGCACGATATCATGGAAGGTTGCTAAATAAGATGGCTGGAATTTTGGAAAGTAATCAAGCTAAATTGCAGGGATTTGTTGGAGAGATTTTCGGACAGCCATTGCTGCCTTTCGTCCAGAAGTTTGAAGAAAACAATGGAGCTCTGTTAATGGTGGTTTAAGGAAGGTTTTGACCGATGTAGGTTGGCATTTTCTGCTAGAGGAGAAATGGAAATCAAGCTAGAAAATTCCTACACAACAATTTTTGCTGCACAGGAAATTTTCTGGCAGAATTTCGTCCGCCTCTTCCAGCTGAGATGCAGCGAGTTTGAAGGGGGGTTTCAGGGGTATTCAAGGCTAGTTTCCATCCTTCTTCATGGAGGAAAAACATGGCTAAGGTGCTGCACAAAATCTAGAAAAAAACAGCTTGGTTTTAAGCCTCCAAGGTAGCGATTTGCCCAGAATTTTTCTCTAGTTTGTACAGCTCTTGAGCAGTCTGAAAATGGCAGGAATAATTCTTGTTTCAAGCTGATCTTAAGGCCATTTTTCTGGCAGCATTTGGAAGGAAATTTCAGCTAAGAAGTTCGACATTTTGAAGGTACACAAGCTGGAAAATTTCAGCTCATTCCAAGAAGGAAGGTGAACTAGCTATAGAGTGAAATTTCAGCAAGCTTTCCAGAGGGATTTTCCTCTTTTCCAGACCATGAGAAGCCTTTTACTAGGACATTTTGATCCTAAAAGACCTCAGCAGTTTACTGAATTTTCTGGATAGAAAAAGGATAGAACATATTGATCAAACTAAGGAGTTGAAAATTAAGAAAAACTAAAGATCAAGGGAGAATGAATTCCCTTTAAGAATTTCGAGTTAAGCAAAGGAGTGAAATGAGAATTCTCCTAACATGTCTCTCCTAGGTCATTATCACCACCTTGCTCTAGGCCCTTAAGGCCGAAACTAATCCTCCCTAAGCAAAAATAAAATTTTAATCAAACTAAAGCTTCTATGATGGAATTTGAACTCTAGACTTCATTAATTTATTCTAAGGCTCTAACCACTAAACCATAACAACTCTTGTTGCTGTTTTTACTAGAAAATTAATTCCTATTCCTTCCACAAGCTATCTCCCTATTTTCACCTCGGGCAAAAATTACTATTTTGCCCCTCTCACACAATACTCACTAACAAGACTTCAAAACAGAAAAACTCAAATCCAACGCACATAAATTCATATAAAAATGTATTTAATCATGAAATGAAGCATGGTATGCATCCCAACCCCCTTACTCTAAGGTCGGTTTTGACTGGGGTTTTACAAAAACGGCTTTATGGAAATTAGATTGGAAATTGTTTCTAGTTTAATTGTTTCAATAGAAAATTATTCCAAAAAAGGAATTTGATTCCTTAGGATTTTCTTCTGCAGTTTTGTGGAATAGGAAAGAAAAGTTATGCCTTTCGGTTGGCTTATTGTAAGCCGAAAGTAACAAGAAAAAAAATTAGAATATCAAAGTTAAAAAAAAAACTAAAGTAAGAAAATTGCTTTGAAATTCATGTCGTTGACTTTGTTGTTAGCAATTTCAAATTGTTGCAATTGGAATTGTTTTCATTTTCACAAGCCTGCGCAAAGCTAGTGCAAGACAGGTGGAGTTGTGCTCTATCCCTCGCGGGGCTAGTGCAAGCCGCGTGGGGTTGCACATTATATATATATATATATATATATATATATATATATATATATATAAAGAAATCTTTTTATTTTTTTATTTTATTAAGGACCCAAAATTTTTTCGAATTTTGTTTTTTATTTAAAAATTCTTTAAAATTTGATTTTGGGATAAATTATTTTATTTTTCAAAATTACTGATTTTGAAAATTTATATTTTATATATATTTATTTAGAAATTTCCAAATTTTGATTGTGGAAAATTTTATTAATTTCTTTAACTTGATTTTAGAATTTAATATATTTTTCAAAATTATGATTTTAAATTTTATTTCCAAAATAGTGATTTTGGAATTGTATGCTTTGTTTTATTTTGCTTATTTTATTTTAAGCTTGATTTTGGCATGTTGACTTGGTTATGGACATAGACCAATTAATTTTATGTCATGCATATTTACTACTTTGTTTTGAATAAATAGAGCTTTCAAGTTCTACCTTTCTCTATAATCCTCTTATAATTACTCTTTTCATCTAAATCCCCTCGAATGTAACTCGAGGCTTTTTTATTAAAAATTTATGTAATTATATTACATAGGTTAAATAGTATTAGAAACTATTTTACAAATTTATAGAGATGGTGACCAAGGCAAAGCAAGAAGATTGTAAGACTTTCTTCTCAAAACATGCATGAACACATATGTTTTGATCAAAAATAATTTCCTACTCAAGGAAATTAATGTAGAAAAATCCATAACCAAGCCATGTAATTGTGTCTATTACAATTATGTCTATTACAATTGATATTTTGCATGCCAAACGATAAGACTGCTAATTAAACAATTAAATCCCTCAAATAATTTTAAATCTAAAGCATGCCGTTAATGTAGCAAGAATGAGAGTTCCTTTTCGAGATTAGGTTGTTGGGCATACCTAAGCTTACTGAACATCGACCATGTTCAAGCTATGGAATATGATTCCTGATTAATAGATTGGATTTAACTAATATCTTTATCCTGGTTAGGCATACCCAAGAATAAAGAATATTATAAGCTAAGTAGGGATAGCACTAAGTGCTTTAAGATTAAAAGATGTTAATCACCTAACGATTTGGTAGTTACATTTGATGTAATTGGTATTGGATACCTACTATTGAACTTAATATTGGTTTGTTGGACATACCCAAGGTCATTCTGAAAGAATTTAGCTACTGCTCCACTGGGAAAGCTTCCAACGGGCTTTCCCGAGTCAATAGTGGGAACCATTGATTTGAGGAAAATAGTGGGTTAAATACGCATTTAATTAAAGACCTAATTAAATGAATTTCATTTGTATATACATAGTCTAGTGTCTCTTATCTTTCAGCTAGGTCATTTGCATTATGACCAAAAATTTAAACATACATAGCATTTTGGAAACAAATAAGCTCACCGAATCAAACTTCTTGGACTAGTATAAAAATTTGAGAATCATTCTCAAATCGGAAAGGCTGCTCTATGTGTTAGATGCTCCAATTCCACCAATTCCAGCTAATGATCCTCTTGTTGAAGAGGATGAAGTCCATAAGAAGCATAAAGAGGACAATGGCATAGCATCTTACATCATGCTTATGTCAATGACCACTGAGCTTCAAAAGCATTATGAGCATATGGATGCTCATACTATTATCTTCTATTTAAGAGAGTTTTTTGATAAGCAAGCAAGTACGGAGAGATATGAGATCTTTAAACATTTATTCCGTTCTAAGATGGTAGAAGGCACTTCAGTGGCCACTTATGGACTTAATATGCTAGGATTAATTGAGAAGCTTGGATCACTTGGGTTCACTATAGATCTTGAGTTAAGTATAGACTTCATTCTTCAAGCTTTGCCGAGTTTGTTTTTTACAATTTGTGATGAGCTACCAAATGATTAAGATTGAGACCACTATACCTAAGTTGATCAACCTTCTTAAGACTATAAATTCTTCTATGAAGAAAGAAAATAATGCAGTCTTATTGGTTGATTCTTTTCTAAGAAGAAAAATGTTTCTAAATGGAAGAAGAAGAATCCAACTAAACCTAAAGGTAGTGTGAAGAAGGAAGAGACCAAAGGCCTATGTCACCATTATGGCAAAATAGGCCATTGGAGGCGCAACTGTAAAAGCTACTTGAAGACTATTAAAGAAAAGAATGAAAAGGAGAAGCTTAAAACACTTGTACTTCTTATCCGGGTATTTTTATTATTGAGATCAATACTGCATGTAATAATAAGATATGGGTATTTGTATACCAAATTTGGATCTCATTTGTGCAACAATTTATAGGGACTAAAGAGTAGTAGGAAGTTGGAGAAATGTGATGTGGACCATGGTACAACAAATGGAGCAAAGGTTGCTGCACTTACTATGAGGACTTATCATTTACACTTAACTTCCAAAATAATTCTAGAACTGGAAAACTGTTATTATGTACTAGTTTTACTTAAAAACATTATCTCAACTTCTTGTTTAGATTTGCTAAAATTTCATTTAAATTTTAAGAATGAAAATTGTTCTTTTTCATTAAATGATATCTATTCTGGTATTGCAACTTTGATGAATGGTTTATACATTCTTGAAATGGAAAATCAAGCTCTAAAATAAATAATAAAAGGCAAAGAAAAGATAACACAAACCATCTTACTTATGGCATTGTCGTTTATTCCATGTAAATGAGAATTGCATTTCTAAGTTACATAAGTATGGTGACTTAAGCTCATTTGATTTTAAATCATATGAGCCTTTTGAATCTTGCTTACTAGGAAAAATGATTAACCTCTTTTTCTAGGAAAATGAGAAAGGGGCAAAGAGTTATTAGAACTTATACATACTAATGTATGTGGCCCAATGTCCATTAAAGTAAGAGGGGTTATCAATACTTCATAAACTTCATTGAAGATTATTCTAGATTTGGGTATTTGTATTTAATGAAATACAAATCTGAAGCCTTTAACAAATTCAAAGAATTCATAAATAAAGTAGAGAAACATTTTGGTAAGAGTATTAAAACTCTAAGATCTAATCGAGAAGGTGAATACTTAAGCCAAGAATTTCTATGTTATCTTTGAGATAATGGGATATTAGCTTAATGGACTCCACCACATACACCTCAACAAAATAGTTTATTTGAAAGAAGGAATCGAACTTTATTAGATATGGTTCGATCTAGATGGCTTTTGCTAATCTACTAAAATTATTTTGGGGATATGCACTAGAAACTACTGTTTATATTACAAATAGAGTTCCGTAAAAAATGGTTGACCCTACCCTATGTGAGCTATTTTATGGTAAGAGACCAATGCTAACTCACACGAGAATTTGGAGATGTCCTGCATATGTAAAAAGGACAAAGTTAGACAAATTAGAGAAAAAGTCTGACAAGTGTTTGTTTGGACTTTGATTGATCCACCTGAAAGGATAAAACCAATAGGCCAGAAATGGGTTTTCAAAAAAAAAAAAACCCGACATGGATAGTAAAGTGATTATCTATAAAGCGCGACTGGTTGCAAAAATTACCGTCAGAAACTAGGTATTGTCTATGACGAAACTTTTTCACCAGTAGCAATATTGAAATCCATTAGTGCCGCTTATTATGATTATAAGATTTGGCAAATGGATGTGAAATTTTTTCTTTAATAGAAATCTTGTGAAACCCCAGTTGAAACCAACCTTAGAGTGAGGGGGTTGGAATGCATATCATAATTTATTGCATGTTTAAATATATTTTTAAATGATTTTCTATACTTTAGATTTGAGTTTTATTGTCTCGAAGGCTTGGTTGTGAGTATTACTTGAGAAGGGCAAAATAGTAATTTTTTCTTGAGGTGGAAAAAGGGAGACAACTTGAGGATTGAATAAGAAAATATATATTTTTTTAGGGAAAATAGGAACAAGAGTTGTTGTGGTTTAGTGGTTAGAGCCTTAGAATTAATTCTTGAGGTCTTGGGTTCAAGTTCCATCATAGGAACTTTAGCTTGGTTAAATTTTCTTTTTGCTTGGGAAGTGTCATTTTCGGCCTTAGTGGTGTTTGGAGTAGGGTAGAGAAGTTGTCCTATGAGAGACATGATAGAAGTCTTCAAATCCTACTCATTTATTCTACACAAAATTCCTAAGAGAAATTCATTTCCTCTTGATCCTTAATTTTCCTATTTCTCAATTCATTAATTTGTTCAAATTGTTCTAGCCAATTTCTTTCCAGAAATTCCAGTGAAGTGTTGTGGCTTTGTAGAATCAAAATGTCTTAGTGGAAGACATTTTATGGTCTGAAAATGTGGAGGAGAAGTGAAAGATTCCAAGGGGATAAATCCCTTTTGTGAACTTTCTAAAAATTCATTCTAGCTAGGTTCATCTTCCTTCTTGGAATGAATTGAAAATTTTCAGCTTCTTGTGCCTTCAAGTTGTCAAAACTCTTAGCTAATATTCCCTCCTAAATGCTGCCAGAAAATGGCCTTTTGGATCAGCTTGCAACCTGAATTTCTCTGACTATTTTCGGACTGCACAAAGTTGGTGCAAAATTAGAAAAATCCCTGGGCAAATCGCAGCTTTGGATGTCCGAAACCAAGCTGTTTTCTTCCAGTTTTTGTTCATTACCTTAGCCATGTACTTCTTCCATGAAGAAGGCCGGAAACTAGCCTTGAAAACCCTTGAAACTCCCCTTCAAAACCTCTGCAAATTGGCTGGAAATATGGTAGCTAAAACTGCCCAGAAAAAAAAATTTCCAGCCTTGCGAAAAATAAAAATACTGTACAGTAGTTTTTCCAGCTTTGTTTCCTAATTCTCTCCTAACCGAAACTCCATCCTTTTTCTGCACAAACCACCCTTAAACCTCCAATAACTGAACTCTATTATCCTCCCTAAGTTCTGCACGAAAAATCCAGTCATGGCTGCCAGAAAATCTCTCCAATAAATCTCTACAATCATGCTTGATTAGTTACCAAAATTCTAGCCACCATAATTTAGCAACCCTCCATAAAATGTTCCCCAAACAACTAGACTTATTCCTCACCATTTCACTCCATCTTTTCGGCCACCCCTCTTCAATCAGCTTTCATCCAACAGAAACACTGCACAAAAATTCGGCCATGGCAGACTTCCAAAAGCTCTCCAAGAATTAAAGATATTCTTGAATATTTAGTTTCCAAATTTGCTTCTCAAAAAATATTATTCAAGGATTCCAACAACTAGCCTTTCCTTTTTGCTTCCAAATCAGAGAATCACCTTCCTAAACCCTACAGAAATTTTGGCCAGCCCTAATCTCTTTACAATTTTGGCAGCCTCCATCTAAAAACTCTCTATTCCTTTCAACCTTCAAGAACACACAACACACCAAGAACACCTACTTATTCCTTTCACCTAATACCTATCCAAATCACTTCAAACTACTTCTAAAAACTCTAGAATTCATCTAGTCACTGCCATGAGTCCATCAACACCATTCTTAACATCAAACTCCAAAATCCAACTTGTTAGTTTGGATTAAAAACAAGAAATTTTGTGAAGTCTCAAGAACACCATCACGGTAGGTTTGTTCTAACAACTTCATCTTCTCTAATTGTGATCTCTAATGAATGTATATATGAATAAACCCACTAATGGTCTCTCTCTCTCTCTCTCTCTCTCTCTCTCTCTCTCTCTCTCTCTCTCTTGGCCGAATCTCTCTCCTCCTTAGCTGGATGGTTTATTCTCCAATGGTCTCGCTTCCTACACCTTCTTTGGTTGGATTTAGACATCTAGGAGTTGAGACTTATTCAAAACTCCTTCAAGGGAATTCATCAAGCAAGTAAGCTTTCTTTTAACCCTTCTTTTAATTCTAGATTCATGTCTCTAAGATGATGTTGATAGAAGGTGGATTGTGGATAGGATTTCGAGTATGTATTGTTGAGATTGAAGAATGAATATATGTATGAATATGAAGGAGATGGGATTTATGCATGGATGGATTATCTTGGTTGATTGTATGATTATTTGAGGTTTAATGCATGCCTCGATGATTAAGTATACTAGAGATTATGTCACCTTTGGTGAATAGGATTTATACTCATATTGGATTGTTGAAGCCATGATCATATTTATGCTAGTAGGGGTTAGATCATGTCTTGATAAATTGAGATCTATGCTTGTATGCATGATTTAGATGATTTGATGAATTGAAGGATTGTATATGTTCATGATTGTGAATAGCCATGGAAATATGATCATGATCTAGTTGTCCCTAAGCTAATTTTTATTTCATGAATAAAATATTTAATAATATGATTTTGCTAGTAATTTCGAAAAAACCCTAGGAATGGTGGATTTTGATTATTATATATATAAAAAGGATATTTTAGTCAAATAAATAATAGTTTTGATAGAAAAATAAAATATATTGATATTGTAACACCCCGCTACCTAGGCCAGCTAGGGCCGGGGATGTCGCCCCGTCCAAAGGACAATGGGTCTTTATAACTAGGTCACACAAATAAAATAGCGGAATAAAATAATACTTTAGCTTTTAAAAAAATTATTACATCCCAAAATACTCCAAGAATAAATCCATGAATTTCCAAAACAAAACCATACATAAAATTATCCACTCTCGACTCCCCAAAGTAATACATAGAAATAAACGATAACAATCTCTTTCCAGGCAGATTACACTAGCTACTTATCCCCACAGCAGGATCGACCTGAAATCATGGTAAAAATGTGATGAGACAGAAATCTCAGTAAGTCCGTGTGTGCTTTGGGTGTTTAGTGAAAGCAATTCATGGATGCAAAGTGCGAAATCTTTATAAGAGAAATATTGCCAAGCAATAAACATTAGTCAAAAGCAAGAGTGGCGTTTTAGCTATTCCAGCCATACATGATCAACAAAATCAACCACTCGTAAGAAAGGATTATGGGTTACCACACGTTGGGCCCCACAACCGGATGGTCAGTATGCCACACTTTGTGCATACCGCTGGTCAAAATGCCACACTTTGTGCAGACGGACAAAAGTAGGTGATCGGCCTACTGGGCAAGATACTCCTCCTTCTCTATACCCAAACAACAACTGGGTGTCCATTCCGACAAAACACAGTCACTAGACTGAAAAGAACACTGCTAGCTCGGACCGGCACGACCCACTGGACTGACGTCCTATCCGGGAAGGACTCACCCCTCAGAGGTGGCCACCTACTGAGAGACTCACCCTAACCCCCTAGGACTAGTCCTAGTAGTCCATCCTTATTGAGTACTCAACAACATTTCTCACTTGGGATAAAATGAACAAAACATTGTTCCACATGAAAATGGCATTTTGAGGGTTTCCAAAGTCCTTGTAAAAATTAGCTTTAGAAAGAGTTTGAGTTTGGCAAATCTGCTCTTTGATTTTTAAATAATTCAAATATTTGAAATAAGAGAGAGTTCAACCCTCAATTGCCTTTACATAAATGAGTGTCCATACACTCTACATTTGGCTTGCCATAAGAAAAACATTTCACATCAATTAGGTTTTATGCATGAGCTTACCTGACTCTTGCTCACAAATAAAAGGTCTCCAACAACTGACCTAACCCCACATGGGCAAATACAAAACACAATCAATTTCAAGCCACAATCCACTTCCTAAATTTTAAAACAACTCAACTTACTACTATCATGATCCTAGTGTCCCAAGCTTTAAGGCCACTCAATAAATAAATAGGTTTATAGGCCAAGGATAATTTGATATTTAAAATAATTAATGTTTTGGGAAATAGGTACTAATAAGTTAAAGGTTTAAAACATGCTTAGAAAAATTTAGAGTTTATTTGTTAATGATTTATTAATAATTTAGTTGTTAGAAAATAATTGATAACTAAACTTAGTTGAAAATAAATTTTAATGAATCTTGCTTGAAAAATAATAAATGAGTTTTTATAGGTTTTGATTAAAAGATGACAATTAAATTAATAGAAATAAGTATTTTACTAGTCATGATTATTTCCATAAAAGGCTTTAGTGGATTTCATTATTTTATAAAGTATATATATATATATATATATATATTATTTTCCTATTAAAACTATTATTTATTTGACTAAATTTTCCTTTATATAAATATAATATTCCAAATCCACCCTTCCTAGGGCAGTGAGTAGGTCAAATCTGGAGATTTTAGAGAAGGTTTTAAGTGGTTTGGAGGGTTATTAAGTGAAAAGAAGAAGTAGGCGTTCTTGGTGTAGTGTGTGTTCTTGAAGGTTGAAAGAATTTGTGAGATTGTAGTTTGTAGCTACCGAAATTCTGTGAGAACTAGGGCTGGCCGAATTTCTGTAGGGTTTAGGAAGATAATTCTCTAATTTGGAAGGGAAAAGGAAAGGTTAGTTGTTAAAATCCTTGAAGAATATTTTAGAAAGTAAATTTGGAAACTAAATATCCTAGAATATCTTGATTGTTGGAGAGCTTTGGAAGTTTGCCATGGCTGACTACTTTGAGCAGAATTTCGGTGGGATTAATACTGTCCTAAGGAAGCTAATGGGGGCCGAAAATAGGGAGCGTAATGGTGAAGAAGAAGTCTGGTGATTTGAGGGATACATTATGGAAAGTTGCTAAACTATGGTGGCTGGAAATTTGGTAATCTATCAAGCATAATTGCAAGGATTTGTTGGAGAGATTTTCGGGCAGCCATGTCTGAATTTTGGTGCAGAAGCTTAAGGGGAATAATGGAGCTCAATTACTGGAGGTTTAAGGAAGGTTCATGCAGAACAATGATGGTGTTTTGGCTGGAGGAAGATTAGGAAACAAAGCTGGACAATTTTCTGCACAGCATTTTCGCAAGCTGAAGTTTTCCTGGGCAGTTTTCGGCCGCCATTTTCCAGCCCGTTTGCAAGGAGTTTGAAGGGGAATTCCAGGGGCTTTCAAGGCTGGTTTCTAGCCTTCTTCATGGAGGAAAAACACGGCTAAGGTGCTGAACAAACTCTGGAAGAAAATAGCTTGGTTTTGGACTCTCAAAGCTGCGATTTGTACATGAATTTTTCCTGGTTTTGCTCTAGCTTTGAGTAGTCCGAAAATAGCTAAAGAATTCAGGTTGCAAGCTGATCCAAAAGACCATTTTTGTGGTAGCATTTGGGAGGGAATGTTAGCTAAGAATTTCGATACCTTGATGGCACAATCATCTGGAGAATTTTCAGTTCATTCCAAGACGGAAGATGAACTAGGTATAGTGAATTTTCACCAAGCTCACTAGAGGAATTTTCCTCTTCAAATCTCCCACAACTCTTTCATATTTTCGGACCATAAGAAGTCCTTCACTAAGACATTTTGATCTTACAAAGCCACAGCACTTCACTGAAATTTCTGGAGAGAAAATGGCTAGAACAACTTGCTCAACCTCATGAGTTGAGAACTAAGGAAAAATCAAAGATCAAGGAAAAATGAATTCCTCTTAGAAAATTCGAGTAAAACAAATGAGTAGGATTTGAAGACTCCTATCATGCCTCCCATAGGACAACATCTCTACCCTACTCCAAACACAACTAAGGCCGAAATTATTACTTCCCCAAGCAAAAAAAAAAAAAAATTTAACCAAGCTAAAGCTCCTATGATGGAATTTGAACCCAAGACCTCAAGAATTAATTCCAAAGCTCCAACCACTAAACCACAACAACTCTTGTTGTCATTTTCACTAGGAACTTATTTCCTATTCAATCCTCAAGCTATCTCCCTATTTTCACCTGGGGCAAAAATTACCATTTTACCCTTCTCACTAAATATTTACCAACAAGCCTCCAAGATATTAAAACTCAAATCCAAGGCACATAAAATCAAATAAAAATATATTTAATCATGCAGTAAAGTATGTTATGCATCCCAACCCCCTTACTCTAAGGTTTGTTTTGACTGGGGTTTCACATCCTCCCATCATTAGAAGAATTTCGTCCCGAAATTCAAGCATACCTCTATATAAACTCGGGGTACTTTTGCTTAACCCAATCTTCCGACTCCCATGTGGCATCCCGCGTGCCATGGTGCTTCCACTGAATCTTTACCAATGGTATCTGCTTATTCCGAAGAGTTTTAACACTGCGGTCCAATATCCGCGTAGGCTTCTCCACGTAGCTCAGGTGTGGCTGCAACACCAATGGTTCATCATTCAATACATGACCGGGATCCGCATTATACTTCTTCAATTGTGACACGTGAAACACATCATGGATACCCATCAACCTATCCGGCAGGTCCAATCGGTAAGCTACCGGTCCAATTCTTTCCTTAATCAGAAATGGCCCCAAATATCTCAGATTCAACTTTCCGCCCTTCGGATGCTTCAAAATGCCCCTATTTGGTGTTAGCTTCGAAATACGCGATCCCCGACTTGAAATTCCAACTCTCTTCGCCGGTTATCCGCATAGCTCTTCTGCGGGCTCTGAGCCGCCTTTAACCTTTCCCGAATTAGTTTCACTTTATCCATCATTTCTTGGACACAGACCTCTCTGGTTTTGCCCACATGACCATCTTCTGACCAGCTCTAATACAACGGCAATTGACACTTGCACCCATACAAAGCCTCATACGGTGCCATCCCAATTGAGGCTTGGTAGCTGTTATTATATGACAGCTCGGCATATGGTACACACTCGATCCACTTATCTCCAAAATCCAAGACACAGGCCCTCAAGATATCCTCTAATATTTGGATCACCCTTTCTGACTGCCCATCGGTCTGCGGATGCGCCGTCGTACTGAATTTCAGATTCGACCCCATTGCTTCCTGAAACTTTCTCCAAAAATGAGATGTAAACCTCGGATCTCGGTCTGACACTATGCTTGATGGCACTCCATGAAGTCGAACAGTCTCTCGAACATAAGTCTGAGCTTGCTTCTCCATCGAGTCCCTCACATTCACCGGTATGAAATGGGCCGACTTGGTTAGTCGATCCACCACCACCCATATAATGTCCTTTTCAGTCCTTCACATGGGGAGTCCGATGAAGAAATCCATAGTCACCTCCTCCCACATCCATTCCGGCACTGGCAATGACTGCAATAGTCCCGCTGACTTCTTGTGCTCCGCTTTAACTTTCTGGCAGGTGAGACAGGTCGAAACATATTTGACCACGTCTCACTTCAGTCCAGGCCACCAATAAGCTCTCTTTAAATCCTGGTACATCTTGACTTCCCTCGGATAAATGGCATACTTGCTCTTGTGCGCCTCCTCCAAAATTCTGTCCTTCAATTGCTGCTCTCCGAGCACACATAATCGATCTCTGAAATAAAAAACTCCCACCTCATCTTGATGGAATTCATTGCCTGGCCGCTTAAGCTCTTTGACCTTAAAAAGTTGAAACTCGGCGTTGCTTTGCTGAGCTTCCACGATTTCCCTCTTCAGATCTGGCACCGACCTCGAATTGCTGATGATAATTCCTCTGTCTCGTACTTCCACCCTTCTGTCCAACATATCCTGGACCGCTTGCATTTCCTGCACCTTCAGTCTGGCCATTCCAACTTTTCTGCTCAGGGCGTTTGCCACAACATTGGCCTTCCAGGGATGGTAGTTGATCGGACAACGGTATTCTTCTGGGAATTCCATCCACCTTCGCTGCCTCAGGTTCAAGTTCTTTTGAGTGAAGATATACTTCAAACTCTTATGGTCAGTAAACACCTGATATTTGACTCCATACAGGTAGTGGCGCCATTTCTTGAGGGCGAACACTATAGCCGCCAGCTCCAGATCATAAGTGGGGTAGTTCACTCCATGAGGTCTTAGCTTCCGAGATGCATAAGCAATTACCTTCTTGTCTTGCATTAGCACCGCTCCTAGTCCTTCTTTTGAAGCGTCGTTATACAGTGCATAAGGTTTGCCTTCTTCCGGTAGACTCAATACCGGTGTTGTCATCAGTCTTTTCTTCAATTCTTGAAAACTTTTCTCGCATTTTTCGTTCCACACAAATGGAACATCCTTTCTCAACAGACGGGTCATTGGCAATGCGAGCGTCGAAAATCCTTTGATAAACCTTCGGTAATATCCAACCAATCCCAAGAAACTCCGGATCTCGGTAATATTCTCCAGCTGCTTCCAGTCTGATACCACTTCAACCTTTGCCGGATCTACCTTGATTCCCTCATTGGTCACTACATGGCCAAGGAATGCCACACTGTCTAGCCAAAATTCGCACTTGCTGAACTTAGCGTACAGCTTGTGCTCTCGCAATTTCTCCAATACGAGCTTCAGATGCTCTGCATGCTCATCTGGACTCTTGGATTAAATTAAAATGTCGTCGATGAAGACTACCACGAACTTGTCCAGATAAGGACGGAATACCTGGTGCATCAGGTCCATGAATACTGCTGGAGCATTAGTCACCCCGAACGGCATCACTACGAACTCGTAGTGTCCATATCTGGTGTTAAAGGCTGTCTTGGGAATATCATCTTCTCTTATCCACACCTGGCAGTACCCTTGCCTCAGATCCAACTTAGAGTAGCAACTGGATCCTTGCAACTGGTCGAATAGCTCGTCAATCAACGGTAAGGGATACTTGTTCTTGACCGTTAAATTGTTCAACCCTCGGTACTCGATGCATAGCCTCAGGGTGCCGTCCTTCTTCTTCACAAATAGCACAGGCGCTCCCCAAGGCGACGTGCTAGGTCTGATATAACCTTGACTCACTAACTCCTCCAACTGCTCCTTCAACTCTTTCAACTCTGTCGGTGCCATCCGGTACAGTGTCCGCGATACTGGTTCCACTCCCGAAACTAAGTCGATGGTGAATTCCACTTCTCGGCTAGGAGGTAGAGAATTAAGTTCTATCGGAAACACATCGTGGAAATCCCTTACTACTTCAGTGTCCTCCAGGGTGCACTGGTCCTTCGGCTTGTTTATCACGTAAGCCAGGTACCCTTGACGCTCTTGCTTCAATAATTTTCGGGCTTTAGCCTTTGCAATCAAGTACTTACATTCTCTCATCCTCTTGCCATTAAATTCCAATACATCACGTCCTAGTCTGATGAACTGGACTGTCTTATTTCTACAGTCTACCCTAGCCCCATGTTTCTCTAACCAGTCCATCCCCAAAATCAAGTCATAATCCTCAAGGTCTAACACTATCAAATCCCCCTCCAAACTTTCTTTCCCCACATTAACTTTACACTCCTTTACATACCGATCTGCTTGCACCATTTTCCACAAATGTGTGCTCACCTCAAAAATAAAAGGTAGCTATATTCTATCCCAACCCAAATAACATGCACACAACTTGTTTATATAGGAATGAGTAGAGCCAGGATCAATCAAAGCATTAACGGAACGTTCTTGAATAGTGAACATACCTTCTACCACCGCTGCATCGGCACCAACTTTCTCTTTGTTGAGAGCGAATAGCTTGGCCTTCACTTGCGGCTTCGGTGCTCCACTCCCGGATACTCCCACGGGATTGGCTCGATTGGGCCCTAGGTTCTGAGCCGGGTTTCCTTGCCCGACGCGGTGCAATTTGGGGTAGGCGTCCCTCAGGTGGTTCGGGTCGCCACAGTGATAGCATTTATTTTCACCACCCTTAGACAAACAATTTCTCTCGGTGTGGCCTTTCCTTCCACACTGCCTGCATGATGGGAGATTCGGGGCAGGTCCACTTGGTGCTGTCCGGGCTTGCTTTCCCCGGTTCTGCCATTGATGATTGGCGGGACGCTTGTCGGGTTGCGGTCTCGGAAATTGTCATTGCGGCTGTCTCGGTGGCTGGAAGGGTTTTATTGCCATCCGGCTGCGGTCCTCATTCTCCGTTTGAGTGGCTGCGTCCATAGCCCCCGAATAAGTGGTCGGTGGAGCAGGTGCCAATGCTCTCCTCAGCTCTGGTCTCAGCCCCTTAATGAACTACCTTGTCCTATTCTGCTCGGTGTCCACCAATCTCCGGCAGTATTTCGACAATTGAGTGAATCGCACCGCATATTGAGTGACTGACATGCTCCCCTACCTCAAATTTTGGAATTTGTCCTCTCACTTCTCCACAATCCACTGTGGAATGTATTCAGCCCTGAAGGCTTCAACGAAGTTGGACCACGTCCATTCTTGCTCGTCTACCTCGCAGTCGTCTTGGACCTGCTGCCACCTACCCGAGTTGGCCGTCTCAATCGAAAAGCTGCAAACTTAACCATCCGCTCCTCGGTGTACTGGAGCATTGTGAATATGTCCTCTAGCTATTCAACCCACTGCTCTGCCTTCTAATCTTGTTCTGCTTCGCCTAGGAAGACGGGCGGCTAAAACTTCAAGAACCTCTCTAAGGCCTCATCCTCACCCTGAGGGTTCCGTCGCTCGGTCATTAACTGCAAAATCTCGGCCATCTTACTGAACGCCTGGCCCATAGTCACATCAACTAAAACTTCAGACCTCGATCCCATACTCTGACTGTTCCCTTCACCCCGGTTGGGTGCTTGCATCTGGGCTGCTCCCACTTCTGGTGCTACCTGATCGGTTTCCGGTACCCTTCCACCTACTGAGGTTGCAAGATGCTTGGGTGCCATTCTAAACCACACCCCAAATGATAAGTGTATGCACTTAAAGGTCAAACCATTTTAGTTGTACTTGCATGCATTGACAAATAGATGTAAATGGAAAGTAGATGTAAATTTAGCTAAAGAATAAATTCTCTTTCAAAAATGGACTTGCATAGATTCGAAATCTTAATAGAAAATAGAATTAAGATCCTTAACAATTAAAAAAAATTCTTGAAAAACAGTAAACAAATAAACATTCAAATCAAAGGAACTCCTAGTCCCCTAATCCTCATCAGAACCCACATCATCAGCTTCAAATAACCATCCCCCAGAGTTCTTGGAAAAATCTACCCCATCCCCGCTAGCAAATCCCTCCATGGGCTCCTTCCCAGGGCCCCTAGAACTCTCCCCGGGCTCAACTCAGCTGAAGAAAGGAAGGAAAGAAGGCCTAGGCGGAGACTCATAGTCTATCTCCCCTGGGTCATCGCTATCTACTGCTAAGTCCACCTCGGGATTAGGAGGGTGGGGTTCAGGCTCCACTATCATCACCTCATCCTAACTATCCGAGCTTATGTCCATCACCGGAATTGGGGGTGGCTTAATGACCTGGACCTCGTCATCACTGTTATCCTCCATAGGGTTAATCTCATCATCACTGTTATCCTCCATAGGGATAACTAGCTGAGGGGCAGGCTGGGGAACTGGAAGGTCCTCCGGGTCTAGAAAGATAGACAGGTGCCATTGCTGCCCTTTCCTCGCAGTCCTAAGCAGTCTAACCATTCTACAGCATCAACAAGATAGGTTAGATAAAAATTTAAACTTAAATCAATAGAATATATATCGTCAATATTTGCCTATAACCTAGTCTCTGATACGACTTGTAACACCCCGCTACCTAGGCCTGCCAGGGCCGGGGATGTCGCCCCATCCAAATGATAAGGGGTCTTTATAACTAGCTCACACAAATAAAATAGCGGAATAAAATAATACTTTAACTTTAAAAAAATTATTACATCCCAAAGTACTCCAAGAATAAATCCATGAATTTCCAAAACAAAACCATATATAAAATTATCTACTCTCGACTCCCCAAAGCAATACATAGAAATAAACGATAACAATCTCTTTCCAGGCAGATTACACTAGCTACTCATCCCCACAGCAGGATGGACCTAAAATCATGGTAAAAATGTGATGAGACAGAAATCTCAGTAAGTCCGTGTGTGCTTTGGTTGTTTATTGAAAGCAGTTCATGGATGTAAAGTGAGAAATCTTTATAAGAGAAATATTGGCAAGCAATAAACATTATTCAAAAGCAAGAGTGGCATTTTAGCTATTCCAGCCATACATGATCACAAAATCAACCACTCATAAGAAAGGATTGTGGGTTACCACACGTTGGGCCCCACAACCGGATGGTCAGTATGCCACACTTTGTACATACCGCCGGTCAGAATGCCACTATGTGCAGACTGACAAAAGTAGGTGATCGGCCTACTGGGCAAGATACACCTCCTTCTCTATACCAAAACAACAACCGGGTGTCCATTCCGACAAAACACAGTCACTTGACTGAAAAGAACACTTCCAGCTCGGACCGGCACAACCCACTGGACTGACGTCCTATCCGGGAAGGACTCACCCCTCAGAGGTGGCCACCTACTAAGAGACTCACCCTAACACCTCAAGGACTTGTCCTAGTAGTCTACCTTTATTGAGTACTCAACGACGTTTCCCACTTGGGATAAAATGAACAAAACATTGTTCCACATGAACATGGCATTTTGAGGGTTTCCAAAGTCCTTGTAAAAATTAGCTTTAGAAAGAGTTTGAGTTTGGCAAATCTGCTCTTTAATTTTTAAATAATTCAAATGTTTGAAATAAGAGAGAGTTCAACCCTCAATTGCCTTTACATAAATGAGTGTCCATACACTCTACATTTGGCTTGCCATAAGAAAAACATTTCACATCAATTAGGTTTTATGCATGAGCTTACCTGACTCTTGCTCACAAATAAAAGGTCTCCAACAGCTGACCTAACCCCACATGGGCAAATACAAAACACAATCAATTTCAAGCCACAATCCACTTCCTCAATTTTAAAACAACTCAACTTACTACTATCATGATCCTAGTGTCCCAAGCTTTAAGGCCACTCAATAAATAAATAGGTTTATAGACTAAGGATAATTTGATATTTAAAATAATTAATGTTTTGAGAAATAGATACTAATAAGTTATAGATTTAAAACTTGCTAAGAAAAATTTAGAGTTTATTTGTTAATGATTTATTAATAATTTAGTTCTTAGAAAATAATTGATAACTAAACTTAGTTGAAAATGAATTTTAATGAATCTTGCTTGAAAAATAATAAATGAGTTTTAATAGGTTTTGATTAAAAGATGATAATTAAATTTATAGAAATAAGTATTTTACTAGTCATGATTATTTCCATAAAAGGCTTTAGTGGATTTCATTATTTTATAAACTATCTATATATTTTATTTTCCTATTAAAAATATTATGTATTTGACTAAATTTTTCTTTATATAAATATAATATTCCAAATCCACCCTTCCTAGGGTTTTTTGAAATCACTAGCAATATTATATTACTACATATTTTATTCATGAAATAAAAATTTGCTTAGGGACAACTAGATTATGATCATAATTCCAAGGTTACTCACAATCATGAACATATTCAACCATTCAACTCATCAATTCATCCAAATCATGCTCTCAAGCATAGATCTCAATTTATCAAGACATGATCTAACCTCTACTAGCATAGATATGGCCATGGCTTCAATAATCCAACATGAATATAAGTCCTAATCACCAATGGTGACATAATCTCTAGCATACTTCATCACAAATACTACCTATGACATGGAAACATGCATCAAACCCCAAATCATCATTCAATCAAACAATATAATCCTTCCATGCATAAATCCCATCTCCTTCACAATCATACATATATTCATGCTTCAATCTCTACAATGCATACTCAAATCCTATCACAATCCACATACTATCAACATCATCCTAGAGACATGAATCTAGAATTTAAAAGAAAGATTGAGGGGACTTACTTGGTTGAGGGATGCCTTGAAGGAGTCTAGAATGGATCTCAACTCAAGGAAGGTGGAGGGAGCATGGCCATGGAGGAAGAAGCCACCCGGCCAAGAGAGGGAGTTTCGGCCATGAGAGGAAAAGAGAGAGAGAGAGAGAGAGAGAGAGACCATTAGCATGTCTATTCACATATATTCTCACTAGATATCAAGATTGGAGAAGATGAAGTTGTTAGAACAAACCTACCTTGAAGGTGTTCTTGAACCTTCACAGAATTTTCTGGTTTTGATCCGAAGAAGCGAGTTGATTTGTGGAGTTTGATGTTAAAAATGGTGTTGATGGACTTACGGCAGTGAGTAGGTCAAAGCTGGAGATTTTAGAGAAGGTTTGAAGTGGTTTGGAGGGGTATTAGGTGAAAAGAAGAAGTAGGCGTTCTTGGTGTAGTGTGTGTTCTCAAAGGTTGAGAGAATTTGTGAGATTGTAGTTTGCAGCTGCCGAAATTCTGTGAGAACTAGGGCTAGCCGAATTTCTGCAGGGTTTAGGAAGATGATTCTCTGATTTGGAAGGGAAAAGGAAAGGTTAGTTGTTAAAATCCTTGAAGAATATTTTTAGAAAGTAAATTTGGAAACTAAATATCCTAGAATATCTTGATTGTTGGAGAGATTTGGAAGTCTGCCATGGCTGACGGCTTTGAGAAGAATTTCGGTGAGATTAATGCTGGCTTAAGGAATCTTATGCTGGCCGAAAATAGGGAGCATAATGGTGAAGAAGAAGTCTAGTTATTTGAGGGATACATTATGGAAAGTTGCTAAACTATGGTGGCTGGAAATTTGGTAATCCATCAAGCATAATTGCAGGGATTTGTTGGAGAGATTTTCGGGCAGCCATGTCTGAACTTCGTGCAAAAGCTTAAGGGGAATAATGGAGCTCCATTACTGGAGGTTTAAGGAAGGTTCATGCAGAACAATGATGGTCTTTCGGCTGGAGGAAGATTAGGAAACAAAGCTGGACAATTTTCTGCACAGCATTTTCGCAGCTGAAGTTTTCCTGGGCAGTTTTCGGCTGCCATTTTCCAGCCTGTTTGCAAGGAGTTTGAAGGGGAATTCTAGGGGATTTCAAGGCTGGTTTCCAGCCTTCTTCATGGAGGAAAAACATGGCTAAGGTGCTGAACAAACTCTGGAAGAAAACAGCTTAGTTTTGGACTCTCAAAGCTGCGATTTGTACAGGAATTTTTCCTGGTTTTGCTCCAGCTTTGAGCAGTCCAAAAATGGCTAAAGAATTCAGGTTGCAAGCTGATCCAAAAGACCATTTTTATGGCAGCATTTGGGAGGGAATGTTAGCTAAGAATTTCAATACCTTGATGGCACAATGAGATGGAGAATTTTCAGTTCATTCCAAGACGGAAGATGAACTAGTTAGAGTGAATTTTCACCAAGCTCACTAGAGGAATTTTCCTCTTGAAATCTCCCACAACTCTTTCACATTTTCGGACCATAAGAAGTCCTTCACTAAGACATTTTGATCTTACAAAGCCACAGCTCTTCACTGAAATTTCTGGAGAGAAAATGGCTAGAACAACTTGCTCAACCTCATGAGTTGAGAACTAAGGAAAAATCAAAGATCAAGAAAAAATGAATTCCTCTTAGAAAATTCGAGTAGAACAAATGAGTAGGATTTGAAGACTCCTATCATGACTCCCATAGGACAACATCTCTACCCTACTCCAAATACCACTAAGGCCGAAATTATTACTTCCCCAAGCAAAAAAAAAATTTAACCAAGCTAAAGCTCCTATGATGGAATTTAAACCCAAGACCTCAAGAATTAATTCCAAAGCTCCAACCACTAAACCACAACAACTCTTGTTGTCATTTTCACTAGCAACCTATTTCCTATTCAATCCTCAAGCTATCTCCCTATTTTCACCTCGGGTAAAAATTACCATTTTGCCCTTCTCACTCAATATTTACCAACAAGCCTCCAAGACATTAAAACTCAAATCTAAGGCACATAAAATCAAATAAAAATATATTTAAGCATGAAGTAAAGTATGTTATACATCCCAACCCCCTTACTCTAAGGTTGGTTTTGACTGAGGTTTCACAGATATTATATAAAAATAATGAAATCAACTAAAGCCTTTTTTTTAAATAATTATAATTAGTAAAATACTTATTATTAAAATTTAATTATTATCTTTTAATCAAAACCTTTATTATTTTCCAAGCAAGGCTCATGAAAATTCATTTTCAACTAACTTTAGTCATCAATTATTTTCTAACAGCTAAATTATTAATAAATCATTATTTTTCCTAAAAACCACCTAAGACTCTTCATCAAATAAACTCTAAATTTTCTTAGCAATATTTAAACCTTTAACTTATTAGTACTTATTTCTCAAAACATTAATTATTTGAAATATCAAATTATCCTTAGCTTATAAACCTATTTACTTATTGTTTGGCCTTAAAACTTGGGACACTAGGATATGATAGTAGTAAGTTGAGTTGTTTAAATTGAGAAAGTGAATCTTGGCTTGAGTTTGATTGTGGTTTGTATTTGCTCATGCGGGGTTAGGTCAGCAGTTGGAGACCTTTTTATTGTGAGCAAGAATCAGGTAAGCTCCTACATAAAACCTGATTGATGAACAGTGTTTAATTATGGCAAGCCAAATGTAGAGTGCATGGATACTCATCTTTGTAAAAGCAATTGAGGATTGTCTCCTATTTTATTTCCATCAAACAAATTATTTTAAAACTAATAAGCAAATTTATTCAAACTCAAAACTCTTTCTAAAACTGATTTTGATAAAGGCTTTGGAAACCCTTAATTGCCATGTTCAAGTGGAACTATGTTTTGTTCATTTTTTTTCCCAAGTGGGATATGTTACGTTGAGTACTCAATAAGGGTGGACTACTGGGCTAGTCTTTTAAGGGTTAGGGTAAGTCTCTCAGTAGGTGGCCACCTTTGAGGGATGATTCCTTCCCAGATAAGACGACAGTCCAGTAAGTTGTGCCGGTCTGAGCTAGCAGTGTTCTTTTTCAGTCAAGTGACTGTGTTTTGCTGGAATGGACACCTGGTTGTTGTTTGGGTATAGAGAATGAGGAGTATCTTGCCCAGTAGGCCGATCACCTACTTTTGTCATTCTGCACAAAGTGTGGCATTCTGACCATCCGGTTATAGGGCCCAACGTGTGGTAACCTGTAATCCTTTCTTTCGAGTGGTTGATTTTATAAATTATGTATGGCTGGAAATGCCAAAACACCACTCTTGTTTTTTACTGATGTTTATTGCTTGCCAGTGATCTCTTATAAAGAATTTTATAATTTGCATTCACGAACAGTTTTCTCTGAACACCCAAAGCACACACGGACTTACTGAGATTTCTGTCTCGCCACCATTTTACCATGATTTCAGGTCGATCCTGTTGTGGGGATGAGTAGCTAGATTATACCTACTTTGAAAGATTTTCTGATGATTTATTTTTGTGTAATGTTTTGGGGAGATGAGAGTGCATAAATTTTATTACGGATTTGTTTTTGGAATTTTAGAATTTATTCTTGGATTGATATTTATTTTGGGATGTAATAAATTTTAAGTTCAAGTATCATTTATATTCCGCTATTTCATTTGTGTGACCTAGTTATAAAGACCCCTGTCCTTTGGACAGGGCGACATCCCTAGCCCTGGCTGGCCTAGGTAGCGGAGTGTTACAAATCTAATTATGGAAGTGTACTGACATAGCCTAAGGGTTTCACATCTAAGGATAACACTAAAGTGTGCAGGCTACAAAGGTCTATTTATGGACTAAAGTAAGCTTCTAGGTGGTGAAACATCCATTTTGATGAAATAATTAAAGAATTCGGTTTCAAACAAAAAATAGGTGAAACTTGTGTATGCAAGAAGGTTAGTGGGAGTGCAATTGTTTTCTATTGCTATATGTGGATGACATATTGTGAATAAGAAATGAATTATCTATTCTATAATTAGTCCAGTTTTGGTCATCAAAGAAATTCTCCATGAAAGGCCATGGAGAAGAAGCTTATATTCTGTGAATAAGAATCTGTAAAGATAGATGAAAAGGAGTTTGCTTAGTCTTTCATAGTCTACATACATAGATAAAGTGCTAAAAGGTTTAGCATGAGTTAAAATGGTATACTAATGACAGTTTCCAATCTGATAATGATGACTACAAATCACAATCATGCTACGTGTAGAATTTGAGCCCTATCACTTGATTTATGAAATCATTGATAGGAAAGATGTAAAAGATAGACAAAGTTTCCATTGATCAAAATATAGCTGATTCACTTAAAAAGGAATTATCTCAAAAGTAATATAATGGTCATATTCAGTCATTTGGCATTAGTTACATGAATGATTGGGTCTAGTGCAAATGGGAGATTGTTAGGATTATGCCCTATAAGTAATTATTTGTACAATATATTTTGCACATTAAATCAATAAAAGGCATTCTTTATCATTTAGTTTCTTTGTTTCATATGTTTATGTGTGTAAAACCGTTAGATAAAGTCCCAAATACAACACTGTGTTAAAAAAATCATGATAGGGATCGTGATGTGAGGTTCCTACTGCACTCGAAAATGTTTGTACTTAAATTATCCCAAGTTATAGTATTAATGAGATAGGACATCATTAATGTGCTAAAATTAGCACGTGTTATACTTCTTGATTTGATCGAGTGATTGTTCTCAGATCCATTAGTATTGTGATACTCAAAGTTAACATGTGAATGCTTATTACTTGAACAAATATATTGGATGACCTAACTACTAGATAATCACATGGATAACTATTTAGCTCCTGTGATAAAATCTCATTGTAGCAAATGTACAAGCATCATTAGACTTGATATTTTCAAGGTACTTTGTTTGCTAAGCATTGTACTTTGATTCTAATATTTGTTGTTAGATCGAGGGCCACCTATAAGATAGATATTGGATACAATGTAAACTAAATGAAAGTAGTTGAGAGGGTCAATAAAGGATTCCCTACTCCTAATAGTAGGAGCGAATATCTCAAGGTCACTTGTAGAATTAATACTCAATAAGTCCTTAGCCAAGGTGATTTTGTGCTAGAAATAGTTCTAATTGATATACACGTTGAGTAATAGATTTTGAGAACAAGTACTAAAATATTCGAACCGAAATTAATTGATATTCTTGAGGGATTTGGCACTAATTCCATACTTTAAGCCGAATGAGATATTGTATGGTAAAAGGAGTTTATTACATTGCCATTTTGCTATTGAAAGGTTCATATCAAGCTACTTTACTTTTTAGACTTTTAGGTGGTCATGATGCATTATTAGATGCCGTTCATGATTTGCCAAATATAGATTTATTAATTAGAGAATTAATAAATTTAATCATAATTATAATTAATAAATTCATTCCAATTATTAAAAGGATTATTAATTCTATTGTGGTATAGTTGATTCATATTAGCTACCAATCGACTACAAAACCTAATAAATAGAGGAATTGATACTCAACATAATATTTGATAATATCATGGGGTTAATTTGTGAGAAAATTAACATTACGGGGCAAATTATAAGTAGTTATAATTCTTAGGGCTAAATTGTAATTAACAAGTTGTGAGCTTAATAGCAATTTTGAAATCCCAAGCCCATAATGAAAAGACAAGAAAAGCACAGTTATTATTTGGATTCCTAAAACGTTTAGGAAACAAACAAAAAGGGTTTGTTCCCGTTGACCAAAATATACATATAAATATATGTCAAAGAGATAGATGGTTTTAAAAAAAAAACACACTGTAGCTTTTCTTTTTCCATTTTCACAAGAAAACATAGTTATTTTTCTTTTCCTCCTTTTGGAAAGAATTTTTTTCTTCTCTAATTAAATTAGTCATATAACCACCAAACATTATTCTCCTTACATAGATTTTGGTAGTTTTTGAGTATGTTTTTCGTGTGGATGAATATTAGAGAAATTCCTATCCTTGGAATTTCATGGCTCATTTGGATCGACTTTTGAAGGGGATTTGAATGGGAAAAAAATTTTAAAAGCTGCATTTTGAAGGTAATTAAAATTTTCTTTCCCACTCTTAATCTATTTAATTATATATGAGTGATCCTTCGAGTGGATTTCGTTTAAATTATCCTCTGCGTGTAAACTGGTTTACTTAATTGAAATCTATCAAGCTCCTTGTGTGGATTATTATTGGTGGCAACTCTACACTTAAGTTGCTGTGGTTGTTACCAAACAACAAGGAAACACATTCATTTGATTGGTTGCTGGATTGCGCCATCAACAAGAAAAATTTTAAACACTAGAGAAGACTCTAGATGCATTAAAGATATATTTAATTAACTTTTCTTTTATCTGTATTTCACATATATGATGATCCTGTGATGGTTTCTCATTTCCCTTCCGCTGTGTTACATCTTTGATTGTGTGAGAAACTAACAGTGGTATCAGAGCCACACTTATATGTGATTTACAGATGTTTTTATACCTAATGAAATTGTTTCATGGTTGTGTCTATTTTTCATGAAAGCTATTTCACATATTTGTTTGGGTCTTCACTGTATTTTGAATATACTTGGTCTCTGAAAATAATGTTCAGGAGTGAACCTATTTCAAAATTATTTCATGAATGTGGGTTTGGTCTCTGAAAAATTGATTTATGAGAATAAACATTGTTGTTGTTCCATGCATTCTAAAAATTGTTTTGAATTCACTAGGTTACTGTGAAATGAAAAGAAAATCGTTTCTTGTTTTTGTTTGTTTTGATTTATTTTCTATGAACAGAATGTCTGTTCGCATGAGTTCTGATAACAAAGCAAAGATAGAATTTATTCAGAGAATTGTTCTCCGAAGTCGTAGAAATCACTGAAGAATGTTGAAGAAGAAAGCTTCAAGAGAAGAAAGATTAAAAAAAAAAAAAATTGTTTTGCCCTAAGTCGCTGGCAGCTTACTAGAAGCCAGTCGTGGCTTAGGCACAATTTCTACCCAAGTTGTGGCAAGCTTATGGAAAGCCGCGACCGGCTTGGGTAGGAGAAGGCCTTAAACCACGGTGGCATATAAATAGCCAGGCATGGTTATTTTTTTTATAAAAAAAATTGACTTTTCTTCCCTTTTCTGTTCTTCATGTAAGGCCTACAGTTTTCATTATTTTTTAGAAGACACCCAATGTTTTTTCCAAAAGTTGGTTTGGATCTAACGAAATTAATTTTCAAGTTTTGATTTTGGAAATTAATGTATTTTCTAAACTATTGATTTTAGATTATATATTATTTTAATTCTTAAAATATGATTTCATAAATTAATATATGTTCTAAAAGATTAATTTTAGAATTTATTTTATTCTTCCAAAATAGTGATTTTGGAATTATTTGCTATGTTTAATTTTATTTTAAGTATGAAATTAGCATGGTGCTTTGGTTTTGAATTAAATAGGGCATGTGTGTCCTGCTTTCTCTATGT
Source organism: Voacanga thouarsii (assembly GCA_026120185.1). Lineage (NCBI taxonomy): Eukaryota > Viridiplantae > Streptophyta > Magnoliopsida > Gentianales > Apocynaceae > Voacanga > Voacanga thouarsii. The sequence continues at coordinate 527,380 of JANUWF010001030.1, forward strand.
TTTCTTGTGTAATTTCTCTTCTTATCTAACCCCCTCGAGTATAACTCGAGGTTTCTTTATTTGGATTTTACGTAATTAGATTACATAGGTTAGATATGACTATAATTTATTACAAGTTAAGGACAAGGTGATCTAGACCAAAAGGAGGATAGTAAGACTTTCTTCCTATATCATGCATGAACACTTAGGATTCACCGAATTAATTTCTTTAGTGGCTCAAGAAAATTAATATAGTAAAGTCCATAACCAATCCATGTTATTATTTTTGCTATGTATGAATATGTTAATATTATGCATGCAATGTATGCAACCACTAATAATCACAAAATCCCTCAAATTAATAATAAACATAATGCCTTCCATTAATATAGTAAAAAAGAGAGTCCTTTTGCAAGACAAGGTTATTGGGCTAACCTAAGCCTACTTGACATCGGGCATGTCAAGCTATGTAATTAAATTCCTGATTAATGACAAATTTTTTTATCTCGGTTGGGCTAACCTAAGTATAAAGAATATTAGAGGCAAGGTTGGGTTAGCTTAAAGGCTTTAAGATTAAAAGATGTTAATCACCCAATGATCCGGTAATTGCATTTGATGTAATTGATACTGGATACCTATCATTGAAGTTCAGGGTGGCTTGTTCAGCAAACCCAAGGTCATTTTTGAAGAATTTGGATACCGGTCCACTAGAAAATCTTTCAACAGGCTTTCCTAAATCAATAGTATGGGCTAATGGTTTAAGTAAAATAGTGGAATAATTATGCACTTACTTAAAGACCTTATTATTTGCATAGCATGCGTAGATACATTTAACTAATTTCTCTATCCTTACATCTAGGTCATCTGTATCATGTTGACCAACCTAAATTTACGTAGCATCTTGGAGACCAACAAACGTACTGAGTCGAATTTTTCAACTGGTATAGAAACTTGAGAATTGTTCTCAAATCGAAAAAGTTGCTCTACGTGCTAGATGTTCCTATTTCACCATCACTAGCTCAAGATGCTCATGCTGTCCACAAGAAGCACAAAGAGGATAGTGACACAACATCCTAGTGACTGGAATTGTAAAAAGAACATAGGTATATGGATGCTTACTCTATTATTTTACATCTTCGAGGGTTGTTTGATGCACAAGCCAGAATGGAGAGATATTAGATCTTAAAGCAACTATTCGGTTCTAAAATGGCTGAGGGTACTTCTATGGCCACTCATGGACTGAAGATGTTGGGCTTAATTGAGAAGTTTGGGTTTCTTGGGTTCTTAATGTACAACGATTTAAGTATTGACTTAATTCTACAATCGTTACCAAGTAGCTTTTCATAATTTGTGATGAACTACCAAATAAACAAGATTAAGTCCACTATACTCAAGCTGATCAATGTGCTCAAGACTGCAGAATACTCTATGAAGAAGGAATCCAATGCGGTTATGATGGTAGAATCTTCCTCTTTTAAGAAGAAAGTTCCTCAAAAGAAGAAGAATGATCCCATTAAGCCCAAACGTGGCATAAAGAAGAAGGAGATAGCTGTCGAAGGCCTATGTCATCACTGTGGAAAAATTTTCTATTAGAGGCGTAATTGCAAAGCCTACCTGGAGACTGTAAAGAAAAAGAAGGAGAAGGAAAAGCTTGCGAACACTTCTAGTTCCACTCCTAGTATGTTTATAATTGAGATTATTACTACCTTTAAAAATGAGATATGGGTATTGAATATTGTATATAGGTCTTATTTATGTAATAACTTGTAGGGACTAAAAGATAGTAAAAGGCTTAGGAAGAATGATATGGACCTACGTGCTACAAATAGAGCAAAGGTTGTTGCACTTGCTATAAGGACTTATGACCTACACTTGCCTTCTAGATTAGTCTTAGAACTTACAAATTATTTTTATGTACCTATTTACTTAAGAGTATTATCTCAGTCAGTTGTTCGGACATGAATGATTTTTATTTCATATTTAAGGATAAAAGTTGTTCTTTTTCATTAAATGGTGTCCAATATGGACATGCGACTTTGATAAATGGTTTGTATATTCTAGACATGAATGATCCAATTATCAATATAAACAATAAAAAATTAAGAAAAGATAACTCAATCTCATCTTACTTATAGCATAGTCATTTAGGCTATATAAATGAGTGTCGCATTTCTAAATTACACAAGCTTAGTGACTTAGGGTCATTTGATTAAAAATCATATGGCACATAAAAATCTTGTTTACTTGCCAAAATGGTTAAAACTCCTTTCTCTGGAAAAGGAGAAAGGGCCAAAGAGTTATTTGAACTTATACATAATAATGTATGTAGTCCAATGCCTATACAGGCAAGAAGAGGTTATTACTACTTCATAACCTTTATTGAGGATTATTCACCATATGGGTATTTGTATTTAATAAAATACAAATCTGAGGTATTTGACAAGTTCAAATATTTCAAGAATGAAGTAGAGAAATAACTTGGCAAAAGTATTAAAACTCTAAGATCCGATCAAGGAGGTAAATACCTAAACTAGGAGTTTCAAGGTTATCTTAGAAATAATGGTATACTATCTCAATAGACTCCACCATATACATCTCGACATAACGGTGTATTTGAAAGAATGCATCAAACCCTTTTAGATATGATACAGACCATGATAGCTTTTGTAGACTTATCAAAAACATTTTGGGGATATGCAGTAGAGACTATTGTTTACATTTTAAATAGAATATTGTAAAAAACAGTTGACACTGCCCTATTTGAGCTATTCTTTAGTAAAAAACCAAAGTTATCTCACTTGAGAATATAGGATTATCTTGTCTTTGCTAAAAGGCCACAATTTAAAAAATTTGAGAGTAAGTCTGACAAGTCCTTATTTGTTGGATATCCAGAAAAGTCATTCATATATTTTTTCTACTTCCCTTCTGAAAATAAAATGTTTGTTTCAAAGCATGTCGTATTCTTAGAGAATGAGCAGATGCTAAAAAGAGACAGTGTGAGTAAAATTAAACTTAGTGAAGTTCAAGAGGAAGAAACAAACACAGATCAACCGTATGATCCCACATCTATTGAGAGAATAGATGAACCTTCGTCTACACAAGAACCTCATAGGTCTAGTAGGATTCGTGTGGCACCTGAAGGACTTAGATTTCTCATAAGTGACCACAGTGACGTATTACTTACATATGAAGATGAACCGACTACTTACTAGTATGTTCTGAATAGTTCAAAATTTGACAAAGGCTTAAAGCCATGAAGTCAAAGATAGATTCCATATATGATAACCAAGTATGGACTTTGGTTAATCTATCTAAAGAAATCAAACCTATTGGGTGCAAATGGGTTTTTAAGAAGAAAACCGATATGGATGGTAATGTAGTTACTTATAAAGCATGAGTAGTTGCTAAGGGTTATTAGGAACAGCATGGTATTGACTATGACAAAATCTTCTTATTAGTTCCTATGCTGAAATTTATAATAATAATCCCAACACTTGCCACCCATTATGATTATGGGGTCTGGCAAATAGATATAAAAATAGCCTTGCTAAATAGAAACCTAACTGAGAAAGTGTATATGACATAGCTTGAGAGTTTCACATCCAATGATAGCACAAAAGTATACAGGCTGCAAAGGTCTATATATGGACTTAAGCAAGCATCTAGGAGTTGAAGCATCTATTTTGATGAAATAATCAAAGATTTTAGTTTCATTCAAAATATAGATGAACCTTGTGTGTACAAAAAGGTTAGTGAGAGTGCAGTCATTTTCATTTTACTTTATATCGATAACAAATTGCTAATAGGAAATGGCGTACCCATCCTTTAAATAGTAAATGTTTGGTTGTCCAAGAAATTTTCCATAAAAGACCTTGGAAATGCAACCCATATTCTTAGAATAAGGATCTATATAGATAGATCAAAAATGTTGCTAGGTCTTTCATAATCTACATACATAAATAAAGTGCTAAAGACGTTCAACATGGATCAATCCAAAAAAAATAATAATAATAATTACCAATGTCTCATGAGGTAAGCCTTTCAAAGTCGATGTCTCCAAAGACATAAGTTGAAAGGGATCACATGTGTAGGATTCTATATACCTCGATAGTTGGATTCATCATGTATGCTATGATATGTAGTAGACCTGATGTATCTTGTGCTCTCAGTTTGACGAGCAAATATCAATCTGACCCTAGTAAAGGTCATTGGGCAACTATGAAGAACATCCTTAAGTATTGATGCCAATTTTCAATCTGATAAAGATGATTTCAAATCACAGTTTGGCTACGTGTTTACATTGTATGGAGGGGCAATAAGTTGAAAAAGTTCTAAACAGGACACTATTGTCGACTCAATGACTGAAGATGAGTATATAACTACTTCTGAAGTAACTAAGAAAGTAGTTTGGATTAAGAAGTTTGTTACGGAGCTTAGAGTACTTCCTAGCATTGCTAAACCAATATCATTGTATTGTGACAACAATGGAGCTACTGCACAAGCAAATGAGTCATGGTCTCACCAGTAATCCAAACACGTACTAAGACACTATCATCTAATTTGGGAGATCATAGATAGACAAGATATAAAGATAGAGAGAGTTTCCAGTTATAAGATCTTTTTTTGACCCACTCACTAAAGCACTTCCCCAAAAGAAACATGATAGACATATTGAGTCATTCGATATTAGACACATAAATAATTGGCTCTAGTGCAAGTGGGAGTTTGTTAGTATTATGCCCTAGAGTTAATCATATGGATTTTATATATAGCAAATTTATTTAATAATACAAAGCATTCTATATCTTTCAATTTATTTTATTTATACTTTCGTGTAAAATAACTATTAGATAAAGTCCCAAGTATAACACTGTGTTAAGGAAATCATGATGTGAGGTTCCTACTATACTGAATAGTGTTGGTACTTAAATTTTCCCTAGTCATTGTATTAATGAAATAGGACATCATTAACATATTATGACTATTACGTGTTTCACTTCTTGATTTGATCAGGGAGTGGTTCTCACATCTGTGAGTATTGCGATACTCAAAGTTAACACGTGCATGATTGTTACTAAAACCAGTATATTGGATGACCTAGCTATGAAATAATCACATGGATAACTATTTAACCCCAGTGATAGAATCTCATCATAGCAAATGTGCAAGTATCCTTAAACTTGAGATCTCCAAAATACTTTGTATGCTAAGCATTGTACTTTAATTCCAATCTCTATAGTCCCAACAAGACCACTTGTGGGATAGATATTGGATATAATATGAAATAAATGAAAGTAGTTGAGATGATCAATAACGGATTCTCCACTCCTAACAATACAAGCGAATATCTTCAGGCCACTTGTAGAAATCATTACTCCAGAAGTCCTTAGCCAATGCAACTATGCATTGGAAATAGTTCCAATTGATACACATGATGAGTAATGGATTCCTAGAACAAGTACTAAAATATTTAAGCTAGAATGAATTAATATTCTGGAGGGAGTTGGCACTAATTCCGTACTCTAAAATGAATGAGATATTGTGTGGTAAAAAGAGTTTATTGCATTGATATATGCTATTGAAAGGTTCATATTAAGACAGGTGACTTTTTAAACTTTTGGATGGTCATGATGTATTTCTAGATGCCGCTCATAATTTGCCAAATATGATTTTATTAATTAGGGAATTCATAAATCAATCCTAATTAGAATTAATATGTTAATTCTAATTATTAATGATTACTAATCTTACAGATATTTGGATTAATTCATATTTCGCTACCAAGAGACCAGAAAAGTTAATAGGTGACACACAATAAAGGATAAAGTACTCAAGAGGTTATTTGATTACATTATAGGGTTAATTGTGAAAAGAAGAAGTTGTGGTTGAATTATAATTAGTTATAATTCGTGGGCCATATTATAATTAGAAAAAATTACATTTCTAATTTGCAATTAAACAATCCTTATTCTGTCAAGATTCTGGTTACCAAACATGATGTACATATGCGGATATGTATGCCGTGAATGGTAAGAAAAATAGGAGGAAAATTTATTTTCCAAAATCCCTTGGTGATCCTTCTTCTTCTTTAATCACAACCCCAAGCCACCATAAATTAGACTAGCATCTAATTCTCGATAAGATCTCTGAGTGCTTTTTGTGTGGATTATCATTGGAGGTAACTCTATACTTGTTGCAGTGGTTATGACCAAATGACAAGGAAACACATTCCTTTGATTAATTACTAGATCACGCCATCAACAAGAAAATTTTTAAACACAAGAGAAGACACCAGAGGCATTAAAGGTATATTCAATTACCTTTTCTTTGATTTGTATTTCACATATACGTTGATCGTGTGATGGTTTATCAATTTCCTTTCACTGCGTTACATCTCTGATTGTGAGAGAAACTAATAAATACCCCATATATACTTAGATATATCATGCCAGAACGGTGTAACACGTTTAGGTGTCGCCTTATCCAGTTTCCTAGAAAATGGGTCTTTATAACAATCAAAGCCAAAAGAAAAATAGAATAATTACACAACCCAGTAAATCTATCCAAAAACCTTAAGTCATAGTATTATATCCAAAGGATAATACAACTTAATGTACTTCAACATATGTTATCTACGAGCTGTGAGAACAATATACGTAGAGCTATAGGGTGCGCAAACCTAAAAATGGAGGGTTGACTTCATGAATGCTAGCGTTTAGTTCCAAATCTGAAGAAAAGAAAATATAATGCACTTATGAGTGATTTACACTCAATGAGTCACGTGTGTGCTAACGTTTTTCATAAAAGCTAGCATAAAAAATATTTACATTTTTTCCACGGAAAACAACTCGACCATTGTATAGTAGTAAACTCAATCAAAAGTTGCTCAAACTTTTATGTACATTTTGGAAAAATTAAATTCTTTTACCAATATTATTGCTCCATATTTTCAGAAAAAGCAGGCTCTTCTCTCAATACAAGGTCGCCCTATGAATAAAAAAACAAGGCTTTGTCTTTAGTTATTATAGTCATATTGTGCTAAGGAGTAAGCCTACAACACTCAACTGTGTGTTACCAGAGCTATAAGTGCATACAAGCACATTACTTCAAAATTCCAAAATGCTTTACTTTTAAAAAACAAAAAAGTTTTCTTTTTATTTTTTCTTTTTCATTAGATTTCTATTAGAAGACCGTAGTTTAGATTTGTGCTAAGGTTTCAGACAGAAAGAAAATAGGATTTTTTTTCTCAATACCGTATGTCAACCAATTTTTCAAAAATTCTGTTTTCGATAATTGGACACCATTGTAGGTACATTTAACATGAATTTCTTGATTCCATTCAAATATTTCCTCAAACCATTCAGGAAATTGCAATAATAACATACATCCAAAATTTTTGGTTATTATCAATGAAGGTAATATAATATATTTTCTACGAATAGATTGAGTTATTAATATGGTGCCCCTTATTATTTGCTCCAATAGAATGGTATCCCATGCTTCTGCTATCTTGATCTACGTTTGTTCTTTTCTTTTGGTCTCCTCTTTTTTGTCCTTTTCTTTTTTCTCTTCTTTTTTTTTTCATCTATATACTGCGTAATTTTGGATTCTACTCCCTTACCTATCCAATTTGTAAAAATCACTTTAATGATTTTAGATATATCAAATGAAAGATAGTGGGGTCTTTTAATTCTGTCCAAAAAAAGGAGGGAATGTACATTTCCTTGAAATAGTTCCCAAATTAAAATTTTATGCCTTTGAGCACGCATAGAACCTTTAATTATTCCCTGCCAAAAGTCTAATTGTTGTGAGTAGCATAGCAAAACCACTTTGTTTCTTGGATCCATAGGATTAGTATCCTTATTATTAGTAGTAGAGTCAGTATTCTCCTTGATAGCAATAAAAATAACTACATGTTTGGATTTTCTTGAATGAATTTGATGCTCAGTTGGCATGTTTTTTCTTGATATTCTCCTAATTGTTGTTCTAAATCAGTGATTAATTTGTATCACCATCGGGGGACTTTTTTACCGATTTCAATTGCTCCAAAAGATTCTTTAATAGATTCTTCCATAAGCCCAAGGTCCACAATCTTGATGTCAACCACCATTGAGGCAGCAAGCAGTTGAACACACCAAGTGTCCCTACCCACTATCCGTGAACAGCCCACAAATTATATGCACTTGGGTATATTTCCAATAGGCAAATGTCAGGCATTAAACAGTTAGTTAGTGATGGCTAATTTCAATGTCCTATCACTCTATTTGGAGTAAGACAATTCCCAGAACTAGGCCAGGTTACTTGGGATCTTCTACCTCTAACGCGAGCTATTACAAAGATAAAATCCCTCGCTGAGTACTTAACGTCTTCACTGATTCACAAGGCCAATCTAATATCATAACTTCTTGAGGGGAATGTCAAAAAAATATTTTCTGGGGCCAAAACATCATTTTTCAAATGTTGATACCATACTGAGAAATCATTTTCCAAAATATTAGCATAGAAGGATAAAATGTGCTTCTCGCGCTATAAAATGTTCCTTGAGGGTATTTACGTAAATTATACCTGCACCAGTCTAAAAGGAATTTTATTAAGCAAGTCCAAAATTCTAAATCCGAGAAAGGAAATAAATTCCAGGATTTCATATTTCATCATGCCTTAAAAACTTTAGAAGTAATTTGTCATTCTATTAGAAGCCAAGAAATCCTAAATTCACAATCATTATACTTTAACATGGAACGGTGAGTATTTGTACAAAGTAAAATGGTATTTCGTCACATAATATATGAGAAAAGAAGCTTTCAAATAAACACTTGCACATAGAGAATATTTATAATACATGAAACTCACAATTCTTTGTAGGAAATACTACTTTCCAAAGTATTCAATAATTTACAGTTCAAAGAAACTAAATTTTGTTTAGGAAAACCTAAAAGTTTATTTTCCATATCTTCATACTTTAGGAAAAATAGTCACAGTGAAGATTCACATTTTTCATTTGAAACCTAGCATGGCACAAGATGACTTTTACACAGGAAAAAACTATTCTTTTGTTCAGAGAAACCAAAAGAATTTATAAAGCATAGCTTAGTGTAATGAAAAATCTACTAGTAATGCCATTTTTAGAAATCCATGGGGACTCACCTCGTATAACGCTACCATTTCACTATATCTCATCCTTGAAATTTCACGAAGTCTTTTTAGTTGACACACCTACATCAAAGATCATTCCATACTTCTTTTGGTATCTAAGGTTCTAAACTAATATATTGCTAACAAAATGCACTAACAAGGGAATTACTAATTTTCTAAATTCTCATGTCTCATTAGAAATAGAAATGCATCACTTGAAATAATCAAGGGAATAATATCTTCTCTATATGTCCACATCTTTATCCCTTCATCCAACATGTTTGTAAGACATTCATATGGCCTCTTAAACTTCTCATTTATCCATTAAGTCTAATAGAAACAATACATTAGCTTATTTCTTCAATAAAATTTCTTGCATTGGGCCAAAATACACCTAACCTATTTAGCTACAAATTCATAGACTCCATACAGCCAAACCTATATCTGGTATAAAACTGCTGCAAGCTAAACCTCATAGTTTTTCCAAGAAATGATTCATTTTTCCTACAAAATTCATTCTTTATTTATCCTATTCTCATTTTAACGCTTAACCACCACTTAATTCCTTTTATTCTTCATCTTAGCATCATATAATCTTCTCACTTCTAGCAATGTAGAAAGAAAAATCGTTATAATTTTCAAGCAACCAAAATAATAGCCATGAAGAATATATGCTAGTTTTCCATTTCTCAACAATTACAATTCCTTTTCTTGATTTCTTTCTTCATTTATGTCCTCCCACAAGTGTAGCCATATTCAACCCTCCATAACTCCTTCAAAACACATCTAAACACCTAAAAAATGAAGAAGTTAACTCCCACAATCAAATGCCACTATGCTCATCAAAAATAATGACACAACAACATTTCTTCACAAAGCATATTCCATACCTCATGCTATTTTCCCATGAAAAGTTTCATCAATTTACTCCCTACAAGTTATAAAATACTTTTAATTCTTGAAGAAAAGGCTTTTATGATTTGAATGATGACTTCTAGGCTTGAAAACATCAAGCTTTTTCCTTCATTCTTCCTTCCTCTCCTTTATGGTTCTTTCTCTTGAAGGATCAAAAATGAAAAACATCAAAGAAAATGCAGCAAAAAATTTTCAGTTTTCTAATCCTCATCTAGGATGAGAATACTTACTTGTTTTGTTTGGTCGCAGATTAACTAATAAAGTGCCGAGTTGCACTGGATCTTGCGATGAAAAGGGAAAATGAGGCCTCGGTGGTTTGATCGGTATTCTTGCCAATCTTCTACTCCTACGCATCAAACTTCTCCAAGCCTCTTTTCTTAGTCTTCCGGAGTATGACTCTACCTTGATTTTGGGTTAGCTTGGTGAAAGATCCTTTGGATAACCAAGATCCACTCCTAGAGAGAAAGAAGAGAAGGAAGAGGAAAAATAAGAGGAAGGGTGGTTGCACACACAAGAGGGAGAGAGCATGGGTTGGGAAATCTTTCCATCTCTTCCCTATATATTTTGGTCACCCTAGGGCTTAAAGAAACCCTAGTGGGCCAAAACATACTAAGACTTAATGGACTAGGTGTTGGGCTCATAAACCAATCTTCTTATTTATCTTTTCTGGGCTTTCTCAAATATACAAGATAATTTCCAATTGTACTCTTAATATATGTCAACATATATCAGTCCAATAAAATAATTTATTTCAGCCTAATTTTCTGAATTCATTAATTATCTATTTTGGGCTTTATGAAAAACCCAAGACTAATTAATTAATTCTAATTGGATTCTTAGAATAAATTTTATTTTTCTTCCAGATAATTATCCATGAAGCCCAAATTGTGTCTAGACAACACCAAGGTAACTTGAGCTACTCCGAGGACCAAGAGACATATAATTCATTGGTACTAAAATGACCAAAATGGCCTCACTATCAAATAGCTTATTTTACCATTTTACATATTTTCATTTATCACCATATGAAAATATTGACCTTAAGAATAATATTGCTTAAACAATGTCTTCGACCTATAGGTGAAATGACGGAAATACCTCTCTCTGTAACACACATTAATGAGATGGGATAAATGTATTAACACCCATCTCAAAAACATCTACCATCCTTAGATTTCTAGTCCGATAATCTATGACTTACTCGAGTGTACTTGCTTATCATTGGACTCTTGTTCTAGACTCTTGTTCTCAGGCCCTAGATTATTAGATTATCTTGGACAACCACAAGGGGGTGATTTAACTTCACAAAATGAAGAATAGAAACTATGTTGCATGAGTCTGTTTTAACTAACTAGAGTAATATATCCAACGTACAAGGTTATTGATCTCACCCAACATACATCAAAGTACAAGACCCTAGGTTCTCCAGACTACTAACTCATACTCAAGTATGAAGGTATCCATCAACAGCTGTAGCAGTAATAGTCTGGTCTCTTTAATTATAGTACTTTAAGAGAGAGCACTACTATAGATCTAATTCTACATATTCATAATACGCTTATGCTAATGATGTGAGTGAACTACTCACTAATATAAGGTAAACCATTCCTCATTGAAACTCATGGTATAATAGTCTTATCTTGATGAAATGTCCAATTCCATCAAACGGTTGAGAATTTAATTTTACTTGTATGACAAGTACCCATGGTCTATACCTTACTGTGAAAAACGACCTAACACACAAACTATTACTTGTCACACTTGGACCTTAAATGTGCAATAATATAAAAAAATAAACCAAATTGAATGAATTTAGTGGACTTGGTACCGGGTCCATTGGACCTACTTGGCGCCAGGTCTAGTGGACCCATCTGGCACCAAGTCTATTTGTAATATATTTACTCAGAGTACATAATCTTTGAGGGCATACTTTCAAACAATCTTCCACTTGCACTACGAAGACTAAAAATGTCCATAAGTTCCTACCCCTATAACATCTAAGTGTTTGCGAAATACCTTTTCTCTCAAAGGCTTGGTAAAGAGATCTGCTGAATTAATAATAGAGGAAATCTGATTAGCCATAATCTCCCATTTCTGGATGAACTCCTGGATGAGGTGATACTTCTTCTCAATGTACTTACCCTTCCCATAGTTTTGAGGTTCTTTATATTGTGACACCATTCTAATATTGTCACAATAAATCGCGATAGGCCTGTCCATGTACGGTACTACTCCAAGTTCTGTAAGGAACTTCTGGAGCTACACAACTTCTTTAGAATCTTTTGAAGTAGCAACGTACTCAACTTCCATGGTTGAATCAGCAATGTAGGATTGTTTAATATTTCTCCATTAAATAGCTCCTCTAGACAAAATGAAAACATATCCACTAGTGGATTTTCTTTCATCTTTATCTATCTAGAAGTCTAAGTCTGTGTAATAGGTAGAAACCAAATCATTAGCATGATATACAGGCATATAATCTCTCATTTCATTGAGATATTTTAGTATATGTTTGATGGCTTGCCAGTGAGCTTCCCTTGAGTTTGACTGATATCTACTAACCACGCCTACTGCAAAGTAGATATCTGGCTTAATACAAAGCATACCATACATGAGACTTTCTACAACCGAAGCATAAGGGATCCTGCTCATTTTTTGGTTATCTTCCTATTTATGAGGACACTACTTAGAAGATAAGGATAATCCATGTTTAAAGGGTATAATAGCCCGTTTATATTGATCCATGTTGTACTTGATTAACATCTTGTCACTATAAGTATATTAGGATAAGCCTAACATTCTCTACTTCCAATCTCTAAGAAGTTTAATTCCTAGAATATAGCTAGCTTCTCCCATGTTTTTCATGCTAAATTGACTAGATAACCAAACCTTAATAGATGAAAATGTCCCTATATAATTTTAAATAAGTAGAATGTCGTCTTCATAAAGTACCAAGAAAATCATTTTGCTACTGTCTGATTTCCTATACACACATGGTTCATCTACCTTTTGAATGAAACCATAAGCCTTCATAGTTTCATTGAAACATATGTTCCATGCTCGCAACGTATACTTAAGTCCATAGATGGACTTATTAAGCTTACAGACCATTTGTTCTTGACCTCTAGCAACAAAATCTTCTGGCTGGGACATAGAAATTTTTTTGCTAAGATAGCCATTTAAGAAAGCCATCTTGCATCCATTTGTCATATATTGTAGTCATAATGACATGCAATGGCTAAGATAATATGGATAGACTTAAGCATGGCTACTATTGAAAAGGTTTCCTAATAATCGATCACTTCTTTTTTAGTATAACATTTAGCAACCAACCTTGCTTTATAGGTTTCAACCATTCCATCCACACCTCTCTTCCTCTTGTATACCCATTTATACCCAATTGGTTTTATCCCATCAAGTGCAGTGACAAGATCCGATACCTGATTAAGGTACATAGACTCAATCTCAGTATTCATGGCTAGCTGCCATTTGTCTGCATCAGCATTAACAATGACCTCTTCATATCTAGTGGGATCTTATTCCTAATGATTAAAGTCTAGATCATAGATTTCTTTGGTCCATCTTTCTGGAACTCTTATGATCCTCCCACTACGATGAGGCTCAGTTTGTATAGGAACATCTGGTAGTATTTTTCTTGGTTCCTCAATTGAGGCATTAGAAGTACCTGAAGTTGCATCAGTGACCAACTTCTCTTCTAACTCTATTCTACTTGAACCCGTGGTGGATATAACTTGTTCATCCTCTAAGTATCTAGAATTAGTACTAACAAGTACCTTATGCTCTTAAGGATGATAGAAATATCCACCTCTCATTCCTTTTGGATACCCAACGCAGTAGCATAACTCTTATTTTGGTTCTAGCTTACATCTTTTTGTCAGCATATAAGTTGGACAACCCCATATCTTGAGATGGTTCAAACTGGGCTTTTGTCCAATCCACATTTCATAAGGTGTCCTAGGTAATAAATTGGAAGGTACCAACAAAATATATACCACCATTTCTAAGGCATATCCCCAAAAAGAAATAGGAAGAGACGCATGACTCATCATGCTTCTGACCATTTCCATCAAAGTTCTGTTTCTTCTCTCAGCTACTCCATTCTGCTTGGAAGTCTCAGGTGCAGTTAACTGAGATACTATGCCATGATGTACCAAGTAATCCTTAAACTCACCAATGAGGTACTCTCCACCACGATCCGATCTCAAAGCTTTAATTAATTTACTTGTTTAATGCTCCACTTCAACCTTAAACTCTTTGAATTTATCAAAAGAGTCAAACTTGCACCTCATTACGTAAATATAACCAAAACAAGTGTGATCATCTGTGAAAGTGATAAAGTACTCATAGTCTCCCTTAGCTGGTGTAGTCATCGGACCACAAATATTCGTATAAACTAATGCTAGTCTTTCCGTTGCTCTATCCGCCTTTTTAGTAAAGGACCTTTTGGTTATTTTACCTTTGAGGTAAGATTCACACTGAGGCAATTCTTCCAATTTTAATGAACTTGAAAGTCCATCATGGATTAGCCTATGAATCTGATTGGGATTTATATGTCCCAATCTTTAATGCCACAAATATGAGTTATTTGATATGGTCTTTCTCTTTTTATTATGAGGTTCAGTTTAAATATTATTTATTTGACTTCTAATCGAATGTATATAAAAAAGATTTCTATACATGCTTCATGTACAAATTAAATTACCATTTCTGTTGATGGAAACCCCATAATGGAAAGAAACGGAATATCCTTGATTCATCAATTTAGAAATTGAAATCAAATTCTGTTTAAAATAGGAAACGTAAAACATATATTTTAAAAGTAACTTCCTATTACAATAAAAAATAAGGTCAAGATCTCTCACTGCTTCAGCCTATATTCTTGCTCCATTCCCTACTTGAATTCTATCCTCACCCTTACTGAGTCTCTTTGTCCTTCTAAACCCTTGCAAGGAGTTACAGATATGGTCAGTGGCTCCAGAATCAACTATCTAAGAAGATGTTGATCTAACCATTAAAATAGATTCTATGTATAGAGTAATACCTAAAGTAGACTTGGTTAAGAAGTCTGGACAATCTTTCATCCAATACCCCTTCTTGCCACACTTGAAACATTTACCTTTGGGCTGCCCATTAGGCTTGGCATGACCAGATGCTTTGAGCTAAGCTCCTGCATTGTTCTGGACCTTCCTCTTCTTGAATTTCTTAGGATTTTCCTTAATTATAGAAGAAGTAGAATGAGAGGTCAAAACCTTTTATATTGGCTTCATGATCTTTTCTGCCGCCTGGAGCTCTTTCATAAGCTCTGTGAGATTCATATCCAATTTGTTCATTGTGTACTTCAACTTGAACTGTGAATATAAATCAGGCTGAGTTTCAAGAACCATGTCAATTTAGCTATCAGGATCTATTGTTGTGCCTAGGACCTCGGTATCCTTAAAGTAGGCAAAAATCTTGAGAAACTTCTTTCAAACTGATGCCCCCTTAGCCATCTTAGTGTTTATAGTTACTCTAAGAGCTTCCTACCTTGCTGGCTGGCTCTTGTCAGCAAACATGGTACGCAATCAAAAATCCATATCATACGCAGTGGCCATATGCTCATGCTTAAATTGGAGCACACTAGACATGGAAGCCAACATATAGAACTTAGCCATGTCGTCAGCTTTCTTACATGCCTTTTCGGCCTCTCGCTTTTAATCAGTGGAATCTTCTCCAATCACAGTATAGGGATCAATAAGAACATACTTGTACTTCTCAGTAGTGAGTACTATATTCAAGTTCCTCTTCCAGTCCACATAATTTAGGCCTATTAACTTATTCTCCTTGAGAATGATTAACAATGGACTGAACCAAACAGTTCTGAAATATTGAGAAAAACATTCATTTAGTTTGTAAAAAATGCACATTTTTTATATTATATCTTTGATAATAGATAACTCTTAAAACCATTATCAATAATATAAATAATTTGGCTCTTAGAAAAAGTAACAGAGCTTCGTAGGAAGATTAATAGCATTCTAAGTTAAGTGTATAACCATCACGAATCAAAACTTCCAAAATAGATAATGATCTAGAAAAAGTTCTACCGATGGGATGGCCACTGATTCACACCACCTGTAGGTAATCTAATGCTAAAAATGTAACACCCCACTACCTAGGTCCATCAAGGCCGAGGATGTTGCCCCATCCAAAGGATAAGGGGTCTTTATAACTAGGTCACATAAAATAAAATAAAATAAATACTTTAAAATTAAACTTATTACAACCCAATAATATATGAACAAATCCAAAATAAATTATCTGCTACAATCTCTCAAAAACATCACATAAGAAAAATAACAAAAAGTCTTCAAAATCACAAGCAACAACCTATCTAATGACCTTCACAGTAGGATCAACCTGAAAATATAGCGTAAAAGGTGGTGAGATAAAAATCTCAGTAAGCCCGTGTGTGCTTTGACTGTTTCAAGTAAAACAGTTCATGTATGCAAGTTGTAAAAGTGTTATAAGAGAAAGTACTGGTAAGCATTAAATAAATGTTAAAATAAAGAGTGGTGTTTTGCTTTTCAAACCATACAGGTGTACAATAAATATAACCACCCAAAGAGGTAACCATGGGTTACCACACGTTGGGCCACAATATAATGGTCAGAATGCCACAGGTTGAGCATGCTGACAAAAGGTAAGTGTACGGCCTACTAGGTGAGATACTCCTCCATCTCTACACACAAACTTACCGGTTGTCCACTCCGAAAACATTTAGTCCATTTGACTAAAACTTGCCAGCTCGGACCGGTATGACCTACCGGACTGGCATCCTATTCGGGAAGGACTCACCCCTCAGAGATGGCCACCTACTGAGAGACTTATCCTAACACTTCAAAGACTAGTCCTAGTAATTTACCCTTATTGAGTGCTCAATGTTGTTTGTCTCACTTGGGAGAAAATTGATCATACAATGATTTACTTGGAAATAGCAATTAAATGTTTCTAAAATTCTTGTCAAAGTTGGGTTTTAGAAAGAGTTTAGCGTTTTGAGTAAAACTGCATGTTTAATTTTCCAAATGATTTGCTTGACTGAAATGAAAAGGAAAACAGCCCTTAATTGCCTTTACAAATGAATGATCATGCATATTGAATTTGGCTTGCCACAATAATTTTTTGTCTTCAAATGACTCCATGTAGGAGCTTACCTAATCCTTTGCTCTGCTTGAATTCAAAAATCCTCCAAGGTCAACTTAACCCCGCCTGGGGTAAACACAAGCCATAAGGTTACATTCGAACTATACTTGCCTTACATAAATAATTCCTTGCTCAACTAACCATGACCTTAATGTCCTAAGCTTTAAGGCTAGATGATAAAGGATTATATAAAATAAATCTAGCTTGATAGGTTAAAACAACTAGGGGTTCTAAAATAATTACTAACAAGTTATAGGTTCAAATAATAAATTTTGAGTATTATTGCTAATAAATAAACTAGTGTTTAAATATTGAATAATACTAAATCCTAAATAATATTAGTAAATGGTAATTTTTAAACAGTATTATTATAAATAAATAATAAGTTACACTTAATTTTTTATTAATAATTAATAGATAATAAATAATTAGTAATAAATAAAATTAATAATAATGAATTATATTAATTTTTTGGATTAATAAATAACAAATAAATTTTAATAGAATTAATATTTATGAATATAGGTAAAAGTTTTAAGTAAGGTCTACAAGGTCATTAATTAATTCTAATATTTTATTTATTGTTATATATATATATATAATTTTTAACAAAATATATTACTTATTTGACCAATAAAATATTAATATTTTATTTAATATTCCATTTTCAAATCTTCCTATACATTTTGAAACTCTTAAGGTAAGTGTAATAATAATTCTAATTAAAATAATATAATTTGTTAATAAAAATAACCTAGGATTAACAAGAAAATAATCTTCCATCATGATTTTCCTATTGCTAAACAAGATTCATGAACACATTCCCAAACATCAACTAATAGGCTAAATCATTCATGAACATATGCTTGAATTAACACATACCATCACAAGGCTAATTTCCTACTAGGCATATTCATCATTTATGGCTTCAATGGAAATAAGAACATAAAAATCCTATTCACCATAGGTGTCATAACATATAACATGCTTTAAACATACATAACTCTCATAAGACATGATGAACATACATTGATTCCTAAGAAAATTCATATAGCTTAGTCATATACAACAATTCTCATATCCTACCATTACCTTCATCTACATGCATACACTCAATCCCCCATTCATATCCATTCCTCCTATCAATATTTAAGAGACATGAATTCATAATTTAAAAGGAAGATTAAGGGAAAAATACTTGATTGTCGATTACTTTGATGAAGGCTAAAGAAAGTCCATACGCGATTAAGAGTCTTGAGTTGTCCGAGGAAAAAAAAAACAGCCATGGTTGATGATCAACCATTTCAGCCGACAGAGAGAGAGAGAGAGAGAGAGAGAGAGAGAGAGAGAGAGAGAGAGAGAGCGCATTAGTATGGTACATTAAAGATTGAATGAATGAGGATGAACAAGGAGATTGTTCTTGATTTATCTTGATGATGTTCTTGAGACCTTCAAGAAAAAAGCTGGTTTTGATTCGATAGAAAATTCTTCTTTGCATGATTTTGTGTTATAAAGACCAGAAATGAATGCTAGGGATTAAGTAGGAGTAATCTGGAGTATTTGAGAGTGATTGGAGGTGTTTAGCGTAGCTTTTGGCTTGAAGGAGTGTAGTGTGCATTCTCGGTGTTCTTGGTGAGAATTGAGAGAATTTGAGAGAAGAGCTGCACGAAATCTGGAATGATGTTGGCCGAATGGTCTAGGGTGATTAGGAGTTTCGGTTTTCAACTAGAAGGGGTGAGAATAATCTGATTTTGTTTAAAATTCAAATGGAGAAAATTGTGGAGTTGTTTGAGGTAGAAGATAAGCTAATGGTGTTTGTTTATTGGAGGTTTCTTTGCTCTTCAATGGTGTCGGCTGGACTGATCAGTTTTATGGCAAGGAATTGAAGGCTATTCAGGCTATAAGGCTGGCTGAAATGCAGTCTTCAATGGCAGGGGAAATTTTGGTTTGCTAGCTTAATACAAGAGTTTTTTCATGGAGAAAAATTCTGGAATTTTTTTGAAGTTCAAATGTGTTTTGGATAGAGTGATCTTAAGAGATTTTTGAGGTGTGATTATGGAGTCCAAGTACTTAAGGTAAGTGTGGAGGTTAATGGTGTTCAGTCCATGGCTGAACAAGGTCCATTTTGCAGAGGTTTGAAGGTGGTTTTTCGGCCTAGGCTTAAGGAGACAAAACTGGAATTTTTCTGGTTTCAAGGTTGTTCAAAGCTTCGAAGGTTGCTGAATTTTCTTTGCAGAATTTCTGCATTTCTTCAGCCTAATTTGCAGATGATTTTGAGGGGTTTTTGAGGGTCTTTTAAGGTTGGTTTCCAGCCTTCTTTCTAGAGAAAAGCAGAGGAGGTTTTGCTAGCTTGATGACAAGAAAAACAGCTTCAATTTCAACTTGGTGTGCAGCGAAATTGCATAGAAATTTTCCTGGTTTTGTGCAGTTTATATAGTCTAAATTTTGCGTAGAAATTTTAGGCCTCAAGCTACATGAATTGGCCATTTTTTTGGAAGCAAATGAGTAAGAGTACTGACTAAATTTTTTGAAAGCTGGATAGTCCAAAATTCTGGAAAATTTCCAGATTTCCTTCATTAAAAACATGAACAACATGAAGGTGAGCTTGAAGGTTCTACCATGGTGATTTATTTCTCTTAGATTCTTCTCCCTAATTTCAGCCAATCCTCTAAGTTCCAAGATTGATTTTCGAAATTCAAGGCTAAGGAATTATCTCAGAAATTTTGGAATTAAAAGAAGAGATTTAATATATTTTCAATAATTTAAATTCTAAAAATGTTAGGACAAAGCTAGAGGTAATAACAAGGACAAGAATTCCTCTAGAATTCCTTTTAGGACATGATTATATGATTAAGACATTCTCTTCATGTCTCTCCTAAGATAACATTCCTATCTTTAAGGAATGTAAGAAAAACAAAAATTTAAACATAACTAAGATAATCATGAATAAAACTTAAGTGATGGGATTTGAATTCATGACCTTAGAGATTAATTCACAAAGCTCTAACCACTTAACCACACTAACTCTTATTTTTATTTTCTCACCCAAATATTCTTCTTATCTAAACCTCAAGCCATCTTCCTATTTTGACCTCAAGCAAATTTACCGTTTTACCCTTCTTACTCAATAAGCATAACTAAGCCTTTTAACCAATAAACTATAATTCTAAAGCACATAAAATAATTCAAAAATATGTATTTTTATGCAAAATAATGTGATATCCATCCTGACCCCCTTACTCTAAGGTTGGCTTTGGGTAGGGTTTCACAAAAAACCTTCAACGTAGGTTAGTCGATTCTAGCACATACCATAGGCTCTTAATTTTATTCTTTCATTAGTTCTAGATATTTGTAGAAATCTATCCTATTGGAGGTCATACTCAGAATGACATGAGAAAATCCACTATCTCTAATGAGAGTTGTGATGGAAGCCATGGGGTTATTGAAACCCCTCTCCCACTTAATCTTTTATTGAAAACAGAAATTTAGGACCAAAAATGTTTTTTGCAATCTTATGGCTTCATTAACTTTAGTAAAAAACTAAAATTCAATGTTATTCTCTATGTCAAGGATTAAATCTTTTGAGAGAATAAACTATGAATTTATTTTACTCTTCTAAGTTAATGGCCAAGTAAAACTTTATTAAATAACCTCAAGTTCAACATTATTTACTATTGCAACGAATGAACCTTTTAAGAGAATAAACCATGAATTCTTTTATTTTAAAGTTTCTTAAATTGAAACGTTTTATCAACAACCGTTCTTTCTTGTGAGACTTTTGTCTCACAAGAACTTGTGCATTTGGTTACAAAAATAAAATAAGCATGATAACAAAAGTAAACTTTTTCATGCTTAAACTATTTATTTATTCTTAAGTGACCAAATAATGGATTAAACATCATCAATTTAAAAATTAATGATCTTGTTTAATCCTAAGGTGGTTCCATCATTTACTACTCATTTTCATGCATATTATTCTCCATAGATAAATAAAATTGTTGCCAAAAATTAACCTCATACAATGGTTTCAAAACATGATTACATAAACAAAAAATTTAGGTACAGAACTTCAATAATGCTTTCCCTCTTCTTGGACAAAATTGCACTCATCCACCTTCCAAGTCTACCCTATCTTGAACATTTTTTTTTTTTTTTTTTTGCAGTATGGACCTAGCGCCAGGTCCATGTTGTTTCTCCATCTAGCTGAGTAGAATGGACCTGGCACTAGGTTCATTGGGTACTCAGTGCTGGGTCTATTCTGGAGTTCACCAATTTCTGAAAAAATCCTACTTTTCAGCTATTTTTCCACCCCTCAACCATTCCATCAACTATGTTCTTTGTCCCCAATATTTTCAAGTTAAGGGAAATGCAAAACTGGGCATAAAACCATGCCTTTACAAGTATCTATACCTCTAAACACGAGGCGTACATTGCGTCTACTCAAAACCAGAAAAACAATAGGAAAACCATTAGAATACAAGATCCTATGCCTCTAACCGCGAGGTGTACATGAGATCTAGAAACCAATATAAGAGGGATCACAAGAAATAACAAAAGATTCATTTTTCATATTAAAGGAACCACATTTTCCAGTTTTTAAACCTAGTACATGCTCCTAGATGAAAACCATGGCTATGATACCAATCAAAGGATCAAAAATGAAAAACACCAAAGAAAACACAGAGGAAAATTTTCAGTTTTTCGATCCACATCTAAGAGAAAGTATTTACTTGTCTTGTTTGAACACGGATTAAACAATAAGGTATTGGGTTGCATTGGATCTTGTGATGGAAAGGGAGAAGGAGGCCTCGGTGGTTCGATCGATATTCTTGCCAATCTTCTACTCCTACGCATCAAACTTCTCCAAGCTTCTTCTCTTAGTCTTCTGAGCTATGACTCTACCTTGATTTTGGGTTAGCTTGGTGAAAGCTCATTTGGATTACCAAGATCCACTCCTAAAGAAAGGAGAGAAGGAAGAGGAAAAACAAGAGGAAGGGTGGCTGCACACATAAGAGGGAGAGAGCTTGGGTTGGGAAACCTTTCCAACTCTTCCTTATATATTTTGGTCACCCTAGGGCTTAATGAAACCCTAGTGGGCTAAAACACACCAAGCCCTAATGGGCTTAGAGTTGGGCTCATAAATCAATCCTCTTATTTATCTTTTCTGAGCTTTCTCAAATACCCAAGACAATTTCCAATTAGACTCTTAATATATGTCGACATATATCAACCCAATGAAATAATTTATTCCAGCTCAATTTTCTGAATTCATTAATTATCTTTTTTGGGCTTTATGAAAAATTCAAGACTAATTATTTAATTCTAATTGAACTCTTAGAATAAATTTTATTTCTCTTCCAGATAATTATCCATGAAGCCCAAATTGTGTCTAGACAACACTAAGGTAACTTGAGCTTCTCCGAGGACCAAGAAATATATTATTCAAGGCTACTAAAATGACCAAAATGAATGTAGTAACAAATAACTACATTTTACCATTTTAAATATTCTCATTTATCACCATATGAAAATATTGACTCCAAGAATAATATTGCTTAAACAATGTCTCCGACCTACATGCGAAATGACAAAAATACCTCTCTATGTAATACCCATCAATGAGATGGGATAGATGTACTAACACCCACTCAAAGACATCTACCATCCTTAGATTTTTAGTTCGATAATTTGTAACTTACTCGAACGTACTTGCTTATTATTGGAAGCTACCCAACAGCACATATTTTAGAGTCATGTTCCTAGGGCCCTGGATTTTTAAATTATCCTGGAC
This sequence comes from Voacanga thouarsii, assembly GCA_026120185.1. Lineage (NCBI taxonomy): Eukaryota > Viridiplantae > Streptophyta > Magnoliopsida > Gentianales > Apocynaceae > Voacanga > Voacanga thouarsii. Next base: position 550,397 of record JANUWF010001030.1, read on the forward strand.
AATAACAAGGGGGTGATTTAACTACATAAAATGAAGCATGGAAACTATGCTGCATGAATCCGTCTTAACTAACTAGAGTAATATACCCAACGTACAAGATCATTAATCTCACAAAAGAGATCTCACCCAACATACATAAAAGTACAAGACCCTAACTTCACCAGACTACCAACTTATACTCAAGTATGAAAGTATCCGTTCATGCTGTAGCAATAATAGTCCGGTTTCTTTAATTATAGTACTTTAAGAGAGACCAATACTACAGGTCCAGTTCTGCATATTCGTAATATGCTTATACCAATTATATGAGTGCACTACTCACTGATTTAAGGTAAACCATTCCTCATTGAAACTCATGGTATAATAGTCTTATCTTGATAAAATGCCCAATTCTATCAAACGACTGAGAACTCAATTTTACTTGTATGACAAGTACCCATCGTCTATACCTTACTGTGAAGAACGACCCAACACATAAACCATTACTTGTCATACTTGGACCTTAAATGTGCAATAATATAAAAAATAAAACAAATTGCATAAATTTAGTAGACCTAGAGCCGGGTCCATTGGACCTACGTGGTGCCAGGTCTACTCTATTTTTCAAGAACTCCGATTGGGCAGAGTTGACCTAGTGCTAGGTCGAGTGGACCCATCTGGTGTCGGGTCTATTTACAATATATTTACTCAGAATATATATCTTTGAGGGCATACTTTCCAATATATCTCTCTCTCTCTTCTTCCTTTCTCTTGTTTTCTTTCTTTTTTCCTGGTTGTTTTGATGTCCACCACTACCTCTCTTGTTTTTTTATGCTTTTATTAAATCATGCGGTAAAAAAAAAAAAAAACTAGGATAACTTATTGGAAAATTGAGAACTTCTTGGAAACTTATAGAACTTCTTATAATTCCATGATGGCTTCATGGGCTTTTATTTGAAAATTCTAATTTTCTTTTCTTTTATTGGGCTTTAACTATGTCAAGCCTAACCCCCCTCCTCTGTTTTACTTACATGGGCCCAAAATGCTCCTATAAATAGCTTTTTACCTTTCTTCCTATTTTAGTTCAAGAAACTTGCTTTTCAAGCCCATTAATTTTTCTTTCAACTTAACCATGGTTAACCATATTTCTCAAAAAAAAAAAAATAATAAATACCATAGTTAAAGTTACAATTCATCCCAATTGGTAAAACTTTTTATTTTACCAATACGATCTACACATTAAACAATGCAGTTTGTTATCTCTCAAAATTTTCATAATCCTTCTTAATTTTTCTTAATTTGGAATCGAAAATTCCTTTCATTCCCTTTAAAATTTTTATTGCTCCAAAATGTTTTTCTAATTACATTGATCATTTCTTATTATGAGCCTTCATACATATACTAAATCAATAAAAAGTAGTTACCTATCAAAATACATAAAGGAGGGTTGTTACAAATGATCCAAGCTTCTCAATCAACCCCAACATTTTTCGTCCATGAGTTGCTACTAAAGCACCTTCTGCTATCTTACACCAGAATAATTGTTTAAAGATCTTGTATCTATCTATTTAGGCTTGTTCATCAAACAATTTCCTAAGATGGAAGACTAATATAAGTATCCATATGCTCATACTGTTTTTGTAGCTCAGAGTTCATTGATGCTAGTATGATACAAGATGCTATGTTGCTATCCTCTTTATGCTTCTTATGGACAATATTCCCATTAGCAGAGCATCAACAGTTGAAGCTAGTGGAATATGAGCATCTAGCACGTAGTGCAACGTTTCGAATTTAAGAATGATCTTTGAATTCCTGTAGCAGCCTAAGGAATTAAATTCGTTCAGGTTGTTTGTTTCCAAAATGCTATATAAGTTCAAATTTGTTGTCATAATTCAAATGACCTAGATGAAAATAAGAGACATTATATACATATAAAATATATTTAGTTAGGTTTTTCGTGAAACGCGTATTTATTCTACTATTTTATTCAAATCAATAGCCCCTACTATTGATTTGTGAAAGCCCATTAGGAGCTTTCTTAGTGGGCAAATATCTATATTCCTTTAGAAAGACCTTGGTTGTGCCCAATAAACCATTATTAAGTTCAATAGTAGGTATCCAACACTAATTGCATCAAATGCAACTACTGGATCATTAGGTTATTAATATATTTTAATCTTAAACCATTTAGTGCTAAACCCAACCTTACCTCTAATATTCTTTATACTTGGATGTACCCAATTGAGATAAAGATATTAGTTAAACCCAACTCATTAATTCAAAATCAAGTTCTATAGCTTGAACATGCTCATTGCCAAGTAGGCTTAGGTGTGTCCACTAACCTAATCTTGAAAAAGAATTTTCGTTGTTACAATATTAAGGGTAGGCATTAGATTTAATTTATTTGAGGGATTTAATTATCTATTAGTGATCTCATCATTTCACTTGCATAAAATCAACAAATTGACAATATTGTAATAGACTCAATTACATGACTTAGTTATGGACTTTACAAAATTAATTTCTTTAAGTCAAGTAGGAAATTATTTTTTGTCAAACCTATGTGTTCATACATGTTTGAGAAGAAAGTCTTACCATCCTCTCACTTTATCCATGGTCTCCATCTCTATAAGCTCGTAAAATTAATTTATATTCCTATCTTACCTTTGTAATCCAAATATGTGAATTCCTAATGAAGAAACCTCGTGTTACATTCAAAATGAGCTAGATGAGAAAAGAAATTATACAAAAATAATAGAGAAGGTAGGACACACGACCCTATTTCTCTAAAACAAAGCAGTAAATATGCCTGATACACAATTAAATTGGTCTAAATCTATAACCAAACTAACATGCCATAATATCCTCAAAGCATAATAATAAATAACATGAAATAAAAATCCAAAATTATTATTTTGAATAATAATAATAATAATAATAATAATAATAATAATAATAATAATAATAATAATAATAATAATAATAATAATAATAATAATAATAATAATAATAATAATAATAATAATAATAATAATAATAATAATAATATAGTTAGTCTCAAAATCAAATTTCAGAAATTCTTTTGGGTTTTTGTCCCAAAATCAAATTTTAGAAATTCTTTTGGGTCTTTTTTGAAGAAGGAAAAATTCTTTGGGATAAAAGGAAAAGGAGAAAAATATGTTTTTTTAAATAAAATTAAAGCCCACAGCCAGTTTTATACAAAGCTAGCCACAGCTTCAAGCTTTTATGCCCAAGTCAGTCATTAGCTTTCATAAAACTAGCGCGTGACCTGGGTTTTATGCCTAAAGCCAATGACCGACTTTCACAAAAGCTAGTGGTGATTGAGGCTTAAAAATAATTTTTTTAAATTAAGTGGCTGACAAGTTTGTTTAATAAGATATATAAAGTTAATAAAATGCCTACAGAATGGAGGAAGAGTACTCTAATTCCTTTGTACAAGAATAAAGGGGATGTTCAAGATTGTGCCAATTACCGTGGGATTAAACTCATGAGTCATACTATGAAGCTTTGGGAGAGAGTGATTGAACAGAGGTTACGGGGCATTATACAAATTTCTGATAATCAGTTTCATTTTATTCCTGGGCATTCCACTACGAAGGTAATTCATTTATTACGGCAGATGATTGAATATTATAGGGAAAGAAAGAAAGATTTACATATGGTATTTATTGACCTGGAGAAAGCTTATGACAAGGTGCCTAAAGAAGTAGTTTGGTGGGTGCTGGCCAAGAAAGGTGTATCAATAAAGTATATTACTCTCATTGAAGATATGTATGATGGAGCATGTACCAGTGTAAAGACTTGCGCCGGAGTGACTGTAGAGTTCCCTATTACTATCAGGGTGCATCAAGGATCAGTGCTTAGCCCTTTCCTCTTTGCAGCTGTTATGGATGAGTTAACCTGCACTATACAAGAGGCGGTGCTATGGTGTATATTGTTTGTAGATGATATTGTGTTGATTGATGAGACTAGAGTCGGTGTAAATGCTAAATTGGAGTTGTGGCGGCAGACATTGGAATCTAACGACTTCAGAATTAGTAGGAGTAAAATAGAGTATATAGAATGCAAGTTTAGTGGTGGCAGACACATAGCCCAGAGTGAAACTTTCGAAGGTAGAGATATACCGTTAGCTGATTGTTTCCGATATCTAGGATCTATTATTCAAAAAGACGAAGAGCTTGATGGAGACGTTGCACACCGAGTTAAGGCGGGTTGGTGGAAATGGATGAGTGCGACTGGCATTCTCTGTGATCGTAATGTAACATTGAATCTAAAGGGAATGTTTTACAGAACATCTATAAGACTTACTTTGTTATATGGTACGTAATGTTAGGCAGTTAAAAGGTGCCATATTTAAAAAATGAAAATCGCTGAGATGCGTATGTTATGGTGGATGTGCAGATATACTAGAAAGGATAGACTTAGAAATGAGATCATTAGGGAAAAGGTGGGCATGGCATCTATTGAAGAAAAGATGAGAGAAAGTCGTCTATGTTGGTTTGGACATGTTCAGAGAAGACCGAATGATGCTCCTGTTAGGACGATGGAGAGAGTGGGGCAGGATAGGTTAGACGGAGGTAGAGGTAGGCCTAAAACGACATGGATAGCGGTGATTAGGAGAGATATGTCTTTGTTAGATTTGGATAAGAGTATGACATTTAATAGAAGGAAGTGGTGAGAGAGGATTCATGTAGATGATCACACGTCGTCGGACGTTGATTCATGTAGCCGACCCCAAGTTACTTGGGATTAAGGTTTAGTTGTTGTTCTTGTGTAAGAAAATAGAACAAGACTGCCACCAGCTTGGTCTTTCTTAAGTCTAGCCGATTGCCGACTTGCCCTCCAAAAATTGGTTTTTCTTTATATTTTTTGGTACTTCCTTTTCATCTTTTAGAAACAATTTTCTGTAAAGTTTTGGATTACTAAAACAATTTTAATCTTTATTAACATGAAATCCAATCAACAAAAATTGAATAAAAGACATGCACATAAGAATTTCAGAGATTCTTTACAGAAACTATCTTCGAAACTTGTGTGCAGAGAAACAAAATTCACTAAAACCTAATTTTTCCAACATTCAAAATGTTTACAAAACAATTTCACAAACTCAAATATATTTATAAAACATTTTCATAATTTAGAATATTTATCAAACAAATTCATAATGCAAATAAAACCCATAAAACATGTACAATATGATTCTAGTACTAGTGTTGGATTTTAATCGTACAAAAACAATTTATGCATAGTGAAAATTAAAACGAAATCTATATAACAGGATAACTCGTATGTAATTAAATAGGTTAAGAAAAAGAAAAAAAAATTGTTACTTAAAAAGCACAAGTTTTTAAATTTTTTTTCACGTGTGGAATTCTTCCGATGTTGTCGAAGCGTAAACCACCAACTTCTAAGTATTAGAATTTCTCTAATAGAAATCTACACAAAGATGTACTCAAGAAAAATCACTAAAAAATGTTCTAGAAATTAGTAGCTACAACAGTTATTTTGCGGAGAAGAATATTAAGAAAAAGGCTACGCATGTTTTTCTCTTCTAGCAATTCCAAAACCGACGTTTCTCTATTTTTGAAGAAAAACCCACCGCCACATAGCACATTTTAATTTCCTATACCTTTTAGGAAGATAAAATCCAATTTTTATTTAATTACGTGGGCTTGATATTCTTAAATTGTAATTAAATCCATAAGGTTTTATAATTACAATTTGACTCTAATAACTATTATACCTTTGTAATTCGCCCAAATAATTATTTCTTCTCACAAATTAATCTCAAATATTACCATATAACATCTTGAGTACCCATTCCTTTATTGTGTGTAACTTATTTGGTTTTCTAGTCGATTGGTAGCATAATATGAACTAATTATAATCACTATAAAATTAATAATCCTTAATAATTTGAATTAACTTATTAATTCTAAATAGGATTAATTTATTAAATCTCTAATTAATAAATTCATATTTCTGCAGATCATGAGCGGTATATAACAGTACATCATAACCATCAAGAAGTTCAGAAAGTCAGGTGATTTGACATAAACCTTTCAATAGCAAAAAAACATTGTAATAAACTCCTTTCATCATACTATATCTCATTCAGTTTAAAGTATAGAATTAGCGCTAACTCCCTCTAAAATATAATTAATTCTAGGTTGAATATATTAGTATTTGTTCCAGAATCCATACATGTGTATCATTTGGAACTATTTCCAATATATAGTTATCTTGGCTAAGGACTTTTTGAGTAATAATTTCTTACAAGTTGTCATGAGATATACGCCCTACTATTAAGAGTGATGATTTCTTTACTAACTCTCTCATATGCTTTTGTTTGCTTTACATTTTACCCAATATCTATCTTATAGGTGGTCTCGATTAGACTCTAAAAATTAGAATCAAATACAAAGCTCAGCAAACAAAGTATCTTGGAGATTTCAAATCTAAAGATACTTGCACATTTGCTATAATGAGATTCTATCACTAACACTAAATAGTTATCCATATGATTATCTCATAGTTAGATCATTCAATACACTTTTTCATGTAATAAGCATCAACGTGTTAACTTTGAATATCATAATATCCACGGATGTGAGAACTTCTGCTTAATCCAATCAAGAAGTCTAACAGGTACAAGTCTTGGTGTATTAATGATGTCTCGTCTCATTAATACTATGATTAGGGATAGTTTAAGTACAAACACTATATGGTGTAGTAAGAATTTTATATCATGATCTTTCGATAATTTTTTTTAACATTACACATTCTGCTATGTAGTAGGAATCTCATATCATGATCTCTTTTATGATTTCCTTAACACTAAACTTTCTGCTAGGGATTTTATCTATCAGTTTTATATACATACATATATAAAACAAAGAAACTAAAAGATAAAGAATGCTTTTTATTAAATAAATGTGCACAATACATTGTACATATGGATTAATTCTATGAAGTCTCTAAATAATGTTACAAATCTAAGTTATAGCATTCCACAATTAAGGCCATATATTGTTATGCTAAAGCCGCATAATATAATATACCTATGTTCAGGGTGACTATAGTTTGTTTTGCACAATTGTCGGTATACACTAACAAACAAGAATCCCTTGCACTGCAAACTAAACCCAAATTTATGCATCGACTAATCTTAAATTGCTAAACTCAATTGGTGTTGACAATATCTCCAATTCCCTCTATTCCAATAACTACATGTTATGCTCAAACACGTTACTAAATTTCAGCAAATTAATCATCAAATAGAATACTGCAAGTGATTTTATATACTACACCAGCTATCTAAAATTTCACAGGATGAAGTTTTCCTCCTTTTCTTTGCTGTCTCAAATTCTATAGAATCTTACTTTGATAAAGGTGATGGTTTCAACAACACAAAGATATTCTTAGTTCTTTTTTCCATGAGCATTCATAGAATTGTTTTCCTTAGAATTTCAACATTAATTTCGCATATTAATGCGCATTTGATTCCAAGAAATTCATAAGGACCACAACCATAATATGTCCAAAATTCCTTCTCATTTAAAGATATCTACTCTTACCTAATTTGTTGGAGACAATTATTGGTAGAAACCACTTTCTTCCCCTCTCCCTTTTCCATTTTCTTTCTCTTTTTGTTCTCATTTTCAGTTTTTCTTCTGACTGGCAAGCTTCTATCTTTTCTTTTTGTTTTCTGTTTCTGCCTATGCTCTTCTTCCTTTCTTTCTTTATTTTTCTCCGGCTAATCTTTTACAGATGTTAAGCTACTATGTCCCTCTCCTTCAGTCATCCTTTTCAACCTTTTGTTATTTTTTTCTTATTTCTATTTTAGCTTCCACCACCTTTTTTCTCTTCTTATCTAATTCATGAAGTTGTTTTAATTTTGTAGTTTTTCCTTTCTTATTTTGTTACCTAAGTTGCTGAATTTTGCTTATCTTCTGCCCACTGTTTGCGTCAGGGACCCTAAAATTCAACTGCTACTTTTATTTTCCTCTTCTCGTTTACAAGATCAACACAACAATACTAACTTTCCCGTATATAAAATTTGCCCCCAAAACAATAAAGATATCAAAGGCATAACTCATCTATTCTTTTCACATATATCCAGCTATTTCCTTAGTGCTTGCTGACCTAACCTTTGATTACCTATATCTCTACTGCTTCATTTCCTTTCTTCTTGTATATACATAGACAACTCCGTATTATATTTCCTTGGCATATAATGTTCTTGGACTAATCCACCGATTGCACAAAATGCCGCAAAAAGGCAATTACTAGGAGTATAAGCCAAGATATTTCGATTCTATGATGTCCATGTCATTATAATGGCTATTCTTTTGATCGTGTATTCTACTAGCTTTTCCATTCTCGGAACATCCTTCATAATATTCTTATGCTAGAAACCAATATTCACAAAAATAGTGGAAATGATTCAAACTTTAATGCATTGCAAAAAGGAAGCGTGTTACAACTTCATTCCTTTCTTCAATACGCACCACGAACGTACACAGAAAAGGTTCTGCTTATGACCTTTAATATTCCAACCTTCCTATACACGAGATTCCATGCTCCCAACACTTTTGCTAACAATTATATATTCTTTTTTTAATGTCACGATGAATAGAATGAGTCGCCAATTTATCATTATTACAAAAACTATTTAATGACTAAAGACCCATATGCTCTTTACCCATTTTCTTCATTTCCTTGAAAATCCACCAATTAATTGTCTCTATTTTCACAAACAAATTAGGATAGCTCAGCTGTAATACACTCTGTATAAAATTAACCATAAAATTTAGTAATTTCGTTAGGGAGGGGTGTTACACAAATAACATTGCAAGATCTTACACAGGGATAGCTTCGAGCCTTAATTTAGTAAGCATAAGCCCTCTTCTATTATAGTCAAAAAATGTAAACAATTTTTTTCCTTTTTAATTAAAGATTGCCCAAGTGGCTAATATAAAGTCAAGACGGGCTCCACGTGAGAGCAACTAGCAGCCAAACTAGAAGTGCAAGCTTGGATCTAACTGGCCATGCATAGAGAGTGTAAAACCCCACCTAAACCTATCCTAGAATTACAGGGATGGTATGAATATCATATCATATAGCATAAAGATATATTTCTTCGATGAAATCTTGTGCCTTAGAATTGTGATATATGAGTTATATGGTTTATTTATGCTTGTTGAGTAATGAGGGTAATTAGGGAATTTTACTTGAGGATGAATTAGGAAGAGACTTGAGATTTAGAAAGGAAGGGAATTTGGTTGGGAAAATAAGAACAAGAGCTTGGTTGGTTAAGTGGTTAGAGTTTTGTGGTAAATCTCTAAAATCTTGAGTTCAAATCACATCACCTAAGTATTATTTTTAATTATTCTAACTAATGTTTCAATTTTTTTTCTTACATTCCACAAAGCTAGGAATGTTGTCTTGGGGAAGACACATTGGTAATGACCTAACCATGTCATCTTGTCCTAAAAGAAAATCTAGAAGAATTCTAACCTCCATCATTTTAGCAATCTATGTCCTAACCCATTTAAATTCAAGATACTCCTATTTCTTTAATTCTCCTAATTTCTTTATGAAATATCTTGGAAATTCTTAGACTTGAATTTTTGAAACAAAATTCCAGCTGTTAAGATAGGGGATGACCGAAATATAGGAGGAGAAATAGCTTGTTGGTTTTCAATTACATCACCATAGTTTCTTCTTCAAAGAACTATGCTTTGTTTGTTCTTATTTTGGTATAAATCTGAATTTGTTTCCAGCATTTCCTCTTAGCTGGATGTCCAAAAATATGCAGCACAATTGCCATTCTATTCTTGCTAACTTGCAACCAATTTCGTGCGAGCAAAAGGCTGAACATGCCTTGGAATTTCACAACTCATGAAGCCTCACCAAACCAAAAAATTTATAGCAAACTATTTTAGTAATGGAAATTGAGCAATCAATTCATGCATAAGATCATCTAAAATTCTCCTCTTTCTTCTCTAAGATGGTGGCTGGAAAACCACTATTAATAGACCTTTAAACACTCCTAAATTTCAGCTACAAATCCATTTCAAAATAATTCAAAAATTCTGCTAACAAATCATTTCATATTCTAAGAATTCTTGTAACTAAATTCCAGAAATTTTCCAGCTTGCATAACAAAGGTAAGAACCGATTTCTTCTTCAATCACCTTCATCATTTCAGACACCTTGAAGCCATGGCTGAACATCTTGTCCTCTTCATCAACCATGGCCATTAGAGCTCCATTAAACCACCTCAAACCTCTCCTAACTTCACTCCATTCAAAACTTTTCAAACTTGAAAATTAAATTCCAGATTTTACTCGCATAAACTCTCACCTAGCTAAACTAGTAAACCAGAATTTCTTCCTCTCTTGTACAGCCATTTTTGGCAAGCCTAAACCTGGAATAATTCTCCATTTCACCAACCAAGACATGGCTAGACTAGCAACCCACCATTGAAGGACTAGAGACCTTCAAGAAGAAAACACCAGTAACAAATCTTCTAGCTCAGAAACCTCTACTTTTCCCTCATTTTGAAATTCAAACTAGCTCAAGTCTCTCTCTCTCTCTCCCTAGGATAACTGAAACTCCCCTCTCTAGCAAGGCCATTTGGCCATTACTCACCAAGCATACACTTATCTTCTTCTCTCAATTTTCTCTTGTGTTCCCAAGAATACCAAGAACAAACACTAAACTTCTTCAACCTTTAGTCACTTTTACTCATCCCAAATCACTCCAAAAACTCTCAAATCAACTAGGATTAAACCTATACTCATCCTTAGCACACTCCATAACACTAAAACAACAAAAGTTGATCTCTTTTTTGGATCAAAAGTGCCTTTTTTTGTTCAAGACAAGAAGAACATCAAAAAGGTAAAATAAATCATCACAATCTTCTTCATTTCTTCATCTTCTTTTCTTCACCATCTTAACCTCTCTCTCTCTCTCTCTTTCTTGGCCGATCCATTGGTGGCCATCCTTGAACAACTTCAATCGATAGAGGACTTTTTAGGCACTCAAGGGTCTTCATTGGACAAGACAACATCTTCGACTCCAACGATCATCAAACAAGTATTTCTTCTATGACCTTCTTCTTAATTTTTCAAACTTAAGACTTCTAAATGATGAAATTAATGTGTTGATCTAACATTGTTGGGATGGAGATATGTATGTGGGTGAAGAGAATAATTTAAAGTTATGACGATTGAAATGAATATTAAGGCTTATGAATTATTGTTGGATTATGCTTTAGGATTATTGTATGCTCATGAGTACATTATGATTAGAGGTTTTGTGTCACTAGTATAGATGTTGTGATAGATGATGGAAATTATACCACCATTGTTTTGATCATGCTCCCATGATGTTATTTTTGACACTAAATACCTTGATAATGTTATTGTTAGTATAGTATTACCCTTGTGGTAATTATCATTACAAGTCTATTTTTGCACAAATCAACGTTTTATTTATTGAATATATATTTGTATGAATATATATAAATTTTAGTGCTAGTAAATTGACTATGGTCATTGGAAAAATTATTATTAGAGCTACTTTTATTACTATTACTATTACTACTACTACTTTTACTACTACTACTACTAGTATTATTATTATCATTGTTTAATTTAATTTATTAATTTCGGTCAACATCAATATTTTTTAAATTAATAACTACTTAAAATAATTATTATTTTATTAGATAAACAAATAGTAATATTTTCATTAAGCATTATTAAATATAAATAAAAATATACAGGAATTTATTAATATAATATCAATATCTTTTATATTCATATTATTATTGATTATTCTTACTAAAACCTTTATCTACACTTATGTATTATTTATAATAATAAATAATTACTATTACTATTTATTATTAATATAAATTATTATTTATTATTAACATTGTTTATTATGTATTATTAATATTATTTATTATTTATTATTTATTATCAATATTATCTAGTATTTATTATTAATAGTACTTATTTTTATTACTAATATTATTTATTATTTATAATAATTATTATTCATTAATAATTAATTATTGTTAAAATTTATTATTTATGATTTATAACACATATTTATATTGGCATATCAAATTATTCTTATGCTATAAATTAATAACAAACCCCAAAATACCTTATCAATCAATTTTAGAAGTCCTAAGACATTATTGTCATAATCAGATGTTGTTGTAACTAGTTAAGCTTAAACATGTTTAGTTAGGAGTTATTTATTTGAACAATTGTTGCTTGGTTATGAACCATTGGGACTTATACCCTGTATCTACCCCAGGTAGGGCTAGATTGCCTTGAGCTAACTTGGAAGACTATTGTGTCGAGGTAATGCAAGAGATCAGGTAAGTCCTTGCATAAAACTATTTGAAAATCAAAATCACTTCGGCAAGTCAAACACATGCTTTATGCGTAAAAATAGTTTGGATGCAATTATGGACAATTTTCTTTTCCTTTTCCATTCAATCAATCAATTTCAAATGGAGCAAGCAATTTTAATCAAAATGCTAAATTTTTTCTAAAAATCAACTTTGACAAGAATTTTGTAAACCATAATTGCTATTTCAAAGAAAACACATTGGATGATTCTTCTTTTTCCAAAAGGGACAAATACAATATTGAGTACTCAATAAGGGTAGACTACTTGGACTAGTCTTTGAAGGGCTAGGATAAGTATCTCAATAGGTGGCCACCTCTGAGGGGTAAGTCTTTCCCGTATAGGATGCCACTTCTGTAGATCATATCAGTCCGAGCTAGCAAGTGCAGTTTAAGGGGATTGTGTAGTTTCGGAATAGAAAATTGATAAGTTTGGGTGAAGACATGGAGGAGTATCTCACCCGGTGGACCGTACACCTACCTTGCGTCAGAATGCACAAAATGTGGTATCCTAAACATTCTTTTGTCATGGTGCACAAAGTGTGGTGCCATGTCTATTTCTTTTCAGTGGGTGCTTTTATTTTATACAATGTATGGCGTTCGAAAGGAAAATACCACTCCTCACTTTGCGAAATTTATTTGTGACTTGCAATCACTTTACTTTTATAAATGTTTCACAACTTGCATACATGAACTATTTTCCTGAAACACCCTGAGCACACACGGGCTTACTGGGATTTATTTCTCACCACCTTTTTATGCCATGCTTTCAGGTCGATCCTACTATGAAGATTGATTGATTAATGTTGCCTTTCAATGAAGATTTATTTTCAATGTATTTTATTTTGAGAGACTCTAGTTGACATTTGTCTATTTTAAGACTTATTCATGTATTGTTTTGATTTGTAACAAGTTTAAATTTAGATCATTCCTTTTTTTTCTTCTGTAAGTGCTAGTTATAAAGACCCTTTGTTCTACGGACGGGCGATATCCCCAGCTATACGTTGGTAGTGGGGTGTTACAGATAGTAAATATGGTAACTAGGTGGGCATGGAAATAGTTTGATTGGTTACTAGGCAAGCTGGGCGTGGAAGCCATCTTTAAACCCAGTTTGACGGGAAGTGTATTAAAAAATTGACCAAGATTGAGCTATAATCATGTAAATATGGTAACTAGGTGTCTTGTAGTTGTCACATCTTTTTAGGAAATTATGATTGATTTCTTTTCCTTTTTTTTTTATATTCTTTCCCTCTAAATCAGTGATTCTATTCTTGATATTAGGTAGTAATTATGTGATAATTATGTTGTAAATTATTATATAAGAACAATCTCAATGGAAGGAAAAATTATTCCCTCAACTCATCTCTTCCAAGTCTCTGAACTACTTAGGTTTCAAGTGTTTAGCTATGGGACGACCTCCTATCGATGTGAGTTGCTAGCCATGAAACCACCAGTTCAGTATTTATCTAGATAGCATACTTGTTAAGTAAGGTAGTATCTATATGTTCATTCATTATTTCCAAATAGTTCTTATCCCCTACCCATTTCATGCATTTTAGATATTTCATATTTCATTGCTGGCCTTAAAGTGTGCACAAATAGCAAAAACCAGCATTGTTATATAACAAAAATCATAATTTACACTTATGAACTTGCTTCTATACCAAAACATAACAATGAATCTACAAACAAACATATAGCTTAAGCAATAAAACATTAAATATTTGTTGATTAACGAATGTAAGTGAAGCCTTAGGTGAGAAACAAGTAGGATAATGTCTTTCCTAATAGTTGAGATTGTATTAGAATGTATAATGACCATTCTAATCATAAGGGGAATTTTTAAGTTGAGTGACAAGAAAAAGAGAAATGTGGTAGAATATTAAGGAGCAAACACCATAGGAAAATTCCTGATTTGCGACAGTTACAGTGCCCTCGCTAATTAGCAAGGGTTTAGCGATGGAAAATCGATGATGTCGATAGTTGACCAAGTCCATCGCAAAACCCTCGCAATTTGTGAGGGTTTTGCGACGGAAAAACGACCATCCCAATCATTGCAGAATCCTCGCTAATTGCAAGGGTTTTGAGAGGGATAAAAATGGCCGTGCAATCTATCACAAAATCCTCGTAATTAGCAAGGACTTTGTGACAAAATTTCAAATTTAAAAAAGAGAGAAAAAAGAAAAAAAAAATCTTGTTTGGTGACCATGGCAAAACCCTCACAACTTGTGAGGATTTTATGACAAAAAGAGAAGCCATTGTCTTGTCGTAGCAAAACCCTCACTAAATTAGCGAGGGTTTTGCGACAAAAAATATTTTTAGGAAAAAAATTAAAGGAAAAAGTTTTATAAGCCGACCATCACAAAATCTTCGTAATTAGCGAGGGCTTTGCGATGGAATCCCATATTTAAAAAAAGACAAAAAATAAAAAATCTTGTTCGATGACCGTCGCAAAATCCCCGCAAGTTGCGAGGGTTTTGCAACAAAAAAATATTTCTTAGGGAAAAATGTTTTGTAGGAAAAAAATTTTATTCGCAACTGTTGCAAAAAGCGAGGGCTTTGCGATGGAAATTCATATTTAAAAAGAGAGAAAAAAAAGGAAAAAATCTTGTTCAGTGACAGTCATAAAACCCTTGCAAATTGCGAGGATTTTGCGGTGAAAAGAAAAGCCATAGTCTTGTCGCCATGAAACCCTCACTAAATTAGCAAGGCTTTTGTGATGGAAAAGTATTTTTAGCAAAAAAAATTTAAAGGAAAAAATTTTATAAGTCAACCGTCACAAAATCCTCGCAATTAGCAAGGGCTTTGCAACAGAATCCCACATTTAAAAAAGAGAGAAAAAAGAAAAAATCATGTTTGATGACCGTCGCAAAATTCTCACAAGTTACGAGGGTTTTGCGATGCAAAAATATTTCTTAGGTAAAAATGTTTTATAGGGAAAATATTGTATTTGTAACTATCGCAAAATCCTTGCAATTAGCGAGGGCTTTGTAACCAAATTTTATATTCAAAAAAGGGAGAAAAAGACAAATGATGTTCGGTGACCATCACAAAAACCCTCCCAAACTGTGAGGATTTTGCAACGGAAAGAGAAGCCATAGTCTTGTCATTGCAAAACCCTCGCTAAGTTAGCAAGGGTTTTCTGACGGAAAAATATTTTTAGCAAAAAAAATTTAATGCAAAAAATTTTATAAGTCCACTGTCACAAAATCTGCGCATTTAGCGAGGCCTTTGCAACGGGACCCCATATTTAAAAAAGAGAGAAAAAAAATCTCGTTCGATGACGGTCGCAAAATCCTCATTAGTTGCGAGGGTTTTGCAACAAAAAAATATTTCTTAAGGAAAAAAGTTTTATAGGGAAAAAAAATTATTCGCAACCATCATAAAATCCTCGCAATTAGCAAGGGATTTGTGACAAAACTTCGTATTCTAAGAATAGAAAAAAGAAAAAATCTTGTTGGGTGACCGTCACAAAACTCTCGCAAATTGCGAGGATTTTATGATGAAAAGAGCAGCCATAGTCTTGTTGTCGACAAACACTCACTAAATTAGCGAGGGTTTTGTGATGAAAAATATTTTTAGCAAAAAAAAATTATAGCAAAAAATTTTATAAGGTGACCGTCACAAAATCCTCGCAATTAGCGAGGGCTTTGCAACGGAATCTCATATTTAAAAAAGAGAGAAAAAAGAAAAAATCTGGTTTGATGACCATTGCAAAATCCTCGCAATTAGCGAGGGTTTTGTGACTAAATTTCATATTTAAAAATGAGGGAAAAAAGAAAAAAATCTGATTTGGAGACCGTCACAAAACTCTCACAAATTGTGAGGATTTTGTGATAGAAAGAGAAGCCATAGTCTTGTCGTTGCAAAACCCTCACTATATGTAAAAATATTTTTAGCGAAAAATTTTGAAGGAAAAAATTTTATAAGTCGATCGTCACAAAATCCTTGCAATGAGCAAGGGCTTTGCGAAAGGAATCCCATATTTTAAAAAGAGAGAGAGAAAAAAAAGAAAAAATCTTGTTTGAAGACAATTGCAAAATTCTCGCAAGTTGCGAGGGTTTTGCGACAAAAAAAAATATTTTTTAGGTAAAAAAGTTTTGATAAACCTTAGGAGGGGGGGGTGAATAAGGTTTATGGTGAACAAATGTGATTTGAAAAATCTTTGATGTCTTTTTCCCAGTGGCTGATCATAGTGTGAGTTCAAAGAAAAATGCAGACTTGAATGTTCAGTCAAAGAACTTTCAAATCTCTACTAAATGTTAGAAATAAGATTTATAGTTAAGATGGGTAGATGAAGCAAGAATAACAGTTTTACCCAATTGCATAAAAGTTTTTGATTAAAATGATGAATACAGAAGAGAAGATACAAGGATTTATAGTGGTTCGACCCTCAACCGATCTACATCCACTACTTTAATTACCCACTTAAGGATTTCAATATAATCACTAAAACTTTTTTTTCCCAAATCCATAGTGGTAGGCTACACCAATTTTATATAAGAGGATCACCAATTTAGTTTTATACCCAACCTCTTCAAACACACAATCAAGGTTCACCCCAATCGGGTTTTATACCACAACCATGATACATTCATCAAACAAGGCTCACCCTAACTGGGTTTTACACCAAAACCTTGGTACCAAATAGAATGAAGGAAAACTTATAGAAATAGCTCACAAGTTTGAGCAGATATGAAGAGATAAGCTCCCGCAGCCTTTTACCTTTTGAATAATTGAATTTCACCTTTGTAGCCCAATGAAAAGGAGGTTTTTTTTTCTCTAAAGTGTAAGAGTATTTTTGAGAAAGATAGAACATAAATCTTGTAGAAAATAGGGTTTAAATAGCTTTTATAGAAGTAAAAAGTAGGACAACAATGGCTAGTTAACGGCTAGTTTCGTGCTGTTAGATTTTTTAGAGTTTTGGACTCAAGTTTTGGATGATGGTTCATCCACATGGTAAGGCCAAAATGGTTTTTTTTTTTTTTTTTTCAGGCAGAATCAATTTGACACTGTTCATAGGATTTTGGATGAATCTTTTGGATGCAAAGTTATCCAAATTACTCAATGAAAAATTTCGAGATATAAAACTTTGAAATCTTTTTATTTGTGTCCTTCAAGGTAGAAATAAATTGAATCATAATGTAAAGAGACGTAGGAATTTACAAAAAATACCTTAATAACGATTCCTAGTCTAAAGTTCTTTCACAAGGACTTCTTGGTATGTAATCTGTTAAACTTGATCTTCTACTTGATCACACATTCTTGGATTCCATTACTCAAGAGTTGTGTAGCAATCTTATTTGCACGCCTTGGAAGAACTGAGGTCAAGCATGTCCTATCACATGTAAATCACACATGTTAGTCATCATTAATGTTTGTTATAAGTCAAAACACAGGAGAATGCCCTTAGGGCTAACAATCTTCCCCTTTTTGAGTGATGAAAAACTTGATGGGATTGTGATATACAAATAATGATATATACAGTACAGATATGTTGGACCGAGAGAAATAAGAATATTTTTCATTAAAATGCAATCTCTCATCATAGGACTCAAAGAGTGCTTATGAGATTAAGATAAAAAAAAAATTAAAGCATGTACTTATAAACATGGCCCAATGAGCCTATGGCCCAACCTACCTCCATATCCTCCTTCCTTCCATTGAAGGATTATTCCACAAGAGAATAGCCGCAAATAGTAGTCACAAAAAAAAATGTATAGATATGTATATGAGGAGGTATAGACAATAAATCATAAGATGTAATGCTCCCTTAGTATGTGCATATATGAATATAAGATATAGAACCATGAAGTGCATTTTTAAAAATAAGACTAGATTCCAAGGTTTTGGACTTCCAAAACATGCTTCCAAAATAGGGTAAAATGAGGTAAAAGCTATTCTTTTAAAACTCATTCTTGGATTGGTCTTTTGGATTGAATAAACATAGGTCCAAACCTCCCCATGTGTATGTGCAAGGTAAAAAAAGATTTTTCACAAAGATAAATCAGATGTTGTCAATCCAACCTAGTTTCTCAAGGTATGTCAACATAAGGAATTTTCTGTGCAACTAAAGAGAAGTTTTCATAAGCATAAATATCCTCATCATCAAAATATTTAAACAAGGTGTATATCACATCCATAGCCAAAAACAAATCATCCAGCTTATTAAAAATCAATTAGAATGCATAATGAACTCATATGCACACTTCAATCTCCTTAGTCCATAACAATAACTCAACATCTCAACATAGTCTCCATCAAATCACTCAATTCTTAACAGTCCGTATTTTCACATCACAACCATAAACACTCATAGTTCATTTCAAACCATATGAATTTATCATCCCTAAAAGCAATCACAATCATAATCCATATTTAGAAGGGCAAAAACTATTGAACGAGATATCATGATAGCAAAACAAATTCAATTCACAATGGCCTAATAATGAATTTCAAAGAATCAAAAACTTCTATAGAAATATTTAGTCTCCATATTCTCCACATCACAATCTCCTCCTAGTCCACGACACAATCTCCATAACTACATTAAATCATAGTGCGCAATGCCCCAACAATATATTTTTCAATTCATCAATTCACAATCCCTATTTTCTCCCCCTTTGTCATCAATAAAAAAAATAATAATAACAATAAGCAACTGAGAATCAATCACTAGTATGGCAATAATATCAGAAGAATGCCCGGAATAGGGATAGCAATAATAATAAGTAGGAGGAAACTAGCAGTAGTATCAGTTAAAGACCAAAATAAGATGTTCAAGAAAAATAGTGTAGAGAGCATAAATTTTGGATGAATAAAGTTTTGTTATCAAAATAACAGTTAGCATAATAAGTTATCACTCAACGGTCGTCATGTGCCATATATCATGGAATAAGAATTGTGAGACCCCAGTCAAAACCAACCTTAGAGTAAGGGGGTTGGGATGTATATCATAATTTATTGCATATTTAAATATATTTTTAAATGATTTTCTATGCTTTGGATTTGAGTTTTATTGTCTTGGAGGCTTGTTGGTGAGTATTGAGTGAGAATGTCAAAATGGTAATTTCTGCTTGAGGTGAAAATAGGAAGATAGCTTGAGGATTGAATAGGAAATATTTTTTTTTTTTTTGAGGGAAAATAAGAACAAGAGTTGTTGTGGTGTAGTGGTTAGAGCTTTGGAAATTAATTCTTGAGGTCTTGGGTTCAAATTCCATCATAGGAGCTTTAGCTTGGTTAAATTTTGTTTTTGCTTGGGAAGTAATAATTTCGGCTTTATGTGCTTGGAGTAGGGTAGTGATGTTGTCCTAAAACAGTCATGTTAGGAGTATCTTCATTCTACTCCTTTGCCCTACTCAAATTTCCTAAGAGGAATTCATTTTTCCTTGATCTTTGATTTTCCTTATTTCTCAACTCTTTAGTTTGATCAAGTTGTTCTAGCCATTTTCTTTCCAGAAATTTTAGTAAAGAGCTGTAGCTTTGTAGGATCGAAATGTCTTAGTAAAAGACTTCTTATGGTCTGAAAATGTGGAAGAGTTGTAGGAGATTCCAAGAGGATAAAACCCTCTAGTGAACTTGCTAAAAATTCACTCTAGATAGGTTCATCTTCCTTCTTGGAATGAGCTGAAATTTTCCAGCTTATTGTGCATTCAAGGTGTCGAGATTCTTAGCTAACATTCCCTCCCAAATGCTGCCAGAAAAATGGTCTTTTAGATCAGCTTACAACCTGAATTTCTTGGCCATTTTCGGACTGCTAAAAGATGGAGCGAAACCAGGAAAAATTCATGTACAAATCGCAACTTTGAGAGTCTAAAACCAAGCTGTTTTCTTCCAGATTTTGTTTAGCACCTTAGCCATGTTTTTCCTCCATGAAGAAGGCTGGAAACCAGCCTTGAAAGCCCCTAAAATTCACCTTCAAACTCTCTGCAAGTTAGCTGAAAAATGGTAGCCGAAAAATTGTCCAAAAATTTCATCTCAGCGAAAATTCTGTGCAGTCCACTGTCCAGCTTTGTTTCCTAATTCTCTTCCAGCTGAAACACCATCCTTGTTCTATATAAACTTCCCTTAAACCTCCAGTAACTAAGCTCCATTATTCCCCTTAAGCTTCTGCACGAAATTCAGACATGGCTACCCGAAAATCTCTCCAACAAATCCCTGCAATCGTGCTTGATTGATTACCAAATTTCCAACCACCATAGTTTAGCAACCTTCCATAATATATCCCTCAAATAACCAGACTTTTTCTCCACCATTATGCACCTTGTTCTTGGCCACCATAAGCTACATTGAACCAGCTTTCATCCCACTGAAATTCTGCTCAAAACAGTCGGCCATGGCAAACTTCCAAAGCTCTCCAATAATCAAGATATTCTAGGATATTTAGTTTCCAAATTTGCTTCCTAAAAATATTCTTCAAGGATTTTAACAACTAACCTTTCCTTTTCCTTTCCAAATCAGAGAACCATCTCCCTAAACCCTACAGAAAATTTGGTAGCCCTAGTTCTCACAGAATTTCGACAGCTGCAAATCAAATTCTCTCAAATTCCTTCAACCTTCAAGAACACACACAATACATCAAGAACACCTACTTCTTCCTTTCACCTAATACCCCTCCAAACCACTTCAAACCTTCTCTAAAATCTCCAGATTCGACCTACTCACTGCCGTGAGTCCACCAACACCATTCTTAACATCAAACTCCACAAACCAACTCGCTAGTTCGGATCAAAACTAGAAAATTCTGTGAAGGTTCAAGAACACCTTCAAGGTAGGTTTGTTCTAACAACTTCATCTTCTTCAATTTTGATCTGTAGCGAAAATATATATGAATAAACATGCTAATGGTCTCTCTCATGGCCAAAACTCTCTCTCTTGGCCGGATGGCTTCTTCTTCCATGGCCATGCTCCCTCCACCTTCCTTGGACGATTTTAGGCATCTAGGAGTTGAGATCCATTCTAAACTCCTTCAAGGTATTCATCAACCAAGTAAGTCCCTTCAATCTTTTTTTTAAACTCTAGATTCATATCTCTAGGATGATGATAGAAGGTGGATTGTAATAGGATTTGAGTATGTATTGTTGAGATTGAAGCATGAATATATGTATGATTGTGAAGGAGATGGGATTTATCCATGGAAGGATTATCCTAGTTGTTTGTATGATGATTTGAGGTTTGATGCATGCTACCATGTCATAGGTAGTATTTGTGGTGAAGTATGCTAAAGATTATGTCACCTTTGGTGAATAGGATTTATATTCATGTTGGATTATTGACACCATGATCATATTTATGCTAGTAGAGGTTAGATCATGTCTTGATAAATTTAGATCTATGCTTGTATGCATGATTTGGATGATTTGATGAATTGAAGGATTGCATATGTTCATAATTGTGAATAGCCATGGAAATATGATCATGACCTAGTTGTTCCGAAGCTAAATTTTATTTTTTGAAATAAAATATTTAATATTATGACTTTTTTGGCTAGTAATTTCGAAAAACTCCTAGGAAGGGTAGACTTGGAATATTAAGTATATTAAGGATATTTTAGTCAAATAAATAATAGCTCTTACTAAAAATAAAATATATAGATGTTATATAAAGTAATGAAATAACTAAAGCCTTTTATGGAAATAATCATAATTAGTAAAATACTTATTATTTTAAATTTAATTATTACCTTTTAATCAAAGCCTATTAAAACTTATTTATTATTTTCAAGCAAGACTCATTAAAATTCATTTTCAACTAACTTTGGTTATCAATTATTTTCTAACAACTAAAGTATTAATAAATCATTATTTTTCCAAAAAACCACCTAAGACTCTTCATCAAATAAACTCTAAATTTTCTTAGCAATATTTAAATCTTTAACTTATTAGTACTTATTTCCCAAAACAGTAATTATTTTAAATATCAAATTACCCTTAGCTTACAAACCTATTTACTTGTTGTTTGGCCTTAAAGCTTGGGACACTAGGATCATGATAGTAGTAAGTGGAGTTAATTTAAAATTGAGGAAGTGGATTGTGGCTTGAGATTGATTGTGGTTTGTTTTTGCCATGCGGGGTTAGGTCAGCTGTTGGAGACCTATTGTGTGAGCGAGGATCAGGTAAGCTCCTGCATAAAACTTGATTGATGAAAAGTGTTAAATTATGGCAAGTCAAATGTAGAGTGTATGGACACTTATTTTTGTAAAGATAATTGAGGGTTGTCTCCTGTTTTATTTTCGATAAATGATTCATCTGAAAATTAGTTGGCAGATTTACTCAAACTCGAAACTCTTTCTAAAACTGTTTTTTGACAAAGATTTTGGAAACCCTTAATTGCCATGTTCAAGTGGAACTGTGTTTTGTTCATTTTTTTCCCAAGTGGGATATGTTACATTGAGTACTCAATAAGGGTTGACTGCTAGGGCTAGTCTTTGAAGGGTTAGGGTAAGTCTCTTAGTAGGTGGCCACCTCTAAGGGGTGTGTCCTTCCCAGATAAGATGGCAGTCAAATAGGTCGTGCCGGTCTGAACTAGCAGTTGGTTTTATTTCAATCAAGTGACCGTGTTTTGCCGAAATGGACACCCGGTTGTTGTTGGGTATAGAGAAGGAGGAGTATCTTGCCCAGTAGGCCGATCACCTACCTGTTGTCAGTTTGCACAAAGTGTCGGCATTCTAACCGGTTATGGGGCCCAACGTGTGGTAACCCATAATCATTTATTTCGAGTGGTTGATTTTATTGATTATGTATGCTTGGAAAAGTCAAAACACCACTCTTGCTTTTAACTAATGTTTATTGCTTGCCAGTAATTCTTTTGTAAAGATTTCATAAATTGCATCGACGAACTGATTTCACTAAACACCCAAAGCACACACGAACTTACTGAGATTTTTGTCTCATCACCCGTTTTACCATGATTTCAAGTCGATCCTACTGTGGGGATGAGTAGCTAGATTATGCCTGCTTTGGAAGATTTTCTGATGATTTATTTTTGTGTAATGTTTTGGGGAGATGAGAGTGGATAAATTTTTATTACGGATTTATTTTTGGTATTTTTGGATTTATCCTTGGATTGATATTTATTTTGGGATGTAATAAATTTTAAGTTCAAGTATAATTTATATTCTGCTATTTCATTTGTGTGACCTAGTTATAAAGACCCCTTGTCCTTTGGACAGAGCGACATCTCAGGCCCTGGCGGGCCTAGGTAGCGGGGTGTTACAAGAATAGTCATAGGCTAAGCACTGGCATCCTTCTTTTGATTGTTGTCCAACAATTCTACTGAACTTCAATTTACCATGACATGCTTCTTCCTTTGGCTAGATGAGCTACCAAATGCAGCTGGTTTGTCTAGCTTGAGAACTTTCCTACTAACAATGGATGCAGTAGTTGTAGGTTCCATGATGTGTAGAGACGGGACATTAGTAATATCAATCTTTTTCTCATTCTCTTTCTTAGTCTTATTCTCTAGCTAAACATTAGTTTCTTCCCGTGTTGAAGGAATGATAGGTTCAGGCACAGGTGGAGGAACTTGTTTAGTTGAATTTCATACAACTTCATATTTCTTTCCTTTCACATTTCTCAATCTATTTCCCAAAATTTTCAATTCAGCTTTGATTTCTACATTTAGATTGTTTTAGCTTGGTGGATAGCAGATTTAGAGCATCTAAAATACTCTACAATTTTCCATTTTCTTAAGTTTTCTGCTTCCCTTTACTTGATGTTTCCTCTTGAATTTCAGTCTTAACTTTTCTTTTTGTTCGTTCTAATGTAGCAGATTTACTTTAGCCTTCACCAAATTTTCATCTCTTCTTCAGTAGCCTCTCTAAGTAATATCCATTAATTATCCACTCGAATGGCTCCCATTTTCTCAAATGAATTTCTATTGTAGATGATCACCTTGTAGTGCTCAGAGGCAACCGCAATTAAATCAACATTGAAGTACTTGAATAGCATGGTGAGAAGGTTTCCCAAGAATAATACTTTGCTTGATGTGTTTTGAGGTTGAGTCAATAATTTCACAACTAGAATTCCAAAACTAATTTATTTTCCTTCTGACAGAGCCAGCATCAATATTATTTGTAGAAAACTTGAAGTTGTCTTGTAGCCAAAGCTCGGAATCACCACAGTTGAGACCATGTGATATAGCAATCTCCCCATTCTATTTAACCATTTGGCATTTTAATCACTTGAATTTCTAAAGCTCTTAGCACTAATAAATTTCATCTCAAATCTACTCAGTTCACAAGACATGTTTCAGAGTTTTTCAGGCAGTTTAATCATTTCAAGAAATTGTACTCCACTATCTCTGATATAATAAATCCTATTTAACAAGCGATGGTCAAACTTAAGGTTCACTTGTCCAATTATAGACATATACCACTACACAATAAACCTATATACTATATCCTCATGTCATCCCTTTCTCAGATTCGCATAGAATTTTCAAACTAGTGGGGTGTACAGATTCTCATCAATTGGAAAAAAAAAAAAAGCCCCTTATCCAAGATTCTCCATATATTTAGAATGACAAAAAAAGTTCAAAAATACTTTAGCAATAAAGGATCTTAGAATTAACCTGATAGCCCACAATAATAGTTCTATTTCTAAGCACCCAATCATTGTACTCAAATTCACATATTTTAAGTTGCGAAATTGAGGTACCTGAGTATCCGTGCTTTCCTCTTCTGGAAGTTGTTTTGATAATGCACTTTAATGAGTTAGTTCATCAGTGGCAACTCATTTTTCTTTCTTCTTTGTAGATATCAGTCCGGCAGTGACTGATTTCTTTTTCATTGTCTTGCATTTCTTCATCTCCTTCATTATTAGCTCGGCCACTTAGCTTGGATTTGGAGTTTTACCCATGGCGAATAGGATTGAATTGTTTGATTTTTCTGATTTTGAAGAAGGAACGAAGGCTAGAAGAAAGAGAAAAATGCTAAGGCAAATGACAGCTTTTTGAATTTTTGAAATGAGAAGAGTAGTCAATTAGATTTGAATTCTTTTTAGGGTTTACGAGGTATTAAAGAGTATAAATACAATTTAGTACATTTGAGAATGGTGATTTTTGAAAATAAGTAAGATATTCTGATAAGAAGAGAGAGTATGTTGCAGTTGAATAAAAAAGGCGCAAACATTTAGAGTTTAAAAGATTTGAACATTTGGACGTAGATTGTCCATCCAATTTCCCTATCCAAAAGATGTGTCACATGTGATCAAAAGATACTATGACTTTTTGACTTAAAATATAGTCCAAATACTGCATCCAATATCTCCATCCAAAATCAAAAGATCTTCAGGAATTCTGCAAGAATAAATAACTAATATCTAGCAAAATTGTTAGATACATAATCTGATCATTTCCAAATGTTTTCTTAGATGATTGAACCATTCTTCAGCCAGTAGTTTGTGAATATATCATTTGAGCAGTTCCTTGGCATACTTGTCTTGATTTAGGAAGATATCATCTATGGTTTGCTTTCTTTGAAGACCGAGGAAGCAGTTCAGTTCTCTCATCATGTTCATTTCAAACTCTTACTACATTATATTGACAAATTTCTTGCATGTGGAATCATTAGTAGCTCCAAAAATAATATCAACAACATATATTTACACAATTAAGATATCATCAGAATTTTCAGATTTGATAAATAATGTGGTATCCATTAAGCCTCTTGAAGAATCTTTTGAAAGAAGAAAACCACTAAAGACGTGGTTTGGAAAACGTTCGTGAATAAAAGATAGAGGTTGCTTTACATAAATTTCTTTTTCAATAAAACCATTTAAGAACGTACTTTTGACATCCATTTGATAGAGTATAAAACCTTTGAGAAATGCAAAAGTAAGTAACATTCTAATAGATTCTAATCGAGCAATAAGAACAAAAGTTTTATCATAGTCAATGCCATCTTCTTGATTGAATCCTTGAGCAACTAATCTGGCTTTAATAACAATGATATGCTTCTCAAGTTTGTTTTTGAAAACCCACTTAGTATCAATTATGAGATGGTCAAGTGGTCTAGGAACAAGCTTCCAAGCTTTATTCTTTTCGAATTGGTTCAGCTTTTCTTACATGGCCACAAATATATATATATATATATATATATATATATATGTATATATCATATAAGGCTGTATGAATTTAATTAGGTTCAATGCTAGAGAGTAAAGTAAAATTATCAACAAAATAGTGTCTAGTTTAGACTCCATAGCTAAGATCACCAATGATCTATTCTTTTAGATGGATAGTTTTGGACTTCTAATCTTTTGGCAGATTCTGATCAGTGTGTTCGACACTTCTTTGCTCACTTTCTTTAAATTGTTGATCTTCTAGTTCCTCTTCTTCAGCATGGTTGTCAAATGATGAAGCTTTATGATGTTCAATGCCATTTTTCTTTGGGCTACCTACATACTCATCACCTTTTCTTGTGCAAAAGAAAAGGTCCAAGTAAATAATAATAATAAAAAATCATCTACTAATACATGAGCATACCTCTTGCTACTTAGGCTAATGGTCTTCATTAGTCCAAACAAATCCAAATGAATCAACTCATTAGGTTTTGAGATTGAGATCATTTTCTTGGGTTTGAAATATGTCTTGGTTTGTTTTCCAATTTGTCAAGCATCACACAATTAGTTTCATTTTTTTTTTTTTTGGTCAAATATCATTTTGGATAGTCTTTTCTTAAGCTCTTTTAAGGACAATTTATCTAACAAACCAATTGAAATATGGCCTAACCTTTAATACTAAAGGTAACCATTAATATCATTTATGGAAAAACACTTTATATCATAAGCAATAGGATCATCAAGATATAATACATAGGCATTACAATGCGGTTGACAACAAAAATGATTTCATCACAAGAATTTTCAATGATAGATCATGAACCTTTTTTAAAATTAACCTTGCAACAATTTTCACACAAAAGCTAATACTAAGTCATTCTTCAATTCATCAATCAATAATACTTGCAAGATAATGATGGAGAATCGCTAACCAACATTACCTATACCGAGTACTTCCTTTTTTCTTATCTCTAAATGTGACAAATCCATCATTTGCAACTTGGAGGTCATCTATTAGTGCAATATTTCCCATCATGTGTCATGAGTATCCACTATCCAAAAACCATTTTGTGGAGCTCAAATTTTGTAGCTAGTGTACCTATTCATGAGATGGAAGAATGGCTTTTGGTATCCATATTTTATTGGGTCCACATGGGATTGTAATAATTCCTCTAATTTTCTAAACTGTTTTTGCATCAGATTCCACTTTCTTCTTAACATGATACCTAAATGCCTTATATCCTAATTTTTTATAATATGTGCAATAAATATGTGTCATATATGATGAAGCAGCTTTTACAAAGTAATATTTGTAATTACTGGCTTTAATTTCATGCCTATAGCCTAGACCATTTCGGTTTCTAGCCACGTGTTGTGCACCAAGCAATTTTTCCAAATTATTTTTGCCATTTGTAAACTTTTCAATGCATGTAGTGAGATTATTAACTCTATTTTTTCTGTCGTCAAATGTGTTGGCCATAATTTCAAGAGAATTAACTTTGTCACACAAGCATTTGTTCTCAAGAGTCATACAAAGCAAGCAAGTTAGGATAACATCATTTTCAACATTTGAGCACTTAATGGAATTAAGTAAGGCTTTATTCTCATCTAACAACTTAGTATTACCATGTAAAAAAGAATTAATTTTCATTTTTATTTCCTTATTTCTTTTAGATAGTTTTTTGAGTTCATGAAACATGTCAAAAAGTAGCTTATTAGGATCATCAAGCTTTTCACAATCAGAATCATGTAATTCAGATATGGAATTAGAAGAAGTAGGATTTACCTTATCTTTCATGGCCATGAAGCAAATGTTTGCTTTTTCATTTTCAGAATCATAGCTTTCTTCTATCTCGGATTCAGCTTGATCTCGAGGTCCAATCAATCCTTTTTTTTCTCTTCTTGTTGTGCTTAGCTTCTCCTTCTTTTGCTATTGGGCAATCAAAAATAAAATACTCCATACTCTTGCATTCATAGAATTGAGGTTTGAAGGACGAAGTTTGTCCTTTCTTTTTGATGAATTTTTTGCCATTGCTGAAGTTGCCTTTTCTGAACATCTTCTTAAATTTCTAGCAACCATGGCCATTTCTTCATTGTCCAAATCAGTACCACCACCATTATCAATTTGATCATTACTAGGCTCTCCATTACCTGCTTTCAAGGCGGTTCCTCTTTTGCTTCCATCATCTCCATCATGCTCTTGAAACTTTTTCAGTTTCATTTCATAAGTTAATAAGGAGCCAATTAGCTCTTCAGTGGGTAAGCTGTTCAGATTTTTGGATTCCTCTATAGCCAAAGTTTTTAGCTGCTAACTCTTTGGCAAAGCATCAAGCAGTTTTTTGTTTTGTTCTCTAAGGGAATAAGTTTTCCCATATACTTTTTAACCATTCATAATGTTTGTAAACCGGGTAAACATATATGTTATGTTTTTTGGGAAATATGCCCTCTTAGACTAGGTTTCTGATGTAAACATCGAATGTTTTAACAAAATAATTTATTCTCAGAGATTGTTTTGTGAATTGACATTTTATTTGTGCATAATTACATTTGGAAAAGACCTATTGTGTTTAAGTAAGTGGTCCATGTGAATGGTAGTCTTTCACAGTAAGGTATGGATCACGGGTTACTTAACACATAAACATTTGTTCTTAACTGATTGATGAGAATGGGAATCTCATCATGTCTAGGTTATTGTGTTATGAATTCCAAATGGAGAATGGCTTACTTTGAGCCAGTAAGTAGTCCGCTCACTTCATGACATAAGTGTATTTCGAATACGTAGAACATGACCTGTAGTAGTGGTCTCTTAAAGTACTATATGGTAGAAACCTAGATTACTACTGCTACAGCATGGACTAGTACTCTACGACTTGAGTATGAGTCGGTGGTTTGACGAAGCTAGAAACATGTACTTTGATTTGCTTTTTGTTGAGGTTCTATCGTAGGACTAATATACTTGCATGTTGGGTATATGTGACTAGTTAGTTAAGACAGACTTGTACAAGATAGTTTATATACTATATTGCCCCTTGTGGTTGTCTGAATGATCTAAATATCCAAGGCCCTGGGAAACATGACTCGGATGTTTGCTTTAGGATAGCTTTTTTGGAAAGCGGAAATAATCCAGGAATTCGTGGGTCATTGGACTAGAAGCCTAAGGATAGTAGATGTTATTTAGAGAGGTGTTAGTACATTTCTTCCTCTCTAATGTACGGCGATGTATAGAGGGGTATTTTAGTCACTTCACATGTAGGTCGGAGACTTTGCTAAACGCAGCATTGTCCTTGGGGTCAATATTTTCTTATGGTGATATTAGAAAATATTCAAAATGCAAAATACAGCTATTTATATGACAAGGGTGTTTTGCTCATTTTAGTAGCCAAGACGGTGTGTCTCTTGGTCCCTAGTATAGACCG
Organism: Voacanga thouarsii; assembly: GCA_026120185.1. Classification (NCBI taxonomy): domain Eukaryota; kingdom Viridiplantae; phylum Streptophyta; class Magnoliopsida; order Gentianales; family Apocynaceae; genus Voacanga; species Voacanga thouarsii. The sequence continues at coordinate 580,307 of JANUWF010001030.1, forward strand.
TAAGTCATAATTATATACAAGCTAAGGAATTGGTCTTAAACTAAATGGAATTTATTTTATTAGCTCGATTTAATTATTGGGCTAAAATAAAATAAAGGTCCACAAAAAGAAAGAATTAATTAAATTAGTTTGGTGGGTTAATTAATTATTCAGGGCTTTGGCCCAATTTGAATAATTAAAGATTGAGCTGGGACCAAACTAATATAGGCTTGTTAATTGAACTGGTTTATTTGGGCTGGAAAAATTAATTATTTATTAGGTCATTTATTTGGTTCTAATTAGAATAATTAATTTAGTCCAAAAGGCTAAACTAAGAGTCCAATGGGCCAATCTAGTTTAACCTAGGGTTTTATTTTGGTTAAATAGGAGAACAAAGAGAGAGGCCATTTTCAATGTTGTTTTTTCTACTTCTTCTCTGAGAAAAGGATAAATGTGATAGCCTTCTCTTCTCTTTGAAAAATTCTTTAGCCTTGTGAGTTGTTCACCAAACGTGGATTAGGCAGGCCATATACTAGAAGATCAAAAGGTGGGCATTTATATACATGCACAGATGGAGTAGGAGGCTTGCAGGAATCAAACCAGAGGTTTCCACCAGTGCACCTAACCCTGTTTCACACATTCTGGTCCAGCCAACTTTAAGAATAAGAAGAAGAGGTAATTTTTTTTCCTCTCGAAACTCGGACAGGCCGTGACCAATGCCGGCTAAGGCCGCCGGAGCCGGCGCCAGCTCCAGTCTGGAGTTCTGCTGCGTGTTTTCTTGTTCAGTTTTGCTTCCGTTGTGCATTTTTGCTTCACATTTAACTCTTCAATTGGTATCAGAGCCTGAAGATTTTGTGCAAATATAAGAATCATGCATCTAGTTAAATAAAAACGGACACATATGTTAGATTAACTGTGATCCTTCGCTATTTTTGGTATGGATAGTTTCTCTATTGAACCTCTCGGATGGAGGTATATGAGTTTTGTAATTTACTGTTTTTCTTAGCAAATCGTGTAAGCCCAAAGTTAATGCGTATAGGCGGTTGTTGGTTTGTTGATTTCATTGTATTTGGATTGAAATTGGAGAGTCAGTGGAGGAAGGAAGTTGCAGAAAAAACAGTGAAAAATATGCAAAAAGAAGATGCAGGAAAATTCAAAGGAGAGCCCGGGCAGATCGAGACCGACGCCGGCTCCCGTCTGCACGCAAGTCGAGCACTAGAGCGGGTTAGCACTTGGGTCACCCGTGAGGCTTAGTTCTATGCGGCGGGTGTTGTGGACCACAGTGCAATTGGGTGCTCAATCCAGTGCGGCGGGTGTAGTTGACCAAGGAGGTTTTTTTTTTTCCTTTTAATTTTCTTGCATTTTCTTTTTTGTTTTGGGGTCCATACCAGGCAAAGTTAATATTTTTTGCAATAGTTAATATTCATGGAATATTTTTGCTTGAAAAATATTAGTAAGGGATTTTAAGATTAAACAAGATCATTAATTAATTAATGTGTTTAATTCTATTATTTAGGCACTTAGGTTTAAAAATAGAAAAATATGAAAACGTCTACTATTTTCTAGCATGCTATTTATTTTTGAGTACCTATGTGCGCAATTTCTCAAAGACCAAAGTCTTTGGGAATATTTTTAACAAGAAAATATTTTTTCTAAAAATTAAATGGTTATTTTAACTTAAATAAAAATTAATCCTTAGATATTTTCTCAAAGGATTTAATCCTTGATATAGAAAATATATTGGATTTAGATATTTTTGTAAGTTAAAAATAGAAAGCCATTTTGTTTTATTTTCGCACAAGAAAAAAATTGTTTTGTCAAATAAACTTGAGACCAAAGACTCTAGAAAGTTTTAATTGGAAAATTTTTGAAATCATTAAGTCTTTAACTTAAATAAAATTAGTCCATGGTCTCTCAAAGGATATAAACCTTGATATAGATATTTTAATGGATTTAAATATTTTATTTTTGAGTTAAGGGAAAACTTAATGAAAATTTTCAAAAGGATATTTTTTAGAAAAACTCTTATTTTAAAAGACTAAGTGGGAGAGGGATTCCAACGGCCCCATGGCTTCCATCACGATCCTCATTTGAGATTGTGGGTCCTCTCGCGTCACCTTGGGAGTGAATTCGTATAGGATAGGGATACCATAAGGATCTAGATCTAATGGAGGGATGTAATTAATAACTCGAGACATATACTATAATCGGCCAGCCCCTTATTGGAGGTTATAGTGCAAGGTATGTCCATAGGAAATGAGAGGAAATAGCCATCCCCTCGATGGAGTTATCCTCTAGATCATTACCTAGAAGGAAAATTAATTTGTGGTGGTTAACACACTTAGCTTAGAGAACTATTAATCTTCCCAAGAAGCTATGTCATTTTTCCTAAGAGCCAAATTAATTATTATCAATTTTTTGATATAAGAATAAAGTGCACAAAATTTATTTTGTTTTTACAAACTAAATTCTTTCTTTTATTTTCAATTTTTCAGAAATGGTGGGAGAATCTTTTAGTCCTTTGGCTGTTATTCTCCAAGAGAATAAGCTAACGGGCCCAAACAATGTAGATTGCAAAAGGAACCTGGACATAATACTCACAGCGGAAGAGTATAAGTATGTTCTTTACGAAACCTGCCTTGTTATCAAGGAAGGTTCCACTGCCGAAGAGCGAGAAGCTGAAAAGGCGTGGAAGAAGGCTGATGAAATGGCACACTGTTATATGTTAGCCTCCATATCTAACGTGCTCCAGTCAAAACACAAGCACATGGCTTCTGCGTATGACATAAGTTAATCATTAGCAACGATGTTCACGAATAAGAGCCAGCCTACAAGGCATGAGGCTCTTCGAACTATCATTAACACTAAGATGGTTGAGAGAGCATCAATCAGAGAGCACATGCTCAAGATGATTGCTGCTTTCAGGAAGCAGAAATCTCAGGGGCTGTCATTGACCCCGAGAGCCACGTGGACATGGTTCTTGAATCTCTACCGGGTTCCTTTACTCAATTCAAGTTGAATTACAACATGAATAAGTTAAACATGAGTTTAACTGAGTTGATAAAGGAGCTCCAGATGGCAGAGAAGGTCATCAAGCCTCAATCAAATTCTATGATTGCTAAAGGTTCTTCTTCTAGAATTGGGCCCAAGCCCAGAAAGTTCAAAAGGAAGAAGGGAAACGCAGCGATCTAGCCCAAAGGAAAACCAAAGGGCAAGTGCTTCAAATGTGGAATAAAGGGACACTGGAAAAAGGAGTGTCCAGATCTTCAAACTAAGAAAAACCCCATAGATAATATTTTCTATCCAGAGTCTATATCGATGGTTGGATCAACTTCCACTTGGATTGTTGATTCAGGAGCCATTGATCACATCTTTAACTTATTGCAAGGGTTTAGAAAGATTAGAAGACTCAAGAAGGGCTTACATGGGCTACGCCTGGGAAATGGAGCACAAGTCTTGGCCCTTGCAGTGGGAGAGCTGGATCTTATTTTTTATTGTAATAGAATAGTGGTTTTAAAAGATATTTTATATGTACCTGGATTTCAACAAAATTTGATTTCAGTTGCGAAACTAATAAATCAATGATATTCTGTATCTTTCCATTTTGGTATTTCTATCAGTAGAGATGGAGAAATTTTATGTACTGGGCACATGTATGGTAATCTATTCTTCTTAAACCCTGTTAACAGTCAATTAAATAACGCTCAATTTGAACCTTTAACTAATAAGAGAAAGACTAATATCAATGACTCATATCTTTGGCATCTAAGGTTGGGTCGTATCAACTCAACCAGGATTCAGAGGTTAAGTTATGATGGGCCCTTGGGCTATTTGAGATTGGAAAATTGGCCTCAATATGAATCTTGCCTAATGGGAAAGATGACCAAAATGTCATTTACCTTAAAGGCAGATAGAGCCAAAGAGATATTGAGCCTTGTTCACACTGATATGTGTGGTCCCTTGTCTACACCAGCTAGAGGAGGTTTTGAGTACTTCATCACTTTCACAGATGATTGTACAAGGTTTAGTTATATTTACCTGATAAGATGCAAGTCTGAATCTTATGATAAGTTCAAGGAGTTTAAAGTTGAAGTGGAGTGTCGGACATGTAAACTAATCATGACCTTATGATCGGATCGTGGTGGAGAGTACCTCCTTGGTGAATTCAAGGACTACATAGTACATCATGGGATAGTATCCTAGCTTTCTACGCCGGAGACACCCTAGCAAAACGGAGTGGCTGAGAGAAGGAACAAGATATTGATGGAAATGGTCCGAAGTATGATGTCTCATGCTACTCTTCCAGTATATTTTTGGGGATATGCCCTGGAAATAGCGGCATACATTCTAAACATAGTACCTTCTAAGCCAGTACCTAGGACTCTCTATGAGATGTGGACTGGGCATAAGCCAAGTCTGAATCATCTCAGGATATAAGGTTGTCCAACTTATGTACTGGTCAAGGGAGACAAGTTGGAACTAAGATCAGAATTATGCTATTTTGTTGGGTATCCAAAAGGGACAAATGGTGGTTACTTTTATCATCCTAAGGAGCATAAAGTACTGGTTAATACTAATGCTAGATACTTAGAGGATGATCAGAGTACCTCCACTAAAGGTTCAGCTTGGTTGGAACTTGAAGAGAAGTTATCTTCGAAATCAACTTCTTCTGACCTGATTGTAAAAAAAGAAGAAACACAGCCTCAAGAGCCTATACATTTGGAGCCTCGTCATAGTGGGAGAGTGTCTAGGGTTCCAGAGAGGTGGACTAGAGAAGCTTTCGAGCTAGTCTCCGACCATGAAGAATAAGACCCCACTAGATACAAGGAGGCTATTGTTGATGCCGATGCAAATCTATGGCATGAAGCAATGAAATCCGAGATTGATTCTATGTACTTCAATCATGTTTGGGATCTTGTAGCTTCACCTGAAGGGATAAAACCTATTGGATATAAGTGGGGTATACAAGAGGAAGAGGGGAGTGGATAGGAAGGTGGAAACCTTCAAAGTTAGGCTTGTAGCAAAAGGGTATACTCAGAAAGAAAGAATCGATTATGAGAAAACATTTTCCTCGGTAGCCATGCTTAAGTCCATCCGTATCCTCTTTACCATCGCATGTCACTATGACTACGAGATATGATAAATGGATGTCAAGACGGCATTCTTAAATGGCCATCTTAGCAAAAACATCTATATGTCCCAACTGAAAGGCTTTATTACTAGAAGCCAAAAACATATGGTTTACAAGCTTAAGAAGTCTATTTATGGACTTAAGCAGGCATCAAGAGTATGGAACATTCGTTTTGATGAGATTGTAAAGTCTTAGGGTTTTATTCAAAACGAGGATGAACCATGCGTATACAGGAAGCTTGAAGGCATTAATATGATTTTTCTTGTCTTGTATATGGATGACATTCTACTCATTGGAAATTATGCAGGGTTATTATCATCTACAAAGATTTGGCTGTCTAGTCAATTTATTATGAAGGACTTTGAAGAAGCCAGTTACATTCTTGGTATTAAGTTTCTTAGAAATAGGAAGTAGAGAATGTTGGGATTATCCCAAGCGACATACATTGACAAGATGCTGGCCAAGTACAGCATGGACTCATGCAAGGGAGCTCTAATTCCTTGTTGACATAGGTTGTCTTTTTCTTCAAGGGACTATCCTAAGTCTCAAGAAGAAAAAGACAAAATGAGTAGGATTCCCTATGCTTCGACTGTAGAAAGTGTCATGTATACCATGCTATGTAATAGGCCAGATATCTGCTTTGCCATAGGCTAGGTTAGCAGATATCAATCAAACCCTGGAGAGGTTTATTGGCAAGCTGTAAAGCATATTCTCAAGTACCTTAAGGGAATGAGAGATTATATGCTGGTTTACAGGGCTGATGACTTGGTTCCTACAGGATACACAGATTCAGATTTCTAGGCAGATAAGGATGAAAGAAAATCCACTAGTGGATATGTCTTCATCTTATCTGGAGGAGCCATTTCATGGAGGAGTATCGAGCAATCTTGCATTGCTGGCTCGACTATGGAAGCTGAGTATGTGGTAGCTTCAGAAGCATCCAAGGAATATGCTCAAGAGTTGTTTAGCAATCTTATTTGTATGCCTTTGAAGAACTGAGGTCAAATATGTCCTATCACATGTAAATCACACAAGCTAGTCCTCATCAATGTTTGTCATAAGTCAAAACATAGGAGAACACCTTTAGGGCTAACCAGTTTTATACGAAAAAAAATTTATTTGTAACTGTTGCAAAATCCTTGCAATTAGCGAGGGCTTTGCAAAGAAATTTCATTTTCAAAAAAGAGAGAAAAAAGAAAATTCTTGTTCTGTGACTATCACAAAAACCCTCACAAATTGCAAGGATTTTGCAAAGCTTTTGCGACGGAAAAATATTTTAAGTGAAAAAAAATTTAAAGAAACAAATTTTATAAGTTGGCTGTCACAAAATCCTTGCAATTAGCGATGCCTTTGCTACAGAATCCCATATTTAAAAAAGAGAGAAAAAAGAAAAAAAAATCTTATTTGATGACCATCACAAAATCCTTGCAAGTTGCAAGGGTTTTACGACGAAAAAATATTTCTTAGAGAAAAAAGTTTTATAAGGAAAAATATTTTAAGTGAAAAAAAAAGCCAAGGTTGCTATTGATATGGGGAAGTATAAGGATGAAGTGGTTTGTGATGTATTTCCTATGCATATAGGGCATATTTTGTTTGGAAGACCTTGGTTTTTTTATAGGGATATGGTCCATTAAGGGAAGAGGAACACTTATTCTTTGAGGAAAGATGGAAAGAAAATCACTCTATTTCCTTTATCCCCTAGTGAGGTTTTGAGAGATCAAAATATCTTGAAGGCAAAAGAAAAGGAAAGGAAAGAGGGAAAGGAGAGGAAAAGGAAGATAAGTGAGAAAGAAAATGAGGAGAAAAAAGGAGAGAAAAGGGAAGGACAAAAGAAGGGGGAACAAGAGGTTAAGGCGAGAGAAGGAAGAGAGATAAAAATTGAGAAAATGAAGGAAGATGGTGATGAGAGAATGGTGACCACCTCAAATTGGAGAGAAAAAGAAAAGAGAAACAAACAAGAAGACAAAAAGAGAGAGAGAGAGAGAGAGAGAGAGAGGGGGGAGGTAAAATAAGAGGGAAAATATGGGTGGGTAGTGAAAAGAGAATAATGAGGTGCACAACCATGACATTTTACTTTCACAAAAACTAGCGAGGGTTTTGCAATGGAAGAATATTTTTAGCGAAAAAATTTAAATGAAAAAATTTTATAAGTTGAGCATCACAAAATCCTCGCAATTATCAAGGGCTTAGCGATGGAATCCCATATTTAAAAAAGGGGGGAAATGGAAAAAAATCTTGTTCAATGATTGTTGCAAAATTCTCGTAAATTGAGAGGGTTTTGTGCGAAAAAATATTTTTAGGCAAAAAATTTTATTCGCAACCGTCGCAAAAGTCTTGCAATTAATGAGGTCTTTGTGATGAAATTTCATATTCAAAAAAGAGAGAAAAAAAGAAAAATCTTGTTTTGTGACTATCACAAAACCCTCACAAATTGTGACAGATTTGAATCTTCCCTAGCTAAACTGTCGCAATTTGTGAGGGTTTTGCGACAGAATTTCAAATATTCAAAAACCTGCCTTTTTTTAAAGTAAAATTTTTAGAGGTCAAAACATTAATTTTTTACAAAGTCATATTTATTAGCTAGAGTTCTATTACGATTTTTTGAATTTTTACGCAATGGGGAATTAAATACTCCAATTCTTCACTAATCCATTGCTAATTGGGATGGTTTTGCTTCTTCCCTCACTAAACCGTCGCAAGTTGCAAGAGTTTTGCTGCAAAATAGGGTTTTCAAGTTGTATTTTTCTTTTCTTTTTTTATTTTTTAATTATGTGTTTGTGTGGTGGTCTATTTTAACAAATTTACTAAAATCTTCTTTATAACTTATCTCAAAATGTGAATTTTATTGTATATGTGTATATGTAATTATATTATGTTATACACTAATTGTAGTATGTAGGTAAATGTTTATGTTTGTAGTTTATAATGTATATAAGTATCACTTTGATTTATAGTTAAAATAAATACTTCAATGCTCAATGGATGAATTGCTTTGGATGATTCATGGAAGCTAAATTAGTGGTAGGTCGATGAAAATTATTAATTTAATAATAATATGTAGAAAATTTAAAACACTATGTATATAATTTCTTATATATATGAACATTGGGTATGTATATATGTTTCTTTAATTTTTTGATCCATCACCTTAATTAAGGGGTGTAATATATAAAGGAGAATAATTTTGTAAATATTGTTGTTGTTGAGATTGGTTAAAAAATTTGGTGAAAATTATAGCGTAGAAGGTGGCATAACAATTAGCGAGGATTTTGCAAGAGTAAGTAAAATAGTCGTAAATAATTTATCACAATTTGCGATAAATTAGCTAGGCGTTAGTTATTTCGTCGCAATTTGCAATCAAATAGCTAGGGATAATAAACAAAAAATTCCTTTTTACTTTTCCAGACTTTATTCCATTTCTACCATATTTCTTTCTTCTTCTTCTTCCTTCTTCATCTTCTTTCCACTCCTTCCTCCTAGCCCTCCTACCCCACCCCCTCCTCCTAGCCCTCCTGCCCCACCGCCCCTGCACCTCCCCCACCGCCCTCCACTCCTCCTATGCCCCCTTGTGCCCCCTTCCCCCTAAAAGAACTACTCCCTCGCCCACCGAGCCTCCCCGTTGCCCCCTCTCTCAGAGCCTAGCTGCACCCCCTTCCCCCACCAGATCGGCCCCCTACCCTCGGTGCCTACCCGCACCCACCCCTCCCTCAATGCCCACTCATGCCCATACCGCCCCCTTCCCTTACCAGATCTGCCGCATGCCACTCGGCCTCCCCACCACCCTCTCCCTCGACTCCCACCCATGCTGCTCCCTCACTCTCTCCCCGAGCCTACCTGTGCCACCCCATTGCACCCCCTTCCCTTCCTCCTTGCACCCCTCCCACCCAGCTTTCTTTGCATTTAGTTTGCAACAGCTTTTATAAAAAGTGAATGCTTTTGTAGGTTGGAGCCATTGTTACACACGCCTTGATAAATGCAAAGAAAGCTGTGGACAAGTTTGTTGTCGGTGAGGTGGAAAATGTCCTTATGCTATCTATCAGTATGGCTTATGGTGCCTATATAGCTATTTCTAGCAACATTCAATGTGTGAAAACGAAATACTACCCTATTTTTCATGTCTTTTCTTGTCTGATGGCTTTTTATTTTTCAACATATCTCATTTAGTTTCATCTTGTGGTGTAATAGGCAAATAAATTAATCTTTTATTTTCATAATGTTCATACATTTGCATACATATCACCTTTAGGTGCATTATAGGGCATTACAGGCATGAGTAATTGTGATGGACTTTGTTCCCATCCTCATTTTAATGTTTTTCTTAAATATTTATTCTTTCTTTTTTCTTCCATATGTAATTTTTAAGACTGTAAACTCCTTGTATTCTCTACATGTTTGTTGTTGATTGTTTATATTAATTAATGTGCCTCTCGATGTATGTCAGTCCAAACCAATACTAGGAGAAAGAATAACTTGTTTCAGAGTTATACTACTCAAGTCCTCTTGGAGCTCACTTCTTCAGGAAAAATGAAATAGAAATTCATCCTTTAATTGCTATATCTCATTATATGATGCATATTCCTTAGTTCCTTTTCTAGTGTTGGATGATACTTGTACGTTGATCCAAAGTTGAAGTCTTATTAGCCTTATTAACAATTATTGAAATCAGCTTCACAATCTATTTAAAACAAAAGTAGACATCTAAATCATCTTTTTGAACAAAAATATTGGGGAGTACCAACTTTTGGTGTGGTGTTCTTCATGTTAGCAAATTCAAGGTAGTGATTGAGGCTTTATCTTCCCAAATGACATTATTATTTTGCTTTTTTCTTCTATAGATACCAAATATCGGCTGGCGTGATTAAACGAAGGATTTTAGAGCCATTATTGCACCAACATAAGTTATTTCTAAGTGCAATTTACTTTGTTGTTCGGATAGGGAACGTATTCTTAGGTTTATTACTGTGAGATTCTTCAACTTTTCCGTCATATTTATTATTCCTCTTCCTCTGCCTGTATTCCATCATCCCATTACCTTATGAAACTTTGAATTTGTTTTACAAGTGGGTGGATCATGCTTGTTGGGTTGGAGTGCAAAAGGCACATGCTTTCTCCAAGAATTAACTTGAACAAACTGAAGGAAATCTTGAGATAGGGAAACGTTAGAGGAATTATTTAGGTCAGAGATTCATAGAAGAAGAGGAATTATCGAAACTGCATCCAAGTTAGATCTTTAATTTGCTATTAACTGTATACAAGTTAATAATTGGAACAGTATGAGTAATGGGTAATCATTCTCCGTGAGTGATGGGTGATCACTCCTCGTAGGTAATAGGTGATTACCTTTTAGTTTCTTTCTGGACTTTTCTATACATGATTGCTCTATACTTGTTGTTTACAACAGCAATTTGATTGTCAAATCTTGAGGTGGCCTAGTGCCTCAAAAATGTCCAATTATAGGGGAGATTCAGTCAATTTTTTTAAATTAATACTATTTATTGTGGAAAAAAATATCCATCCTTATCATTCTATTTTTCGTTTTTTGTTCTAATATTTACATCCTTAATATATATGCAATTTAAATGTACTATTTTTTCTTCTTCTTCTCTTCTAGCATTGTCTTCTAATGAAAAGTCATTGAGGGAAGAGGGATAGGCCGAGGGGAGGGTACAGCAGGCCGAGCGGAGGTTCGATTGACAAATAGACTTGTACCGACAGATTCTTAAGTAGCAATAGTGTACATTTACTGGTTGGATGATAGTTATGTCAGACAAGGTGGGCATTCCTGCACCATCTATGCCATTCTTAAAAGAGATAGAAGCTCACATAGCTAGTGGAATACAAATGATGATGACCCCGATGCTGACGATTGATTTCATCCAGTTGATGAGCACCCAAGCCCATGTAGGGGCTCTGATTCTGTTCCTCCACCCTCTTTTGCAACTGCTCCTTTATTATCTACATAGACTTTATTGTATTTACTTCTACGATGTTTATTATACATTGATACATATTTCTATAGATTATTTTATTTTTTTGAATACTTACTATGTATTTATATTATACTCATTTTTAGTATTTAAATTTTATTTAGGTGTGTTAGTTTCAGTTTTTAAATTATTTATGGGACTATAAACATAGTTTTGGAATTTCTTTATCTGTTTGAAAATTGATTTATAGGGAGCTAATAATTACAAAATAAATGGAAAAATGGAAAAAATTAAAAAGTTTTATTGTAAAATCCTCGTAACGTGGGACAAATTAGTGAGGGCTAAAAAAATAATGAAAAAAAAATTGTCACAAAACTCTCACAATTTACGAAGATTTAGCGAGGGCTACAAACATAAGAGAAAAATTCTATCACAAAACCTTGCAATTCGTGACGATTTAGTGACAACAATCCTATACCAATAAAAATACATCACAAAACCCTCGCAAATTGCGACGCTTTTGTGATGGCCATGAGTGGTAAAAAAAAATTCATCGCAAAACCAGCACAATTTACGACAATTTTGCGAGGGCCATGAGTAGGTGTAAAATAATTCCTCGAAAAACCCTTGTAAGTTGCGAGTATTTTGCAAGGGCTATGAGTTGGGGTCAAAAAATTCCTCACAAAATCCTCACACTTTGCGACGAAATAGTGAGGGCCAATCAATACGAGGGAAAAATTCCATCGCAAAACCCTTGCTATTTGTGACGAATTAGCGATGGCAATAATAGAGCCCTAGCAGAACCCTTGCAATATGTGATAAATTAGCGAGGGCCAATCAATTGAAGACAAACAAACCCTCACAGAACCCTCTCAATTTGCAAAGAATTAGCTTGTGTCCTTGTAAAACTCTCGCAAATTGCGATGGTTGGTTATCTTTTAAGTCAATATTCAATTGGAAAACCTTCACAAAATTCTCGCAATTTGTAATGATTTTGTGATGGATTTTTATGCATTTTGTTGCAAAAATATACCAAATTTTCTATCTCATCAATATTTCACCATAAATTGGTCATCGTTTTGCCCTCGCAAAACCATCGCAATTTGCAATGATTTTTTTTTCTTTTTTACCCTCGCAAAACCATTGCAACAGTTTTGGCTGTCGCTCGCAATTTGCAATGTTATTTTTAGCGATGGCCAAAAACCATCACTGGCCGCATTGGCGATGGTTTTGGGCCATCGTAAAACCTAAAATTTCCTGTAGTGAAACCCATTCAAATCAATCACAGAATTTACCTTTGGATAAGTAGTCAATCAAATGAAGAAATAAGTTCTTGATTTCAAATTTTGGAGAAAAAAAACATACAAAAGAATTATTCTCTACAATTACAGGGGGTCTCTAGCTAATTTTGTTATGTTCAAGGATGTTATCATTGTGAAAACTATAAGACTTTGTAGGTGAAATAGAAATTGACCAAATGTTGACTAAAATGGTATAAAGTTGACATACATTTGTTTCACTGAATAAAATGGAAAACATTTGAAGTAAAACAACCATTTGATTTATCAGGATTCAAAAGAAATAAGAATGATTTCGTATTTTCTTACACAAGATATAATCGAAAAATATCTAAAGTTGCCTTAAATGCATGTTAAGAAGCTTTACTTGAAGAAATTATAGGAAAAAAAACAAAATTCCTAACCTAAATAGCAACTAAATCCCACTTACTCTTATCCTAACACTTTGGAGGATGATCCAATTGCCTACAAGTTTTTATACAGATCGAAAACTCATCAAACCACATACGCTCAGAAGAAACACAGGACATGTGCCTCTAGCTCACATATCAAGACAGATCCGGAACTAAATGATTTAAGCTATCTCTACAAGTACAAAATGTATGTCACCAAGCACAATAAGTGCAAAATGAAATGAGCCTAACCCCCCCCCCCCAAAAAAGGGATAGAGGCTAGGAGATTACAACATATAAGCCTTATTCATTAAACAAAAAAAGAAAAATATTGAAGCATAGAAACTATAGGTTTTTCGTTTGATTTATATTCCTAAAGGTGTTACTATCTTTAATAGGCTTCAAATATTTTATTTGTACTTTCCTTAATTTAATATTTAGGTTTGACTATGTATTGATAAAAACAACAAATTAGATAAGACATATAGAATTGCAGTAGAAATCATAGGAAATGATTTCTTTTCATTTCTTTAGATTGAATGGAGCATCATTAGAAATAAAATAACCCTTCCTCCCCACCCTTCCCATAGAAGAATCAATGAATTAATAGAGATAAAAGAATGACAAAAAAAGTAACACTGTAAAATCTTCCAAAGGAATAGCTTAAGGCCTCAATTTAGCAAACAAAAGCTAGTTCTTTTCTCTGCTATTATAGTCAGAAAAATGTAAACAAATCTATTCTTTCTTAATTACAAACAACATGAGTGGCTAATATAAAGTTAGGATGAGCTTCATGTGAGAGCAACTAGTAGCCAAACTAGAAGTGCAAGTTTGGATATGAGAGGCCATGCATAGATAGTAACAGCCAGTGTTGTGATATAACAAAAATCACAATTTACATCTCTTAAACTTGCTTCCAAACCAAAATAGAACTATGAATCCATAAGCAAACCAATAGCTTAGACAAAAAGACATTAAATATTTTATGATTAATAAATGTAAGTGATGCCTTTGGTGAGAAGCAAGTAGGATAATGTCTTTCCTAAGAGTGGGCTTATTTTTGAATGTATAATGACAAGAGGAATTTTTAAGTTGATTGATAAGAAAAAAGAAAATTTTGGTAGAATATTGAGGAGAAAGCCCTCCCAAATCAATCATGGAATTTACCTTTAATTTGGATCAAGTAGTCAATCAAATAAGGAAAGGCGTTCCTGATTTCAATTTTTTGAGAAAAACACATGCAAAAAATTATTCTTTATAGTTACATGGGGTCTTGTGAGTTTTTTTATGTTCAAGGATGTTATCATTGTGAAAACTATTAGACTTTAAATGTGAAACACCAGATTTTGACTAAAATGCTATAAAGTTGAAATGTGTTTGTTTTAATCAAATCCAAACAATTTGAAGTAAACCAACCATTTAATTAATTAGGATTCAAAAGAAATAAGAATGATTTCATATTTCATTACCAAGATATAATCTAAAAAATTATCTTAAGTTGCTTAAAATGAATTTAAAAATGCATTACTTGAAGGAATTATAGATTTTTTTTTTTAAAAAGAACAAAATTCCTAACCCAAATGGTAACTAAATGCCACTTATTTTGATCCTCACACATTAGAGCACGATCCAATTACCTACAAGTTTTTATACGAACTGAAAACTCACCAAACCATATATGCTCAGAAGAAACACAGGGTGTGTGCTTTTAGCTCACATATCAATACTGATCCAAAGCCAAATGATTTAAACTATCTTTACAAATGCAAAAGTATGCAACCAAGCACATTCAGCACAAAATGAAGTGAGTCCAACCATTCCAACCAAAAAAATAAGGAGGGGGGGGGGAATAGAGGCTGGGAGATTATGAAATATAAATCTTATTCATGGAAAAAAAAAGAAAAAATAACTAAACATATAAACTACGTGTTCTTCCTTAGATTTATATTCCTAAAGAAGTTACTACTTTTGATAGGCATCAAATCTTCTATTTGTGTTTTCTTTGTGTTAATATTTAGGTTTAACTATGCAATATTAAAAACAACAAAATAGATCAGATGTAACACCTTATATTTCCAGAGTGTAATGGACTGTAACTTTATGGGATGTTGCCCTATCCGATTGCTCAAATAAGGGGTCTTTATAATAAGTTTCACTCATTAGGCAGCGAAAATTTTTCCAAAATTACCATTATTGAATATAGAAAAGTACATAGAATTTGACTTTTGATACATATACTCAAGGATATAACAGAACCAAGATGTAGCAAGACCCTCTGGGAGTCCATCGGGCTTTTGCTGCACTTCTGATCCTAAATTTTTCAAAAGAGATAATATACGTGTGATCATAAGACTTAGTGAGTCCCATGTGTGCTAGTGTTTTTCCACTGAAAATAACTCATAATGAGTAATCTCATTACAAAAAATGGCTCAGAGTTTCTCATGTGAAACCATTTTAAATCAGATATTCAGGATTTTAGAAGGAAAACATGTTAATTTAAGTATTCAAGATTCAGAGTAAAAACATGCTAATTTAGGGTATCTAAGAATTCTAGTATAAAACATTCTGATTCAACTATTCAAATATTCGAGTATTCAGGTACTCAAGTATAGTCAATGGTTACGTCAAGTATTCAAGTTAGTGCATACGCCAAGTATTCAAGTCAGTCATGTATTGGATTCAAGGATTGTCATGTTCAAGAATGCAAGATTCACGATATTTTTGAGAATTCAAGATTCATAATGTTCATCATGTTTCCAAATCTATGTAGAAAGCTCACACTTGAGTATACCAGAAAAGTAGTTTCCATATCAGGAAAATACACTTTACCAAAATCGGAATTTGAAAATAAAAAAGATCACACAAGATATTTCGTGTCCATCACGTTCAAGAAACAAATTCTTAGTAATGCTTAGAAACTTAAGTGTAACATTTATCTCATAATATATCAGGAAAATATTAACTATATCAGGAAAGTACATGATCATTTCAAAAAAACACTTAGCTAAATGGAATTGAGAAGATTCGGACTCACCTCGTGTCTCAAAAACATTATGCGTGTTTTTTTAGTGTAGAAAATATTACCAACAAATAATACAATTAATCAAGCTTTAATTAAAATGACAACTATTAAAACTACACATACGGGCAAGTATACCCATCGTATAGTATAGGGAATAGCAAGTATCGAATCCATGAGAACTTAGGCTCCCACCTTACTTTACCCAAATATTTATTGTTTAGCCAATAAAATAAGAAGAGACTAAAAAGGAAAATAAATAAAGATAAAAATAGATATAACTCAAGGATACAATTTCATGCAACTAGAAAATTATCTTGAAAACATAATATTGAATCACTTAGCATTCATCATAAATCAATTGTATTTTTGGCATCATGAAGGAATATAAAATAAAATTCAATTGTTTCTTAAGTCATGAATCTACATAGATAAATTCCACTTCGTTTGTCAATCCATGGAATCACTGCATTTTGATTCATATTAACAAATTTGTTAAGCAAGTTAATATAACCAAAACATGCATTAAGCTCAATTCCTAGTAAATATGAAATTAGCTTTGTTCGAAGTGAAATCAACTAATCTTCAATTACTTAGTCCTATAATCTTAACTTCATCGCCCAAGTCCATTAATGTTAGTGTTGTGCTCTAGAGGCAATCACTTGTACCATGTATATTGCATATTAAATTAATAAGAGGCATTCTTTATCTTTCAGTTTGATTGTTATATCTAAATATGTGTACAAACCGTTAGATAAAGTCTCTAGTACAACACAGTGTTAAGGAAATCATGATAGAGATCATGATGTGAGATTCCTACTACACTATACAGTGTTTGTACTTAAATAATCCCCAGTCATAGTATTAATAAGATGGGACATTATTAATACGCCAAGACTGGCACATGTTATATCTCTTGATTGGATCAAGCGGTGGTTCTCATATCCGTGGGTATTGGGATACTCAGGATTAACGTGTGGATGCTTGTTTTGAAACAAGTTCATTGGATGACCTAGCTATGAGATAATCACTTGGATAACTATTTAGTGCCAGTGATAGAATCTCATTATAGCAAATGTGCAAGTATCCTTAGACTTGAGATCTCTAAGGTACTTTGTTTATCGAGCGTTGTACTTTGATTCTAATCTTTGGAGTCTTATCTAGGACCGCCTATGGGATGGATATTGGGTACAACGTAAAGTAAACGAAAGTAGTTGAGAGGGTCAATAAAGGATTCACCACTCCTAATAGTAGGAGAATATATCTCAAGGCCACTTGTAGAAATCATTACTCATGAAGTCCTTAGCCAAGGTGACTATGTGATGGAAATGGTTCCAATTGATGCACATATCGATTAATGGATTTCTTGAACAAGTACTAAAATATTCGGGCCAGAATTAATAATATTCTAGAGGGAGTTGGCACTAATTACATGCTCTAGACCGAATGAGATATTGTATGTTGAAAGGAGTTTATTGCACTGATAATTTGCTATTGAAAGGTTCATGTCAAGCCACTTGACTTTCTGGACTTTTGGGTGGTCAAGAGTCATTGCTAGATGTCGCTCTTGATATGTTAAATATGAATTTATTAATTAGAGAATTAATAAATTTAATCCTTTATTTTATTAAGGATTATTAATTCTAATATTGTTAGAATTAATTCATATTATGCTACCAATAAGACCAGGAAACCTAATGGGTCACACACAATAACGGTTTGAATGCTCAAATATATTATTTGATAATATTGTGGGGTTAATTAAGAGAAGAGAATATATTTATAGGTGAATTATAAGTTTGTTATAATTCATGGGACCTAATTGTAATTAAGTAAACTTCAAGGACCAATTTGTTGACAATTGGACGTTGAAGGACTAAGTTACAATTTATGGTAATTATAAATCTATAAATATAAGGAAACGGTTTCCTTAGGGTTAGACACAGACCATTCACGCAATAACAGAGAAACCGTTTCTCTGCCTCTCTCTTGATCAAACCCTAGCCGTCTCTCTTCTTGATCAAAACCCTAGCCTCCCGAATTCTACTAGCATAGAATTGTGAGATTGTGAGCATTCAACCTTGTGTGGATTATCATTAGAGGGAGTTCTTTCTTGGACTTCAGTTGAGCTGCAGTGAACGGTTTTGGATAATCTGGATCACGCATGTGTTCTTGTTTCTGAAATTTTTGAATTCCAGCTTCACGAGGTAATAAACGCAATCCTCTCTTTTTTCCCGTTTCTATTGCAAACCCGTGATCCATGGCTTGGATTTCTTGTTGTTTTCCGCTGCGCTTAAACTGATTATGCATGATAGAAATCCTACAATTAAGATTTAACAAATACGAAATCAATACAATGAAACTCCTAACATCGTTTTCCTAAGTCAATTAAAAGAACTCGCATCAATAACCAATGATAACTAGTAATCAAATACCAAAAATAACAATAGATTGATAAAAAAAATTCAATTAACTCAAAATCATAATCTCCAAAATAATATCCAATTACAATCAAAACATTAAGCACATCATTGTTCTAGAAAAGTAAATAAAGGATAAAAGATAAAACTCATAGATAAGCCCTTCTTCTTCTATTGAAAACCTTTTTTGAACAATACTCCTTTGAGTGGTGATTGAGTAACTAGCTTAGATCCTTCGAATCACCCATTTCCCCTGTGTTTTTCTTGTATTTATAAGACTCACTGATACTAAAATTCATTTCTTGAGAAGTCTAGTCCGAGTAGGATTCTGAAAATACCAAAATCCTTTGAAAAATAACAATTTCGCGCACAACCGCCTCTATGTATAGTGGACCTGGCATCGAGTCCAGTCGGCCCTCCTAGCGTTGGGTCTACTCTTTTTTTTTTTTTTTCTCCTCAATTTTGCTCTGTTTTTTCTATTTGACCATAATGGACCTGGCGCCTAGTCCCTTTGCTGGGCCCGGCGCCAGGTCTGTTCTGGAAATTTTACATTTTTGCTCGAAATCAATTCAAATCTGTACAAATTTGTCAAAAATGCTTTTTACAAGTAAAATGTCGAATAGGAAAGAATTTTCCTAGTTATTATAACAAATGTATTTCAAATAAGTAGTAAAATATTGATGATTTTAGCCCCTATCACATACCCCCACACTTGAACATTTGCTTGTCCTTAAGCAAACAAGAATTCGACACTAAGCATTTAGAACAAGATAAAACAATTTTGCAAATTTTTCCTTAGAAAACTCATCCACAATGAAGACGTAACCTCCTTCCAAACTTAAACACAAACTTGTCATTCATTCAACCCTTTTAAAACCATGTACGCTCATGTATTAAATCAAACAATCCCAAAGCCATCAAAGTTAAGTTAAACAAGCTTATATCTAGTACAAGAAAATTATCCTACTCCTAAAATTTACAAAACTCGAGTTAGTGAAACAAAGAAAACACTTCACTCTCTTCTTTTTTTTTTTTCTATGACTTAGGGAATTGATAGCTTCAAATGAATTGATTTCTCTTCACGCACTGTATTAGCCCCCTTATAGTCATCATCATATTTTTTAGCAAATTTCTTTTTCTTTCTTCTTTCTTTGTTTACCTTCTTGCCTTCGGGATAGCCTCAAAAGAGTATGATGAATCTTTGTTTTTGCTCTTCCATTCATCGTATTGGCCCCCTTTTCAGCAAAAGGTCTCTCCCTCTTTTGTTTTTCTCATTAGATGAAAACAATTTTTTTCAACTCATATTCTTACCTTTTCCATCAACTTTTTTTTTTTTTATTTCCTCACATTCCTTATTCACAACTCAAAGTCAAGCAAACTTTAAATCTATAATACAAGAACTAATCAACAACCCTTCCCATAGTTCATCATATCATTTGCATTCAAACTCAAAGAATAAAATAAAACTCAAATACCAAACATAAACAAGGTTAACTTAAATTTTCAAGACTTAGCAAAAATCCAACTTAATACACAAGTTTATTTTTTTTAAATAAAAATCCAACCATAATGAATGACAAATCCATATCCAAAATTAGTAAGAAAATCATCACTCCATTATAGACAAATAAGCTCAATTTAGCTCCAAAATCTCCAAACTTTCAAAACTTCAAAACTTTTAATTTTTCAACAAAATTGTTTGGTACCAAGAAAACACCAAGATCATTGATAAAAACTTAGACAAAGAATATTACTAAACCACTCCCGCACACTTAAAGTGGACAGTGTCCTCATTGGCCAAAAATTAACTCAAGAAAGTATCTTTCAAGGGACCAAAAAATGATAATGGAGGAATAGAGTTAAGCAATGCTCCCCCAGTGGAATAATGCTCCAATAAATATTAAACGTGGAATAGAGAAAAGAGCTTGTCCAAAAGGAATTTATTCTGACCTACAAAAGAAAATACAAATAAAAACACAAAGAAAATAATAATAAAAGAAAGACACACCTAAATAAAAGAAAACAAACTAAAAATCCTAGGAAAGTAAATAAAGACACGACTCACTCCCCCACACTTAAAATGGATAATATTTTTCTTACTTTGGGAGGAAATACAAAACACTTAACATCTAAAACTAAAACTAGATAAAACAAAATAATGACTGAAAGACCTAAAAAAAACCCAAATTCAAAACAAACCCAAACACATAAAAAAAAAACACTCTTTCCACTCATCATGCTTCCTCATTAAACTCATGTCAAAGACATTTAAGCTCCAAGTAGAAAATAGGTAAGATGAATATAGAAAGTAGGGAGGTTTTGGAAAAAGATCATATTCATGAAAATAATTTTTCTCGGTAAAACAAAACCAATGAACCACATTCTCTAACATTTTTTTAGACACATAAATATTTTTGCCAACAAAGAAATGGACATGGTCTCTAAAGAATGCATCAAACGTGAAATCACCATTTAACCCTTCAAAAGATTTGTCACAATGAAAATTCCATTTAAAACTTAGTATTTGAGTTTTCAAAGATGGGATCAAGAAATCCTTACTTGTCAATGTATGGTCTACACAAACTAAGATACCTCCCTGAAATTGGGGTGAAAGGTAGAGATTACCACCATCCTCCAAGGACTTCTTATGATGTAGCGTTGAAAGATCTAACTCCTTGAGGCATGTTAAATTCAACACATCATCAATGGCAACATTAGGCTCCATGAGTGGAGGGGTATCTAAAAATTCGTGTGACAAATAAAATTGAGAAATATGAGAGCATAGAATAGAATCAAAATTTTTTCCCATTGCATTGGGCAATTGTTCCTCATATCCTCTCTCCTTTCTTTAGGGAGTCTCTTGTTCAAATATATGGGCATTTACAGCATCTCCAACCAACTTAGCTAGTTGTGTTTGTTGATGGCTCATATGTTAGGATGCTTCTTTATGCCACCTAATGGACGAGTTTGTGTTGGTAACAAAAGATTTGATTGAAACTTCAAATGACATCTCACTAAAAACGTTAATCTAAGCTTGCAAACTTGCCAACGTATCATCATTATAGCACATTTGATATTATGCCCATGAATAATTGCCCATGATGATGTTTTGAATCTTGCACTCAAAAAAATCAAATTAAAAATAAAAATATAACAAACAAAAATAATAGAAAAATAAAGAAAAGAAAATTACACAAAGTAGAAATACTCACAAACTACCTAAACACAAAAGTTACTGATATATACAAATACAACAAAGCCTAAATCAACAAGACTTGAGTATTTTCGATAGTGCCCATCCCCGATAGTGGCGCCAAAAACTTGATGCGTGTTTTTTTTTAGTGTAGAAAATATTACCGATAAATAAAACAATTAATCAAGCTTTAATTAAAATGCCAACCACTAAAACCACACATACGGGCAAGTATACCCATCGTAGTATAGGGAATAGCAAGTATCGAATCTACGAGAACTTAGGCTCCCACCTTATTTTACCCAAATCTTTATTATTTAGCCAATAAATTAAGAAGAGACTAAAAATAAAAATAAATAAATATAAAAATAAATATAACTTAAGGATGTAATTTCTAGACAATTATCTTGAAAACTTAATATTGAATCACAATCAATTGTAATCTTGGCATCATGAAGAAATATAAAGTAAAATTCAACCATTTCTCAAGTTATGAATCTACTTAGATAAATTTCACTTCGTTTGTTAATCCATGGAACTACTGTATTTTGATTCATATTAACAGATTTGTTAATCAAGTTAACATAACCAAAATATGCATTAAGCTCAATTCCTTATAAACATGAAATTAGCCAATAACCTTTTGTTCGTGATGAAATCAACTAATCTTCGATTACTTAGTCCTATAATCTTAACTTCATTGCCTAAGTCCATTAAGATTTAACAAATACGAAATTAATGCAATGAATCTCCTAACATTGTTTTCCCAAGTCAATTAGAAGAACTCATATTAATGACCAATGATAACTAGTAATCAAATACCAAAGATAACAATAGATTGATAAAAAATTCCAATTAACTCAAAAGCATAATCTCCAAAAGAATATCCAATTACAATCAAAACATTAAGCACATCATTGTTCTAGAAAAGTGAACAAATGATAAAAGATACAACTCATATATAATCCCTTCTTCTTTTCTTGAAAACCTCATTTGAACAACGCTTCTTTGAGTGGCGATTGAGTAGCTAGCGTGGATCCTTCAAATCACCCCTTTCTCTTGTGTTCTTCTTGTATTTATAAGCTTCCTTGATACCAAAATTCGTTGCTTGAGAAGTCTAGTTTGATTAGAATTCAGAAAATACCAAATTTGTGCACAACTGCCTCTGTGCAGAGTGGACCTAGCGACAGGTCTAGTTGGCCCTCCTAGTACTGGGTCTACTCTAATTTTCTCCTCAATTATGCTCCATTTTTGCTGTTTGCCTAGAATAGACTCGGCACCTGGTCCCTTGGCTACGCCTAGCGCCAGGTCTATTCAAGAAATTTCACATTTTTGCTTGAAATCAACTTAAATCTGCACAAATTTCTCTAAAACACTTTTTGCAAGCAAAATGTCAAATATGAAGTAATATGCCTAGTTATCACAACAAAAATAT
The DNA here is from genome assembly GCA_026120185.1 of Voacanga thouarsii. Taxonomy (NCBI): domain Eukaryota; kingdom Viridiplantae; phylum Streptophyta; class Magnoliopsida; order Gentianales; family Apocynaceae; genus Voacanga; species Voacanga thouarsii. Next base: position 603,101 of record JANUWF010001030.1, read on the forward strand.
CTCAAAAATATCTCAAATAACTAGTAAAATAATGATGATTTTAGCCCCTATCACCTACGTTATACTATATTCATAATCCTTGATCCTTTACGAGACCTTTAAGGTAGTAACCTATATCGGTAATCATTTCACCCTTCCTTTACTATTCTAGAATTCACAACCAACACATATCACCATTTACATGCTGCTACGGAAATTACCAAATTTCCTATTTCTTAATTTCTTGCTCAAAATGATATAAATACTTGAGATGATCAAAAGTTCACTTATCCATTCCCTCCTTTCCTTCCACAAATAAGTATATAAAGCTTTCACATGCTTCCTTGATTCTTCATATGTCCAATAATACACATGGAATCAACATATGAGTTTATTCTTTTATCAACCAAATTTCTACAATTTCCTCCTTCTTGCTACCCTTATTTGTTGACATCATAACTTTTGATTCACAAGTCCAATTAATGTCAAACTAGTTTGAAAATGTCCTCAAGACATTCTTTTATGATTTCCAACTTGTATAATACCAATTTTCTTTGCCATTTCATTGATTTTTAATCATAAACTTCTAGTTTCTTTATCCCATTACTAAACTGGTAGTATTTATACCATAACTTTCTATCTATAAGTCTCAATCATGTCAAATTGGTCCCAAAATGGCCCTAAGACATTTAGCTACAAGTTTCAGGTGGGGTCCCAAAACAACCAGCCATATTCTTTCGTTTATTTAATTTTCAGGTCTGCTTGGGATTTCCTTCAAAGAGGAATTTCTGTTTTGTCTTGTTTCTTCACAACATCAATTCTCCTTTAATCCTAACAACTATATAACACTTAATCTATCTCAAGTTCTATCATAATAGCCCTCAATTCTCTGATTTTCAGAGATAATGAATTTAGCAAATTGATCTTTTCTCATCATAGAATCAACAATTATAAACAACATCAACAATAATTCATTTTCTTCAACAATTAATGTATTCTTCCTTTTCATTTCTTACACCTTCTTGTGCAGCCATGAACTATCAATTACACTATCATAAAAACACTTTTATGCACCATATAAAACATAGAATATAGCTTCCCAAGCAACCGGCACACATAGCACGCACAACAGCTTCAAAACATAGTTAATTTTCCACAAAAAAAAACCATAAATTTTAGGAATTTCTCAATAAAATTAATGCCAAAATGATCCTTGTGATTCATTCTACAACTTTATTTCATGAAGTAAAAGCTTTTACCTTGTGTATAAGATTCCCCAAGCTTGAATTGCTCCAAGTTTTCCATCTCTTCTTCTTTGAAAACCCTTTCTCTCTCATTTTTCTTTTTCTCCCTATTTTTCTCTAGCTTTTTATTCATTTTCTTTCTATCTTCTTTCTCTATTCCTTATGGATGAATTTCTTGCTGAAATTCAGCTCCTCCACCGCCATTCTTGGTTAAGAATGGTGACCAATTCATTAAATGCTATGGTGGCTATTGTGGGCTATCCTTCCAAATGTCATTTTCTCATTCACCAACCTTATTCTTTAATTATTTTCTTCCAAAAATTATTCAATAAACTTTATGAAATAACCAATCACCATTTGACACTTGATTTCATCCACCAATCATGTTCAGCCACTTGTTTCAATTTTCAGCTATATTTTCGAATTTTCTCAAAAAATAACTATAATTTCAATTCGCATCAGGAAAATATTTTATTCCATCAATTGAATCTATGAAATTTACTGAACTCAATGGTAGGAATCAAAATTCTCAATTTTTCCCCCAATTCTTTGCAATTTGAGGTCAAAATTCCAATTGTGGTCAAAATTGCGACAATACCCCTGAAAATTCAACTTATACCAAAATGTTCATCTTATTGTACTAATCAACTTTTGTTCTAAGCTTATACCAAAATTCTCATTCTATATGAAGTAGTTGTTAATTGAAATATAAAAGTACGGGTAGAACAATCTCAAAATTCTATCTGGGTCTCTACAATTTCAAAATTTCAATAGTGCCCCTAAATGTTTTTATGGAACCAAAACGTTCATCTCATTATACTAATCATTTCTTATTCTGGTCACGTATACAAAGTAGTAGCTAATTAACGTACAAAAGTGATAGTTATTACAACCTTCCTTCCTTTAAAAAAAAATCGTCCTAGAAATTTGTATTTGCCTTGATTCCATCACACGCCTACTTTTGGTTTCTCTAGTTATACTTCTAGTTTCTCTAGTCATCTATTCCTTTTTTACTCTACATGAATCCAGATCGGTCTTCTTTTTCCCTACGATTCTCTAGGTTTGAATTCTTCTTCATCAGATGGGGCATTTTCTTATTTCTTAGTCTATGGACAATTGGCTAAAGTATGTCCCATTTTCCCACATTGATAATATACTCTAAGTATCTTCCAACAATGCCCACAAGTATGCCCACCCTTAGGACAATAAGTACATTGAATGTAATCTATTCTTCTTTAAATCGACCCCTCTTTCCTTGGGTGCTTTTCTTCAAGTCGCCGGATAATTTCAGCTTTTCTCTTATGGTTTTGTCTAGCTCGGTTCAAGTTTTCTATTTCTAGTTGAGAAGCTATTTCTATAGCCGCACTGTAGCCTATCAGGGCCATAGCAATTAGTGTTCTCTTTAATTCAGGTCATAATTCTTTTATTAATTGCCAAGTTCAATTAGAGTCTGTCTATAACAATTAAGGGCAATACTTTGATAGTTGAACAAACTCGGTGGCATATGCTTTTGAAAAATTTGAAATTCCTCTTCCTTGCTTTCAATAACCCTTTGGGGGTATAAATTCATTCTTAAATTCTTTTAAGAATTCTTTCCAAGTCCAGTCCTTTTGTACTTATTTCGCACCTCTTTCTTCCTTAACCACCAATCTTGAACAGGTCCTTGAAGTCTAAAAGTAGCAAAGTAGACTTTCCCTTGCTCAGAATAACCTAGGACTACAAATATGTCATCCATTTGCTCCATCCCAGACTCAGCTTCTTGTTCTGAGTCTGCTTGTCCATAAAATTTAGGGAGATTAAACTTTAGAAATCGTTCTAATACTCCATCCATTTCCTCCTCAGAATATTTGTTTCCTCGGGTTGGAGCTTTAGTTACATGCTAAAGTACTAAGGTAATGTTTTGTAATACTTGCACCATCTCATTTTCTTGAGGTTGTGCTTCCACTCTGGGGGTAATGTGTCCAATAATATCAGCCATGTTTCCTCTAGCTCAGTCTCCAGTGCTACTACGGGTAACCTTTCGCGGCATATCTTTGTCTCCGTAAATCACCAAGTAAATATATACATCTCAATACTTCCCATTCATATAACATGAAATAGAAGAAAAAATTTATTCTATACATGTAACATGTATCTCTTGAGAAATTCTCATATTCTTTCAACCTAATAATATACCTTTACATATATCGTTTGCATATGAACTATAATTAAACCTCCTGTATTTATATTATTTTGCATATAGATCATGCATTCATTTTCTATATCACTTCCTTTCAAGTTTTATGGTACTTCCCAGGGGTTACCTATCCTAGGATTTCTCTAGCCCAAACACGCTTAACTCCAAATGTCTAATGATTCCTGGTACATTAATGTTGATATAATCATATCCTTTTACACATTCTCACAAAACAGGACTTTTAACACTTAGATATAATACTAGAACACGAAATAAGTATGTATATCCTTATCTACACACTTCATAACGCACTATACACATAGGGTTTTTAAGTGCTCAACTTCCTTTATTCATCATCTCACATTACTGGTCCCAAAATGGGAAGTTCAGAATTAGTAAATACTTCTTTAAAAAGATCAAATATGAGGCCTTCCTAACCTAAACCTCTTCACTACTATCCAAGTTTGCGATCACATACCTTTTTAAGAATGCATTTGAATTGTCACAATTTTCCCTTCTTCTGACTCATTAGAAGAGATTATGTCCAACTTGGGTACCCCAAAATCATATACTTCATCTGTTCTTATATCTGACTCCATAAAATTCACTGAATCTATAAATCTACAACAACAGTGTGTACTAGGATGGACTCCATTATGTCCTGTTAGAGGCTCTGCTATATTCTATCAGAAACTCTATTATGGTTTCTGCTATGTTTTGATACCATTTGTAACACTCCATATTTTTATAGCGTAGTGAGCTATAACATTACGGGATGTCTTCCCATCTAATTGCTTAGACAAGAGGTCTTTATAACAAACTTCATTCAATAGATAGTGGAAATTTTTCCAAAATTACTTTTATTGAATATAGAAAAAGACATAGAATCTAACTTCAGATACATATACTTAAGAGTATAACAGAACCAAGATGTTGCAAGAGCCTTTGGGAGTCCACCATACTTCTAATGTACTTCTGATCCTAAATTTTTCAAAAGGGATAGCACACGTATGAGCGTAAGGCTCAATGAGTCCCATGTGTGCTAGTGTTTTTCCACTAAAAATAACTCAGGAGTACTAGTCTCATTACAACAAAATGGCTTAGAGTTTCTTATGTGCACCATTTTAAATCAGATATTCAGGAATTCAGAAAGAAAACATGTTGATTCAAGTATTCAAGACTTCAAAGTAAAAACAAGCTAATTCAGGGTATCAAAGAATCTAGGATAACACATTCTGATTCAAGTATTCAAGACTTCAAAGTAAAAACAAGCTAATTCAGGGTATCAAAGAATCTTGGATAACACATTCTGATTCAAATATTCAAATATTTGAGTATTCAGGTAATCAAGTATAGACAATGCTTATGCTAAATATTCAAGTTAGTGCATACGCCAAGTATTCAAGTCAATAATGTATTGGATTCAATAATTGTAAAGTTCAATAATTCAAGATTCATGATATTCTCGAGAATTCAAGATTCATAATATTCATCATGTTTCCATATCCATGTAGAAAGCTCACACTTGAGTATGCTAGGAAAGCAGTTTCCATATCAGGAAAACACACTTTACCAAAATCGAGATTTGAAAATCAAATAGATCACACAAGATATTTCATACCCATTATGTTCAAGAAACAAGTGCTTAATAATGCTTTCAAACCCAAGTGTAATGTTTATCTTATAATATATCAGGAAACCATTACATATATCAGGAAATCACATGATCATTTAAAAAAAAAAACACTTAGCTAAATGGAATTTAAAGGACTTGGGACTCACCTCGTGTCCTACATTATATTGTATCCATAATCCTTAAGCCTTTGTGAGACCTTTAAGATAGAAACCTATATCGGTAATCATTTCACACTTCCTTTAGTATTCTAGAATTCAGAATCAACACATATCACCATTTACATGTTGCTACAGAAATTACCAAATTTCCTATTTCTTCATTGCTTGCTCAATATGATATAAATACCTGAGATTATCAAAAGTTCATTTATCTATTCCTTCAATTCTTTCCTCAAATAATTATACAAAGCTTTCACATGCTTCCTTGATTCTTCATGTATCTAATACTACACATAAAATCAATATATAAGTTTATTCTTTTATTAACCAAATTTCTACATTTTCCTCCTTCTTGGTTCCCTTGTTTGGTTATATCATAACTTTTGATTGACAAGTCCAGTTAATGTCAAACTAGTTATTTCCTCAAGACATTCCTTTATGATTTCCAACTCATAGAATACCAATTTCTTTTGCCATTTCATTGATTTTTAATCATAAACTTCTAGTTTCTTAATCCCATCACTGAACTATCAGTATTTGTTCCATAACTTTCTATCCATAAGTCCAAATCATGTTAAAATGGTCCCAAAAAGACCCTAAGACATTTAGCTAAAAGTTTCAGGTCATGAGGTCCCAAAAGAACCGGCTATATTGTTTAGTTTATTCAGTATTTAGGTTTACTCAAGATTTCCTTCAAAGTAGAATTTCTATTTTGTTTCGTTTCTTTACCCCCATCAATTCTCTTTTAATCCTAGCAACTATATAACACTTAATCCATCTCAAGTTCCATCATAATAACCCTCAATTATCTAATTTTCAGAGATAAAGAACTCAACAAATTGATCTTTTATCATCACAAAATCAACAGTTATAAACAACAACAACAATAACAACAACAACAATAATTCATTTTCTTCATCAATTAAATCCATTTTTCCTTTTCATTTCTTACACTTTCTTGTGCAGCCAGGAACTATCAATTAAACCACTATCAAAACACCTTTATACACCATATAAAACATAGTTTATAGATTCCCCAAGCAACCGGCACACAACACACACAACAACTTCAAAACGTAGCTAATTTTCCAAACAAAAGCATAAATTTCATGAATTTCTCAATAAAGTAATACCAAAACGATCCTTGTTATTTATTCTACAACTTTAATTCATGAAGAACAAGCTTTTACCTTGTGTGTAAGATTCTCCAAGCTTGAATTGCTCCAAGTTTTCCTTCTCTTCTTCCTTGAAAACCCTTTCTCTCTCCTTTTTCTTTTTCTCCCTATTTTTCTCTATCTTTTCTTTCCTTTTCTTTCTCTCTTCTTTAAGTCAACTCTTCAATAGAACAAATCATTAAGTCAAGTAGTGGAAAACTCTTCAATGGATGTTCATAAAATCACGTACATCTAGAGAATATGATTTACTAAACACTGATGTCCCATTCTCAAATGAAGCATGTACTTTTTTAATAGAAAGATAACCCGTGTGCAAACCTACAAGGCTTCGCCTTCAACTATCACAGTTTTGTTGAGCAAGGGTTTACACCTTCAATACTAAACCGTATCATGCTGAAGCGGTAAAATTTTCATTACAATCTACCTCAAAATATATCAATCCTTTTTAATTGCGACAATATAGATCCCCACTCCCGTACTCCCCTAACAACAAGGTTGGTAAGGGTTGATCACAAATTAAGTGTCCTCTCCAGGACCACCCAAATAGTGAATAAAGACATTTGAGTGTCTCACACAATCAAATCAGTTGCTTATGCGTTGGAACAATGCTAGCCAGGGATCTAGCTAATTCTAATATCCTGTCACTCCGTTTGGAGTAAGATGAACTCCAAAACTAGCCAGATTACTTAAGGTCATCTATCTTTAAGGTAAGTTATTACAATAGTTAAAGCCCTTGCTGGCACTCAACACCTTCATTGGTTCATAGGACCAGTCCCAATATCCTATTTTCTAGGGAATTATCAAGAAAATATTTTCCAGGGCCAAAATATTTTTTTCCAAATGTTTATTATTTCCTGAGTAACCATTTTTGAAGATCATAAAACATAGAAGGACACATATCTTTCAATCATTGCATAATATGCTTTGGAATATTATTAGACAAAACATCTTTTACGCATTATTGTGTAATGCATTTCTTTCATCTGAATGCAGTACTTATAAGAGTATAATCATCATCAATATGCCATATAAGTTGTCTGGAAAACTATTGAATATAAGCGATGCTAGTTGAAATGATTTAAATGATGCCAGATAAATCTCTTTTATTGATTTCATAAGCTTTTGCTCATACAATATCATGGAACATGCATGCATAAAACATATGTCTAACAAAGCCTTTTCATATAGCATATGTATTTAAAAAGGTTTAGGAATCATAAGAAATTGTATAAAGACCATTTCTGAAATTTGAATAAAGTTTAATTCATAAAATATTTATTATGCATAAATCTCAAAGAAAATAGCATACATTAACAGTTAATGCTCTCAAGTTTAAGCAAAAAGCTCATTCTTGGATATATCAGGAAAGCATTTAGTTATGTCAAGATAGTATTTAGTTTTAGCAAAAATAACTTAGCTATCCAAGAGTTAAAAATCTAAGGACTCACCATGATTAACAAAACTGATTTACTCACACTTCACAAGCCTAGGGCTTCTCCTGAGCTGGACCATTTCCAACTTTGTCACTCTTTAGTGTTTTGTTCATAACGTTTGATATACAACTCCAAATAAGGTCAAACTAGTTCCAAAATATTCTTAAGATATCCCTCTACAAATTCCAATTAATAGAATACAAATTTCCTTTTTCACTTCATTCAGTTCTAGCTGCAAAATCTCTGTATTAACTAGTAAGCAAAATCAACTATTTCCATGCATAACTTTCCTTAGGTTTTTCTTATATTTTCTTCAGTATAACCTATCATATCTAAGCCTTTTAAAACCATGTTCAACATCCTAACAATGGTTTTTCAACTTGTTTTCAAGCTCAACACCTTTCGAACTATTCAACATAGCTGCTATGTAAAAGTTGCCAAAACATAATTTTCATTCAGAAGCAGCTTCATATATATATTAAGTGTTATAAAGTTCTTAGCCATCAAAAGCGCATAAAAATCATTCCAAATCCTTCCCAATATTTTAAGACATATATAGGACTATTCATGCTCAATTTTCAGCCTTCTTCATCTAAGAAACATATACAATTTTCCAAACAATTCATATAGATCTTATTTTTCTACCAAGAACAACTTTCTTCTTTCTATCTTTCCATGATCTCTTAACTACTTAATCTTGATTAAACTGCTAGCATATTATCACCTCAAAGTTTTCCCTTACAATAATACCATGAAATTATGTTTTGTTGAAATGAAATCTATATTTGAGCAATCACTACCATTTAAGCAACAACTTTAACACTTTAGAATGGTTTCTCACTTTCCTAAAGATAAGAAAGCAAGCTAAAAGTTGTCCTTCTTCATTCTCCTTTTTTTCTTGCTCATGGTTCACTCTCACTCTATCTCTCTCTCTCTGTTTCGTTTTTTCCTTTCTTTCTCTCTTCTTCTTTCTTTCTTTCTTTCTTTCTTTCTATTGTTCACCCTTTTCCTTTTAGTTTCTCCCTTGGCCGGTAGCTTCCTCTTTTTGTTTTATAAATTCTTCAAGTCTTTAATTATAAGACTTTAGTGACTACGCAAAGCTAGAACATATTAGAATATGTTAGAACATAATAGAAGTTTATAGAATTTCATGGAAGCTAAGAGTGTATTTGGAACTTGTTAGAACCTTATAGAACTTCCTAGAAGTTGTTAGGAACTAATAGAAGCTAGTGGAAGCCTTGAGAATCTTGTAGAATTTCCACCTAATCATGCATGCAAACTATACAACAATTATATAAGTCCAAGTAGATTTCATTTGTGGGCTTAAACTGGCTAATGTCCATTAATTAAAATAGCCTACCAATCTTTTATCCGTGGTCCAAAAAACTTTATACATCAAATCCCACCATGGCCCACCAAACATTACACATTTCCTGTTTATATGATATCTATATCATATATTTAATACATCTACACACACACACACACACACACACACACACACACATTATATATACTTATATTCTCCTTCTTCCTCTTGCTTTTCTTATCCTTTTTCTTGTTTTTCCCACAAAATGCTTGTATAAAGAAATCACATAGAAAGAGGTGTTAAAGTCACCCCTCCTAAAAGAAATTTCAACCTCAAAAGTGTGTACCTTTAAAAATGTTCAAGGTGAGAATTTCACATTTCTGTCCGCATTTCTTAGGTGGCATCTTGTGTAGGATGACAATTCCATAATATTTGAACTAGTATAAATTTTTTGGACAAAATTCTTTCTCATCATACTCTAAAATCTTAATAGATCTTTCTTCATAGTTCAAAACTAAAATTAACTCTATAGCAACATCATTCATAATTTGTTCGTTGTTGTAGGATTTCTAAATTAATTAAACAGATTAAACGCAATGGAAAATAGCAAGAAATCCAAGCCATGGATCACGGGTTTGCAGTAGAAATAGGAAAAAGAGAAGATCACGCTTATTACCTCTTGAAGCCGGAATTTAAATTTTTCTTGTTCCAAGAACGCAGGCGCGATCCAGATCACAAAACCGGTTCACAGCAGCTCAACAAAAGTCCAAGAAAGAACTCCCTCTAATGATAATCCACACAAGGTCGAACGCTCACAATCTCACAATTCTATACTAGTAGAATTTAGGAGGCTAGGGTATGATTAATAAGAGAGAGACGGCTAGGGTTTGATCAAGAGAGAGGCAGAGAAACGGTTTCTCTGTTATTGCGTGAATAGTCTGTGTCTCTTACCCTAAGGAAATCGTTTCCTTATATTTATAGATGTATAATTACCGTAAATTGTAACTTAGTACTTCAACGTCCAATTGTCAACAAATTGGCCCTTGAAGTTTACTTAATTACAATTAGGTCCCATGAATTATAACAAACTTATAATTCACCTATAAATATATTCCCTTCTCTTAATTAACCCCACAATATTATCAAATAATATATTTGAGCATTCAAACCGTTATTGTGTGTGACCCATTAGGTTTCCTGGTCTTATTGGTAGCATAATATGAATTAATTCTAACAATATTAGAATTAATAATGCTTAATAAAATAAAGGATTAAATTTATTAATTCTCTAATTAATAAATCCATATTTAGCATATCAAGAGCGACATCTAGCAATGACTCTTAACCACCCAAAAGTCCAGAAAGTCAAGTGGCTTGACATGAACCTTTCAATAGCAAATTATCAGTGCAATAAACTCCTTTCACCATACAATATCTCATTCGGTCTAGAGCATGGAATTAGTGCCAACTCCCTCCAGAATATTATTAATTCTGGCCCGAATATTTTAGTACTTGTTCAAGAAATCCATTACTCGATATGTGTATCAATTGGAACCATTTCCATCACATAGTTGCCTTGACCAAGGACTTCATGAGTAATGATTTCTACAAGTGGCCTTGAGATATACTCTCCTACTATTAGGAGTGGTGAATCCTTTATTGACTTTCTCAACTACTTTCGTTTACTTTACGTTGTACCTAATATCTATCCCATAGGCAGTCCTAGATAAGACTCCAAAGATTAGAATCAAAGTACAACGCTCGATAAACAAAGTACCTTAGAGATCTCAAGTCTAAGGATACTTGCACACTTGCTATAATGAGATTCTATCACTGGCACTAAATAGTTATCCAAGTGATTATCTCATAGCTAGGTCATCCAATGAACTTGTTCCAAAACAAGCATCCACACGTTAATCCTGAGTATCCCAATACCCACGGATATGAGAACCACCACTTGATCCAATAAAGAGATATAACATGTGCCAGTCTTGGCATATTAATAATGTCCCATCTTATTAATACTATGACTGGGGATTATTTAAGTACAAACACTGCATAGTATAGTAGGAATCTTACATCATGATCTCTATCATGATTTCCTTAACACTGTGTTGTACTAGGGACTTTATCTAACGGTTTGTACACATGTTTAGATATAACAATCAAACTGAAAGATAAAGAATGCCTCTTATTAATTTAATATGCAATATACATGACATAAGTGATTGTCTCTAGAGCACAACACTAACAAACTCCCACTTGCACTAGAACCAATCATTCATGTATCGAATACCAAATGACTCAACATGTTTCTCATGTTTCTTCTGGGAAAGCACTTTAGTAAGTGGATCAGCTATATTCTGATCCGTGGGAATCCTCTCTATCTTTACATCTCCTCTATCTATGATTTCTCTAATCAGATGATAGCATCTAAGTACATGCTTGGATCGTTGATGAGTCCGTGGTTCTTTTGCCTGTGCAATGGCTCCATTGTTGTCACAATACAAAGGTATCGAATCAACAATGCTGGGCACCACTCCAAGTTCAGTGATGAACTTCTTGATCCGTACTGCTTCTTTATCTGCTTTAGAAGATGCTATGTACTCTGCTTCAGTAGTCGAATCGGCAGTAGTCTCTTGTTTGGAGCTCTTCCAACTAACTGCCCCACCACCTAATGTAAATACATAGCCAGATTGTGATTTAAAGTCGTCCTTATCGGACTGAAAGCTGGCATCAGTATACCCTCTTACTTGTAAATCACCATCTCCATATATCAAGAATGCATCCTTAGTCCTTCGTAAGTACTTAAGGATATTCTTTACAGCCGCCCAATGACCCTCTCCAGGATTAGATTGGTATCTGCTCGTCAAACTAAGAGCACACGATACATCGGGCCTAGTACATATCATAGCATACATGATAGACCCAATTGCCGAAGCATATGGAATTCTACTCATGTGATCCCTTTCAACTTATGTCTTTGGAGACATCGACTTTGAAAGGCTTACACCATGTGTCATAGGTAAGAATCCTCTTTTGGATTGATCCATGCTGAACCTTTTCAACACTTTATCTATGTATGTAGACTGTGAAAGACGTGGCAACCTTCTAGATCTATCTCTATAGATCTTTATTCCCAGAATATAGGTTGCTTCTCCAAGGTCATTCATGGAGAACATCTTGGACAACCAAATCTTCACTGATTGAAGAGTGGAAACATCATTTCCTATAAGAAATATGTCATCTACATAAAGTAATAGGAAAACAACTTTACTCCCACTAACCTTCTTATACACACAAGGTTCATCCATGTTTTGAATGAAACCAAAATCTTTAATTGTCTCATCAAAATGGATATTCCAACTCCTAGATGCTTGCTTAAGTCCATAAATGGACCTTTGCAACTTGCACACCTTTGTGCTATTTTTGGATATGAAACCTTTAGGCTGTGTCATATACACTTCCTCAATCAGGTTTCCATTAAGGAAAGTTGTTTTCACATCCATTTGCCAGACCTCATAATCGTAATGAGCGGCAATGGCAAGGAGTATTCTTATGGATTTCAACATCAGGACTGGTGAAAAAGTTTCGTCATAGTCAATAGCTTGTCGTTAACGATAACCTTTTGCTACCAAGCGAGCTTTATAGGTAACCACATTACCATCCATGTCAGTTTTCTTTTTGAAAATCCATTTACACCCTATAGGCTTAATTCCTTCAGGTGGATCAACCAAAGTCCATACTTGGTTGTCATACATAGAATCCATCTCTGACTCCATAGCTTCGAGCCATTTGTCAGATTCTGAACTATTCAGAACATCCTCGTAAGTAGTAGGCTCATTGTCATCTATGAGCAATACGTCATTATGGTCACTTATGAGAAATCCATATCTCTCAGGTGCCACTCGTATCCTACTTGACCTACGAAGCTCTTGTGTGTTAAAAGGTTCATCTATTTGAATAGATACAGGTTCAGATGGTTGATCAATATTTGTTTGCTCTTCTTGAACTTCACCAAGTTCAAGCTTGCTCCCACTATCTTCTTTGAACATGTGCTCCTTCTCTAAGAAAACAACATGTTTTGAAATAAAAACTTTATTTTCAGAAGGAAGATAGAAGTAATATCCAAACGATTTTTTTAGATATCCAACAAACAAATATTTGTCAGACTTACTTTCAAGTTTGTCTGACATTACTTTTTTAACAAAAGCAGGGCAACCCCAAATCCTTAAATGAGATAACTTTGGTCTCTTACCAAAGAATAACTCATAAGGAGTGGTATCAACCGTTTTTGACGGAACTCTATTTAAAATGTAAACAGCAGTCTCCAGTGCGTACCCCCAAAACGATTTTGGTAAGTCTGCAAAAGCCATCATGGTCCTTACCATGTCTAGAAGGGTTCGATTCCTTCTTTCAGATACACCGTTATGTTGAGGTGAATATGGTGGAGTCCATTGAGAAAATATTCTGTTATCTCTTAGATAACTTAGAAACTGTTGACTTAAGTATTCACCTCCTCGATCAGATCTAAGAGCTTTAATACTTTTGCCAAGTTGTTTCTCTACTTCATTCTTGAAGTCTTTGAAACGGTCAAAGGCTTCAGATTTGTATTTCATCAAATACAAATACCCATATCGAGAATAATCATCAATAAAGGTAATGAAGTATTGATAACCTCCTTTTGCTTGTATTGACATTGGGCCACATACATCTGAATGTACGAGTTCTAATAACTCTTTTGCCCTTTCTCCTTTTCTTGAAAAAGAAGTTTTAGCCATTTTTCCAAGTAAACAAGATTCGCATGTGTCATATGATTCGTAATCAAATGACCCTAAGTCACCCAGTTTGTATAACTTAGACACACGTTTTTCATTTACATGGCTTAAACAACAATGTCATAAGTAAGATGAGATTAAGTTATCCTTTTTATGTTTCTTTTTACTTATATTGAGAATTGGATTATACATGTCTAGAACATATAAACCATTGATCAAAGTTGCAGAACCATAATGAATATCATTTAATGAGAAAGAACAACATTTATTCTTAAAACTTAAATGAAATTCGAATAAGTCTAAATAAGCAACTGAGATAATGTTTTTCAACAAAACTGGTACAAAATAACAGTTTTGTAGTTCTAAAACTAATCCAAAAGGTAGATTGAGATGATAAGTCCCTACAGCTAGTGCAGCAACCTTTGCTCCATTTGCAGCTCGTAGGTCCACGTCACATTTCCCTAACCTTTTACAGATCTTTTAGTCCCTGCAAATTATTGCATAAATGAGATCCACAACTGGTATCCAATACCCATATCTCATTATTAAAGGCAGTATTAATCTCAATCATAAACATACCAGGATTAGAAGTAGAAGTGCTTGCAAGCTTCTCCTTCTCCTTCTTTTCCTTCACAGTCTCCAAGTAGGCCTTGCAGTTACGCCTCCAATGGCCCATTTTACCACAATGATGACATGGGCCTTTAGGGGCAACCTCCTTCTTCTTGACACCTCCTTTGGGCTTAGTAGGAGTGTTCTTCTTCTTCTTCTTCTTCTTATAAACCTTTTTCTTAGAAGATGAAGAACCTACTAACAAGATTGCCTTATCATCCTTTTCATAGAGGACTCAGCCGTCTTAAGCAGATTGATTAGCTCAGGTATGGTGGTCTCAATATTATTCATGTGGTAGTTGATCACAAACTGCGAAAAACTACTTGGTAATGATTGTAGAATTAATTCAATACTTAACTCATGATCCATTACGAACCTAAGAGACCCAAGCTTTTCCATGTAGCCCAACATCTGCAACCCATGAGTGGCCACTGAAGCACCCTCAACCATCTTAGCACGAAACAGTTGTTTAGAGATCTCATATCTCTCTGTTCTAGCTTGTTTATCAAACAGCTCTTTAAGATGGAGGATCATCAATTGAGCATCCATATGCTCATGCTGTTTTTGCAGCTCAGGAGACATTGACGCCAGCATGATACAAGATGCTGTGTCGCTATCTTCTTTGTGCTTCTTGTGGACAACATGCTCTTTAGCAGGAGCATCTTGAGCTGGAGGTGGCGAAATAGGAGCTTCTAGCACGTAGAGCAACTTTTCTGACTTGAGAACGCTTCTCAAGTTTCTATACCAGTCCAAATAGTTTGATTCAGTGAGCTTGTTTGTTTCCAAGATGCTACGCAAGTTTAGGTTTGTCGACATGATGCAAATGACCCAGATGTAAAGATAGAATTATTAGAACATGTATATGCAGATGCAATGCAATTAATTAGGTCTTTAATTAAGCGCATAATTATTCCACTATTTTTTACTCAAACCAATAGCTCCCACTATTGATTCGAGAAAACCCGTTGAAGCTTTCCTAGTAGACCAGTATCCAAATTCCTTAAGAATAACCTTGGGTTTACCCAACAAGCCATCTTTAAGTTCATTGGTAGGTATCCAATACCAATTACATCGTATGTAACTACCGGATCATTGGGTGATTAACATATTTTAATCTTAAAACCTTTTGGGCTACCCCAACTTTTCCTCTAAATTTCTTTATGCTTGAGTTTGCCTAACCGAGATAAAGAATTTAGTTAAACCCGACCCATTAATCAGGAATTTAATTCCAAAGGAATTTAATTCCATAGCTTGAACATGCCCGATGTCAAGTAGGCTTGGGTTTGCCCAACAACCTGGTCTTGAAAAAGAACTCTCGTTCTTACTATATTAATGGAAGGAATTAGGTTTAAAATTATTTGAGGGATTTGTTCCTTTTAGTGGTCTCATCGTTAGGCATGCATACAATTTATCAATAAGCAGCATAAATTGATAAATATGGTAATAAACAACTACGTGGCATGGTTATGGACTTTCTAAATTAATTTCCTCGAGCCACCAAGGAAATTAATATGGTCAACCCTATGTGTTCATGCATGATATAAGTAGAGGGTCTTACCATCTCGCCTTATTTTGAACGCCATCTTTAAAATCTTGAAAGTAAAATTCTACCTCAATCTAACCTATATAATCTAATTACATAATTTCCTAAAAGGAGAACCCATGAGTTACATTCGAGGGGAGTTAGATTAGAAGAGAATTACATCAGAATTTGAGAGAAGGTAGGACACGTAGGCCCTATTTCATTAAAACAAAGCGGTAAAAAATGCATGAACAAATATAATTAGTTTTAGTCCATAACCATCCACCATGCCATTAACTATGCTTAAACAAAATAAACATACACTTTTATTATTTTAAAATCATTTTTTTTGGGAAAATAAAACAAATTCTAAAATCAACATTTTAGAAAAATACATTAATTTTAAATTTTCAAAATCACTATTTTGAAAAATAAAATTTATTGTCTCAAAACTAACTTTGAGAAAATGCTTCTGGGTCCCGTCACGCAACAATAACGATCAGCGGGTGGGGGTCAGGGGGGCAGCGTCCCCGTGGAAAAATTTTTTATTTTACCACCTCTCATCAAATGAGATTTTCTCTTTCAAAATTCTATTCCAGAACCCCTCCCCCCCCTTTTTTTAAATACCGAACAGAAACCACCGCGTGCGGCTTGGATTTTCTGCAAATTTTTGTTCAGTTCGGGGCCATTCCTAGATCAATCATAACCAGTTTTTGACGTTGATCTTTGTTAATCTTTATTAACAAACTATTGTGATCATTCTCACAATCAATTTAACAATCCAAATTGTTAAACGGAAGGCTTAATTATAGGATAAACATCAACTGAAGCCAAAACCTGAACACAGACGCAGAACCATTCTGCAATATTTTCAAAAGCATAAAACCCACAACGTAGAAACGATTTCTGCAACCCAGATTATTCAAAACAAAACCCAGACGATTACATACAAACCATCAGACATGATCATACAATTAACATGCTATAATCATACAATTTACATGCTTGAACAATTCAAAGCAATAAAACATCCCATTAAAACGCAAACCCGTAGGCTCTGATACCACTGTAGGATTTCTAAATTAATTAAACAGATTAAACTCAGCAGAAAATAGCAAGAAATCCAAGCCATGGATCACAGGTTTGCAGTTGAAACGAGAAAAAGAGAAGATCACGCTTATTACCTCTTAAAGCCGGAATTTAAATTTTTCTTGTTCCAACAACGCAGGCGCGATCCAGATCACAAAACTGGTTCACAACAGCTCAACTGAAGTCCAAGAAAGAACTCCCTCTAATGATAATCCACACAAGGTCGAACACTCACAATCTCACAATTCTATGCTAGTAGAATTTAGGAGGCTATGGTTTGATTAATAAGAGAGAGACGGCTAGAGTTTGATCAAGAGAGAGGCAGAGAAAAGATTTCTCTATTATTGCATGAATAGTCTATGTCTCTTACCCTAAGGAAACCGTTTCCTTATATTTATAGATTTATAATTACCGTAAATTGTAACTTAGTCCTTCAACGTCCAATTGTCAACAAATTGGTCCTTAAAGTTTACTTAATTACAATTAGGTCCCATGAATTATAACAAACTTATAATTCACCTATAAATATATTCTCTTCTCTTAACTAACCCCACAATATTATCAAATAATAAATTTGAGCATTCAAACCGTTATTGTGTGTGACCCATTAGGTTTCCTGGTCTTATTGGTAGCATAATATGAATTAATTCTAACAATATTAGAATTAATAATCCTTAATAAAATAAAGGATTAAATTTATTAATTCTCTAATTAATAAATTCATATTTAACATATCAAGAGCGACATCTAGCAATGACTCTTGACCACCCAAAAGCCCAGAAAGTCAAGTGGCTTGACATGAACCTTTCAATAGCAAATTATCAGTGCAATAAACTCCTTTCAACATACAATATCTCATTCGGTCTAGAGCATGTAATTAGTGCCAACTCCCTCCAGAATATTATTAATTCTGGCCCGAATATTTTAGTACTTGTTCAAGAAATCCATTACTCGATATGTGCATCAATTGGAACCATTTCCATCACATAGTCACCTTGGCCAAGGACTTCATGAGTAATGATTTCTACAAGTGGCCTTGAGATATATTCTCCTACTATTAGGAGTGGTGAATCCTTTATTGACCCTCTCAACTACTTTCGTTTACTTTACGTTGTACCCAATATCCATCCCATAGGCGGTCCTAGATAAGACTCCAAAAATTAGAATCAAAGTACAACGCTCGATAAACAAAGTACCTTAGAGATCTCAAGTCTAAGGATACTTGCACACTTGCTATAATGAGATTCTATCACTGGCACTAAATAGTTATCCAAGTGATTATATCGTAGCTAGGTCATCCAATGAACTTGTTTCAAAACAAGCATCCACACGTTAATCCTGAGTATCCCAATACTCACGGATATGAGAACCACCGCTTGATCCAATCAAGAGATATAACATGTGCCAGTCTTGGCATATTAATAATGTCCCATCTTATTAATACTATGACTGGGGATTATTTAAGTACAAACCTTGCATAGTGTAGTAGGAATCTCACATCATGATCTCTATCATGATTTCCTTAACATTGTGTTGTACTAGGGACTTTATCTAACGGTTTATACACATGTTTAGATATAACAATCAAACTGAAAGATAAAGAATGCCTCTTATTAATTTAATATGCAATATACGTGACACAAGTGATTGCCTCTAGAGCACAACACTAACAGTTGTGTATTGTCAAAGTTGTGACACATGGAATATGATTGATGCCTCAAAGTTCTAGAAGTAGTTCCAATCAGTAGGCTACTTTCCTGATCCTCTTAGTAATTTGAAAATGTCTTATATACCGAGCAGTTAATTTCATCCTTTATGCTTTCTTTCAACTGCTATAGTAGCATGGGCTGAATTGAAATGTTATTTAACATCATTCATTCTTCAACCACAAAGCTTCTAATTTTGGGGACTACGCTACTCGAAAAGTTAACATTTTTCCCATTTCTACTCAACATATTTGCCACAGCATTTTCCTTGCTCGAATGATACTTAGCCTTTGGTTCAATTCTGAGAAACATTTCTCACAATCTTTCATCCAAACTTATTGCACTTTTTTTATGTCATCTGAATTACAGGTGAATTAATTTTTGAAAATCCTTCGATAAATCTTCGGTAGTATCTAATTAATCCCAAGAAACTATGTACTTCCATTGGGTTTTCTGGATGCTTCTAGTTTATTATAGACTTAACCTTTGCAAGTTTTATTGTAATCCTTTCCTTAGATACTATATGTCCTAGAAAGGCCAACTTATCTAACCAAAGTTCATGTCTACGAAACTTAACATACAATATGGCTTCTTGTAATTTTTCAAGTTTTTTTGGCGAGTGTTCTTCATGTTCTCAGAAATTCTTAGAGTATACCAAGACATCATCATTGAAAACAATAATAGCATGATCTAAATATGGTTGAAAACTTAATGTATGAGATTCATAATGTTGCAGGGGCATTAGTGACACCAAGAGGCATTACTATAAATTCACAGTGCCCATATTGCCTATTAAATTCTAATCTTAACTTGGTAATACCCCTATCTTAGATCCAACTTAGAATGACATCCAGAACCATGTACCTAATCGAACAGTTCATCCACCAAGGGCAATGGATGCTTATTCTGCATCGTTACAATATTTATAGTACTGGCACTCCCCAAGGTGATGTACTTAAGACATAATAATCCTTACTCTAGAAATTCCTGAAATTATTTCTTTAATTCCTTCAACTCTGGTGGTTTCATTTGATATGGAGTCTCAAAAATCGGTTCGACATCCAATATAAACATGATAGCAAACTCAATTTCTCTCTTTGGGGTAATTCCATTAATTCAGTTGCAAAAACATCCAAGGATTCACAGAATATAGGTATATCCTTAGATTCCTCAAGTTTGGTTAGGTTATTTAAAAGATTAACTAAACATCCAATATAATCCTTGAGCACAACTTTCATGCTTTCACTTTGGATATTAGGTAGCCATTTTTCTTCACTTTCTCTTTCAAAGATTCTATTAAGTTGTTTCCTGGTTCACAAATATTGTAAGAATTTTTTTCCACAATCAACTGAGGCATAATGTTGAGATAATCAATCCATTCCATGGATGGCATCATAGTTTTCCATAAGTAGACATACAAGATCTCCTTTTGTAACCGTGTCTCCTACAAATATCTTGCACTCCAAACACATCCTATCACTATTCATCCATTTCTCCAAAAGAGTGCTAACTATCATTTCATAGGGAATTTCCAACCTTTAATTCCCATCTTTTTAAAATGAGCAATAAAAGAATAAATAGAATTGGGTCTATTAAAATCTTAGCTTCTTTGCCAAGATAAGAACCTTACCTTAATGTTTCCTTCTTTGTACCTCTATTTCTTTTGGCATTATTGCGTAAGTTGTAATTTGTGACTTTATTCTTATAGTTTCATTTTCGACATTCGAGGGCTATGTGTCTTCTTCTTCTATATGTATAACATTTCCTGAACCTTGTTCTGCAGTTTTCATACATCCCTTTTTATGACAAAAAAAATATATCGCTTATTCCTTCTCCTTTTTGGGACCAGTCCTTCCTCTCTGAAGAACTTTTCCATAGTTTGTCTATTTGGTCCCACTACCCTTTTTTGCTCCTGTTTAGCCTGCTACTAATCCTCTCTTTCCAGTTGAGAAGATATTTCCATGGCAGCATTATAACTAGTCAGAGTCCCAACCTTCAATTCCCATCTTTTTAGCAAAAGAATGAGCAATAAAAGAATGAGTAGAACCTAAGTCTATTAAAATCTTTGCTTTTTTGCCAAGATAAGAACCTTACCTTACTATTTCCTTCTTTGTACCTCGGTCTTTTTTAGCATTACTGTGTGAGTTGTAATTCGTGACTTTATTCTTATACATTCATTTTCAACATTCAGGGGGCTATGTATTCTCTTTTTCCATATTCTTGAGCCTTGTTCTGCAGTTTTCATACATATGTCCCCTTTTATGACAAAATACACACAACTTATTCCTTCTCCTTTCTAGAACCAGTCCTTCCTCTCAAAAGAACTTCTCCATAGTTTGTCTATTTGGTCCCACTACCCTCTTTTGCTCCTGTTTAGCCTACTTCTAATACTTTCTTTCCTGGTAAGAAGCTATCCATGGTGGCATTATAACTAGTCAAAGCCATAGCAATTAATGTTTACCTTATTTTCGGTCATAATCTTTTCATAAATCGCCGGGTTCGATCTAATTTTGTTTGCATTAATAAAGGGTAGTATTTTGAAAGCCGCATAAATTTAATAACATACTTTCCAACAATCATTCCTTCTTATTTGATATTTCGAAATTCCTCCTCTTTTCTTTCAACTACCCAATGAGGTATGAATTCCCTCTTAAACTCTTCTAGGAATTCCTTCCAAGTCCACTCTCTCTGTTCTTGCTCTTATCCTTCTTTCATTCTATACTACCAATCTCAAGTTGGTCCTTCGAGTCTAAATGTAGCAAATTGCACAATTCGATGCTATGTGTGTAACACCCCACTACCTAGGCCTAACAGGGCCGGGGATGTCGCCCCGTCCAAAGGACAAGGGGTCTTTATAACTAAGTCACACAACAAAAATAACACAATACTTTGACATTAAAAACTTATTTCAACCCAAAAATTCAAGAACAAATCCAAGATAAATTGTTGACTATCATCTCTCAAAGCAACATATAAATTAAATAATATAGAGTCTTCAAGAAGGCAACATTCTAGCTACTCTTCTCTACAGCAGGATCGCCCTGAAAATATGGCATAAAAGGTGATGAGATAAAAATATCAGTAAGTCCGTGTGTGCTTTGAGTGTTCAGGAAAACAGTTCATGTATGCGAGTTGTAAAATCTCATAAGAGAAAATGCTGGCAAGCAATAAATAATGTTAAAATAAAAAGTGGTGTTTTCCTCTTTTCAAACCAAACAAGTGCACAATAAACTCAACCACTCAAATGGGCAGCTATGGGTTACCACACGTTGGGCCACATGTCCATATAACGGTTAGAATGCCACACTTTGTGCAGACTGACAAAAGGTAGGTGATCGGCCTACCGGGTAAGATACTCCTCATTCTCTATACCCAAACAAAACCGGTTGTCCACTCCAGCAACACACAGTCCACATGACTGAAACTTTCTAGTTCGGACCAGCATGACTAAGTAGTACTGTCGTTTCTCTAAGTTGAGTTTATCTTCTAGAGGTGGCCTCCTACCAGAAGACTCGTTCTTGCTCTTCAAAACTAGTACTACTAACCTACCCTTATTAAGTACTCAACGTTTGATTGTCCTACTTTGGAGAAAATTGATAAAACATTGCTTTATTTAGAAATAGCAATTAAGGGTTTCTAAAATTTGTGTCAAAGTTGGTTTTAGACAGAGTTTAGTGGCTGACACTAAAACTACTTGTTCATTTTCAAATAATTTATTTGACTGAAACAAGAAAGGAAATAGTCCTCAATTACCTTTACAAAATGTGTGTTCACACACTTCGCGTTAGGCTTGCCATGGTAACCTTTTGTCATCAAATAAGTTTTGTGCAGGAGCTTACCTGATCCCTTGCTTGAGCTAATTCAAAGATCTTCCAAAGCTTACCTAACCCCGCCTGAGGTAAACACAAGCCATAATTAAACTCAAGCCAAATTTGCTTCCATAAATAATCCTAGTTCAACTTACTACAATCATGACCCTAATGTCCCAAACTTTAAGGCTGGATGATAAAAAAGGATTTTATAAAATAAATCTAGCTTGATAATAAAATAACTAGGGACTGTGAAATAATTATTAATAAGCTATAAGTTGAAATATAAATCTTTGTTATTAATAAATAAACTAGGGTTTATTTGATGAAAGTCCTAAGTCCTAGATGATATTAAAATAATAAATTATTACTATTCTTTTAATTAATAATTAATAGTTAGAAAATAATTGATAAATAAAATTAATAATAAGTATATTTTAATATATTTTAATTAAAAGATAATAAATGAATTTTAATAGTGTTTATGAATATATGGCTTATAAGATTAATATTTTACCTATAATGATTATTTATATAAAAGGCTTTATTTAATAATATTATTATATATAATATTTATATATTTTATTTTTAATAAAAGATATCATTTATTTAACTAAAATTTCACTATTTCATATAACAATCTAATTCTAAATCTTCCTAGGGTTTTCGAAATCATTGGAAGAAAATATAGTATTAGTTTTTATTAATATAACAAAATTGGCTAACTTAAATAGTTTAGGATCAACAAAGTCATGATCATACTTGTCCTACGGCTAACAAGAATCATGAACATAAACTCTAATACCAATCAACAAACCATTCAATTCATGAATAAAGGCTTAACTCTATATCTACCATCACATGATCCAAACTTTACTAAGCATAATTATATTCATCGGTTCAACAAGAATACAAGAACATAAAACCCTATTCACCAAAGGCGACATAATATCTATCATACTTAATCATTCACAATAACTCACGACATGAAGTGCATGCAACAACTACAAAATATCATAAAACTCAATCATGACAAAACATCCTCATGCTCCAATCCCAACTCCTTCATACGAACACATACTCAATCTCCATTCATATTCTATCCTTTTCTAACTACATCCAAGAGACATGATTTTAGAATTAAGGAGAGGGTTAAAGAGACATACTCGAATGATGACTACCTTGATAAAGTCTCAAGAGAGTCCACACGCTTGGAAGACTTAATCCGACCAAGAAGAAAGAAGGGAAACTGGCCATGGTTGAAGTAACCATTTCGGCTGAAAGGGAGAGAGAGATAGATAGATAGATGAGAGAGAGAGAGAGAGAGAGAGAGAGAGGGAGAGAAAGAGAAAGAGAGAGAATATTAGTATATCATGTTTAAAGATTGAAAGAGGAAGATGATCAAAATCGTTCTTGATTACCTTGAGAGAGTTCTCGAATCTTCAAGAAAAATTCTGATTTTGATCCATGAGCAGAATTTTGTTTTCAATATTTGGTGTTATAAAATATAGAAATGGATTCTAAAGGGTGAGTAGACATGATTTGGAGTTTTTGGGAGAGATTGGAGGTGTTTAGGGTGGTCTTAGGCTTGGAGAATGGTGGTGTGTATTCTTGGTGTTCTTGGAGAAATGGAGAAAATGAAGAGAAGCTGGACGAAATTTGCTGATTAGGGTTGGCCGAATGGCTAGAGGAATTCTTGTGATTGAATTTTCATATTAGGGAGAAGAGGGAAAGTTGGTTGTTTGAAATTCAAAAGAAGAAATTTAGGGAATGAATTAAGGTAGAAAATATGGTAAGAATGGCTTGGTTGATGGAGGTTCTTGGAGCTGCTATGGCCGACTGAAATTTGCTGAAGTTTTGCTAAGATGAATGAGGTTGAAGGAGCTATATGGTGGCCAAAATATGGAGTGCAATGGTGGAGGAAATTTCTGGTTGGTTGAGGCTTAATTCATGAAAGTTTCATGGAGTAATTTGCTAAATTTTTGAATTCCAATTGAAGGCTTGATTGTAGTGATTTAAGGAGTAGCTATGGTGTTCATTTCATGTAGATCAATGGAGGAGGTGTTGAAGTTCAGTTCATGGCTGACTAAGGTTAGTTTTACAGAAAATTGGAGTGAGATTCAGACAAAGCTTGAAGAGGGAACACGGCTGGAATTTCTGGTTGGTCATTCGGATGGTTTGCTGGAATTTTTGTGCAGATTCTTCTGCAATGTTCCAGCCGACTTGCAGAAGGTTTGAAAGGGTATTGGAGGGTCCATTAAGGCTGGTTTCCAACCTTCTTTATGGAGGAAAGACAGAGATGAATTACTGGTTTGAAGGTTAGAAGAAACAACTTGGTTTTTGGACTACTAAGTTGCGAAACTGCCCAGGACTTTTTTCCTGGCTTGTACAGCTTTTGTGTAGTCCGATTTTTGGCCAAATATTTGGGTCTTCAAGCTGAACAAATTGGCTATTTTTCTGGCAGCATTTGAGTGAGAAAATGGCTGAAGTTTTTGAAAGTTGGACTGACCAAGAAGCTAGAAAATTTCCAGATTGCTACATGAAGAAGATAAACACTTATAGAGTGGAGTTTGAAGGTTCAACCATGGAGATTAATTTTCTTGGGAACCTTCCTTAACTCCTTCCCCATTTTCAGTTAACATTCTATCCTCAAGGAAACATTTTCAAAATTCCAAGATCAAAGAACCTTGCTGGAATTTTCTGGAAATAAAATATGGATTTGGATAATTGAACAAGCTTAATTGATGAATAATTTAAGGTAAGCTAGGGAACAAAAAGGGCATGAATCCCTTAAGAAGTTTTGTAGGGCACAAGAGTAGGATTAAGACATTCCCTTCAAGTCTCCCCTAGGACAACACTCCTACTTTTTCTTATGGAATACAAAGGCCGAAAGTCCAACCTTAAACAAAATAAAACTTAATCATGCTAAAACTTGAATGATGGGATTTGAACTCAAGACCTTAGGGATAAATTCCAAAGCTCTAACCACTAAACCACAACAACTCTTGTTCTTATTTTCTCTCCCAAATATTTTTCATATTTAATCCTCAAGCTATCTCCCTATTTTCATTTCGAGCAAAATTACCATTTTGCCCTTCCTACTCAATAAGCACAATTGAGCCTTCTAGACTATAAATTACAAATCCAAAACACATAAAATCATTCAAAAATATATTTATGCATGTAAGAAAATATGATATACATCCCGACCCCCTTACTCTAGGGTTGGTTTTAGTTGGGGTTTCACAATGTGTAATTCAGAGCCGTAACTATATTCCTCATCTATTGTATTTATGACTCTGTTTCTTATTCTTGATCAGGTTTTCCACAGAATAAATAGGGATGAAACTTTAGAAATTATTCTGAGGCCTGATTGACCTCAACTTCTGCTTGACTTTCTTCCTTAATGGAGGTCTCTGTTATACTCTACAATACTTCTGTCATTTTTTGAAAAGTTTGCATCATTGTGTTTTTTAGTAGTTTAACATGTATTCTTTTGAATAATTCTTTTATAGGTTATTTTCTTATACGGCCTCGAGTAGTGCATTTTAGGGGCATCTATAAGGCAATACGTTACTAATTATACAATATTGATGCCCTTATCATTAAATTAATGCACATATATAGAAAGAATGGACATCAAGGAGGCAATAAACATAACGCATATCTATTTTATAAAAAAATGCATTTTTTGAATACAAAAATTATACAGGAGTTCCTACTTTTACATACTATCCACATGTACCAGCAATATTTACAATAGCCTACTATATACACAAGGCTCTCTAACTGCTATCACTGCTTAACTCGAAAAACTGATGGTCCAGAGTCAGAAGATACAAAGTAAAACTTAGGCGTATCTGACTTAAGACCTCCTAAATTCTCAACCTCTAAACTATAATCAGAGTCAGTTCGCTTGCATGTTACTTCATACTTTATTACTCATTATTTGTGTTATCCTTTCTAGTAAGAAGAGATAGCAACCATCTCAACTACTTCATCTTTTGATTCGTTAGAAGAAATCTCAATCAACTCAAGTGTCTCAGGCTCTCGCATTATGTCTATGCCTACCTCTGGCTCCACAGTGTTTTATATCTTTTCAGATTCACTAGACATTTCCTCTGAGTTATCACTCTTTGCATGTCTCTTTGGCGTAACTTTAGGTCTCAAACCTCCAAGTGCACTGTGATAATAGCAAGGTCCTATGATAGGTCCTAGCCATGTCCAATTCTTGAACTTCTTAAAATGGAAACACTCTCCATTCTCTTCTACCAGAGTCTTTCCATTATCACTACTAACCATATCCACAAAAAAAAATATACTGTATCAGTTTTCATCTATTGGTATAATTCAACAAGTATAATCTATACGATAGGCTCTACAACAGCTCTAATACCAATTGTAATACCCCATATCTTGCAGTCATAGTGGGCTCTACTTAGTGAGGCGCTACCCTATCTAAACTCCTAGATAAAAACTTTTTATTAAAAAATAAAGTTTAAAGCGAATAAATAGAGATAAACTATTCCATTAAATTTGCATACCAATTGGAAAATAATGCATATATCTCGATCTAAAATACATAAGATAAGTAGATCTATAGTTTGTACTTGGTAAAGCTACAAAAAAAAAAAAAAAACTTCCACTAGACTTAGCCAAAGGAGTGATATTGATGTCACTGTCATATATTTCCAACTCTAAGTCCTAAGAAATAGGATAAAACAAAGGAATGTGTGAGTTTTACACTCAATAAGTCCCATGGGTGCTAGTGTTTTTCCATTGAAAATAAGAAAGAGGAATTTATCACATTTTTCTACAAAAAAAATAAATAAATAAAACGCTTTAAGTCAAGTAGTGGAAAACTCGTCAATGGATGTTCAAAAAGTCATGTATGGTTTGAAATTATTGTTCAGCAAACATGATGCCCCATTTTCAAAGAAAATAGGTACTATTCTCAACAAAAAGATAACATGCGTGCAAAACTCGTACGGGTTCGCCTTCAGCTATCACGGTCTTGTTGTACTATGGTTTACACTTTTAGTACTTAACTGTATCATGCCGGAGCGGTAGAATTATCGTCACAATCTACCTCAAAATATTTTAATCCTTTTTACTTGCAGCAGTATGGATCCCTACTCTTATACTACCTCATAACGTGGTTGGCAATAGTTGAACACATATTGGGTGTCTTGCCCAAGATCAACCAATTAGCGCATAAAGATATCTGAGTGTCTCACGGAATCAAATTCGTTGCTTATGTATTGGGACAATGCTAGTTAAGGATCTAGCTAATTTCATTATTCTGCAGCTCCGTTTGAAGTAAGATAAATTCCAGAACTAGCCAGGTTACTTAGGGCTATCTATCTCTAACACAAGCTAGTACAATAGTCAAAATTCTTGTTGAGTACTCAACACCTTTACTGGTTCACAAGACCAGTCCCAATATCACATTTCCTAGGGAATATCAAGAAAATATTTTTTCAGGCTAAATTATTATTTTTCAAATATTTATCATTTTTCGTGTAACCATTTTCGAAGCTCATAAAATATAAAAGGACACATACCTTTTAATAATTGCATAATCTGATTTGGAAAATCAATCGACAAAACATCTTTATGCATTCTTGTGAAATGTAGTTCTTTCATCTAAATGCAATACTTATGAGAGCATAATCTTCATAAATCTGTTTTGCTTACTATTATATATAGAGATTATGAAGATTGTGGCATTATTTTAATCATTTTAACTAGCAAAGCTTATGTTTAATTAATTTCCTCATACTTCACAAGCCTAAGGCTTCTCCTGAGCTAGACCAGCTACAAAAGTGGTGTTAACAGAAATTAAAGTCACCAACATTTCTAACTTTGTCACCCTTTAGTATTTTGTTCATAACTTTTGTTATATAACTTACAAATAAGGTCAAAATAGTTCTAAAATACTCCTAAGACATCCGCCTACAAATTCTAGTTCATAGAATAACAAATCCCTTCTTCACTTCATTCAATTCTAGTTGCAAAATCTCTATATATAATAGTAAGCAAAAAACAGACATTTCCATACACAACATTCCTTAGGTTTTTCCTACATTTTTTTAAACACAATGTATCATATCTAAGACTTTTAAAACCATTCGTAACATCCCAACAATGGTATTTCAGCTTGTTTTCAAGCTCAGCACCTTGCCAACCATTCAACTTAGCTGCTCTATAAAAGTTGCCAAAACAGAATTCTGATCTCTTCACAAGGCAGCTTTATATATACTTAAGTGTTATGAAGTTCTTAGCCATCAAAAACAAATAAAAATGATTCCAATTCCTTCTAAAAATTTTAAGACATATATAGAATCATTTATGCTCAATTTCTTGCCATCTTAATCTAAGAAAAATATACAAATTTCCAAACAATTCATATAGATCATGTTTTTCTACCATGAACAACTATCTTGTTTCTATCTTTCCATGATCTTTTAACTACTAAAGCTTCATTAAACTTTCAGCTAATTATCACCTTAAAGTTTTCCCTCTCAATAATAGTATGAAATCTTGTTTTCTTAAAATGAAATCTATATTTAAGCAAAGTCTACCATTTAAGTGTTAGTGTTGTACCCGAGAGGCAATCACTTGTACATTGCATATGACATTATTTTAATAAAAGGCATTATTTATCTTACAGTTTCTTTTGATTTACTTTAGTAATATAACTATTAGATAAAGTCTCTAGTACAACACTGTGTCAAGGAAATCGTGATAGAGATCATGATATGAGATTCCTACTACATTGGATGGTGTTAGTACTTAAATAGTCCCAAGTCATAGTATTAATGAGACAGGACATCATTAATGCATTAAGACTAGCATGTGTTAGACTTCCTGATTTGATTAGGCAGTGGTTCTCATAACCGTGAGTATTGAGATACTCAAAGTTAACACATGGATGCTTGTTAATAGAATAAGTTCATTGGATGACCTAGCTTTGAGATAATCACATGGAAAACTATTTAATGCCAGTGATATAATCTTAATATAGCAAATGTGCAAGTATCCTTAGACTTGAGATCTCCAAGGTACTTTGTTTGCTGAGCTTTGTACTTTGATTCCAATCTCAGGAGCTCGATCGAGGACCGCCTATGGGATGGATATTCGGTACATGGTGAGGTAAACAAAAGTAGTTGAGAGGGTCAATAAAGGATTCACCACTCCTAATAGTAGGGGCGAATATCTCATGGCCACTTGTAGGAATTACTACTCGAAAAGTCCTTGGCCAAGACTATTATGTATTGGAAACAGTTCCAATTGATACACATCTAGAGTAGTCGGTTCCTGGTACAAGTGGTATTGTATTCAGGCCAGAATTATTTCTGGAAGGAGTTGGCACTAATTCCGTACTCCAAACCGAATGAGATATTGTATGGTGAAAGGAGTTAATTGCACTGAAGTTTGTTATTGAAGGGTTCAAGTCAAGCCATTTGACTTCCTGGACTCTTGGGTAGTTATGATATGTTGCTAGATACCGCTCATGATCTGGGAATATGGGTTTATTAAATGATGAGTTATTAAACCAATCCTGATTAGAATTAATAGGATTAATTCTAATTAATTATGGATTATTAATCTCAAAGACGTTTGGATTAATTCATGCTCTCTACCAATTGACTGGGAAACCTAATAGGTCACACACAATAGAGGATTATATACTCAAGATGTTATTTGATAACATTGTGAGGTTGATTGAGAGAAAGAAAAATTGTTGTAGACAAATTATAATTAGTTTAAATTTGTGGTACAAGTTGTAATTGTGAGAACTTGATGTTTCCAATTACAATTAGGGAATTCTAATAGGATTAGAATTCTCAGTTTTTGGAAGGGAATTTCGTGTGATATATTGTAGCTAATAACACACAAAAAAACTCTAGCCAATAGCTGAACAACACACAAAAAGAAACAACAGCCACGAATTTTTTCTCTTCTTCTCTCTCAATTTGATCTTGAAGAGGAACCCTAGCCGCCACTTAGAATTTCTGCTAGCAGAGAAAACTACATGCTTGAGTATTCCTTTGTGTGGATTACTATTAGAGATAATCACACACTGTGATTATAGTGGGTAGACGTTCAACTCACGTGGAGGTTGATCCGAGGATTGCTAGATCGCGCCTCAACTTGAAGAAGAAAATTTTGTTCTTCGCACGATCACCCAAATGTAAAAGCTATTACATTTACTCTCTTTATGTCTTGTTTTTCACATATAGACGGGTCCTAAGAGGGTATCTTATTTTATTTTCCGCTGCGCCGTATAGGATACCAACCTGAGATACCCAACAGTGGTATCAGAGCCATGCTATGTGTGGTCTACGGACATTGTTTTGGCATGAAAAACTATTTTCGTGTTTGTCTTTGTTTCCTGTGAGAATCGTTTTCACTCGAGTCAAAATCATTTCGATCTTTATGTGCTGGGTCCGTAGCACTATATGATTATGTAAAAGTCACAGCGTATTTCGAAAAGATGCTTTCTTTAGTGCTGAAAATTTCTGTAGGAAAAACGTTTTCTTGCAACATGGATGTTGCCCTCCATTTCATATTAATTTTCCGTTTTGATTTTGTTTAAACTAACAAATTGGTTGTTTTTTAGAGCTTCAAAACAGAAAATACTGCTGAGAATTGTTCTCACTAAAAATTTGCAGAAGAAGAAAGCACCAGAAATTGTTGTTGGAATTTTTTTGAAAATCGCCGCCATTGTTGCAGAACACAGTTGGCGCCGGTGTCGGCCTCCAAGCTGGCGCCGGTTCCATTCTGTTCGCGATGTCCGAAAATCGTTTTTCAAAGAGAAAAATTTTTGGAAACCAGAACAGAGCCAACGCCGGTTCTGCTCTGTTTGCGGCTTCTAGCTATTTAAAAAAAAAAAATTCTGGAACAAAATTTTGAAAGGGAAAAACCTCATTTGATGAGAGACGAGTCCCAAAAGCATTTTCTTACAATTAGTTTTGAAATAATCAATTTTGTTCATCAAAATAATGATTTTGAAAATCAAAAATTGATGTATTCTCTAAAACAGTGATTTTAGAATTTGTTTTATTTTTCCAAAAATAGTGATTTTGAAATAATAAAAGTATATGTTTATTTTGTTTAAGCATAGTCAATGGCATGGTGGATGGTTATGGA
Organism: Voacanga thouarsii; assembly: GCA_026120185.1. Classification (NCBI taxonomy): domain Eukaryota; kingdom Viridiplantae; phylum Streptophyta; class Magnoliopsida; order Gentianales; family Apocynaceae; genus Voacanga; species Voacanga thouarsii. The sequence continues at coordinate 634,880 of JANUWF010001030.1, forward strand.
CTAAAACCAATTATATCTGTTCATGCATTTTACAGTTTTGGTTTTTATGAAATAGGGCCTGCGTGTCCTGCCTTCTCTAGAATTCTTGTGTAATTCTCTTCTCATCTAACTCCCCTCAAATATAACTTGAGATTTTCTCTCTTTAGGAAATTATGTAATTAGTTTACATAGGTTAGATAGGAGTAGAATTATTTTATTCTGGAGATGGCAACCAAAATAAGGCGAGGAGATAAGACCTCTACTTAAATCATGCATGAACACATAGGGTTAACTATATTAATTTCTTTTATTGCTCAAAGAAATTAATTTAGGAAAAGTCCATAACCATACCATGTGATCGCTTTATTACCATGATTATCAATTATGTGATTTGTTGATTATTATGCATGTCATTCAACGAAACCACTAAAAGGAACAAATCCCGTAATTAATATTAAACATAATTCCTTCCGTTAATATAGTAAGAACGAGAGTCCTTTTTCGAGACCAGGTTGTTGGGCAAACCCAAGCCTACTTGACATTGGGCATGTTCAAGCTATGGAATTAAATTTCTTTGGAATTAAATTCCTGATTAATGGGTTGGGTTTAACTAAATTCTTTATACTAGTTGGGCAAACTCAAGCATAAAGAAATTTAGAGGAAAAGTTGGGGTAGCCCAAAAGGCTTTAAGATTAAAAGCTGATAATCACTCAATGATCCGGTAGTTACATGTGATGTAATTGGTATCGGATACCTACCAATGAACTCAAGGGTGGCTTGTTGGGCAAACCCAAAGTTATTCTTGAGGAATTTGGATATCAGTCCATTAGGAAAGCTTCCAACGGGCTTTCCCGAATCAGTAGTTGAGGCTATTGGTTTGAGTAAAATAGTGGAGTAAAAATGCATTTAATTAAAGTCCTAATTATTTGCATATCATGTGCATATACAAGTAGCTAATGCTCTCTATCTTTACATCTAGGTCATGTCAACGAACTTGAAATTACATAGCATTTTGGAAACCAACAAGTTAACCCAATCAAACTATCTCGATTAGTATAGAAATTTGAGAATCGTTCTCAAATCAAAAAAGTTGCTTTACGTGCTAGATGCTCCTATTCCACCACCAGCACAAGATGCTCATGCTGATGAGCATGCTGTCCAAAAGAGGCACAAGAAGGATAGTGATACAGCATCATGTATTATGCTGGCATCCATGACTCTTGAGTTACAAAAACAGCACGAGCATATGGATGCTCAATCGATTATTTTACATCTTCGAGAGTTGTTTGATGCTCAAGCTAGAACTGAGAGATACGAGATCTCATTCGATTTGGAGTACGGAATTAGTGCCAACTCCCTCTAGAATTAATTTTAGCCCGAATACAATAGTACTTGTACCAGAAACCCACTACTCTAGATGTGTATCAATTGGAACTGTTTCCAATACACAATCGCCTTTGCCAAGAACTTTTCAATTAGTAATTCCTACAAGTGGCCATGAGATATTCGCCCCTACTATTAGGAGTGGTGAATCCTTTATTGACCCTATCAACTACTTTCGTTTACCTCAAAATGTACCTAATATTCATCCCATAGGCGGCCCTCAATCGAGCTCTGGAGATTGGAATCAAAGTACAAAGCTCAGCAAACAAAGTACCTTGGAGATCTCAAGTCTAAGGATACTTGCACGTTTGCTATATTGAGATTATATCACTGGCACTAAATAGTTTTCCATATCATTATCTCAAAGCTAGGTCATCCAATGAACTTGTTCCATTAACAAGCATCCACGTGTTAACTTTAAGTATCTCGATACTCACGGTTATGAGAACCACCGCCTGATCAAATCAGGAAGTCTAACACATGCTAGTCTTAACGCATTAATGATGCCCTGTCTCATTAATACTATGACTAGGGACTATTTAAGTACTAACACCATCCAGTGTAGTAGGAATCTCATATCATGATTTCCTTAACACAGTGTTGTACTAGAGACTTTATCGAACAGTTATATTACTTAAAGTAAACAAAAAGAAATTGTAAGATAAAAAATATCTTTTATTACAATAAAATGTGGCATATACAATATACAAGTGATTGCCTCTAGGGCACAACACTAACAAACTCCCACTTGCACTAGAGCCAATCATTCATGTATCTAATACCGAATGACACAACATGACAATCGTGTCTCTTTTGGGATAGTGCTTTTGTGAGCGGGTCAGTTATGTTCTCATCCGTGAGAACTCTCTCTATCTTTACATCGTTCCTATCTATGATCTTCCAGATTAAATGATAGTGTCACAGTACGTGTTTGGATCGTTGGTGAGACCGCGGCTCCTTTGCTTGTGCAATGGCTCCGTTGTTGTCACAATACAATGTTATTGGACCAACAACACTAGGAACCATACCCACTTCCATCACGAATTTCTTGATCCAAACAGCCTCCTTAGCTGCTTCAGAAGCAGCAATGTACTCAGCTTCTATCGTAGAGTCGGCAATAGTCTCTTGTTTGGAACTTTTCCAACTTATTTCCCCTCCGCACAACATAAACACGTAGCCGGATTGTGATTTGAAATTATCTTTATCAGATTGAAAACTGGCATCAGTTTACTCATTTATTTTCAAATCACATTCTCCATATACTAAGAACATATCCTTAGTCCTTCGTAAGTACTTAAGAATATTCTTTACAGCCGCCCAATGACCCTCACCAGGGTCGGATTGGTATCTGCTCGTCAAACAGAGAGCATAAGATACATCGGGCCTAGTACATATCATAGCATACATGATAGATCCAACTACCGAGAAATATGAAATCTTACTCATGTGATCCCTTTCAACTTGTGTCTTGGGAGACATCGACTTTGATAGGCTTACACCATGTGACATGGGTAAGAATCCCTTTTTGGATTGATCCATGCTAAACCTTTTTAGAACTTTATCTATGTATGTAGACTGTGAAAGACCAAGCAACCTTTTGGATCTCTCTCCATAGATCCCTATTCCAAGAATATAGGTTGTTTCTCCAAGATCTTTCATGGAGAATTGTTTAAACTAACAAATTGATTGTTGTTTAGAGATTTAAAACAGAAAATACTACTAAGAATTGTTCTCACTGAAAATTTGCAGAAGAAGAGAGCACCAGAAATTGTTTCTGGATTTTTTGAAAATCGCCGCCATTGTTGCAAAACACAGGCGGCGCCGGTTCCATTCTGTTCGCATTGTTAGAAACTCATTTTTGGAATATAAAAATTTTTGGAAACCAGAACAGAGACGGCGCCGGTTTTGCTCTGTTTGCAACCTCTAGTATTTAAAAAATATATATATATATTCTCGGAACAGAATTTTGGAAGGGAAAATCTCATTTGATGAGAAACGGGACCCAAAAGCATTTTATCAAAATTAGTTTTGAGACAATCAATTTTGTTCTTCAAAATAATGATTTTGAAAAAATAAAATTGATGTATTCTCTAATCGGCAGCTCTCTGATACCACTGCTGGGTATCTCGAGCTCATATCCCATACGGTGCAGCCGCTATTGGGTATCTAGGCTCGTATCCTATAGGTGCAGCAGAAAATAAAACGAGATACCCTCCCAGGACCAGTCTATGTGTGGAAAACAAGACATAAAGAGAGTAAAGGCAACAACTTTTACCTTTGGGTGATCGTGCGAAGTACAAAATTTTCTTCTTCAAGTTGAGGCACGATCCAGCAATCCTCATGATCAATCTCCATGTGAGTTGAACGTCTAATCACTATAATCACAATGTGTGATTATCTCTAATAGTAATCCACATAGAGGAATACTCAAGCACGTAGTTTTCTATGCTAGCAGAAATTCTAAGTGGCGGCTAGGGTTCCTCCTCAAGATCAAATTGAGAAAGAAGAAAAAGAAGAAGAAAAGGTTTAGGTGGCTGCTGTTTTTCTCACGTGAATCACCCTTAGGGTTTTTCAGTTATATCATCATAAAATCAAAAAAATCACTGAAAATCTGGAATTCTAAAACAATTAGAGTTCCCTAATGGTAGCTGGAAACATCAAGTTCTCACAAATATAACTTGTACCATAAATTATAACTAATTATAATTTGTCCACAACAACTTCTCTTTCTCTCAATTAACCCCACAATGTTATCAAATAACATCTTGAGTATATAATCCTCTATTGTGGGTGACCTATTAGGTTTCCCAGTCAATTGGTAGAGAATATGAATTAATCAAAATATCTTTGAGATTAATAATCCATAATTAATTAGAATTAATCCTATTAATTCTAATCAGGATTGGTTTATTAATTCATCAATTAATAAACCCATATTCCCAGATCATAAGCGGTATCTAGCAACACATCATGATCACCCAAGAGTCCAGGAAGTCAAGTGGCTTGACATGAACCCTTCAATAACAAACTTCAATGCAATTTGGTTGTCCAAACAATTCTCCATGAAAGATCTTGGAGAAGCAACCTATATTCTAGGAATAAGGATCTATAGAGATAGATCCAAAAGGTTGCTTGGTCTTTCACAGTCTACATATATAGATAAAGTGCTAAAGAGGTTTAGCATGGATCAATCCAAAAAGGGATTCTTACCCATGTTATATGGTGTAAGCCTTTCAAAGTTGATGTCTCCCAAGACACAAGTTGAAAGGGATCACATGAGTAAGATTTCATATGCCTCGGCTGTTGAATCTATCATGTATGCTATGATATGTACTAGGCCCGATGTATCTTATGCTCTCAGTTTGACAAGTAGATACCAATCTGACCGTAGTAAGGGTCATTGGGCCGCTGTAAAGAATATTCTTAAGTACTTACGAAGGCTTAGGGTATGTTTTTAGTATATGGAGAAGGTGATTTGAAAATAAACGGGTATACTGATGCCAATTTTCAATCTGACAAAGATTATTTCAAATCACAATCCGGCTACGTGTTTACGTTGTGTGGAGGGGCAATAAGTTGGAAAAGTTCCAAACAAGAGACTATTGCCAACTCTACGATAAAAGCTGAGTACATAGCTGCTTCTGAAGCAGCTAAGGAGGCCATTTGGATCAAGAAGTTTGTGACGAAACTAGGTGTGGTTCCTAGTGTTGTTTGTCCAATAACCTTGTTTTATGACAACAATTGAGCCATTGCACAAGCAAATGAGCCGCGGTCTCACCAACGATCCAAACACGTATTGCGACGCTATCATCTATTCCGGGAGATCATAGATAGGAATGATGTAAAGATAGAGAGAGTTCTCATGGATGAGAACATAGCTGACCTATTCACGAAAGCAATATCCCAAAAGAAACATGATTGTCATGTTGAGTCATTCGGTATTAAATACATGAATGATTGGCTCTAGTGGGAGTGGGAGTTTGTTAGTGTTGTGCCCTAGAGGTAATCACTTGTACATTGTATATGACACATTTTATTTTAATAAAAGGCGTTATTTATCTTACAGTTTCTTTTTGTTTACTTTAAGTAATTTAACTATTAGATAAAATCCCTAGTACAACACTGTGTTAAGGAAATTATGATAGAGATCATGATATGATATTCCTACTACACTGGATGGAGTTAGTACTTAAATAGTCCCTAGTCATAGTATTAATGAGACAAAACATCATTAATGCGTTAAGACTAGCATGTGTTAGACTTCCTGATTTGATCAGGCAGTGGTTCTCATAACCGTAAGTATTGAGATACTCAAAGTTAACAAATGGATGCTTGTTAATAGAACAAGTTCATTGGATGACCTAGCTTTGAGATAATCATATGGATAACTATTTAGTGCTAGTGATATAATCTCAATATAGTAAACGTGCAAGTATCCTTAGACTTGAGATCTCCAAGGTACATTGTTTGTTGAGCTTTGTACTTTGATTTCAATCTCCAGAGCTTGATCGAAGACCGCTTATGGGATGGATATTGGATATATTGTGAGGTAAACGAAAGTAATTGAGATGGTCAATAAAGGATTCACCACTCCTAATAGTAGGGGCGAATATCTCATGGCCACTTGTAGGAATTACTACTCAGAAAGTCCTTGGCCAAGGCGATTGTGTATTGAAACCAGTTCCAATTGATACACATCTAGAGTAGTGGGTTCTTGGTACAAGTACTAATGTTTTCTGGCCAGAATTATTTCTGAAGGGAGTTGGCACTAATTCCATACTCTAAACCGAATGAGATATTATATAGTGAAATGAGTTAATTGCACTGAAGTTTGTTATTGAAGGGTTCATGTCAAGCCACTTGACTTCCTGGACTCTTTGGTGGTCATGATGTGTTGCAAGATAATGCTCATGATCTGGGAATATGGGTTTATTAAATGATGAGTTATTAAACCAATCCTGATTAGAATTAATAGGATTAATTCTTATTAATTATGGATTATTAATCTCAAAAACGTTTGGATTAATTCATGTTCTCTACCAATTGACTGAGAAACCTAATAGGTCACACACAATAGAGGATTATATACTCAAGATGTTATTTGATAACATTGTGGGGTTGATTGAGAGAAAGAAAAGTTGTTGTGGACAAATTATAATTAGTTATAATTTGTGGTACAAGTTGTAATTGTGAGAACTTGATGTTTCCTATTACAATTAGGGAATTCTAATAGGATTAGAATTCTCAGTTTTGGGAAGGGAATTTCGTGTGATATATAGCAGCTAATAACATATGGAAAACTCTACCCAATAGCTGAACAACACACAAAAAGAAACAACAGCCATGAACTTTTTCTCTTCTTCTCTCTCAATTTGATCTTGAAGAGGATCCCTAGCCGCCACTTAGAAAATTTGCTAGCACAAAAAACTACATGCTTGAGTTTTCCTCTGAGTGGATTTCTATTAGAGATAATCAAACACTATGATTATAGTGGGTAGACGTTCAACTCACGTGGAGGTTGATCACGAGGATTGCTGGATCGCGCCTCAACTTGAAGAAGAAAATTTTGTTCTTCGCACGATCACCCAAAGGTAAAAGTTGTTACCTTTACTCTCTTTATGTCCTATTTTCCACACATAGACGAGTCCTGGGAGGGTATCTCATTTTATTTTCCGCTACGCCGTATAGGATACGAGCCTGAGATACCCAACATTAAGTTACAATTTTAGCAATGAAGAATGGTTCCTCACTTTCTTAAAGATGATAAAGCAAGTTGCAATTGTCCTTCTTCCTTCCTTCCTATTCTTCTCATTTCTTTATTACTTACGATTCACTTTCTCTCTATCTCTCTCCTGGTTTCTTTCTTTCCTTTCTCTCTTTTTCTTTCTTTCTTTCTCTCTCCTGTTCTTCATTTTTCCTTTTGGTTTCTCCCCTGGCTGGTAGCTTTCTCTTGTTGGTTTATAATTTTTCAAAGTCTTAATTATAAGACTTTAGTGACTAAGCAAAGCTAGAACATATTAGAAGGTTATAGAATTTCATGGAAGTTAGGAGAATATTTGAAACTTGTTAGAACCTTATAGAACATGTTAGAATATTATAAAACTTGCTATAAGTTGTTAGAAACTAATAGAAGCTTGTAGAAACCTTGAGAATCATATGGAATATCCACTTAATCATGCATGCCAACCATGCAACCAGTCATATAAATCCAAATAGCTTTCATTTGTCAGCTTAAACTAGCCAAAGTCTATTAATTAAAATAGCCTATCAAACTTTTATCCATGGTCCACAAAACTTTATAATCAAGGCAGCATAGCCCACCAAACTTTAAACATTTCTTATTTATATTATAGCTATGTCATATATGTAATGTATATATACTTATATATATATATATATATATATATACTTATATTCTCCCTCTTCCTCTAGCCTTTCTTATCCCTTTTCTTGTTTTTTCCACAAAATGCTTGCATAAAGAAATCACATAAGGATGGGTGTTACAGAGGAATGAGAGAAACCAAAAAGGGAGGAAAAAAGAAAGGGAACCAAGAAAAAGAAAGATAAGAATGAAGTTTATTCTTGTTTAAGAAGGTACAAACCTCTTCCCTCTTGAAAACTATTTTAAGCATGCTAAAGATTGTATTGATGTATGTTTTAGTAGATGGAGTACATGAAAATATGAGACATAATGGTAGTGGAATTATTAGTTGTGAGTTGTTGAAGAGACTTGATGATTGGCTACAGGAGGATAAGTTATTGTTATATTTTATGCTTCATTTGATGTGTTTGAAGTGAAATAAATGCTGAAGGTTGGCTAATGTGAGTAATGAATATGTAATAAAGTAAGGAAATATGTAGCTATGCTTTGTTAGAAAATGGAAACTAGAATAGTTTTTGTTTAGTAGTTATTGATTGCTTTTGACTAGTATGTGTTGGGTATGAAATCACTATAGCTAAACCCAAGAGTGTGATGAGATGATAGAAGGACTTTTAGAGTAGATATTTTGGTGTTTTAGTTGCTAAGAATGTTATTGAGTAAATAAATGATATGCTACAATTCTAAGAAATAGTTGTTGTTAAGAATGCTAGTTATTTGTTGATAACAGTAGCAAACGGCCGGTAATGTATTTTAGAACAAGTTTGACTTCATTTGGACATGGATAAAAAGTTTTGAGGTAAACATGGGAGGTTGCCAAGATGGAGGTTAAATTTCTGTTTTTTTTTTTTTTTCATGCAGAATGCTAGTTGTTTTAGCATGATTTGGATTAATGAGTGGTTAAGGACCTTGATGAATTGAACCTTTTCCAAACCCTCGATGGTAGGAATAAAAATGGTATATGTTTATGGGATGGTTGATTTATAATTGACTTACCGAAGTACCATACTCCTTGTTGCCTAAAATACCATTAGCAAGATTCCATTTATATGCAGGTGAAAGGACTTCATTTGTTAGCAAACCTTAGAAGTATACATCGTACTTATGAGGTTATATATCATACTAAACAAGAGTAGGAATATTTTCTTGTTGTATGCGAACCTGATCTAAGGAACCCCTAAACTACCAAAGGTGAACAAGTGAACAAAAGATATTCAAGGCGAGTCTTTTAGTTTTAAAACTCCATTTTAACTATGTGTTTTTCTATTATAACTAGGCATGAACATTTTGCTTTAAAACTTTTGCATGTCGTGAGTCCCTTGGTTTTTAAAATCTATTTAGCTAAGTGCTTTTCCGTTATATTGGGGCGTGAACTCTTTACTCAATTGATTTAACTCTTACATGTTTTAATGAGCCCTTTATTTCTAACACCTTACTCTTGTAATGTATTTTATGCTAAACAAATGCCTTGTCCTGTTTAAATGTAAGCATGCTCCAATTTAACACATCAAATTTTGGATAATGTGAATCCCTTGAATTCTTTTCTTGCTAATAACTTGAGCATATTTCCATTACTAGTTGAGGCCATATTCCATAACATTTTTCTTCTTACAATGCACGATATGACAAAGTTGTTGAAAGAGGATATTAAGTCTTTTTCTACTACTTGGTCAAAAGTATGTGTATGAGTGTAAACGTTGGATACTCAACAATAGCTTTGACCATTCTACTTAGAGAGAGATGGATCTAAGTAACTTAGCCTAGTCTGGAATTCTTCTTACTTGAAGGGGGAGACAGGATTTTGGAATTAGCTAATTTGAGTGTAAGCTTTTCTTAGCATAAATATTATTCTTGGCATAAGCATTATTCCTAGCATAAACACTAATACCTGGTGTAAGCACCAACTCTTAGCATAAGTACTAATCCTAGCACAATCCCTGATTATTTTACCTGCATGTTCTTAGATAAAATTAATCAAGTTTCTCTCATCTTGAACTAGAGTATCTTGCCTCGTGAGATTTCAAACCTTTTACAAAAAGAAAATGGAATATGAGATTTACTCCATCTCTTTTCTTGTAAGGTTGAATCCTTGTGAATTTATCATACTTTTTACAATGAGCTCAAGTACACTATCTTGCCTACAATTTAAACATTACTTTATAAGTTATTTTTAGTGAAAAAATACTAGCACACACAGGACTTTTTAAGTTTTATACTCACACGTGTATTATTTTATCTCTTAAAATTTTAAAGTCCTATCATAGTAGTAGATCCTCAGAAGCTAATCCTACTCAGTAGATGTCTCAGAGGTTATATATGCATAAGGCCTTGGATGGGGTTTGTATATGTATAGTAGGCTTACTTTCTTTTGGATATATGTATCAAAGGTTAGGCCCTATGTACCTCTTGTGTTTAATATAAGATCACATAGTTTTTATTAAACTATAATCTTATAAAGATCCCTTGTCTAAAGTTCAAACGAGGCAACATGTAATACCCTACCTAAAACCACCTTTAAACATATAGAAGAAAAAGGCATTACATGGCATATTATTTAGGCCTGTGGTATGTTAATGCATTTACATGTGTGCATTTGCTGTTATGTTTATTTATATATGTGTAATTGCCTAGTGAGTTTATAGTGACCCTTGGTTGAGTTAGTTGGTTTATATTTGAGGAGTTGAATTTAATATGTAGTGTATAAGATGCAAGGGATTGAGATGAAAAGAATATGTTGGGAAATTTTTGAACAAGAGTTTATATGGTTTAGTGGAAAAAGCTTGGTGTTTATTCTTTGGAGACCCGAATTCGAACATCAGCTTATACATAATTTTCCACCTTGCTTATCTTTTCCCTCTTGGTCGAAAAATCCTTAAGCCTAGCTGCCATTTTTGGAATTTTATCCCTAAAACATAGGAATTTGGTATTCTTATAAATTAAAAGATCAACACAGAATTTTATCTTCTAAATTCATTTAATGTGAGGATATCTTTTAAATAAATATACTATCCAGATTATGAAATCTGATTTTATCTTTTCAACTACCTTTTAAAGGATTAACTATCCAAGATAATTTCAACCGCTATTTTGGGGTGTAAAACTCCTAAAATTCAGCTTTTTAAATTACCTTTGAGATAATTTGAATTTTATTGATAAATAATATTTATCTATCAAGAGGTTTAAATCATTATAGATAATTTCTAGCTTTAAATAAAATCTGATTTCTATCTTTCACAAATTTCTATTTATCGTTACTAAAATTCATTTAAGTTTTTCTTTATAAAATTTGTTGGAAAGTTTTCCCTCAAAAACTATGTATTCTATGGAAACATATTTCAATAAAATATTTATTTATTCAATTTAGTTTGTTTCTTATAATATGGCACATTTAAGATCCAAATATGACAAGTAATGGTCTATTTGTTAGGTCATTCTTCACAGTAAGGTATAGACCATCGGTACTTATCATATAAGAAAAATTAAGTTCTTAGTCATTTGATGAAATTGGACATTTCATCAAGGTAAGACTATTATGCCATAAGCTCTAATAAGGAATAATTTACCTTGAATTAGTAAGTAGTTTACTCACATTATCGACATAAGCGTATTTCGAATATGTAGAACTAGACTTGTAGTAGTGGTCTCTCTTAAAGTACTATAATTATAGAGACCAGACTATTACTGCTATAGCGTGGACGGATACCTTCATACTTGAGTATGAGTTTGTGGTCTCAGAGAAACTAGGGTTTTATACATTTATGTATGTTGGGTGAGATTTCTTTTGTGAGATCAATATCCTTATATGTTGGGTGTATTACTCTAGTTAGTTAAGACGGACTCATGCAGCAGAGTTTCTATGCTTCACTTAGTGAAGTTAAATCACCCATATGTGATTGTCCAGGATAATCTAATGATCTAGGGCCTTGGGAACGTGACTCCAGAATGTGTGCTTTTGGGTAGCTTCCAGTAATGAGCAAGTATATTCAAGTAAGTCATGGATTATTAGATTAGAGATCTAAGGATTGTAACACCTTGCTACCTAGGCCCGCCAGGGCTGGGGATGTCGCCCCGTCCAAAGGACAAGGGATCTTTATAACTAGGTCACACAAATAAAATAGCAAAATAAAATTAATAATTTAACTTAAAATTTATTACAACCCCAGAATAAATCCAAGAATTCCCAAAAGAAAAACAAATCCATAAATAAAATCATCCACTCTCAACTCTCCAAAGCAAAACATAAAAATAAAAGACAACATTCTCTTCCAAGGCAGATAACACTAGCTACTCATCCCCATAGCAGGATCGACCTGAAATCATGGTAAAAAGGTGATGAGACAGAAATCTCAGTAAGTCCGTGTGTGCTTTGGGTGTTCAGTGAAAACAGTTCATGGATGCAAAGTGTGAAATCTTTATAAGAGAAATATTGGCAAGCAATAAACATTAGTCAAAAGAAAGAGTGGTGTTTTCCTCTTTTTGAAACCATACAAGTGCACAATAAAATCAACCACTCAAAAAGGGTGGTCATGGGTTACCACACGTTGGGCCCTATATCCACATGGTCAGTATGTCACACTTTGTACAGACTGACAAAAGGTAGGTGATCGGCCTACCGGGCAAGATACTCCTCCTTTTCTATACCCAAACAACAACCGGGTGTCCATTCCGACATAACACAGTCACTTGACTAAAATAAAAACTGCTAGCTCGGACCGACATGACTAAGTAGTTCTGACGTTTTTCTAAGTTGAGCTTATCTTCTGGAGGTGGCCTCCTGCCAGAAGACTCACTCTTGCTCTTCAAAACTAGTACTACTAGCCTACCCTTATTGAGTACTCAACATAACGTATCCCACTTGGGAAAAATGAACAAAACATAGTTCCACTTGAAAATGGCAATTAAGGTTTTCCAAAATTTGGGGCAAGATTGGTTTTAGAAAAAGTTTTAGGTTTTGAGTAAAACCGCCCCTTGATTTGCAAATAATTTATTTGTCTAAAATGAGAATGGAAATAATCCTCAATTGCCTTTACAGAAATGAGTGACCATGCACTCTATATTTGGCTTGCCATAAAAAAAACATTTTTCATCAAACAGGTTTTTTGCAGGAGCTTACTTGATCCTTGCTCACAACAAAAGGTCTCCAACAGCTAACCTAACCCCGCATGGGGCAAACACAAACCACAATCAAACTCAAGCCAAAATCCACTTCCACAAATAAACTACCTCAACTCACTACTACAACCATGATCCGAGTGTCTCAAGCTTTAAGGCCAAATAATAAATAAAAAGGTTTATAAGCCAAGGCTAATTTGATATTTAAAATAATTAGTGTTTTGGGAAATAAGTACTAATAAGTTAAATGTTTAAATCTTGCTAAAGAAAATTTAGAGTTTATTTGATGAAGAGTCCTAGGTGGTATTAGGTAAAATAATGATTTATTAATAATTTAGTTTTTAGAAAATAATTGATAGCCAAAATTAGTTAAAAATACATTTAATGAGTCTTGCTTGAAAAATAATAAATAAATAAATTCTTCACGAGTTTTGATTAAAAGATAATAATTAAATTTTTAATAATAAATATTTTACTAATTATAATTATTTCCATAAAAGGCTTTAATTGATTTTATTATTTTAAATAATATCTATATATATTTTTTATTTTTCTAGCAAAAGCTATTATTTATTTGACTAAAATATCCTTATTATATATAATAATTCAAATATACCCCTCCTAGGGTTTTTTCGAAATTAGCAAAATCATATTATGAAATATTTTATTCATGAAATAAAATTAGCTTAGGGACAACTAGGTCATGATCATATTTCTATTGCTAACCACAATCATGAACATATACATCCCTTCAATTCATCAAATCATCCAAATCATGCATATAAGCATATATATATAATGATATCAAGACATGATCTAACCTTTTCTAGCATAAATATGATCATGGCTTCAATAATCCAATATGAATATAAATCGTATTCACCAAATGTGACACAATCTCTAGCATACTTGATCACAAATATTACCTATGACATGGAGACATGCATTAAACCTCAAATCATCATACAATCAACCAAGATAATCCATCCATGCATAAATCCCATCTCCTTCATATTTATACATACATTCATGCTTCAACCTCAACAATATATACTCAAACCTTATCCGCAATCCATCTTATATCAACATCATCCTAGAGATATGAATTTAGAATTTAAAAGAAGGGTTAAAATGGCTTACTTGATTGATGAATTCCTTGAAGGAGTTTCGAATGGATTTCAACTCCTAGAGGTCTAAATTCGTCCAAGGAAGGTGAAGGAAACATGGCCATGGAGAAGGAACCATTCGTCCAAGAAGGTGAGTAGTTCGGCCAAGAGAGAGAGAGAGAGAGAGAGAGAGAGAAAAGAGAAGAAGAAAGCTCATTAGCATGCTTAAACACATATATGTTCATTAGAGATTGAAGATTAGCAAAGATGAAGTTGATTGAATAATCCTACCTTGAAGGTGTTCTTGAGTCTTCACAAAATTTCTGGTTTTTTATCCAAAAGTGCAAGTTGGATTTTGTAGTTTGATGTTAAAAATGGTACGGATGGACTAACAACAATGAATAGATGAAATCTGAAATTTTTAGAGATAGTTTGAAGTGATTTGGAGAGGTATTAGGTGAAAGGAAGGAGTAGGTGTTCTTGGTGTACTATGTGTTCTTGAAGGTTGAAGAGAGTAGGGAGCTTTTGGATGGGAGACTGTCGAAATTCTGAAGAGATTAGGGCTGCCGAATTGTTTGTAGGGTTTAGGAAGATGATTTTCTGGTTTGGAAGGAAAAAGGAAAGGTTAGTTGTTGAAATCCTTAAAGAATATTTTTGGGAAGCAAATTTGGAAACTAGATATAACGAGAATATCTTTGATTATTGGAGGGCTTTTGGGAATCTGCTATGGACGAATTTTGGAGTAGTATTTTGGCTGAATGAAAGCTGGTTGAAGGAGGCTAAGGGTGGCCAAAATTAAGGAGTATAATGGTGAAGGGAAGGTCTGGTTGTTTGAGGGATATTTTATGGAAGGTTGCTAAATCATGGTGGCTGGAATTTTTGGTATCCAAATCAAGGCATGATTGCAGAATTTTTTTGGAAATCTTTTAGGCAGCCATGACTGGATTTTTCGTGCAGAACTTAGGGAGGATAATGGAGTTCAATTAATGGAGGTTTAAGGGTGGTTTGTGCAGAAAAAGGATGGAGTTTCAGCTAGGAGAGAATTAGGAAACAAAGCTGGAAAAACTACTGCACAGATTCGCTACATGCTGGAATTTTCTGGGCTGTTTTCGGCTGCCCTTTTTCAGACGGTTTGCAGGGAGTTTGAAGGGGAATTTTAGGGGCTTTCAAGGCTGGTTTCCAGCCTTCTTCATGGAGGAAAAACATGGCTAAGGTGCTGAACAAAAACTGGAAGAAAACAGCTTGGTTTCGGACCTCCAAAGCTGCGATTTGCCCAGGGATTTTTCTGGTTTTGCACCACCTTTGTGCAGTCCGAAAATAGCCAGAAAAATCCAGATTCTAAGTTGATCAAAAGGGCCATTTTCTGGAAGCATTTGGGAGGGAATAATGGTTAATAATTTTGATACCTTAAAGGCACACAAAGCTGGAAAAATTTCAGTTCTATGCGGGAAGGAAATGAACCTAGCTAGAGTGAATTTTTAGAAAGTTCACTAAGGAATTTAATTCACTTGAAATCTTTCCCCTTCTTCCATTGTTTCGGTCCATAAGATGTCTTTTACTAAGACATTTTGAACCTTCAAAGCCACAGCACATTGCTGGAATTTTTCTAGAATAAAATTGGCTTGAACAAAATGAACAAACTAATGAATTGAGAAATAGGAAAAATTAAGGATCAAGAGGAAATAAATTCCCCTTAGGAATTTTGTGTAGAGCAAAAGAGTAGGATTTGAAGACTCCTATCATGTCTCTCATGAGACAACATCTCTACCCTACTCCAACCACCACTAAGGCCGAAAATGATACTTCCCAAGCAAAAATAAAATTTAACCAAACTAAAGCTCCTATGATGGAATTTGAATCCAAGACCTCAAGAATTAATTCCAAAACTCCAACCACTAAACCACAACAACTCTTATTCTTATTTTTCCCCTAAAAATATTTTCCTATTCAATCCTCAAGCTATCTCCCTTTTTCCACCCAAGCAAAAATTACCATTTTGCCCTTCTTACTCAATAATCATAATCAAGCCCTCTAGACTATAAAACACAAATTCAATGCACATAAAATCATATAAAAATATATTTAAACATGCAATAAAATATGATATGCATTCCAACCCCCTTACTCTAAGGTTGGTTTTGACTGGGGTTTCACAAGGATGGTAGATGTCTTTGAGATGGGTATTAGTACATTTATCCTGTCTCACTAATAGGTGTTACATAGGTGGTATTTCTGTCATTTTACCTGTAGGTCGGAGACATTGCTTTAGCAAAATAATTCTTGGAGGTCAATATTTTCATATGATGATAAATGAGAATATTTAAAATCATAAAATACAACTATTTAATAGTAAGGGCATTTTGTTCATTTTAGTAGCCATGAATGATATGTTTCATGGTCCCTAGAGTAGCTTAAGTTACCTGGGTGTTATTTAGATACAATTTGAAATTAATGGATAATTATATGGAAAAGAATAAATTTTATTTTAATAGTCCAATTAGAATTAATTAATTAGCCTTGGGTTTTTATAAGGTCCAGAAAAGATAATTAATTAATTAAGAGAATTAGGCTAGAATAAATTAATTAATTGGGCTGATATATGTTGACATATATTAAGAGTCCCATTATCATTAATTAATTAGTCTTGGATATCTAACGAAGTCTAGAAAAGATAATTAATTAATTAAGAGGATTGGGCTAGTCTTGGACTAATATATGAGCACAGCACCAAGCCCATTAGGGCTTGATGATTTCGGCCATTAGGCCTTGAGGAAGCCCTAAGACTAGTCAAAATTAAGAAAAAAAGAGAAGAAAAAATATAACAACGTTAATTTTTTGTTATACTCTTTGGTGTGCCGTCTCTTCCTTTCTCTCTTTGTTCCACGTTCTTCTCTTCTTTTAGTCTTGGAGAGTATCTTGATTATCTAAAGAAGGAGTTTTCACTAAACTAACCTGAGAGCAAAGTAGAGTCATACTCTTGAAGACGAAAAAGGAAAGCTTAAAGACGTTTGATGCGAAGGAGTAGTAGATTGGTTGGAATACTGATCAAACCGCAGGTGCTCCTTCTCCCCTTCCAACGCATGTTCTAGTGCAACCCGCCCCTTGTTGGTTAATCTGCGACCAATAAAAATAAATAAATAAATAAGTACTCTTTCCTAGATGTGGCTCGCAAAACTAAAAAATTTTCTACTGCGTTTTCTTTGATGTTTTCCGTTTTGATCCTTCAAGTAGTATCAGAGACAGGTTTTCATCTAGGATAATGTACTATGGTTAAAAATTGGAAAATATGGTTCCTTTACTATTAAAAATGAATCTTTTGTAATTTCATGTGATCCCTCATACATTGGTTTCTAGATTTCATGTACGCCTCGCAGTTAGAGGTATAGGATCGTATATTCTAATGGTTTTTCCATTATTTTTCTAGTTTAGAGTAGATGTGATACGCCTCGTGGTTAGAGGCTTAGGTACTTTTAAAGGCATGTTTTTATGCCTAGTTTTGTGTTTCTTTTAACCTGTAAATTTTGGAGACTAAAGAACGTGATTGCTGGAATTGTTGAGGGGTAAAAAATGGCTGAAAAGCAGGATTTTTTCAGAAATCGAGAAACTCCAGAACGGACCTGGCGCTAGATGGGCTGATCGGACTATCCGCCAAGTCCACTTTGCCCAACCGGAGGTTTTAGAGAAATAGAGTAGACCCGGCACCCGGGGGGCCCAATGGACCAAGCGCCAGGTCCACTCTGCCCAGAGGCAGATGTGCGCAATCATGTTTTGATTGTAAGAAAAGGGAGAGCGCTACTAAAGTTCTATACCTCAATTTTTCCTGGATGTAATCATGTTTTGAAACCATTAATGAGATTAATTTTCTGCAATAGTTTTATTTATCTATGGAGCAATAATTTGCATGAAAATGAGTAGTAAAAGATGGAACCACCTTAGGATTTTACAAGATCATTAATTTTTAATTTATGATATTTAATCTATTGTTTGGTCACTTAGGAATAAATGAATAGTTTGGGCATTAAAAAGTTTACTTTTATTATCATGCTTATTTCATTTTTGTGATCAAATGCGCAAGTTCTTGTGAGACCAAAGTCTCACTAGATAAAACGATTTTTGATAAAATGTTTTAATCTAAAAAATTTTAAAAATAAAAGAGTTCATAGTTTATTCTCTTAGAAGGTTTAATCCTTGACATAGAGGATAATGTTGAACTTAAGGTTATTTAACAAAGTTTTACTTGGTTATTAACTTAGAATAGTAAAAAAATTCATAGTTTATTCTCTTAAGGTATTTAATCATTGACATAGAGAATAATATTAAATTTTAACTTTTTTACTAAAGTTAATGAAACCATAAGATTATTGCAAATGTTTTTGGGTCTAAAACTCTATTTTCAATAAAAGATTAAGTATGAGAGGGATTCTAATGACCCCATGGCTTCCATCACAACTCTCATTAGAGATAGTGGATTTTCTCGTGTTATTCTGAGCATAACCCCTATAGGATGGATTTCCATAAGTATCTAGAACTAATGGAAGAGTAAAATTAAAAGTGTATGGTATTTTCTAGGATCTACCAACCTATGTTGGAAGTTTTTAGCACTAAATTGCCCGTAAGTGGTGTGAATTAGTGGCCATCCTATCAGTGGAACTTTTTCTAGACCATTACCTATTTAGGAAGTTTTGATTCGTAATGATTATACACTTAACTTAGAATGCTATTAATCTTCCTATGAAGCTCTGTTAGTTTTTTTAAGAGCCAAACTATTTATATTATTGATAATAGTTTTAAGAGTTATCTATTAGAAAAGAAATAATATAAAGAAATGTGCATTTTTATTTCTACAAACTAAATGAATGCTTTCATAATATTTCAAAAATATCTAGTTTCAGTCCATTGTCAATCATTCTCAAGGAGAATAAGTTGACAGGCCCAAATTATATGGACTGGAAGAGGACCTAAATATGGTACTCACTGTAGAGGAGTACAAGTATGTTCTTATGGATCCCTGTCCTGAGATTGGAGAAGAATCCACTAATCAGAAGTAAGAGGTGGAGAAGGAATGGAAGAAAGCTGATAAGATGGCTAAGTGCTATAAACTGGCTTCCATGTCTAGTGTGCTCCAATCTAAGCATGAGCACATGACCACTATGTACAACATGAATTTGTCATTGTGTACCATATTTGCTTGACAAGAGTCGGCCCGCAAGACAGGAAGCTCTTAGGACAATCATGACCACTAGGATAGCTGAGGGGGCATCAGTTCGAGAGCATCTGCTCGAGATGATTGCCTACTTCGAGGAGGCCGAGGTCCTAAACGCAACGATAGCTCCTGAGAGCCAAATTAACATGGTTCTTGAAACTTTACCTGATTCATATTCTCAGTTTAAGTTGAACTATAATATAAAAAAGTTGGATATGAATCTCATGGAACTTATGAAAGAGCTCCAAGAGGTAGAAAAGATCATGAAGCCCAAATCAAAGGTTTTGGTCTCTCGTTCTGCTTCTTCTTCTGGAATTAAAGCAAAGCCTAAAAAATTCAAGAAGAGAAAGGTCCAAAACAACACAGGGGCTCAGCCTAAAGCATCTGGTCAGGCCAAGCCCAGTGGGAGGCCCAAAGACAAATGCTTCCAGTGTGGCAAGAAGGGGCATTGGAAGAAAGATTGTCCGGACTTCTTAGCCAAGTCTACTTTAGGTATTACTCTATACCTAGAGTCTATTTTAATGGTTGGATCAACATCTTCCTAGATAGTTGATTTTGGAGCCACTGACCATATCTATAATTCTTTACAAGGATTCAGAAGCATAAAGAGAGTTAGCAAGGGTGAGCATGGACTTCAAGTAAGTAATGGAGCAAGAACATGGGTTGAAGCAGTGGGAGATCTTGAGCTTATTTTTGTTAGTGTTGTACCCTAGAGGCAATCACTTGTACATTGGATATGACACATTTTATAAAAGGCATTATTTATCATACAATTTCTTTTGTTTACTTTAAGTAATATAACTGTTCGATAAAGTCCCTAGTATAACATTATGTTAAGAAAATCATAATAGAGATCATGATATGAGATTCCTGCTACACTGGATGGTGTTAGTACTTAAATAGCCCCTAGTCATAGTATTAATAAGATAGGACATCATTAATGCGTTAAGACTAGCATGTGTTAGACTTCCTGATTTGATCAGGCGATGGTTCTCATAACCGTGAGTATTGAGATACTCAAAGTTAACACATAGATGCTTGTTAATGGAACAAGTTCATTGGATGACCTAACTTTGAGATAATCACATGGATAACTATTTAGTGCCGGTGATATAATCTCAATATAGCAAACATGCAAGTATCCTTAGACTTGAGATCTCCAAGGTACTTTGTTTGCTGAGCTTTGTACTTTGATTCCAATCTCCAGAGCTCGATCGATGGCCGCCTATGGGATGGATATTGGGTACATTGTGAGGTAAACGAAAGTAGTTAAAAAGGTCAATAAAGGATTCACCACTCCTAATAGTAGGGGCAAATATCTCATGGTCACTTGTAGGAATTACTACTCGGAAAGTCCTTGGCCAAGGCGATTGTATATTGGAAACAGTTTTAATTGACACACATCTAGAGTAGTGGGTTCTTGGTACAAGTACTATTTTATTCGGGGCCAGAATTAATTCTGAAGGGAGTTAGTACTAATGCCGTACTTCAAACCAAATGAGATATTGTATAGTGAAATGAGTTAATTGCACTAAAGTTTATTATTGAATGGTTCATGTCAAGCCACTTAACTTCCTGGACTCTTGGGTGGTCATAATGTGTTAGTAGATACCGCTCATGATCTGGGAATATGGATGTATTAATTGATGAATTAATAAACCAATCCTTGTTAGAATTAATAGGATTAATTCTAATTTATTATAGATTATTAATCTCAAAGACGTTTAGATTAATTCATGTTCTCTACCGATTGACCAAGAAACCTAATAGGTCACACACAATAGAGGATTATATACTCAATATGTTATTTGATAACATAGTGGGGTTAATTGAGAGAAAGAGAAGTTGTTGTGGACAAATTATAATTAGTTATAATTTGTGGTCTAAGTTGTAATTGTGAGAGCTTGATGTTTCCAATTACAATTAGGGAATTCTAATAGAATTATAATTCTCAGTTTTGGGAGGGGAATTTCATGTAATATATGGTAGATGTAACACACGAAAACCCTAGTTGAAGAGACATGCGAAAATAACAGCTTCTTATTCCCTTTTTTCCACGTTTTGCTGAAAACGAAAACAGCCCTAGCCGCCATCTTTTTCTGCTAGCACAGAAAATCTTGGTGCTTGAGTGTATCCTCTGTATGGATTATTGTTAGAGATAATCACACACTGTGATTATAGTGGTTAGACGTTCAACTCTCGTGGAGTTTGATCAAGAGGGTTGCTGGATCGTGCCTCGACTTGAAGAAGAAATTTTGTTCTTCGGACAATCAAACAAAGGTAAAAAGCTGCTACCTTTATTATCTTTATGTCTTGTTTTTCGCACATAGGTGGGCCTGGGATGGTATCTCGTTTTATTTTCCGCTGCACCATATAGGATACGAGCCTGAGCTACCCAACAATTTTTTATTGTAATAGAAAGTTAATTTTAAAACATATTTTATATGTTTCATGTTTTAAACAAAATTTAATTTCAGTTTCCAAATTGATGAATCAAGGATATTCTGTTTCTTTCCATTCTGGTATTTCTATCAGTAGAGATGGTAATCTAATTTGTACAAGAAACATGTATGAAAATCTCTTTTATATACACCTTATTAGAAATCAAGTAAATAATATTCAAACTGAACCTGATAATAAAAAGAGAAAGGCCATAAAAAATGACTCGTATTTGTGGTATCTATGATTGGGACATATAAATTCCAATCAGATTCAGAGGCTAATTCATGATGGGCCTTTAGGTTCATTAAGACTGGAAGAATAGCCTCAGTGTGAATCTTGCCTTAAAAGGAAAATGACCGAAAGGTCATTACCAAAAGGGCAGATAGAGCCATAGAAATACTAACACTAGTTCATACGAATGTTTGTGGCCCGATGACTACACTAGTTAGGGGAGCCTACGAATACTTCATCACATTCATAGATGATCATACTCATTTTGGTTATATTTATCTAATGAGACGCAAGTCTAATTCTTTTAATAAATTCAAGGATTTTAAGGCTAAAGTGGAGCATCAAACAGGTAAATTAATTAAAACTTTGAGATCGGTTTATGGTAGAGATTATCTCCTCGGTGAGTTTAATGATTACTTGGTACATCACGACATAGTATCGCAGTTAACTGCGCCTAGGATTCCCTAGCAGAATGGAGTAGCTGAGAGAAAAAATAGAACTTTGATGGAAATGGTCAGAAGCATGATGAGTCATGCGTCTCTTCCTATTTCTTTTTAGGGGTATGCCTTAGAAACAATGACATATATTTTGAACTTAGTACCTTCCAAATCAGTACCTAGGACACCCTATGAGATGTGGACTGGACGAAAGCCCAGTCTGAACCATCTTAAGATATGGGGTTTGTTAAGATTCATGGACTCCTAAACGTGAAAAATATCTACAAATCCCTTCCGATGATCTAAGTAAATGATTAAGAAGATCTAAGGTTTACCGAATTACCTCTATTCGGCGTAATTGAGATCCCTCGATTCTAATTTTGTTGTCGTACATGCAACTCGAACGATCACCAGACACTGCAGTGTGCAAACTTTCTCTATAGGTACACATGGCAAACTGACTTGTTACCCCGTGAGTGCTAGCGCCTAGGGTTTTAGAGTTTTTTTTGGTGAATAGAGGCACGAAATTTTAAAAACAAAGCAGGACTGTTGAGAAGATGGTAGGGTTTTCTTAAAAACCCCCGAATCTCTTAAAGTCCAAATTTGATAATATCTTATCATATTTTAATTTAAATTTAAATTAAATTAAAAAATGATATAATAAGATTCTGTCATTATCTCGGTAATTTAACTAATTAATTTATCGAGTCAAATTCTTATAATCTGGATATCATCCAGATACATCGAATATAGACATATTTCCAGATTCATTGTATTTGGTAAATTTTCTAGGTTTGATTAACTTAGACATATTTCCAAATTCATCGAATCTGGTTACCAGAAAAATAACCTAACAAGTTCACTTACTATGTAACCCTATAAGTTCATTTAACACTGGCAGTGTGCCTAAATCATATTTAAATGGCACATAAGTTATAAGAGGTTTCAAGTAAAACATTATAACTATCCAGGTTAAATAAAGATTAGTGATCTCTTTAAACCAAACCACAATTTTATATTTAGTCCATTTGTCACACGATATCTATATTAAGCATAAGGCACGAAACATGTCATCCTTATTAAGCTTAATCAATTATTTCTTGATTTCATAGTAGACTATTCAAATAAATGATATCAATATCTTAGATTGATATATTTGAACACGGCCATGTATTTTAACAGTCTAACTTATCAAGGGGCCCATGGATATCTCTCCCATAATTGAGAGGGACAAATTCCTTTACTATCAATCATATTTCTCTTTTTAATTTATTCTATATCCAACAGTAGTCTAATTTATTATCTGGTTAAAGACAATGTCAAAATATAGAATTTATCAAGTATGAAACTATAATGAATTTAGGTCGAAGGACTTTTAATATCATTATGGCTAGAAAGTACTTATGACATGTTCCATGAAGTACTCTCACAGTGGGTCATGTCCAATACAATATTCTCTAATATTTATTTATGTTTTGACTTGATATCACAAATATCCATGACCAATAAAACATAACCATCTAGTCACAAACATACTAATCTTAATTTATTATTATTCTAATAATAATAATAATCGATCAAGGACTGTTTTAGAATAGTCATTGTATTTATTGTTGGGTTTTACTATCAAGTCACATACTTGATGACCACAAAACAAAATGCACTATTCATGAAAAGGAAAAACTCATACTATTATATAAAACATAACGATAATAGTATAAGTACAATTTGACTCTAAGGCATATCCCTAACAGGGTTGTCTAACTTATATACTGATAAAACGAAGTAAGCTGGAACTAAGATCAGAGTTATGCTACTTCACTGGGTACCCAAAAAGAACAAGATGTAGATATTTCTATCATTCTCAAGAGCATAAAATACTTGTTAGTACTAATGCTAGATACTTAGAGGATGAACAAGCTATTTCCACCATGGGTTCAAATAGAATAGAGTTAGAAAAAAAGTTGGTCACTGATTCAACTTCAGATACTTCTAACACCTCGATCAAGGAACCAAAAGAAACATTACCGGATGTTTCTATACAAACTAAGCCTCATCATAGTGGGAGGATCACAAGAGTTCTAGATATGTGGACCAGAGAGATCTATAATCTAGTGTCTGATCATCGAGAACAAGATCCTATTAGATACGAGGAGGCCATTATTGATATTGATGCAAACAAATAGCAGCTAGACCTGAATGCTGAGATTGAGTCCATGGACCTCAATCAGGTCTGGGATCTCATCACTGTACCTGATAGGATAAAATTCATTGGGTGTAAGTGGGTATACAAGAGGAAGAGAGGTGCAAATGGAAATGTTGAAACCTATAAAAAAAAAGTTGGTTGCTAAATATTATACCCAAAAAGAAGGGATCGATTGTGAAGAAACCTTTTCGCCAGTAGCCATGCTTAAGTCTATATTCTCTTAGCCATCGCATGTCATTATAATTACGAGATATGGAAAATGGATGTCAAGATCACCTTCTTAAATGGCTTTCTTAGCGAAGACATCTATATGTCCTAGCTAGAAGGTTTTGTTGCTAGAGGTCATGAACACATGGTTTGTAAGTTTATGAAGTTCATCTATGAACTTTAGCAAGCGTCACGAGCATGGAACATACGTTTTGATAAAACTGTGAAAGCTTATAGTTTCATTCAAAACATAGATGAACCATGTGTGTATAGGAAATCAGACAATGACAAAGTGATTTTCTTGGTACTTTATGTCAATAACATTCTACTTATTGAAAATAATGTAGGGACATTGTCATCTATTAAGGTTTGGTTATCTAGTCAATTTAGCATGAAAGACATGGGAGAAGCTAGCTACATTCTAGGTATTTAGCTTCTTAGAGATAAGAAACAGTAAATGTTAGGCTTATCCCAAGCTGCTTATATTGACAAGATATTGATCAAGTATAGCATGGATTAATATAAAGGGGCTATCATACACTTTAGACATGGATTGTCCTTATCTTCCAAAGAGAGTCCGCAAACACTGGAAGATAAGTAGAAAATGAGGAAGATCACTTATGTTTTGGCTGTAAAAAATCTCATGTATGCAATGCTTTGACTAGGCCAGATATCTACTTTGCAGTAGGCACGGTTAATAGATATCAGTCAAACTCAAGGGAAACTCACTGGCGAACCGTAAAGCATATACTAAAATATCTCAAGGAAATGAGAAATTATATGCTTGTATATTGTACTGATGATTTAGTTCATATCGGTTACACAGACTCAAACTTCCAAGCAGATAAAGATGAAAGAAAATCCATTAGTGGATATGTCTTCACTTTGTCTGGATGAGCTATTTCATGAAGAAGTATCATGCAATCCTGCATTGCTAGTTCTACCATGGAAGCTGAGTACGTTGTTGTTTCAAAAGCTTTTAAAGAAGATGTGTGGCTCCGGAAGTTCCTCACAGAACTTAGAGTAGTACCGCACATGGATAGGCTTGTCACGATTTATTGTGACAACTCTGGAGCGGTGTCACAATGCAAAGAACTTAGAAATCATAGGAAGGGTAAGAATATAGAGAGGAAGTATCACCTCACCCAAGAGTTCATCCAGAAACGGGAAATTGGAGTCGATCAGATTTCCTATGTCAACAATCTAGCGGATCCCTTTACCAAGCCTTTGATAGAAAAGGTATTTTGCAGACACTTAGATGTCATAAGGGTAGGCATTTGTAGACTTTCTTAGTCTTTGTAGTGCAAGTGGGAGATTATTGGAAAGTATGCCCTCAAAGACTAAGTATTCTGTATAAACATGTTGTAATAAAATGATTATTCATTCAGCTAAGTTTGTTTCTTATATTATTGTACATTTAAGGTGCAAGTATGACAAGTAATGGTCTATGTGTTAGGTCGTTCTTCACAGTAAAGTATAAACCATAGGTATTTGTCATACAAGTAAAATTGAATTCTTAGTCATTTGATGGAACTGGGCACTTTATCAAGGTAAGACTATTATGCCATGAATTTCAATAAGGAATGGTTTAGCATGAATCAGTTAGTAGTTCAATCACATCATTGGTATAAGTGTATTTCGAATACATAAAACTAGACCTATAGTAGTGGTCTTTCTTAAAGTACTATAATTATAGCGACCTAAACTATTACTGCTACAACGCTTATGGAACCTTCATACTTGAGTATGAGTTGGTGGTATGGCAAAGTTAGAGTTTTATACTTTGATGTATGTTGGGTAAGATTTCTTTTGTGAGATCAGTATCTTTATATGTTTGGTGTGTGAAACCTTACCTAAAGCCAACCCTAGAGTAAGGGGGTCAGGATGCATATCATATCATTTTGCATGAATATATATATTTTTGAATGATTTTATAAGCTTTAGAATTATGATTGATATGTTAAAAGGCTTAGTTATGCTTATTGAGTAGGAAGGGTAAAATGATAATTTTGCTTGAGGTCAAAATAAGAAGATAGCTTGAGGATTAGATCAGAAGAATATTTGGGTGAGAAAATAAGAATAAGAGTTGTTATGGTTAAATGGTTAGAGCTTTGTGAATTAATCTCTAAGGTCATGAGTTCAAATCCCATCATTTAAGTTTTTATCATGATTATCTTAGTTAAGTTTGAATTCTTGATTTCTTACATTCCATAAAGACAAGAATGTTGTCCTAGGGGAGACATGAAGAAAATGTCCTAATCCTATCATCATGTCCTAAAAAGAATTCTAGAGAAATTCTTATCCTATTTATTACCTCTAGCTTGTCCTAACCTCTTCACAAATAAAATTTGTTCAAAATTTATCAAAATTCATCTTTAAAATTCCATAAAATTCAGCAAGGATTTCTTGCCTTTGAATTTCGAAAATGAATCTTGGATGTTGGAGAATTAACTAAAAATAGGAGAAGAGTTAGGGAAGGTTCCCAAGGGAAATTAATCACCATGGTTGAACCTTCAAACTCATCTCCATAGTGTTCATATTCTTCATGGAAGAAATCTGGAAATTTTCTAGATTCTTGAGCAGCCAAACCTTCGAAAATCACAGCCATCTTTTCTTACTCATTTGCTGCCAGAAAAATGGTCAATTTATTCAGCTTGAAGACTAAAATTCCTATGCAAAAACGGACTGCACAAAAACTGTACAAACCAGGAAAAAATTCTGGGCAGTTTTGCTGATATTCAACCAGAAAATGGAGCTATTTCTTCTGCCTTCAAGCCAGCAAAACTCCTCTACTTTTCCTCATTAAAGAAGGCTGGAAACCAGATTTAAAGGACCCTTAAAAACCTCTCAAAACCCTCTACAAATCAGGCTAGAATATTGCAGAAAAACTGCACAGAAAATTACAGCAAACCTTCGAACCATGAACACCATGAAACCAGAAAATTTCCAGCTTTGTTCCCTTCAAGCCTTGGTCGAAAACCACCGTCAAACCTCTGTAAATTAACCCCTGATCATCCATGAACTAAACACCATTAACCTCTTCACTTACCTTGCACATTTGGACTCCATAATCACACCTCAAATATCTCCTAAGATCACTCTATTCAAACTTCAATTTGAACTTCAAAATAAATTCCAGCATTTGCTCCATGAAAACACTCTTGTACTAGGCTTCATAACCAGAAATTTCTCTACCATTGAGCTCTAAATTTCTGCCAACCTTAGAGCTATATTAACCTTCATTCATTTCAGCAGAACCAAATAGTCCAACCGGCTCCAAGAAACCTCCATCAATCAAACACCATTAACATATCGTCTACCTCAAACCACTCCTCAAATCACTCCATTTGAATTTCAAACAATCAGATTTTTCTCTCCCTTTCTAAGCTGAAAACTAAAACCCCTGAATTCCCTAAACTATTCGGCCAACATTCTCCAGAAATTCGTGCATATCCTTTCTCAAATTCTCTCCATTTTCACCAAGAATATACACTACTTTTCTTCAAGCCAAAACCCACTCTAAACGCCTCCAATCCCTCTCAAAAACTCCAGAATACTCCTACATACTCCCTAGAGTTCATTTTTGGAATTCATAACATCAACTCTTGAAAACAAAAATTGGCATTCGGATCAAAACCAGTTTTTTCCTTGAAGTCTCAAGAACATTATCAAGGTAACCAAGAACAACTCTTTTGTTCATCTTCTTCCCTTCAACCTATAACATATCATGCTAATGCTCTCTCTCTCTCTCTCTCTCTCTCTCTCTCTCTCTCTCTCTCTCTCTCTCTCTCTCTCTCTCTCTCTCTCTCTCTCTCTCAGCCGAAATGGTTGTTACAACCATGGCTGTTTTTCCTCCTCTCATGGACAATACAAGACCCTCAATCGCGCGTGGACCTTCTTGAATCTTCATCGAAGCAAATATCAATCAAGTATTTCTCCTTAAACCTTCCTTTTAATTCTGAATTCATGTCTCTTGGATGTTAATAGGGAGAATAGAATATGAATGGGGGATTGAGTATATGCACATGAATGAAGGGGTTGAGATTAGAACATGAGAATGGACGATCATGATTAAGCTATATGGAATTCCTTGAGAATCGATGTATATTCATCATGTCTTAAGAAATTATAAATGTTTAAGCATGCTAGATGTTATGACACCTTTGGTGAATAGGATTTTTATGTTCTTTTCTCCTTTGAAGCCATGATTATGATTATGCTTAGTAGAGATTTGGTCATGTGATAATATGTATGGATTTAAACCTATGTTCATGAATGGATTAGTTTTTGTTGTTTGATGTTGGAGAACGTGTTCTAGATTCTAATTAGAAATAGGAAAATTATGATCATGATCATGTTGATCCTAGGTAATTTTAATTAACAAAATTTATTACCTTAATTAAAATTATTACTATATTTTTCCTCTAAAGGCTATATTTTTCTCTAAGAATTTCGAAATTCCTAAGAAGTTTTAGAAATGGAATATTAAATGAAATAGTGATATTTTATTAGCCAAATAAATTATATCTTTTATTAAAAATAATATATATATATATATGTATAATAATAAATAAAACCTTTTATATAAATAATAATAAGTAAAATATTAATGACCTTGTAGACCATATATTCATAAATATTATTTATATTAAAATTTATTTGTTATCTATTAATCAAAATTTAATAAAATTTATTTATTATTAATTATTAGCTATCTATTAATTATTAATTAAGAGATTAGTAATAATTTATTATTTATTTTAATAATACTATTTAAAAATTACCATTTATTAATATCATCTAGGACTTAAGATTCTTCAATAATTAAACCCTAGTTTTTTTTTATTAATAATAACACTCAAGATTTATTCTTTGAACCTATAACTTATTAGTAATTACTTTACAACCCCTAGTTATTTTAACTTATCAAGTTGGGCTTATTTTATAAAATTCTTTATCAGCTAGCCTTAAAGCTTAGGACATTAAGGTCATGATTGTAATTAATTGAACTAGGAATTATTTGTGTAAGGCAAGTATAGCTCGAGTATAACCTTATGTCTTGTGTTTACACCAGACATGGTTAGGTCAGCCTTAGAAGATTTTTGAAATTCAAGCAAGCAAAGGATCAGGTAAACTCCTGCATGAACTTATTTGAAGACCAAAAATTACTGTGGCAAGTCAAATGCGATGTGTATGGACACCCATTTTGTAAAGGCAATTAAGGACTGTTTTCCTTTTTATTTCAATCAAGAAAATCATTTGAAAAATCAAACAAGTAGATTTACACAAATGCTAAACTCTTTCTAAAACCCAACTTTGACAATAATTTTAGAAACCCTTAATTGCTATTTCCAAGTAAATCAATGTATGATCAATTTTCTCCCAAGTGAGACAATCAACGTTGAGTACTCAATAAGGGTATACTACCAGGACTAGTCTTTGAAGGGTTAGGATAAGTCTCTCAGTAGGTGGCCATCTCTGAGGGGTGAGTCCTTCCTGTATAGGATGCCAGTCCGATAGGTCATGTCGATCCGAGCTAGCAAATTTCAGTCATATGAACTGTATGTTTCCGGAGTGGATAACTAGTATGTTTAGGTGTAGAGATGGAGGAGTATCTCACCCAGTAGGCCTTACACCTACCTTTTGTCAGTCTGCACAAAGTGTGGCATTCTGATCGTTATATTATCATGGGGCCCAACGTGTGGTAACCCATGGCTACCTCTTTAGGTAGTGGTATTTATTGCGCACCTATATGGTTTGAAAAGCAAAATGTCACTCTTTATTTTTTAACGTTTATTTAATGCTTGCCAGCACTTTCTCTTATAAAATTATTTACAACTAGTATATACGAACTATTTTACCTGAAATACTCAAAGCACACACGGGCTTATTGAGATTTTTATCTCATCACCTTTTATGTCATGTTTTCAGGTCAATCCTACTATGGAGGTGAATAGCTATATTTGTTGCTTATGATTTAAAGACTCTTTGTTATTTCCCTTATATATTGTTTTGAGAGATTGTAACAAACAATTTATTTTAGATTTGTTCATGTATTTTTGGGTTGTAATAAGATTAGTTTTAAAGTATTGCTTTTATTTCATTTTTTTGTGACCTAGTTATAAAGACCACTTGTCCTATGGACGGGACGACATCCCCGACCCTATTGGGCCTAGGTAGTGGGGTGTTACATGGTGTATTACTCTAGTTAGTTAAGACGGAGCCATGCAATAGAGTTTCTATGCTTCACTTAGTGAAGTTAAAACACTCCCTTATAATTGTCCGGGATAATCTAATAATCTAGGGCCCTAAGAACGTGACTCTAGAATGTGTGTTTTTGGGTAAATTCCAATTATGAGCAAGTACACTCAAGTGAGTCATGGATTATCAAACTAGAGATATAAGGATGGTAGATATCCTTGAGATGGGTGTTAGTACATTTATCATGTCTCATTGATGGGTGTTACATAGAAGGGTATTTCTGTCATTTTACCTGTAGGTCAGAGACATTACTTTAGCAATATT
The DNA here is from genome assembly GCA_026120185.1 of Voacanga thouarsii. Taxonomy (NCBI): domain Eukaryota; kingdom Viridiplantae; phylum Streptophyta; class Magnoliopsida; order Gentianales; family Apocynaceae; genus Voacanga; species Voacanga thouarsii. The sequence continues at coordinate 666,090 of JANUWF010001030.1, forward strand.
ATTTTTGGGGTCAATATTTTCATATGATGATAAATGAAAATATTTGAAATGGTAAAATGCAGCCATTTAATAGTAAGGGTATTTTGGTAATTTTAGTAACCATGAATAATATGTCTCTTGGTCCCCGGAGTAGCTCAAGTTACATTGGTGTTGTTTAGACACAATATAGGATTAATTGATAATTATATGGAAGAGAATAAAATTTATTCTAAGTGTCCAATTAGAGTTAATTAATTAGTCTTGGATTTTTATAAGGCCCGAAAAAGATAATTAATTAATTAAGAGAATTAGGCTTGAATTAATTAATTAATTGGACTAATATACATTGACATATATAAAGAGTCCAATTAGAATTAATTAATTAGTCTTAAGTATCTAATGAAGCCTAGAAAAGATAATTAATTAGGGGGATTGAACCAGTCTTAGACTGATTTATGAGCACAGCACCAAGCCCATTAGGGATTGATGATTTCGGCCATTAGGGCTTGAGGAAGCCCTAAGGTTGGCCGAAATTAAGAAAAAAAGAGAAGGAAAAAATAACGCCGTTAATTTTTTCATATATTCTCCGGTGTGACGTCTCTTCCTCTCTCTGTTCCACGTTCTTCTCTTCTTTCTCTCTTAAAAGGCATCTTGATTATCCAAAGAAGGAGCTTTCACCAAGCTAACATAAGAGTAAGGTAGAGCCATACTCTGAAGGACGAAAAGAGAAAGCTTGAAGACGCTTGATGCATAGGAGTAGAAGATTGGCAGGAATACTTGTTAAGCCACAGGCACTTCTTCTCCCCTTCCAACACATATTCCAGTGCAACCCGGCCCCTTGTTGGTTAATCCACGATCAATAAAAAAAAGTAAGTACTCTCTCCTAGATATGTCTTGGAAAATTAAAAAAATTTCCGCGGCGTTTTCTTTGATGTTTTTCGTTTTTATCCTTAAAAATCTTCAGCTTTTCTAAATTAAATCAGCTGCCACTTTTGGAGTCTTAAAACTCTTAAGAACACTCAAGAAATCTAAAAATAGTTTTTCCAAGAAAATAGGGATGAATCTTCTCAAAATCTTTTCAAATATTTTGCATATTAATCTCTAAAGAAACAAAAAATTTCTTTGGATAAACTCCTTTTCTTTTCCATAAATTCGCCCATACTTTCTCTCTTCATTTTATCCAACTCTAATAAGCTGAATTTCTTGATATGATCTTGTGAGGGTAAATTTGTTGGAACAATAGCTAACAGTAGGCTAAAACCTCAGCTCTCAAAGTAAAACCCAATCAGTGGAATTTTGTAGTTAAATGAAATAGAATAACTATCTAACTATTCCCTAGCAAACCCTTGAAGAACTAAGAATCAACAACCCCCAAGAAAAATAACAAGATCTACTATAAATTCACCCAAATATCCTTGACACAACAAAGGAAATCAAGAATAAAAAAAGTAGAACTACAGGCACCCAAATAATAGAATTCAAGATAAGCCTTAGAAGAATAAAGCAATTAAGACCCAATTAAGAGAAACCACATTAGATTATCCAAAGATTTAGAGACTTATTCAAAGGGAGGACTAAGCCCTAAGTATGGTCTTGAACAAGATGAACAATGAGATAAAACCCTCTCAAAGCACTCTTTCACAATTTGAATAAAGTGAGTTGAATGCGTTATCAAATCACAAAAGATGTATTTATGTTATTCTAACCATAGCTAAATGATAACTAAGGCCCCAAGACAATTTAAGGGCTTAAAAAGCCTTTACAAAATATTTAAAATAGAGGGAATACAGAGAAAATAGTCAAAATCGCCCAAACAGGGGTTGGGCCACATCAGGGGCCGGCATCGGCTCCGCTCTGGAGCCCAGCCTGGCACTAACAGAATGAGGCTGGCGCCTGCTCAGTTAGCTAGGGCCGGCATTGGCTCGGCTCTGGATAGTTTTTCTTCAATTTTCCTCCTTCTTCCGGTGCAGGCTTGAGTTGTAGTTTGTGCTCCTTTTAGATAACCATTAGAATGAATTCCTGGTTGCCTTCATCATCCTTACGAATCTCTCCCATCTTCAAACATTGTTATAGGAACAATTGGATTTCATATTGGAACCTCTTAGTTCTTGATCTTGTCATGGGCCCTTGCAAAGTCATTCCCCTTTCTTGAGATTGAACTACTTGGTTAGCTTGATTCCTATCATCTCCCCCTTCTTGAAGTTGATTTTTCCACGAATCATCACCTATATCAAAAGGAGTTAAATTGCTAACGTTAAATGTAGCACTCACATTATACTCACCAAGTAAATCGATCTTGTAGGCATTATCTCCAACTTGGCCAATGACTTAGAAGGGTCCACGCCTCTTGGGTCTAACTTGCTTCACCTTTAAGTAGAGAATCTCTCCTTATGAAGGTGTACCCATACCCATTCGCCAAGGTCAAATGACACCTTTTTCTTCTATGATTGTGCTTAAGGGCAATTTCTTCATTTTGCTTTGCAATAGTTACCTTCACCCTTTCATGGAGAGCCTTCACCACTTCTACCTTCTTGGCAATCCTGCTCCATCAAGGTTCATTCGTTCATCTATAGGCAAATGAACCAAATCCAAAGGCGTTAGATGATTAAAACAATACACAACTTTAAAAGGAGAATAAGAATTAGTAGAATAGATAGCTCGATTATATGTAAGCTCAATGTGTGGTAAGCATTCTTCCCAATTCTTCAAGTTCTTCTTGATAATGGTCCTCAAAAGTTGGGTAAGCATTCGATTGACCACTTTCGTTTGCCCATCCATTTGGGGAGTGACAAGCTGTGGAAAACAAAAAATTAGTACCAAATTTATTCCATAAGACCCTCCGAAAATGACTAAGAAATTTAGTGTCCCTATTTGACACAATAATTTTTGGAATCCCATGCATCCTCACCACTTCTTTCAAGAATAAATCTACAATATATGAAGTATCATTATTCTTGGAACAAGCCACAAAATGAGCTATTTTTGAGAATCTATCAACAACCACAAATATAGACCCCCTTGAGATCTAGGCAATTCTAAGACAAAATCCATTGAAATATCAACCCAAGAAGTATTTGGAGTGAGTAAAGAAGTGTAAAATCTATGTGGAAGTGACCTAGATTTAGCTCGCCTACAAGTTATGCATTGAGAACAATATTTCTCAACATCCCTTCTTATTTTTTGCCAAAAGAAATGGTCCTAAAGGATGCCTATGGTCTTTGCAACACAAAAATGTCTTATTAATCCTCCATTATAGGCCTCATTGACTAGCAATTCCCTAACGGACCCTTTAGTCACACAAAGTCTTGACTCCCTAAATAAAAAACCATCATGCCTATAGTACTTGGCAAATGTACATTTTTCATAAGCATGAAAGATATCCCCAAACTCCTCATCATTTTCATACAATTCCTTCACAAGCTCAAAACCAAGAATTTTAATATTCAAATAGTCTAGTTAATAGGAATCCATCCATACAACAAGGCACATCTAAAGAAAGGGGAAGGAAACTCAATACTTGCTTCAAGACTCTTTGGGAACATTCTACATTCAAGAAGTTTCAAGAGGATTTTCAAGCTGTCCAAGTATACAGGCCAAGAGACAAGAAGTTTGTCAAGAAGTAGGTGCCAAAAAGAAGTTTTTCAAGATTTCAAGCCAAGGACCAAGGAAGTTAGCAAGCAATGGAGGATTAGATTAGGGCCAAAAAGACCAAAACATGTCCAACAAGTTGTATGAAAGGCCAGAGAAGCATAAGAAAAATGAACTAGTTGTCTTTAAAGAACAACATTGACCTGGTGCCAAGCCTATCAAGGCCACCCGGTGCCAGGCCCATTCAGGCCATACCCTGTGTAGCTCAATTTTCTTGTTTTGTTTTGTTTTGTTCCCGATTAACTTTTTACGACTTTTATTAAGTTTTAACCTATTTTTAAGGTATGTAATAGGGCCTCAAAGCTTGTATTAAGTCCATTTAATAGTTAAGATTAGTTTGCTAATTAGTTTAGGGCAATGGATCTATATATATGCCATTAAAACTCATGTATACACAACTTTTGATATTTTGAATAGAGAAATATTTTTTTCTCTCTAGAAAGAGTTTTTAAGGATGTTCCTCTTGGGTGATTTCCAAATCAATCAAGACTACTCTTAGGCTTTAGTCTAACCTAAGAATCTAGTTTCTAATATTCCTAGGATAGATCATTATTCTTTCTAAAGTGGGTCTTAGATTCCTAACTAATCTAGGGTCCTTTTAGGAGTTTCTTTGGTTGCCTAAATCTTCCCATCCATTTGTTCTTTATCCTTCTTGGGTTAGGGGTGTTTGGGTGTTGATTTAGTTGGCTTAGTTCATTAGATTTTGGGTTATAAGAAGCTAGTTTTACCTAGGGTTCTAGTATTGAATTAGGTCTCTTAAATTTGAGCTTCAAATCTCAAATTAGTGCTTCTCAAGATCATATCAAAGAGTTTGGTATCAGAGTAAGGTTGTATTGATTGGGTATATTCAATCTCTTCAAGCATTTGTGAATGTATCAAATTTTCGTCACTTTATTGGGTGTTATCTTTGAATGCTTGAAACTTAAAATTATGCCATACACTTGATGTTAAATTAATCTTATATGTTGGTATGATGTTTGAGGAATCATTTGGCATGATTTTTTTGTGGATTTTGAGATCAAACAAGCGGAAAAATATTACTGCAATTTTCTTAATCCCGTAATTATTTTTGAATGTCAAAAACCTCAAATTATGCCATGTGCTTGTTGTGAAATTGACCTACATGTTTGGTTGATGATTAGGAAGTTATTTGATGTTTAAAATTGCAGAAATTTTAAAGTTTCTTGGCTATTTTTGCTTCAAAATTTTGAGCACAAGAAAATCCCGTAACTCATGTTCTTGCCAATTTTGTAAGCTATAAAACTCAAGTTTTTGCTATGTTCTTGCTTTAAAAGTGTTCCTTGATGTTAGTATAACCATTGGGGATTAATTTTTCTTGTGATTCTTGAGTTTTTGGGTTGCTATAAGTGTGAAAATTTTGAAACCCCTTGAGTTACAAGGTTACACCTCAAGTGTTTGATATTTTGTTTGAGCGGACTTAGAGCTTTGAAATTTGATCAATTCTTTTGTCAACACTTTCCCTTATTGTTAAACTCTTAAGAATTCATGTTTTTTGAGAATTACTTGATCAATTGAAATCATTATAGTTGTTGAATTCTTACTCTTATTCTTGAACCTCTAGTGCTTCATTGAAAATCTCGTTAGGTCTTATCCATTTACCTATCTCTTAGTCTATTGAAATTGTCATTCTTCTTGAATTCATTTACTCTTGATATAAACTCCTTGAGGCTCATTGTTATTGATGATCAAACTTCCATCTAGGCCTAGTTGATCATCCTTAGTGGATTGGCTTGACCTGTCTAGTTGGACTACTTCCTAAGCAATTAGGGAGGTTGTTTTGGGAAAGAATATTTGAAAATTTATGTGTTGAAAGAAAAAAGCAAGAAGGTGAACTCATTTTAACAAAAGCCAAGAAGAGTACAAACACGAGTGAAGACTAACTACTAAAAATTGAGTGTGAACACTTAAGGAAGTGAAGTGAGAAATTTTTCTTGTGTTTTCTACTTAAATCTTGTGGCTTCATCTCTTGAAAGAAAACTCACAATGGCTAGTTGGAGTAAAAGTGAAAGGTATGATTATGATGAGGAGTCTTGTTACAATGGAAGTAATTATGGGGGATATGAAGAACATGAATACGACTATGAGGAAGATTGTTGGGGAAATGAAGATAATCATGAGAATTTTTTTTATTGTGGAGATGAGACTTATAGGGATAGCTATGATAAAGGGCGAAGCACAAGTGGAAAAGAATATAATGGGTTTGATGGAAAAGAAAACTAGAAATATGAGGGGGTTAAATGTGTGCATACAAATAATTGGAATGATAGAGTTTGTATAAAGGACCACAAAAATATTCAAAGAGTGGTATGCCAAAAGAAAGGGAGTATAGATGTTTGTATGAAAGTCCAAAAGTAACTAGACCAAGGGAAAAGTATGCATCGCAAAATTCTTCCAAGAGTGGTTTTAGAAGAAATAAGGATGTGAAGAATAGGGAGTTGAAGTATAATGAGAAATTAACACCTCTGTTTCTTAGGAAAAGAGATTCGAGGGAGTACAATGAATGGGAAAGAAGAATGGAAGAATCGTTTAAATGCTATGAGCCTAGCGAAAGAGACAATGTGAAATGGGCACTAAAGTGTTTTTCTAAAAATATTTTAGAATGGTGGAAGTAAGTGAACACACAAAGAAGGTAAAGCAGGTATCAAACAGTGAATTCTTGGGAAGAGATAAAAGAATTAATGAAACATCAGTTTAACCCTAATGAGTGCCAAATATGTAGAAGTATTGCTCACATGTCCCATAATTATCCAAGAAGTTCTAAGCATAATGAGGGAAGTATAATGCGAAATTTTTCAAAAGAAGGGATGAGGAGAAAATAAGATTATGTTTGTTCAACATGTTGGGACTATAGTTATTGTATATGTGATTGCCCAAGATTGAATGGTCAAGGAAGAAGTTTTGATTTGCAAATGGGTAGTGCAATTCCTTGTGAGCATTGTAGTGGCTATGGGCACAAATCATTTTATTGTTATTGGAAGTCCTTTAAGGAGAAAAGTGAGACTCATAAATTTGAGGTGCAAAGAGCTAGACTTGAGACCAAAATAACCAAGAAAAATGTTGTAGATGTTGAGGAGCCAATAAGGACAAGAAATGAAGAAAAAGTTGAGAGGGAATTGCATGACTTTGAGAAGGAGGAGAAGCTAGAAAATGAGGCCTAGAGCTAAAGAATGCTCAATCAAGATGATGAAGTAATGCATGAAGAAGTAGAGGAAAATGTTGATGAGATTGATGAGGAGCTTAATGATAATGAAGAAGAAGGAGATGGAGAGGATCAATTGAGACCAACATATAGGGTGACTAAAGAGTTCTACAATATCTTATTCTTTCTAAATGAGGAGTCACACCCATTTGATGTGGTAGAGGAGAATAAATAAAAAGAAGTTGAGCAAAAAAGTATTAAATTTGTTGAAGAGCTAACAAATTCAAGGATTGAGGTAGAGAATGAGCCAATGCGTGCTATAAATGAAGGTCCCAAAAGTGCTTCAAGTACCTATGAACTGGGAGAAAGCTCACATCCACAAATGGAGAAAAAGAAGAGCTGGCTAGAAGTTGTGCAAGCAAATAAGAACATGTAAAGTTAAAAAGAATGAAGCATCTAGTTCAACTTCACGAAGTGACACCAAACCTAGGGAGATAGAATGCATAGAAGATATGGGGATACACTTGAGAAACCATGTGCATTGATTGGTGTTATGGGAGAAGTTGTTGAAGCTTGTGTGGTTAAAGGAAAAGAGGATTTACAAAAAGAAAATATTTTCTATTCAAGGTGTCAAATCAAAGAAAAAACTTGTAGCTTGATTATTAATGAAAGGAGTTGTAAAAATATGATTAGTGCTACATTGGTGGAGGAATTGGGAATGGAGACCTTGAAACATCTTAAATCTTATAAGCTTCAATAGTTGAACAATTTTGGTAAAGTAAAGGTGAACAAACAAGTCAAGGTTACAATTACCATAGGGGAATATAAAGATGAGGTGATGTGTGATGTGTTTCCTATGCACGTTGGGCATATATTATTAGGAAGGCCTTAGCTATATGATAGAGGGGTAGTTTATCAAGGGAAGAAAAACACTTACTCTTTGTGCAAGGATGGAAGGAAATTCACACTTTGTCCTATGCCCCCAAGTAAGATTGTAAATTATCAAAATATTTTTAGGGAAGAAGATAAAAAGAAAAGGAAAAGCAAGAAAGGGAAGAATAAGAGCAAGAGGGAAGAGAAAATGAGAGAATATCATAACAAGAAAAAGAGAGTTTAGAGCTCCAAATACAAGAAAAAATAAGGGGGGAGAGAGAATAAACGAGGGAGCATGAAGATAAAACAAGAGTGCCAACTTTTGTTTGGAGAGGTGAAAACAACAAGAGAAGGAAAAAGAGAGTGAAGGTAAGGTAAGAATAAAAATTTGGATTGAAAAGAGAGAAAACAAGGCAGGAGTTGTAGAGTAAAAGCCTGAAATTTTACTTTCACACACAAACTCTTGTTTGAATTTTTATGTTGGGAAATCCATACAAGCAATAAAGTACATCAATTTGAGGATGAATCATCCCGAAGAAGTAGGAAATGATAGGAATCCATCTACACAACAAGGCAGATCTAAAAAAAGGGGAAGGAAAGTTAACACTTGCTTCAAGGCATTTTGGAAACATTCTACATTGAAGAAGTTTCAAGAGGATTTTCAAGCCGTCCAAGCATACAAGCCAAGAGCTAAGAAGTTTGTCAAGAAGTGGGTGCCAAAAGGAAGATTGGAAGAACTTTAAGATTTCAAGCCAAGGACCAAGAAGGTTGACAAGCAATGGAGGATTAGAGAAGGGCCAAAAAGACCAAAGCGTGTCCAGCAAGTTGTATAGAAGGCCAAAAGAGTATAAAAAAATGAACCGACTGTTTGTGAAGAATAGTACTGACTAGACACTAGGCCCATCAAGGCCACCCGGCGCCAAGCCCATAAAGGCCACCCGGCGCCAGACCCCTTTAGGTCATGCTCGCAGTACTGACCTGGCGCCAGGTCCATCGAGGCCACCCAGCGCTAAACCCATTTGGGCCATACCCTGTGTTGCTAAATTTTCATATTTTGTTTTGTTTTATTCCCAATTAAATTTTTACAACTTTTATTATGTTTTAACCTATTAAGTCATGTAATAGGGCCTTAAAGCTTGTATTAAGGCCATTTAATAGTTAGAATTGCTAATTAGTTTAAGGCAATGCATCTATACATATGTCATTATAACTCTTGTAAATACAACTTTTGATATTTTGAATAGAGAAATCGTTTGTTCTCTCTATAGAGAGTTCTTGAGGGTGTTCCTCTTAGGTGATTCTCAAATCAATCAAGACTACTCTTAAGCTTTAGTCCAACCTAAGGATCTAGTCCCTAATCTTCCTAGGATAGATCATTGTTCTTTCTAAAGTGGATCTTAGATTCCTAGCTAATCTAGGGTTCTTTTACGAGTTCATTTGGTTGCCTAAATCTTTTCATCCCATTTGTTCTTGATCCTTCTTGGGTTAGGGGTGTTTGGGCATTGATTTAGTTGGCTTAGTTTATTAGATTTTGGATTTTAGGAAGTTAGTTTTACCTAGGGTTTTTTTCTTGAATCAAGTCTCTTGAATTTGAGCTTCAAATCATAAATTGGTGCTTCTCAAGATCATATTATTAGTAGTGCATACCTTCGAGATAGTACGTCCGCAATCACATTATCCTTACCGTTTTTATATTGGATAACATAAAGAAACGTCCAAATAAACTCTATCTACCTTTCATGCCTCTTATTTAAATTTTGTTGGCTTTTGAGGTGCTTAAGGGTTTCATGATCGATATGGATCACAAACACTCTAAGCAATAGGTAGTTTTGCCAATACTCTAAGGTCCTCACCAAGGCAAAAAGTTCTTTATCATAAGTGGAATAATTGGTGTGCACCATGGACAATTTCTCACTGAAATATGCAATTAGTTTTCGATCTTGGGTTAGAATCACACCTATCCCCACCCCACTTGCATCACATTTTATCTCAAATGCTTTCTCAAAGTTAGGTAGGATGAGAATTAGAGCTTGGCTCAATTTGTCGTTAAAGGTTTGAAAGGCTTGTTGTTGGACTTCTTCCCACTTAAATCCCACATTTTTCTTCACCACTTCGGTTAGAGGAGCTGCTAGGGTGCTAAAGTTCTTGATGAATCTTCTATAGAAACTAGCCAGTCCATGAAAACTACAAACTTGGGTAATGGTGGTAGGAGGGGGCCAAACTTGAATAGTTTTCACTTTCTCCTCATCAACCTCAATCCCCTTAGCACTCACAACATATCCAAGGAATGTAATCCTCTCCAAACAAAAAGAGCATTTTCCCAAGTTAGCATACAATCTTTTCCTTCTAAGATCAACAAGCACACATTGAAGATGACTCAAGTGATCCACATTTGATTTGCCATATATCAATATATCATCAACGTACATAATAACAAATTTCCCAATGAATTCTTTTAAAACATGACGTATTAAACGCATGAAAGTACTAGGAGCATTAAACAGCCCAAAAGGCCTAACAAACCACTCATACAATCCTTATTTAGTTTTGAAAGCCGTTTTTCATTTATCCCCTCCCCTAATCCTAATTTGGTGATTACCGAATTTCAAATCAATTTTAGAGAAAATACATGCACCAAATAATTCATTAAACAAGTCATCTAATTTAGGAATGGGATAGTGATACTTAACCGTAATATTGTTGATGGCATGACAATCCACACACATGTACCAAGTCCTATCCTTCTTAGGAACCAAGAGAGTCGGAACCATGCAAGGGCTTAAGCTTTCTCACATGTCCCTTCTCAAGTAATTCCTCCACTTGCTTTTGTAATTCTTTGACCTCCTCCGGATTAGTTCCATATGCCAGTCGGTTGGGGATGAAGACTCCGGGCACAAAGTCTATTTATTGCTCGATTCTTCTTATGGGTGGCAATTCTTCGGGCACCTCCATTGGAAAAATATCATCAAACTCTTAGAGAATGGCTACAATTTCATTTAGCAAAGACAAGGTAGAGTCATTAGTAGAAACATAAGATCCTTTCCAAAGAAAAAGAATAACTGTTTTTTTAGCTTCTATTACCTCTATGATCTCACTTCCATTTGCAAAATAATTCACTCTTCTTTTACCTCCCCTCTCTTGTCCTTACTCACTCCCATACATTATGGTCAATGGCACTTTTTTCCCATTCTCTCTCTCAACTCTTTTTTTTTTTCCTCTCTTGGTCTTTTCTCTCTAGCTCTTGTTTTTATTTAGCATCTTGCGCTCCTTTTTTCTTTTCTTTTTCCCTCATGATTTTTTAGTCTTTGTTCACCTCACTTAAAGGTATGGGAGTTAGAGTGAATTTGGAGCCTTCCTTAACAATAGAATAAGTGTTCTTCCTCCTATCATACTTTACATTCTTATCATATTGCCAAGGCCTCCCTAAGACCAAACGGCCCGTTTGTATAGGCACAACATCACATAGCACATTATCTTTGTTGATCCCCATCTCAAAAGATACCAAGACTTATTTGTTAACCCTCAATTCTCCAGTATCATTCAACCATTGTAGTTTGTAAGGTTTTGGGTGTTTAATCCGTTTCATGCCCAATTCATCAACTAAGCTTTCACTAATCACATTAGTGCAACTCCTACTATCCACAATGATACTACAAGGGGTCTTGTTGATTAGACACCTTATGTAGAATATGTTCTCTCATTATTGATGGTCTTGGTCTTCAATGGCTTGGGAGTTCAATGTTCTTCTCGTGACTCCAACTAAAGAGTACTCTTGGCCAACTAGTTCCCGTTCCTTTTTTTCCTCTTCCATATTTTCTTCCTGGTCTCCTTGGCATCTTTCTCCCACTTCTTCTTCATCGGTTAAGACTTCTTTATAGGGATTAGTGTTCATAGCCCTTTCACTTGGACACTTATGAGAAGTATGCCCATAGCTAAGACACTTGAAGTACTTAATATTCCTATTTCATTGTGGCATTTCCATAGCTTTTCCTTTATCCTCGGTCCATTCTTCCCTAGGTCTCCAATATTTCCTAAACTTCCATCCTTCCATTGGCTTGTTGTACTCCCTTTGGAAAAGTTTAAGAGCTTCATCTTTCTTGATCGGCATCTTGCTAGTGGTGTTCAGATTTTGAAATGTAGGTTTAGCAAAAGTCCGCCTCTTTAGTTGCCTTTCAATCTTTATGGCGGTATAAACCATCTCCTCAAGTCGGTCATAAAAGTGAAACTCTACTAAATTAGCTATTTCCCTGTTCAATCCATCTAAGAATCTAGCCTTTATTGCCCTAGGATCATGTTGGATTTGAGCTCTCATCAACATCACCTCTATTTCCTTACAGTAATCCTCCACACCTTTATTCTCTTGTTTAAATGATTGAATCCTTTGGTAGAAGTCTTGGTAATAGTGGTGTGGGACAAACCTAACCCTCATCATGTTCTTTAACCAGTTCCGATTTCCCACGTCTTTTACTCTCATTTACCTCCTTTGAGCGCTAACTTGTTCCCACTAGACCAATGCATGCTCTAAAAATCATAAAATAGCTAACCCTACCTTTGATCTTTCACTATGAGTATGGTATTGAAAGTATATCTCCATTTTGCTCTCCTATTCAAAATAGGCTTCGGGATCACCTTTCCCATAGAATGTTGGTGGCTTCAACTTGATATGTTCAACTCCCTATCCTCGTCATTTTCTTCTTTCCTACATCCTCTATTGCTCCATCCTCTATTGAATTCCCTATATGCATCACCATGTTCTCCCTCATACCATTCTTCAACTCCATCAAATTCTCTTTCTAACCCCTTTGGATTGTTTCCTCCATTCCTTCTTTGGCCCTTACCTTGTCCTCCTCTTGCTCCATGTCTCCCCCCTCTCGTGAGAGCGTGTTGGAAACCCCCAATTGAGTGCTTATCCCAATCTTCACCTTGTTAAACATTTAATGGAGAATTGTGGGCATCATCTTCCATCATTCTAGGGCTAGGAGCTTCAAACCATTCTTGTCCCTTTCTTTATGCCACGGTGGAAGATTGACTCAAATGTTGCCTCAATCCCATGATCTCACTTGTTATATCTTCAAATCTACTATGCATTGTCCTCATCATAGCATTCAAATCATCTCGTAAATCCCTAGCATCAAGTTGTTCTTCTTATGGCCTACTAGGACCACTTGGATTAGGCCTAGGAAGTTCTTCTTCATAGGCCATGGTAATAGAATTACTCAATGAGCTATTCCTGCAAAAGAGATTAACAAGAAAGAAATAGTTTGTCTTTTCACTCTTTTACATGTCTACTCTCAATGGTTTTCACTCTACACTCATGTTTACCCTCTTTGACTCTTTTGATGGTAGTATCTCCCTCTTACCTTTTTCTCAACACTTAAACTTTCTTGTTCAATCCATTCCTCCCCAATAGCTGTGGATTTAGTCCAACTAAGTGAATAAACAAAACCAATGGATTTTCCAACTAGGAGGTCTTATGGGAATTTTAACAAACACTTGTTGGGCACCTTAACAAACAAACTTTTAAGTAAGAATTTTAAATAGTAAAGGACACAATTAACATAAGAACAATGCAAAAAAGCATAAGATAGTAATTCCAAACAAGATATGAACAAGAAGTAGCAAAATGAAGAAACAAAAACCACTAGTAAATAGGACTAGAAAGAACAAGATAATCACAAGTGTGCAATAGCAAAGATGAGTTCAATGTGCATGGATTTTAATAATAGAGTGATATATCAAGTCCTAACATCCCAAGGAATGAAGAATAAAGATCAAAACTCAAAACTATAGCCACAAACATTCTCACATAACATTGATCAAACACCTTGGCTACAATCCCATCACTTAAGACCAACCAATATTTTCACTCAAATTCAAACCCCTTTTCACCACAAACACAAGATAAATTTGATTTTAAGTATTATAACAATATCAAGGAGCAATTTTCTCAAGAAGAAATAAAAAATAATAAAGATATCATGATTATTTTTAAGCTTTGTTTTGAGTTACGAAATTTTCCTGTTTTTTCCTCAATTTTGAAGGGCTCCTTTTCTTGATGTCAAGCTTTGATTAGAATCAAGGCTTTCCTTACTCTGATACCAAACTCTTTCATATGATCTTATAAGGGTAAATTTGTTGGAACAATAGATAACAATAGGCTAAAACCCTAGCTCTCAAAGTGAAACCCATTCAGAAGAATTTTGTGGCTAAATAAAATAGAACAACTATCTAACTATTCCATAGCATGTTACACCCCACTACCTAGGCCCAACAGGATCGGGGATGTTGCCACATTCAAAGGACAAGGGGTCTTTATAACTAGGTCATACAAACAAACAAAAAAAATAAAACAATACTTTAAAATTAAAACTTATTACAATCCAAAAATTCAAAACAAATCCATAAATACATTGAATACTCTCGTCTCTCAAAGCAATACATAAAGAAAATAATACAAGGCCTTCAAAGCAAGCACAAACTATCTACTCATCTCCACAGTAGGACCGACCTGAAAACATGGTAAAAGGGTGATGAGATAAAAATCTCAGTAAGTCCGTGTGTGCTTTGAGTGTCCAGTGAAAACAATTTACGAATGTAAGGTGTAAGAACTTCATAAGAAAAATACTAGCAAGCAATAAACAATGTTCAAAATCAAGAGTGGCGTTTTGACTTTTCCAACCATACATGTACAATAAAATAAACCACTCAAAAGGGCGGCCATGAGTTACCACACGTTGGGCACCATAACCATACAACGGTCAGAATGCCACACATTGTGCAGACTGACAAAAAGGTAGGTGATCGGCCTACTGGGTAAGATACCCCTCCTTCTCAACACCTAAACAAAACCGGTTGTCCACCCTGACAACACATAGTCCATATGACTGAAACCTATTAGGTCGGACTAGCATGACTAAGTAATACTGACGTTTCTCTAAGTTGAGTTCATCTTCTGGAGGTGGCCTCCTGCCAGAAAACTGACTTTTACTCTTCAAAACTAATACTACTAGCCTACCCTTATTGAGTACTCAACGTAGTTTATCCCACTTGGGAGAAAACTGATAAAACATAGCTTTATTAGAAAATGGCAATCAAGGGTTTCCAAAGTCCTTGTCAAAATTAATTTTAGAAACAGTTTAATGCTTGAATAAAATTTCTTGTTGTTTTTTAAATAATTGGTTCGACTGAAATAAGAAAAAAAATACTCTCTAATTGCTTTTACCAAATCAGTGTTCACAAACTTCATGTTTAGCATGCCATAATAACTTTTTACAACAAAGTTTTATGCATGAGCTTACCTAATCTTTTGCTCGAAATAAATCAAAGATCTCCAAAAGCTGACCTAACCCCCGCCTGGGGTAAACACAAGCCATAATTAAACTCAAGCTAAAATTTTCTTTCATAAATAATCCTAACTCAACTTACTACAATCATGACCCTAGTGTTCCAGACTTTAAGGCTGGATAATCAAAAAGGAATTTATAAAATAAATCTAGCTTGATAATAAAATAACTAGGGTATGTAAAATAGTTACTAATATGTTGTAGGTTTAAATCTTGTTATAAATGAACTAGGGTTCATTTGATTAGGGGTCCTAGGTCCTTGATGATATTATTTAAAATAATAATCCATTAATGATTAGAAAATAATTGATAAATAAAATTAATAATAAGTAAATCATAATATGTTTTGATTAAAAGATAAAATAAATTTTATTAGTATTTATGAAAATATAACTTACAATATTAATATTTTACCTATCATGATTATTTATATAAAAGGTTTTATTTAATGTTATTATTATATATAATATTTTTATATTTTAATTTTAATAAAAGATATCATTTATTTGGTTAAAATATCATTATTTCATATAACAATCCAAATCATGAATAAAAGCATAGATCCAAATCTACCAACACATGATCCCAACCCCACTAAGCATAATCATATTCATGGCCTCAACAAGAATACAAGAACATAAAACTCTATTCACCAAAGGTGACATAATTTCTAACATGCTTAATCATTCATACTACTCATGACATGAAGACATGCAACAAACCCTAAAACATCATAAAATTCAACCAAGGCCAATCATCCTCATGCATCAATCCCAACTCCATTATATAAACACATTCATTCTCATGCTTCAATCCTAACTCCATCATATAAACACATACTCAATCTCCAAATATATTCCATCATCATCCAACTACATCCAAGAGACATGAATCTCGAATTTAATGAGAAGATTGAAGAGACTTACTTGAATGATGACTACCTTAAAGAAGTTTCAAAAGAATCCTCACGCTTGGAAAGTTTGACCCGTCTAAGGAGAAAGAAGAAAAATGGCCATGGTTGGTGTAACCATTCGGCCAAGAGAGAGAGAGAGAGAGAGAGAGAGAGAGAATCGATAATGGTTGAAGTGGAAGGAAGATGAACATAATTGTTCATGCTTACCTTGAGAGTGTTCTTGAACCTTCAATGAAAATTCTGGTTTTTTATCCAAAAGTAAAATCTTGATTTCAGCGTTTGATGTTACAAACTGTAGAAATGGATTCAAGAGGATGAGTAGGTGTGATCTGGAGTTTTTCAAGAAGATTGAAGGTGTTTATGGTGGTCTTAGGCGTGGAAAATGATGGTGTGTGTTCTTGGAGATTTGGGGAGAATTGAGAGAATAGAAGAAAGCTGGCCGAAATTTTGCTTGGGAAGGGTGGCCAAATGGATTGGAGAATTCTGGTAATTGATTTTTAGATTTGGGAGAAGGAGGAAAACTGGTTGTTTGAAATTCAAAAGGTGAAGTTTAGGGAGTGAATTAGGGAGCAAATATGGTAGGAATATCTCGGTTGGTGAAGGTCTTTGGGGAGCTTCAATGGCCGACTGTTTGGCTGGTATTTTGCTGAGATGAATGATGCTTGCATGAGCTATAGAGTGGCCGAATGATGGGGTGCAATGGTGAAGGAATTTTTGTATAGTTGAGGCTTAATCTATGGAAGTTTATTGGAATAATTTGCCGGAACTTTGGACTCCAATTGATGACTTGATTGTAGTGATTGATGGAGAGATTTTAGGAGTAGCCATGGAGCTTCATTCGAGCAGACCAATGGAGAAGATGATGAAGCTCAGTTCATGGCTGACTGAGGTTGGTTTTATAGAGAAAATTGAGTAAGTTTCAGACAAGGGTGAAGAAGAAACAAAGCTAGAATTTCTAGTTGGTTTTTTCGCATGGCTTGCTAGAATTTTTGTGCAAATTTTTTGCAATGCTTCAGCCAACTTATAGAAGGTTTGAAGGGGTATTGGAGGGTCCTTTAAGGCTGGTTTCATGCCTTTTTTATGGATGGAAGATAGGGTTAAATTGCTGGTTTGAAAGTAGGAGAAACATCTTAGTTTTTCGGATTGCTATGCTACAAAAACTGTCCAGGAATTTTTCTGGTTTGCACAGCTTTTGTGCAGTCCGATTTTAGCTAAAGTTTTCAGTCTTCAAGCTGAGTGAATTGGTTATTTTTCTAGTAGAATTTGAGAGGGAAGGATGGCTGAAGATTTCGACAATTGCACTAATCAAGAAGCTGGAAAAATTTCCAGTTTGCTACAAGAAGAAGATGAATACATATAGGTTGGAGTTTGAAGGTTCAACCATGGAGTTCAATTCCCTTAGGAACCTTCCATAACTCTTCCCCATTTTCAGATAAAATTCCATCCTCCAGGAGGCATTTTCGAAGCTTTAAAATCACAGAACCTTTGATGTGTTCGGACTTGGATATAAAAATCATACAACAACTAACACATTCCCAATCAAGTTTTAATCAAAACGTTCAACCCAAATCACACATTTGAGCAAGCGTACTCATCATTAATCAAGCATAGGGTTCAAACGGGTGTCGAACCTCAATGAACAAGTAGTCATTAATTACCTTTCTTTTATTTTGATAAATGGTTTATATGTTCTAGACATGGATGATATTATTCTCAATATAAACAACAAGAAACAAAGAAAAGATAACTCAACTTCATCTTATTTATGGCATTGTCGTTTAGGTCATATAAATGAGAATTGCATTTCTAAGTTACACAAGCTTGGTAATTTATGGTCATTTGATTATAAATCATATAGCACATGCAAATCTTATTTATTTGGTAAAATGGCTAAAAATCATTTTTCTAAAAAATGAAAAAGGGCCAAAGAATTATTAAAACTTATAAATACTGATGTATATGGCCAATGTCTATACAAGCAAAAGAAGAAGTTATCACTATTTCATAACATTTATTAATGATTATTCACGATATGGCTATTTATATTTAATTAAATACAAATCTAAGGCTTTTGACAAGTTCAAAGACTTCAGGAATGAAGTAAATAAACAACTTGATAAAAGTATTAAAACTCTAAGATCTGATCAAGGAGAGAAATACTTAAGGCAAGAGTTTTAAATGTATCTGAGAGACAATAGGATATTATCTCAATGGACTACACCATATACACCTCAGCATAACAGTATGTCTGAAAGAAGGAATTTAACCTTCCTAGACATGATACGGACTATGATGGCTTTTACAGACTTACCAAAATTATTTTCGAAGTACACACTAGAGACTGTTGTTTATATTCTAAATAGAGTTCTGTAAAAAACAGTTAACACTACCCCATTTGAGCTATTTTTTGGTAAGAAACCAAAGTTATGTCAATTCAGAATATGGGGCTACCCTACTTTTGTTAAAAGGCCATAATCAGACAAACTTAAGAATACGTCTGACAATTGTTTGTTTGTGGAATATTCAAAAGAATCTTTCGGGTATTACTTCTACTTACTTTCTAAAAATAACGTATTTGTTTCAAAGCATGTTATTTTCTTAGAGAAGAAACACATGCTTAAAGGAGACAGTGAGGGTAAAATTAAACTTAGTGAAGTTCAAGAAAAACAAATAAATAATGATCAACCAATTGATCCCACATCTATTGAAAGAATAGATGAACATTCCTCTATACAAGAACCTCATACATCGAGTAGAATACATGTGGCATTTGAGATATATGAATTTCTCATAAGTGACCACAATAACGTATGCTCATAGATGAAGATGAGTTTACTACTTACAAGGATGTTCTGAATAATTCAGAATCTAACAAATGGCTTGAAGTCATGAAATCAGAGATAGATTTCCTGTATGACAACCAAATATAGACTTTGGTTGATCTACCCAAAGGATTAAACTTATATGGTGCAAATAGATTTTCAAATTTCTTTTACTGCACATATCAGAAGTGATATCATCATCTACTGCACATATCATCATTGTTTTCCCCATACTTTAATAATATCATCATCTACTGCACATATAGAACCATGAAAAGTTCTAATATTAACAATCAACTACCATACATTGATTGTGAAGGCATAGAAGCGGAAAACACAGGGCACGCAGCGAAAGCGAAAACAAAACAAAATTGAAAAAACTCAAAAACAGAGGAACCAAACAAAGCCGGCGCCGGCTCTGCACGGATTCCAAGAATTAAAAAAATACCTCTTTTTCTCGTTCTAAGAATTGACTGGACCAAAATGTGCGCAATTGGAGTAAGTGTGCTGGTGAAAACCTCTAGTGCGATTTCTACAAGTCTCCTACTCTGTCTTTGCATGTATGTGAACGTCAAATTCTCGGTCTCCCAGTATATGACCTACCTAATTCCGTTTCATAAACAACTTATAAGGCTAGGTAATTTTCTTGGAGAGAAAAAAAGAGAGAGAGACGTCTGGCAATTTTTCACACAGAAGAAGCCGTCAAAAAATAATGTTCTATCCACCACTCCTGTTTAACCTAAATAAAAACCCTAGGTTAAACTGGACTGAGCCATTGGACTCTTAGTTTAACCTTTTGGGCTTAATTAATTATTCTAATTAGAACAAAATAAATGACCCAATTAATAATTAATTTTCCAGCCCAAATAAACTAATCCAATTAACAGGCCTAGTTTAGTCCCAAGTTAATCTTTAATTATTCAAATTGGACCAAAACCCTGAATAATTAATTAACCCACCAAACTAATTTAATTAATTCTCTCTCTCCATAGACATTTATTTTATTCTAACCCAACAATTAAATAGATTACTTAAATAAAATAAATTCATTTAATTTAAGATTAATTTCTTAGCCTATATTTAATTAGGACTCACGGTATATACTGTTGACGAAAAGACACACCGCCTTAACTACTAAAATGACCAAAATACCCTTGCCATATAAATAGTTGTATTTTACATTTTAAATATTTCTTAATATCATCATAAAAAAATATTGACCCCAAGGACAATACTACATTAACAAAGTCTCTAACGTACAAGTGTAATGACTAAAATACCTCTCTATATATCGCCGTATATTTAGAGAGGAAGAAATATACTAACACCTCTCTAAATGACATCTATCATCTTTAGATCTCTAATCCAATGATCCACGATTTCCTGGATTGTTTCCACTTTCCAAAGAAGCTACCCTAAAACAAATATCTAAATCATGTTTCCCAAGGCCCTAGATATTTAGATCATTCAGACAACCACAATGGGCAATATAGTATAGAAACTATCTTGTACAAGTCTGTCTTAACTAACTAGTCACGCATACCCAAAATGCAAGTATATTAGCCCTACGATAGAACCTTTCCAGGGTTTGACTGATATCTGCTAACCAAGCCTACGGCAAAATAGAATCTGGCCTAGTATACAGCATGGCGTACATGAGACTTCTCACAGCCGAAGTATAGAGAATCCTACTCATTCTGTCCTTTTCTTCTTGAGACTTAGGACAATCCCTTGAAAAAATAATAACTCATGTCTACAAAGAATTAGAACTCCATTGCATAAGTCCATGCTATACCTGGCCAGCAGCTTATCAATATATGTCGTTTGGGATAATCCTAACATTCTCTACTTCCTATTTCTAAGAAGTCTAATTCCGAAAATGTAGCTGACTTTTCCCAAGTCATTCATACTGAATTGACTAGACAGCTAAACCTATGTAGATGATAATGACCCTACATCATTTTCAATGAGTAGAATATCATCCATATACAAGACAAGAAAAACCATATTATTGCCTTTAAGTTTCCTGTACACGCATAGTTCATCATCGTTTTAAACAAAATCATAAGACTTTACAGTCTCATCAAAACGAATGTTCCATACCCTTGATGGCTGCTTAAGTCCATAAATGGACTTCTTAAACTTGCAAACCATATGCTCTTGGCCTTTAACAATAAAACCTTCCGGTTGAGACATATAGATATCTTCACTAAGATGGTCATTTAAAAATACCATCTTGACATCCATTTGCCATATCTCGTAGTCATAATGACATGCAATAGTAAGGAGGATACGGATGGACAAAAGCATGGCTACTGGGGAAAAGGTTTCTTCATAATCGATACTCTCTTTCTGAGTATACCCATTCGCTACAAGCCCAACTTTGAAGGTTTCCACCTTCCCATCTATTCCCCTCTTTTTCTTGTATACCCAGTTACACCCTACGGGTTTTATCCCTTCAAGTGAAGTTACAAGATCCTAAACCTGATTGAGATACATAGACTCAATCTCGACTTTCATTACTTCATGCCACAGATTTGCATCGGCATCAGCAATAACCTTTTCGTATCTAGTGGGGTCTAGTTCTTGATGATCAGAGACCAACTCGAAAGCTTCTCCAATCCACCTTTCTAGAACCCTAGATACTCTCTCACTACGACGAGGCTCCATTTGTATAGGCTCTTGAGGTTGTGCCTCTTCTTATTCCACTATCGGGTCAGAAGAAGTTGCTTCCAAAAATAACTTCTCCTATAGTTCCAACCTAATTGAACCTTTCGTGGAAGTACTTTAATCATCCTGTAGATATCTAGCATTAGTACTAACCAGTACTTTCTACTCTTTAGAATGATAAAAGTAACCACTCTTTGTCCCTTTTGGATATCCAACAAAATAGTATAATTCTGATCTTGGTTCCAACTTATCTCCCTTAACCAGTACATAAGTTGGACAACCCCATATCCTGAGATGATTCAGACTTAGCTTACGCCCAATCCACATCTCATAGGGAATCCTAGGTATTGACTTAGAAGGCACTAAATTCAGAATATATGCCGTTGTTTCCAGAGCATATCCCCAAAAGGACACTAGAAGAGTAGCATGAGACATCATGCTTCGGACCATTTCCATCAATATCTTGTTCCTTCTCTCAGCTACTCTGTTCTGCTGGGGTATCCCCGGTGCAGAGATTTGGGATACTATCCCATGATGTACCATGTAGTCCTTGAACTCACCAAGGGGGTACTCTCCACCACGATCCAATCGTAAAGTCTTAATCAATTTACCTGTTTGACACTCCACTTCAATCTCAAACTCTTTGAACTTGTCAAAAAAATCAGACTTACGTCTCATCAGGTAAACGTAACCAAACCTTATACAATCATCCGTGAAAATAATAAAGTACTCAAAACCTCCTCTAGCTGATGTAGACAAAGGATCACACACATCAGTGTGAACAAGACTCAATACCTCCTTGGCTCTATTCGCCTTAGGGGCAAATAACATTTTGGTCATCTTTCCCATCAGGCAGGATTCACACTGAGACCAATTTTCCAATCTCAATGAGCCCAAGAGTCCATCATGGATCAACCTCTGAATCTTGGTTGAATTGATATGACTCATCCTTAGATGCCAAAGATAAGAGTCATTGACATTGGTCTTTCTCTTCTTTATTAAATGTTTAAATTGAGCGTTATTTAATTGATTGTTAATAGGGTTTAAGAAAAATAGATTCCTATACATGTGCCTAGTACATAAAATTTCTCAATCTCTACTGATTGAAATACCAGAATGAAAAAATACAGAATATTCTTGATTTATTAGTTTTGCAACCGAAATCAAATTTTGTCGAAATTCAGGTATATATAAAATATCTTTCAAAACCACTATTCTATTACAATAAAAAAAAATAAGATCCAACTTCCCCACTGCAAGGGCCCACACTTGTGCTCCATTTTCCCACACGTAGTCCATATTCGCCCTTCTGAAGTCATCTAATCTTTCTAAACCTCTACAAAGAGTTATAGATGTGATCAGTGGCCCCTGAATCAACAATCCAAGTGGAAGTTGATCCAACCATTAATATAAACTTTAGAAAAAAAACATTACCTGTGAGGTTTTTCTTAACTTGAAGATCCGGACACTTCTTTTTCCAGTGTCCCTTCAGTCCACATTTGAAGCACTTGCCCTTGGATTTGTCTTTGAGCTGGGTCTTGGACTGGACCGCTGCGTTCTCCTTCTTCTTCTTGAACTTCCTAGGCTTAGGCCCAATTCTAGAAGATGAAGCCTTAGCAATCATAGCCTTAAATTGTGGTTTCATAACATTCTCTGCCATCTGGAGCTCCTTCATCAACTCAGTTAAACCCATGTTCAACTTGTTCATGTTATAGTTCAACTTGAACTGAGTAAAAGAACCCGGTAGAGATTCGAAAACCATGTCCACTTGACTCTCGAGGTCAATGACAGCCCTTAAAATTTCTGCCTTCTCAAAAGCAGCAATCATCTTGAGCATATGCTCTCTAACTAATGCTCCATCAGCCATCTTAGTTAATGATGGTTCGAAGAGCCTCCTGCCGTGCAAGCTGGCTCTTATCCGCAAACATCGTGACTAATGATTGGGTTATATCATACGCAGTGATCACGTGCTCATGTTTGAATTGGAGCACATTAAGTATGGAGGCCAACATGTAACAACGAGCCATCTCATCGGCCTTCTTCCATACATTTTCAGCCTCACGCTCCTCGACGATGGAACCCTCCCCAATAACAGGGCAGGTTTCGTAAAAGACATACTTATACTCTTTCGCTGTGAGTATTATGTCCAGGTTCCTCTTCCATTCTACATAGTTTAGCCCTGTTAGCTTATTTTCTCAGAGAATAACGGCCAATAAACTAAAACAACCTCTCACCATTTCTAAAAAATCGAAAAATAAAAGAAAAAGATTCAATTTGTAAAAATAAAACAAATATATGCACTTTATCCTTATTATCAAAACTGATAAAAATCAATTTGGCTATTAGGAAAACTAACATAGCTTCTTGGAAAGATTAACAGTTTCCTAAACTAACTATATTAATCACCACAAATTAATTTCCTTTCTAAGTAATGATCTAGAAGATAACTTCATCGAGAGAATGACCGTTTCCTCTCATTTCCTATAGACATATCTCGCACTATGACCTCCAACAAAGGGCTAGCCGATCATAGTACGTGTCCCAGGTTATTAATTACATCCCTCCATTATATCTAAATCCTTGTAATATCCCCATCTTATACGAATTCACTCACAGGGTGACGTGAAGAAACTCATGATCTCTAATGAGGATTGTGATGAAAGCCATGGTGCCATTAAAACTCCTCTCCCGCTGAGTCTTTTAAAATAAAGATTTTCTAAAAAATATCCTTTTAAAAATTTCTATCAAGTTTTCCTTTAACTCAAAAATAAAATGTATAAGTTTATAAAAATCTCTATATCAAGATTTATATCATTTGAGAGTTTTTTTCATAGACTAATTTTATTTAAGTTAAAAATTTAATGATTTCAAAAAATTTTCAATTAAAACTTTCAGAGACTTTGATCTCAAGTTTATTTGACAAAACAATTTTTTTATGCCAAAATTAAAACAAAATAGCTTTCTATTTTAACCTTACAAAAATATCTAAATCCAATATATTTTCTATGTGAAGGATTAAATCATTTGAGAAAATATCTAAGGATTAATTTTTGTTCAAATTAAAATAATCATTTAATTTGTAAAAAAAAATATTTTCCTTGTCAAAACATTCCCAAAGACTTTGGTCTTTGAGTAAATGTGCACATTGGTACATAAAAATAGCATACTATAAAACAGTAGACGTTTCATGCTGTTCTATTTTTTAAACCTAAGAGACAAAATAATAAAATTAAACACATTAATTAATTAATTAATAGTCTTATTTAATCCTAAAATCCTTACTAATATTTTTCATGCAAAAATATTCTTTGAATATTAACTATTGCAAAATATTAACTTCGCTTGGTATGGACCCCAAAACCAAAAGAAATTCCAAGGAAAATAAAAAAAAAATCATTTGTCCACTACACCCGCAGCACTGGATCAAGCACCCATCCAAACTGTGGTCCACTGCACCCGCCACCGGTTTAGGCGGCCTAGCCGGCGCCGATTCCGGTCTGGACGACTCTTCCTGCAGTTTTTTTTCTACGAATTTCCCCTGTTTTCTTCTCAACATCTAGTATCAATGACTCCCCAATTTCAAACTAAATACAATGAAATCAACCAAAACCAACAATCGCCTATACCCATAAACATTGGACTTACACGATTTGCTAAGAAAAATAGAAAATTACACATCTCTTATACCTCCAACAGCGAAGTTTAACAAAGAATCTATCCATACCATAAACAGCGAAGGATCATAATTTTAATCACACATATGTGTCCAATTTTATTCATCTAGATGCATATTCCCTATATTTTCACAAAATCTTTATGCTCTGATACCAATTGAAGGCATAGAAACGAAAAATACAGGGCATGCAGCGGAAGCGAAAACAAAACAAAACTGAAAAAACTCAATAACAGGGGAACCAAACAGAGCCAGCGCTGACTCCGTTTGGTAAACAACTTACAAGGCTAGGGAAGTTTCTTGGATAGAGAGAGACGTCTGGCAATTTTTCACACAGAGAAGAGGCCGCCAAAAACAACGTTCTATCCAATCATCCTGTTTAACCTAAATAAAAACCCTACGTTAAATTGGATAAGGTCATTGGACTCTTAGTTTAACCTTTTAAGCTTAATTAATTATTTTAATTAGAACCAAATAAATGGCCCAATTAATAATTAATTTTTCAGTCCAAACAAACTAATCCAATTAACAAGCCTATATTAGTTTAGTCTCAAGTTAATCTTTAATTATTCAAACTGGGCAAAAGCCCTGAATAATTAATTAACCACCAAACTAATTTAATTAATTATCTCTCCATAGACATTTATTTTATTTTAGCCCAACAATTAAATAGGCTACTTAAATAAAATAAATTTCATTTAATTTAAGATCAATTCATTAGCTTGTATTTAATTAGGACTCACGATCTATACTGGAGACCAAAAGACACACTGCCTTAGCTACTAAAATGACCAAAATACCCTTGTCATATAAATGGCTGTATTTTGCATTTTAAATATTTCTTAATATCACCATAAGAAAATATTGACCCCAAGGACAATACTGCATTAGCAAAGTCTCCAATCTAGAGGTGTAATGACTAAAATACCCCTCTATACATCACCGTACATTTAGAGAGGAAGAAGTATACTAACACCTCTATAAATGACATCTATTATCCTTAGGCCTCTAATCCAATGATCTACGACTTCCTAGATTATTTCCGCTTTCCAAGGAAGCTACCATAAAACAAACATCCAAATCATGTTTCATAAGACTTTAGATATTTAGATCATTCAAACAACTACAAATGGTGATATAATATAGAAATTATCTTGTACAAGTCTGTCTTAACTAAATAGTCACGCATACCTAACATGCAAGTATATTGGTCCTACGATAGAACCTCAACTATAGCATATTAAAATATATGCTTCCAGCTTCGTCAGACCACCAACTCATACTCAAGTCGTAGAGTACTAGTCCACATTGTAGCGGTAGTAGTCTAGATTTCTACCATATAATACTTTAAGAAACCACTACAACAGGTTATGTTCTACGTATTCGAAATACGCTTATGTCATGAAGTGAGTGGACTACTCACTGGCTAAAGATAAGTCATTCCCCATTTAGAATTCACAACATAATAACCTAGGCATGATGAAATTCTAATTCTCATCAATCGGTTAAGAACGAATGTTTATGTGTTAAGTAACCCGTGATCTATACCTTACTGTGAAAGACCTCCATTCACATGAACCACTTACTTAAACACAATGGGTCTTTTCCAAACATAATTGTGTAGAAATAAAAAATATAAATTCACAAACAATTTTAAAAATAAATTCTTTTATTAAAACATTCGATATTTACATCAGAAACTTAGTCTAAGATGACATATCTCCCAACAGATTAAACATTCAAAATATCATCTTCCAGTATTAATAATTTAATATACACCAAAAAACTAAACAGAATCTGATAAATAACATTAATTCAACCATTGATATTAATTCAAAATACTCTAAACAAAACATTAACTCTAACCATGACATCTATCAAAAGTCATAAAAAATCATTAAGGACAAAAATCAAAGCCATAATTAAAGGAATCTTCAACCACCTTAATCTTCATTCCTCCCGCCATTAAGAAAAAAAAAAAAAAAAGATAAGACTACTTCTTAATAAAGCTTCTAAATTTTATTTTTTCATTTATCATAAATTAAACTCATTACTAAACCAATCAAAAGAAACTGCAGAATATGAGTTATTTCTAAACAAGAACATACAAAGAGAAGCAGATAGTCTGAAGTGATATTAAAACATGCAACAACAAGAACCCAAAATTCCAACTTCAATAGCAATTCAAGAATAAACAATAATTAAATTCAACAAAATTTTTAGTTTCCTCAAGCTTGAATTTCCACTGCTCACATCCTTTCAATTTCATAGTCAATCAAAATGAACAGGGAACACCAAAAATTCACACTTAAAATTTAGTCATCCATATAATAATTATCATTAATGCTAAAAGAAACGGATATACAAGTAATGGAAGGATATATTGTTCAAAATGAATAAAAACACAAAAATGAGATTTCAGCAAGAACTGATGAAGAAAATGAAAATTAAGGCATAGCATAAGACAAACTATGTATCAATTGTGAATTGTGATTAATACAAAACCACGGAAGACAAAACAATAGCAGAGCATAAAATTACACAAATAAATCAAACGAGAAGACAAGGGAATAAGAGAAATGCCAAAAAAGAAAAATGTTTTCAGTTCGCAGGATTTGGTGTTCAAATATAGAACAGTTGAAATTCAAACAATAGAGGAAATTTCCAAATATTTATAGAATAGTTATCTAGGTCACATATATTCTTTTCAAAATTAATTTATACATGTTAAAACAGATAACTAGTTTTTGCACGCACTTGACAAAAGACTAATAAATTGTTCACAAAATTGAATGATCTAATAAGTTTTGCAACTATAGCTTTTGGATAAGGCAATACTTACATAAAGACAGTTATAGCATGAAACATTAGAGTTTCAAGTTAACAAAAAAAAATGTAAAATGAATAAGTCACGTTATAGGTATGAAATGCTCTTGACTTCACCCCTTTCTACACTAGCATTGAACAAACTTGACAAACTATCAACACAAAATTGAGTCATACTACAACCCAACAGTGCCAAATCAGCACTAAGTTTGTTAGCAACTCTTATTGCCTTCCAATCTAATGTCTTAGGCCTTGTTTTAACAACCAACACTACACATGGTTATCTGTTCTAACGAATACAGTTTCATAATTAGATTAAGTTCTCACGAACAAAATCCATAGCTATAAGAATTGTGCCCCAGTATGAACAAATCACTATGATGCTAGCAATATAGCTAGATGGAATCCTAAAAGGCAATAATTCTTATTTCTTTATTCAACTGGGGAATATTTTGTCACATAGCAAAGTCGATATAAGTGAATGGAAATTTTATAGCTTACAAAATCTGCCTTTTTTAATCAAATAGAGAAATGGCAAAAGAATAATTGCTAAAACTGAACTATCTAGAAACATGGAGATGCTTGCATTACAAAGAGAATGATAATGTAGCCACTTCTGAAGTCATTTTACAAAACTCCTAAAGGTATGATGAATTTCTTGTATCTGGTTCTATGTAATGATGAAACACAAACAAGAAAACTAGTCTCTAACACCACATCTAAGTTATAAATAGATGACTCAAAACATGAACCAAGTAAAACAATTTATCTAGTTGTGATGCCAAACAAAATGAAAGAGAATAATAAGTTTCACCAAATTAGATCATTCAAACATGTCATACTCTAAGGTATATGGAGCCATCATAGGAAATAAAGAGGCTGATTTCCAATATCGAAAGCACAACCATCAAGTCACAATGAAGTACATGCTGCCATTGCACCATAGTTACCTATTTTACTTTGCCATGTAGCTAAATGTATAAAACTAAACAGGGAAAACTCAATGCTAATTTGGTAGAAAGGATGGGGTGTGTGTGTGTGTTTTTTTTTGGGGGGGGGGGGGGGCGGATGTGTGGGTGGGTGGGTGATAAACAAAACAACCTTTCATTTAGAGATCCACCTGATACAGAATCCAATGCTAATCAGTCATAATTTGAAACTAGGCCGACCTGCAGAAGCGAAAAATTATGGGTGCTTATGTACATTCTGTCTCTGAACATTTTGATTTGTAATAAACAAATTAAACAAAAGAACACAGTTGAATCAAGTCTGGTTAGGGTGCACAAAGTATTTTAGGAAATAACAAGATCACAGAAAGGAGCAAACTATCCCAGAATTGAATATGCTTTCCACCCACTTGGTTATGAAATTTTCTGTTTCTAAATCATCTCCATACAAGTTTGACGAACTACTAAAATTTACAAAATCTTCTATAATCTGGCATGTTAAACACTTACAAAACCAAACATATAGCAAATGAGAATTTGAGTTGCCTGTTCTAGATATGTCACTTAAATGAATGTTTTTTCAATTTTGCACACGATCTTAGGTTGCAATGGAACAAACACAGTAGATTAAGGTTTGCTCTTCAAAGTTGGCAATGCACTCCCAGTTGTATTCAGCATTCATGGGATATCTGTATAAGCAAGTAAGTCATATGGTCAATAATGTTTCAAAACCAATCAAATAACTTGGTGATGTCCCAGCATTGGATTGTAAAAAGTCATCCCAACCAATTAAAAAGATTTTGTTCAAGCTTGGATTTGATCCTTCTATATCTTTCTACTCCTTAAGTATCTGAAAGTCTTCACTTGCATTATAAATTCAATTAGACATTAAACTTGAGGAATTCCCTTTTCACATGGTATATCATGCTAACATCTGCAACGATGTATGAAAACATGAAAAACGAGCTACATACTAACCTAAACTCATCAAAACCGCTTGTTCACCAATGATGCAACAGAAATCCTTGTCAACAAAGTGCTTTATCCTACACGAATATCTCAACAGTCAACCAACTTCACACTAAAATGGTGAAAAAGCTTTAGCACTTAAAGAAACACTTAAGTCCACTCTTCAATTACATGAACTCAAGTCATTTGAGAAATTACATTATCTTAATAATGCAGTGAAATATTTTGAAAAAGTACCTCCTAATGATATGGTGGAGTTACACTGCCACTGACAATGACAAGTTAACTGGAAAATGCTACCAAAAGGTAGTGATTATGTGAAACTTTCAGCTAAAACAGACTATCTAATAGAGCATACAACAAAATATTTATGGAACACCAAAAGGAGGTTTACCAGTTTCCAGTCATCATCAATTGCAGGGAAACCCGTAATCCTGTTTTCTACAAAAGCTTCCAAGGCTGTTGTGAGAGGACTATTTGTAAATCATCAAGCAAATACAGAATCACACTGTCAATCAAAAGATTTTGACATTAGGCATACCTTCATCTACAGTTGCTATCGGCTTTACCACATATAGCTCCTCCTTCCTAGTCATAAAATCACCAGCAGTATACACCCCCTTTTTTGGCCGCCAAACACAGGTATTGAATTAATTAACTTTCTGTTAACCAAAAGAGAACCACATATCAAGAGTGTGGATAAAATGAAACAAAGACGATTAGTTTCATCCATTAAGATTTTCCCATTCCAGGTGAAAACCCAATAAATACCAGCAATATTTGTTGCTATAAGTGGCTATTCTCCAATATCTCAATAAGCTTTTAATGACAAACTCCCCCGTCCCAAGGGAGGTTTAAAAAAATTAATTAAAAAAGAAAAAGCAGTAATATAGATCCTTTAGTACAAGGAAAAGCTTCTTGTCGAGATCCAAGTTGTGGGTTCCGAATCAATTCAAGAGCTCATCAAGTTTGAAAATCCAAATTTAAAACTTCACCAAATGAGAATTCCAACTATAATTGGTCAAACTAATGCAAAGCTCTCTGTACTTTGTCAATGTAAAGACCACGCCTTTCAAGTTCCGATTCAGTGGGCAAACTATAAAATAATAATAAAACAGACCAACAAGCATACAACCACCAGAAAGTCCAAGTTCATCTAGTGCAAGAGGATAAAGGTAGCTCACCGGTGTAGAATTCATGGTCAGAGCGCTGCCGGCAGCAACAACGGTAAAGGACTTACTCAGCCCGACAAACGGACTGAAGGAAAGTAGTATTTAACTCTTTTTGTTCTCGGCTGTGATAAAAGCTAGCAAGGCAGTTGCCGGTGGAAGACGGTGGCGGCAAGGTTACAGAGGTTGGCGGCAAGGCTACAGAGACATAGAGGGGAAAAGAGAGCCAAAAGTATTTCAGATGAATTTTCTAAATTCAAGTGTTTGTTTTTACTCTATTTTTATTATAAAATAAATTTTCATATTATTTAAGAAATTTTGTAAGTTATGTGATTTTTTTCAAAGAATATTCACTTATAAATATCTCAACAATAACATATCTAATTAATTTTCTCTTTTCTAAAAATTCAAACTAATAGTTAAAAAGTTTAATTAGATCTCCTAAACACTATCAATTCTATATATGAAAAGTTGTGCTTTGAACATCCAAAATCATAATATAAAAAAATAATTATACTTTATGAAAATAATATTTATTAGTTTTTATCCATGGGCTAAAATAAAATATAAAATAATATTGACTTTATCCATATAACCCCCCCCCCCCTCCCTCTTCTCTCCCAAAAAAAAAAAAAAAACAACGCATTACAATTTCAAAAGTTTAAAACATTATACCTTGCTCACTAGACAAAAATCACAATGAGTCTAGTAAAATTTACATATTTCTCTTTTTTAATTTTATTTTTCTTTGATTGTTTGTAAGAAGTAAATTTTATTCTACCTAACAAAATACTCCTAACGATTGTCATGGTATTTAGTCCTCAATTGTGATAGTAATTAAAAACATTATTCCACCCTTTAAAATAATGCTTTATATTTCCTTTTTTTGTGTCTATTCTTATCTTAAATAAGATAAAATGCTATCTAGTTAAAAAATGAAGATAGGAAAAAGAATGAAGATTTATTCTCAAAAAATAAAATAAAAAAATTAAGTACCATAAGAAATGAAAAATACCTTAGGCAATGAAGTTAAGAAAATGAATCAAGATATTTGAACCCCTAAACCAAACAAATTAATATACATTAAATAAATTATTTTTAATTATTTGTTGATAATAAGAAAGATGTTAGTTATGTACCCTAAAAAATAGAAAAATACATTATTAGATCATCATCATCATCATTATTACTATCATCAACAACTTCATTTAAGAAAAATTAAAATTTGAAAATCTAATCTCATAATATACAAAATATGATTAAACACAATAATAATTTTATAGTTGAAACAATTTGTCATAGCAGTAGGAAGGTTCCAGAGATGAAAGTTTCAAGTTTGACACTGGATTAAGTCTTATTTATTCATTCTCTCATGGTAAATTTTTTTTAAATATAAATTTTACAAATATAAAATAATATTTTTTTTATCCATCTAAACATGCCGCCCCATCACAATGGTTACTATATTACAATTACAAAATGAAGTATACTAAATTTTATGTAATTCCACTTTCTATTTTTATTTCTCTTTGTTTGCTTGTAGAAAGTAAATTTTGTTCTAACTAAATAAAATAAGGCAAAGAGTAAACATATGTAGTTGGTCCAAAAAATTATATATAAATTAATAAAATAGTACATACAAAGATTTGAACGCACAACCACTTGAATATAAACGAGTACCTCAACTATGGTATCTAATGATAACTTTCATTCTATGTTACTATTTTTTAATATTTGATAAAATAAGAAAAAGTATTCTTTTTCCACAATTTTGTAACACTGTAGGTAGAGATGGCAATGGAGTCGGATCAGGCCGGGGATTAGAAATCCCAACCCTGCCCCTGCATACCCCCCATTTCCCCATCCCTGGCCCGTCCCCATCACGGAAAAAGGTGGGGATCCCTTCCCCTAGCCTGTCAGGGACAAAATAATTCTCAATCCTAGCTCAGTCGGGAAGCGAGGAAGCAAGGGCCCGTTTGAGCCCAGAAATATTTATAAAATTTTTTTTTAGAATTTTTTTTGCCTCCAATATATTTTTATTCAAAACTTTTTAATCATTTTGAAAACTTTTGTGGTGTTTTGAATAATTCACATATTTATCATACCACTAAATTAGTAAGAATAAAGTTGATAATTTATAATTTTTCTTTTCTTTTTTTTTCCTCTTCTTTTTTATTTTATTTTACTTTATATACATATATAATCTACCTATATTGGTATGTATACACATAATATATATATATATATATATATATATATATATAATCTATATAGTATGTATACCTATATAACTCATATAATTGACTTTTATATGTATGTGTGTGTATGTATGTATATGTGCGCGTGTGTGTGTGTGTATATATATAATATAAAAATATGTGTAGCGGGTCGGGGCGGGCTGGGTCCCTGATTTAACTAGGGAAATTGCTTCCTAACTTTGGGTAATTAAATTCTATTACCAACAATTTCAAATCCTTATGGCAAAAAGTTATTTTTATCCACTCGTTTTTTAAATCTGTGGTAAACTAGAACTTTTACCTACAGAAATGTAGTCATGGCAAAATAAAGTGTTACGATAAAAGGATATATGCCACATAATTCAAAATTGTAGTAAAAACCAAATTTTATCGTAGATTTTTCTATATTACAAATAAAAGTGTAGCCAAAAGCCTTTTTTTTTTTGTGTGTTTGTTGGTGATTGAAAGTTAAGTCTTTGATTTTAATTTGGAAAGATCTTGGTTTTTTTGAGAGCTTTTGAACTCGTATCATATTGGTATCAGAGTAAGGAGTAGTTTTGATTCTTATCAAGGCTAGATCTACAAGAAAGAGCTTCAAAAGTTTGAAAAAAAAATGTGCAAATCTCGAATCTAAGAAGAAGGCCTCAAAAGGTTAAGTTTTCTTTGTGAGTTCTTGTGAATTTCTTGTGAAAACTTGTTCCTTGTTGCGATGATGTTTGAGGATGAATTTGGCATGAAAATGAGCTTGGAAAAGGGTGGAAATTGCTGAAATATTTTTCGATTTTCGTAGTTATTTCTCTTGTGATGTTTTAGGGTTTATCACTTCAACATATGCCATGAACTTGATGTGAAATTGAGCCTATATGATATATTAATGTTTGAGGTATCTTTTGGCATGAAAAAATTGTAGATTTGGGGCTTAAATAAGGTTGAAGTTGCATTGTGAAATTTGATTGACATGTTGTGTTTATAATGTGTTTGATAAAAGTTCTAAGAGAAAATCTATGTGATGCATACTATGTGTTTGATGAAATGCCTATGAGTTGACAAGTTGTTTACATGTTGATTTATGTCACTAGTATAGTTTGCATTCATTGGTGTAATTCATTACACATTGAAATACTGCTTATTGCTATCTAGTGAACACATTGTAGTCATCTTTATTTAACTTGGTACATGAACTAGACAACCTTGTTTAATTGTGAATAATAGCTTATTTGTTTTTTTAAGTCTTACTTGAACTTGCCTTGCCTTTAGTGCATACTAGGAGTTTACTTAAAATTTCTCTAAAAACCCCTAACTGATTATCACTGAAAGTTCAGCTTGTCTTGTCAAGTTGGATTAGCTCTTGAGTATTGAGGAGGTTTTTGGGAAGACGTATTAAAGAATTGAGTGAAAAAAAAAAAGAGCAAGAGAGAAAGAGCTCATTGATAAAAGGCAAAGAAGAGTACAAACACAAGAGAAGATTGTTAAACATGTAAGGGAGTGAAACAAGAAACATTCTTGCATGTCTACTTAAATTTTGCTAGTACATCATATGAATGCATACACAATGACTAGTTGAAGTAATAGTGAAGGGTATGGTTATGAAGAAGAATCATGTTCAAATAGAAGTAGTTATGGAGAATATAATGAGTATGATCTGTACAGACAAGAATATGAGGAGGATGAATATGAAAGCATGAGATATTAGAGTGAACAGTATGATGAGCCTTGCACAAGTGAAAGAGAGTATGACACACATGAACAAGATTAGGATTATGAAAAGGAAGAAAATAGAAGTGTAGAATATTGAAATGAGTGAGTTTTTGTGGGAGGATTACAACGACATTCAAATAGAAGAATATGAAAGAAAATGAGGGAGTATCTAGAAAAATGGGTACAAAAAAGGAGGAATGTTTATCGTGAACCTTATACTAGTAGTGATAGAATTGATGTTGAATTTCAGCGTGAAAAGGTGAGAAAAGTGCTAGAAATTTAGTCATTAATGTGTAATATTTAGCTATCAATTTTGTGTAGTTGTTATCTTTCCTTTATTAACTTATTAGGTCGAATTAGGAAGATTTGAATAGGTTATTTTTGGGGGATTGATTCCCAGTTTTGATGGCCAAATTATGGCACACTAATTGTATATATTATACTACTAATTTAATAAAAAAGAAATCAATAATATTTCCAAAACATTCTTGTTTCATGGTATCAGAGTTACATCGAGCCTGGTAACCTTCAAACTTCAACCTTCAACCTTCAACGTTTTTCCTTCTTCTTTTCTATCCATAAGAATGTCCGAAGAATACTTGACTTCAACCACCGAGGTTTCCTTGACAATGGCGGATCAAGCATCTCAAGGAACTATGGTAGGATCTTCAATAATCAGTCCTTCTAATAGCTGCTCTTTAAAATTACACAGCACAAACTCAATGGATAGAATTTTTGCGAGTGGTTTCAGTCCGTTATATTGGTAATACGTGGAAGAGGGAAGGCTGGTTATTTGACCAGTTCTATTACAACACCACTGAAAACATCACTAACCTACAGCACTTGGGAAGCAGAAAATTCAGTAGTTGTGTCTTGGCTTATAAACTCTATGGAGCCAAGTATTGGAAGGACTTATCGCTTCTACAAGACAGCAAAAGAGATTTAGGATGCAATTCAAGAAATATATTCAGACCTAGAGAACACATCTCAAAGTTTTGAGATTAGGTCTAAGATTTGTAACACTAAACAAGGGAGCCTTATAGTCACCGAGTATTACAATTCCTTAGTTAAATTGTGGCAGGAGATGGATCTTTTTTATGAGATCGGATGGGAATGCTCGAATGATGCTGCGAAGTACAAAAAGATAGTTGAGAAAGAGCAGACCTTTGATTTCTTACAAGGTCTGAATTCTGATTTTGATGATGTACAAGGATGGCTACATGGAATGAAACCATTTCCAACCTTCCGAGAATCATTTGCCGAAGTTCAATACGGTCACGACCCCTCCAGTAGAGTCACAAGGTTCTGCACTTGTGGTAAATAAGCAGAGTGGTGGCCGTGGTCCAGAGTCTAAGGAGAAAAGATGGTGTGATTATTGTAACAAGCCTTACCATACTCGTAACACATGTTGGGATTTGCACGGGAAGCTAACAAATTGGAAACTAAGGAATCATTTTGGTTAGCAAAATCAGCATGGTCAGCCTAAAACAACACACTTGGTGGAGTCAAACACAAGGAATACTACTGGTGTTAATCTCTCGGTATAACAAATGGAGGTGCTGTAACAACTTTTCAACCAATCCATGCTCAAAGGAGGAACTGAAAATAAGCCATATCACAAACAGGTAAAACACATCTAAAAAATTGTTGCATTGTTGATGCAGGAGCTTCGGATCATATGACTGGATCATTGGATATATTTGATGCATATGATAAGTGCAAGGATCAGATTAATGTATGGGTTGCTGATGGGAAGACATCACTTGCTATAGGAAAGGGCACAGTTTCTTATTTAATATGACTTTGAAATTAGTTTTACATTTGCCTAAGTTAACCTATTATCTTTTGTCAGTTAGTAAGTTAACAAAGGACATGAAATGTGTTGTAACCTTTTTACCTACTCATTGTGAATTTCAGAATCATTTTTTGGAAAAAAAAAATGATTGGAATTGCTGAGAAGAAAGATAGCTTGTATTATCTCAAAGAAACTCGAGAGTTTCCAAATCAAGAGTTTCCAAAAAATAAAAGTTCTTTGTTGGTTACTTATGAGTTTGAAATTATGTTGTGGCATCGACGTCTAGGACATTTGAGTTTTTCTTACATGAAAGTTTTATATCCAGATCTATTCATTAATAAAGAAAATCTCTCTCTTCAGTGTGAACATTTTGTTCTTGCTAAACAAACCTGGGTTCCTTATCTTGTTCATGTTTATTTACCCACAAAGCTGTTTCAATTGATTCATAGTGATATTTAGGGTCCTTCTAGAACTATTAGTTTGACTAGAACTCAATGGTTTATCACCTTTACTGATGATCATACAAGGGCTTGTTGGGTATATTTGATGAAAGACAGATCTGAGGTTTTTTTTCTGGTTCACACAATTTTATAAATTTGTCCAAAACGTATTCCAATCTACTATCCAAATTCTTTGAATTGATAATGGAGGGGAGTGCTTTTCAAATGAGTTTGGTCAATATTTGGGGGCATTCGGGATACATCACCAAAGTTCTTATGTGGATACACCAAAACAAAATGGGGTGCAGAGAGGAAAAATCGCCACTTATTTGAAGTTGCTAGATCCATCATGTTTGCAAGTTTAGTTCCTAACTCCTACTTGGGGGAAGCTACTCTCACAACCACTTACTTCATAAATCGTTTACCCTAAAAAACACTAAAATTTTGAGCCCCCTTGAGTGCTCTATGTGATTGTTTCCAAAACATTAATATATTCAATCCTTTGTCCCCAAAAGTTTTCGGGTGTACCGTGTTTGACCATAACAGACAACCTACCCGAAGTAAGCTTGACCCTAGGGTGTTTAAATGTGTTTTCGTAGGCTATTCCCCAACACAAAAGGGTTATAAATATTATTCTCCGGTCCTTAAAAAATTCTTTGTGTCGTGTGACGTAACCTTTTTTGAGGAACAGCTGAACTACCCCAATAACCTTTTCAAGGGGGAAAATTCAATGAGAAAGTTCATTGGGATCTATCTGTGTTTTTCCAATAGTATCGAATATCCCTCGTTCCTCTTAGACTATAAAGCCGATTGATCACATTGTTACAATTACTACAAATCTTGTCATTGTTCCAAATCAGATTGATTCTAAACCTGATAATATTCTAGACTATGAAAATTCTAGTCAACAAATATCAAAACCAAGTCTAAACCCATATGAACCTGTTTTAACCCCTTCATCTGGTCCTCATAGGGAAGATTTTTTGGCTGGAATACCATTGCAGGTTTATTCTCACAAGTCAAAAACTCTTCAGCAAGATTAATCATTCAGCCGAAATTGACCTAGACTTACCTATTGCAGTTTGAAAAAGGGTAAGAACCTGTACCAAACACCTAATCTATAATTTCCTAACCTGTAAATAGTTGTCTTTAGAATTTAAGATTTTTACAGAAAAAGTTGATGAAGTTGAGATTCCGAAAAATATCTATGAGGCCTTGAAGGACTCGAAATGGAAAAAGTAGTGTAGGAGGAGATAAGGGCCTTATAGGATAAAAGGACCTGGGAGATGGTTAACTTACCCGAAGGAAAAAAGGTAGTTGGAAGCAGATAGATGTTTACTATGAAATACAAGGCTAATGGAAAGGTTGAAAGATATAAAACAAGGCTAGTGGAATAAGGATACACACAAACATATGTTGAATATGATGAAATATTTGCTCTTGTAGCAAAGCTCAATTCCATACGTGTTCTCCTATCTATTATAGCCAACCTTGATTTGAAGCTACATCAACTCAACATTAAAAATGCATTCCTAAATGGCAATCTTGATGCGGAAGTGTATATGAAGATTCCACCAAGATTTGAAATATAGGAAAGAAATGAAAAAGTTTACAAGTTGAAAAAATCATTATATGGTTTTGAAGCAATCCCCTCGAGTATGGTTCACTACATTAAGCTCTACCCTCACTCTATTAGGATACCAGCAAGCAAGGGCTAATCACACTGTGTTCATCAAAATAGGAGAAGCAGGTAAGAGAGCTATTCTTATTATATACGTAGATGACATAATACTTACAAGAGATGTTGAAGATGAGCTTCACAAGCTTAAGGGCAAGTTGAAGGAGGAGTTCGAGGTTAAAGACCTAGGGCCGTTGAAGTACTTTCTGGGTATGGAAGTTGCAAGGAGTAAAGAAGGTATTTTTATTTCTCAAAGAAAATACATTCTTGATCTGCTAAAAGAAACAGGGAAACTGGGCTGTAAACCAGTAGGAACACTATTCGAGAAAAGCATGGAAGAGCAAATTTTTAGAAAATGAGGAGACTTTGAATGTAGGCAGATACCAATGCTTAGTCGGGAGACTGATATACTTGTCTCTTACATGGCTAGATATTACCTATACCGTAAGTGTAGTAAGTCAATATATGCACTCACTGACCTAAAGGCATTTAGAGGCTATAAATCATATCATGAGGTATATGAAGGGAGAGGTTGGATAAGGGCTGATGTTTTTAAAGACTAAGAACAGGAGTATCGAAGGATATATCGATGTAGACTGGGTAGTGAAGATTGCAAGTCAACTTTAGGACATTGTACAAAACTGTGGGATAATTTAGTTACATGGAGGAGTAAAAAAACAAATAGTTGTAGCTAGAAGTAGTGCTTAAGCAAAATTTTGGGCGATTGCACAATGAGTTTGTAAAATAATTTGGTTGGAAAGATTGATGCAAGATCTACAACTTATTGTGAGTTCTCCTAAGTTGTATAGTGACAGTAAATCAGCAATTAGCATAGTAAATAATCCAATCCAGCATGATCATATGAAATATGTCAAAATTGATTGGAGTTTCATTAAGAATGAGATTGAACAAGGAGGAATTGATCTATGCTATATTTCCACTCATGAACAAGAAGTAGATGTTCTGACCAAAGGCTTACTGAAATCAAACCATGAAGGTCTTCTCTGCAAGCTTGGAATGGGAAATATCTATTCCTAAGCTTGAGGAGGAGTGTTGGAGATTTAGTCATTAATGTGTACTATTTAGCTATCAATGTTTTATAGCTGTTATCTTTTCTTTATTAACTGATTGGGTTGGATTAGGAAGATTTGATTAGGTTATTTTTGGGGGATTGATTCCCGGTTTTGATGGCCAAATTATGGCACACTAATTGTATATATTGTACTACTAATCCAATAAGAAAGCAATCAAGAATATTTCCAAAACATTCTTATTTCAAAAAGCACTTAAACGAATGAGAGAGCATTTTAATAAGGAAGAGAAGGTGCAGGAGAATGAAATGAATGTGAAAAATGAAATGTAAGGTAAAGATGAAGTAGGAGAAGATGAAAAAGAGTTTCAAGAAGAAAATAAAAAGAAGGAGAAACCAGCAGAAGAGAAATTTAGTAAAAATAAGGAGATTGATATGGAAACATTGTCAATGCATGGAGCAACTAAGGAGTACATCAACTTCCTATACTTCTTAGAAGAAGAACCATGTACATTAGAAGTGTTAGAGGAGAATGACAAGGAAGAATTAAAGTTAGTTGATGGTAAGCTTTAGCAGAAGCCTAAGTGTACTATGCATGAAGAGATTAAGAGTGCTTTAGATAACTATGTAGTCGGGGAGAGTTCACATCAACAAAGAATAGAGAAAAAAGATGAAGGTAAAAAGAATGATCCACCACAATCATCATTAAAAGAGAATGAAAAACTAAAAGAAGAGGGAGATAATAAACAGAGGATTGTGGATAGACAAGAAAAATCAATAATTGGAGTTGTTAGAAGAGTCATGAGTGATTGTGTTGTTGAAGCTAAGAATAACATGCAAAAGGATAACATATTCTACTCCAGATGTCACATTAAGCAAAAGCCATGTAGTATGATGGTAGATGTGGGTAGTTGTACTAATGTGATAAGTGCTACATTGGTAGAAGAATTGGAATTGGAGATCATGAAGCATACACCTCATAAGCTACAATAGTTGAATTAATGTGGAAAGGTGAAAGTGAACAAGAAAGTTATAGTTGCATTTGAGATGGGAGATTATAAAGATAAAGTGACTTGTAATGCGTTTTCAATGCATGTGAGATAAATTTTGTTAGGGAGACCTTAGTTGTATGATAGATATGTGGTTCACAAAGGGAGGAAAAATACTTACATATTGAGGAAAGATGGAAAGACATTCACCCTTCTACCATTATGATGGTTTCCAGTAAACAAAGAAGCATGCTCGAGAACTAAAAAAAACAGAAAGCAAAAAAAAAAAAAAAAAAAAACTTAGGCTTAATAGTATCACGGAAGCGTTAAGACCATACCTTTGCGTGCTTTAAACCTCTTAGGTTGTGGAAGAGCGGATTGAACCACGGGAACAGCCTCT
The DNA here is from genome assembly GCA_026120185.1 of Voacanga thouarsii. Lineage (NCBI taxonomy): Eukaryota > Viridiplantae > Streptophyta > Magnoliopsida > Gentianales > Apocynaceae > Voacanga > Voacanga thouarsii. Next base: position 707,349 of record JANUWF010001030.1, read on the forward strand.
TCTCGTCCGCTTGATGAAGCTTCCGGTTGAAATCCCGCTAACCTCCTACTTCACCTTGTTTGCATGAATGCCAAACTTTCTGACTCACGGAATATTCCACTGCCTCAAACCTTAAACAAAGGGGGAAGAGGAGTGGTCTCAATCCTTCTTGGTTCTATTGCTATTGATTAGCAAAGCACCAAGGAAAAACAAGAGAAGGAGAACACGAGAGAAAGAGAGCTTCACGAGAGGGGGAGAGCTTCTTAGGGTAAAACTCAGTTTTTTTTTTTTCCAAGAGGTGTGAGAACCCTTGCCAAAAACTAGGTCCCTGTTATCTGATAATAATATCCTCTGGGGTATGATATTTCAAAACACCCGAATGTTATCAACAAAGTAAGTTTTGCTTAACTCTAAACTCTTCTGAACTGTATCTGGAAGAAACTCTACGGTCCAAGCTATTGTGCCAAAATAATATTTATTATTTTTCTTGGACCCAAAAAGTCCAAAATAATAAATATTAATTATTTATTTCTTGGGCTTGTAGAAATAACTCAATAAATAATTAATGAGCCCAAATGAACTAAAATAATTAAACTTTAATTATTTATTTCTTAGGCTTGTATAAATAACCCAATAAATAATTAAGCATTAATTAGTTCCCTCTAGTTTAAGCCCATGTTAATTTTCTAATTATTCAAACTAGACCTAGGCCCTGAATAATTAATTAACCAATTAAACCAGATAATAAATTTCTCTCAACTCCTTTTTATTTATTTATTTATTTTTATTCCAGTCTAATAATAAATTAGACTTCTTGAATAAAATGAAATCCTTTTTAGATGAGACCAATTCCTCAACCCAAAATTAATTAGAACTTACGGGCTATTCTAAGGACTAAAAAGACACATCGCCTTGGCTACTAAAATGACCAAAATACCCCAACTATATAAATAGCAGTATTTTGCATTTTAAATATTTCCTAATATCACCATGAGAAAATATTGACCCCAAGGACAATGCTGCGTTAGCAAAGTCTCCGACCTACAGGTGAAATGACTAAAATACCCCTCTACATATCACTGTATATTTAGAGATGAAGATATGTATTAACACCTCTCTAAATGACATCCACCATCCTTAGGCTTCTTGTCCAATGATCCACGACTTCTTGGAGTGTTTCCGCTTTCCAAGGGAGTTACCCTAGAGCAAACATCCAAGTCATATTTCCCAGGGCCCTAGACATTTTAGATCATTCGAATAACCACAAGGGGTAATATTATGTAGAAACTATCTTGTACAAGTATATCTTAACTAATTAGTTATATATACCCAATACACAAGTATATTGGTTCTACCATAGAACCTCAGCTATAGCATATCAAAGCATATGCTTCCAGCTTTGTCAGACCACCAACTCATACTCAAGTCGTAGAGTACTAGTCCACGCTGTAGTAGTAGTAGTAGTCTAGGTTTCTACCAAATAGTACTTTAAGAAACCACTATTACAAGTCCTGTTCTACATATTCGAAATACACTTATGTCATGAAGTGAATGAACTACTCACTGGCTAAAGGTAAGCCATTCACTATTAGAATTCATAACATAATAACCTAAACATGATGAGATTCCCATTCTCATCAATAAGTTAAGAACAAATGTTTATGTGTTAAATAACCCGTGATCTATACCTTACTGTGAAAGACCACCATTCACATAAATCACTTATTTAAACACAATAGGTCTGTTCCAAACGAAATTGTGCACAAATAAAAAGTAAATGCACAAACTATTTCTGTAAATAAATTCTTTTATTAAAAAATATTCGATATTTATTTCAGAAGCCTAGTCTATGAGGGCATATTCCCAACACATTATCCCTACGTGAGGTAATGAGAGATCAAAACATAGTGAGGGAAAAAAAGGAAGAGAAGAAAAGAGAGCAAAGAGAGAAGCAAAAACAAGAGAGAGGAAAACAAAAACATGCGGTAAAAGGGAATGAGAGAAAACCAAAAGAACCAAAAGAGAAAGAAAAGCAAAGGAGAGACAAGCCAATGAGTGAAAAATAAAAGAGAGCAACCTCTTGGGTGGTGAGAAGCGAAAAAAAAAAAAAGAGTATGCATAAAAGAAAAAGAGTGGAGGTATAATAAGAGTGAATGCATGGGTAGTGAATAGAGAAAGTAGAGAGGATAAAAGGACACCAATGCCTAACATTGTGCTTGCACACTAACATTCTTGTTTAATTTATAATGCAAGAAATGATTTAAGGATGAATCTTCTTAAAGAAAGGGGAAATGATAGGAATCATTTCAGATATCATGTCTCCTTCAAATAAGGAGACCATAAGACCAAGGCACACGCGAGGGACCCTTGGGAAACTTCAAAATATAAGGTATTTCAAGGGCCTATTCAAGCAAACAAGCTAAAGGTAAAAAATGTTATTAAGATATGGGTGATTAAAGGAAGCCTCCAAGAAGCTAAAGATAGGCCACAACACAAGTGGAGAGCTAAGGCAAGCCAAGAAAACCAAGGAGAAAGGGATTGAGCAACAAAAAAAGTTAGAAATTTGCACAAACAGCAAAGAACCACCACTGGATGACAACCATAACAAGCACCGACTCAGTTGAGCCAAAATACTATGCTATCATAATGGAACCAGCGCCAGCTCAAGTACTATAATCAGCCCTGACTGAGTCCTAGAAAAGCACCAAAGATAATACTTTTTTATGTATTTTGAAGCCTTTTTCTTTGTTTTTGTAAGCATATTATATATAATATTTTCTCTTGAAAAAGAAAAGTAAGACCATTATATTTTTGAGAGAAATAGGAACTTCTTGAGTGTTAAGTGAGATGATTGCTCTTGGGAGTTCTTCCTTTCAAATCAAGACTAAGTCTAACCATTCTATTTATTTTAAGTCTCTAAACTTGTAAAGAATAATCTAACTAGATTTTCATTGTTTGGATTTTAGATGTTGTATATGTACCACCCCACTACCTAAGTACCCCAAAAGGGGCTAGGATGTTGCCCTGTCTTTAGGATAAGGGGTCTTTATAACCAAGTAAAAGAAAAATGGAAGAAATAATCTAGTGTTCAAAACTTATTACAACCCAAAATAGTACTTATACAAGTCTCAAAAAGAGTAAATAAATAAGCAAAACTCTCTAAGTTATAAATGTAAAAAATCAAACTAAGATCTTCAAGTCTCTAGGCAACTCAACCTTCAAAATAGGATCGTCTTAAAAACGTGTCATAAAATGTGGTGAGAAAAATTTTCCCAGTAAGTCCTGTATGTGCTCGTGTTAATTTAAGAAGTATTTTATGTATGTAGTTTTGAACAATTCACAACAAAAGTCTGTAAGTCCAAGTGAATAATTTTGATCAATAAGTGGTGTTTTATTAGCACTTCGAATAAAAGAGTTCAATATTGTTAAGAAATAAACTACTTGAATATAAGCGACTATGAAACCCTGCATCATAGCTATGGCCATAAAACCCAACATCATGACTACGTATTGTGAAACCATACATCACAATACAAGTGGGTGATTAGCCCACTAGATAAGATACTCCTCCATCTCTATACCATAACGTACTGGTTATCCATTCTGGAAATGAAACAGTCTACATGGACTTAGTTGCTAGTACAGCTTGGCTTGACTAACTAAAACTAACAACTTGTTTAGAAAGAGTTTTATCCCTCGGTGGAGGCCCCCATCGAGAGACTTACCCGAGTCTTCCAAGGTTAGCTCTAATTAGTCTACCCATATTGAATACTCAACATTATCTTTACCCCACTTGGGAGTAATTCAGCAAAGTGAATTACATTGAAATCTGAGTTTGAAATCTAATTTAAGAAATTTTAACATTCTGTTTTGGAAAACTCTTGCTTGCTTAAAACTATTTTGTTTTCATAGAAGATGCAGAATATCCATAATTTCAACTTAAGGAATAACTTTACAGTAAACATCACATTTGACTTGCAGGAGCACTTTAGTTCAGCAAACAGTTTATGCAAGGACTTAATTAATTCTTTTATCTCACGGATAAAATCTCCCGACAAACCTAGCTCTGTTTGGAATAAATACAAATTACACGTTACTATTAGCCAACAACTCATGCATCTCAGGTACGTAAGCATACATTTAACTCTAATTCCTATATTTCACCTAACTTTCGACAAATTCCCTATTAGTACCTACAATATCATAGCATCAAAAGAGTTCAACTAGTAATTGCAAGTCAACAATCTATTTAGTACAACTACTATCTTAGTTCTTATCACAGCTTGTTAAAGATGAAAGCACATCCCAAAACACTGAGCATTCATAACTATATATCCAAAACTCAAAATTTTCTGCTAGCAATAGTAACTACCATTGATAGCAACATCAAATAATAATTAAATAACATGTTGCAACAATATTTAACATGGATAAATAATGTGCTCTTGATTAATCTAGCAAAGAAAAACAATCATTAGTACTTTATAATATAAATACTAATTTTATAGATAATAAACTTCATATCATGTATAATATCTGGTAAACTATGTATATATTCACTTTTAAAAAATAGTGACTAGTTAATAAATATAGGATATTAATAAATAGTAGTTTATTTATGCTAAATAATTGATCTAATAAGATTAATTGGCATTTAAACTAGAGTTTTGATACATTATTAAGTATAACAATGACAGTAATGATAATAATAATAATAATAATAATAATAATAATAATAATAATAATAATAATAATAATAATAATAATAATAATAATATTATTATTATTATTATTATTATTATTATTATTATTATTAAGAATAATAATAATAACTACAATAATAATACTATTAATAACCATGATAATAATACTAATAGTAATGCAAATGATAAAAATAATATTAGTTGTTAAATATTTTCCAATAGCAATTATGTTTTAAACAACAAGCTTTATAGAGTTACACACATGTATATGTATATGTATCTATAGATATACATACATTACATCAATAAAGTTAAAAGTGTTCTTCATAAATAATGGCAAACTAAAATTAATCATTTGAATAACAATAAAAATTATTTTATAGTAGCAATTAGATCAAAATACAGATGACATTTGAAGATAAAATTGCAAGCGAAACATAGCCAAAAAGACAGCTAAGGAACAACAAAAACGCAGCACTCCTACGTGAAGAAGAAAAAGGGAAAAAAATATTTTCTCATTACCTCTTCTTCTTGTTCTCATAATCGGCTGAACTGGAATATGTGGAACTGGGGTAGGTACGCTCGTGGAAACTTCTGGTGCAATTCCTGCAAGCTTTCTACTTCGTCTTTGCATATAGATGAACGCCTAGCTTTTGATCTTCAGTATATGGCCTGCCTAATATCGTTTTGGTGAAACAACCTAGGGGCCAAAGAATATTTTCTGGAGAGGGAGAGGAAAAACATCTGGTATTTTTCACAGAGAGGAAGCACTGAAAAAACAACGTTATTTTCTTTTCTCCTGTTTAACCTAAATAAAACCCTAGGTTAAACTGGATTAGGCCATTGGACTCTTAGTTTAACCTTTTTGGACTTAATTAATTATTCTAACTAAAACCAAATAAATGGCCCAATTAATAAATAATTAATTTTCCAGCCCAAATAAACTAATCCAATTAATTAAGCCTGTATTAGTTTAGTCACAGGTTAATCTTTAATTATTCAAACTGGGCCAAAGCCCTGAATAATTAATTAACCCACCAAACTAATTTAATTAATTCTCTCTCTCCATGGACCTTTATTTTATTCTAGCTCAATAATCAAATCAGGCTACTTAAATAAAATAAATTCCATTTAATTTAAGATCAATTCTTTAGCCCGTATTTAATTAGGACTCACGGTCTATACTGGGGACCAAAAGACACACCTCCTTGGCTACTAAAATGATCAAAATATCCTTGCCATAAAAATAGCTGTATTTTGCATTTTAAATATTTCATAATATCACCATAAGAAAATATTAATCACAAGGACAATGCTGCGTTAGCAAAGTCTCTGACCTACAGGTGAAATGACTAAAATATCCCTCTACACATCGCCGTACATTTAGAGAGGAAGAAGTGTACTAACACCCATCTAAATGACATCTACCATCTTTAGGCTTCTAGTCCAAGGATCCTTATTTGAACATGTTGGAGCCTAATTGTCCTCTCTTCCTATTTCTCCCATTCCTTATTTGAACATGTCTAGAACGAGGGGTCATTCTTCTAAAAAGGGCGAGAGCTTCCTCTTCCTCCGCCCTGTCCTCCGTTGATCCTTTGTTCTTAAGACCAACTGAGTTTATTGATGCATCTTGCGAGGAATGGTACAATAGAAGAGTGTCTAATATGATCATTGTCGAGTATACTTTCTTACCCACCTTAGACCATGCACTTAAATTGGGCATGATGTTTAGAAGGCTAGGATAGGGATCGATAGTATAATTGAAATGGAAGTATTGTCCCATGCTTATTAAGGAATTCAATGCTAATATGATTAATAAGGGCAATAAACACCTTCCCCATATTAAAACAAGAGTGAAAGGAGTCCCCATTGTCATCACTCAAAACCAATTAGCTAACGTCCTCCAGGTCTTTGATGATGATACTTGGCAGGGAATAGATGTGAATAATCAAAAGATTCTTTCTAATCCAAATTGGGATGTTCGCGGGACTAGAGCCATACTTGGGTTACATAAGTATAATGCCTTTTAAGCCAATAGTTTCTATTCAAACAATGATCTGGCAGCTAACTTTAGAGCGCTAGTCTATATGTTTGGGTTCAGTATTGTACCCCGTGCTAGTGGTTTAAATGAAACTAGACTTATTGACACTTATATTTTGCATCGGATGATGAACACATTACCTATCCCTCTTGCATCCTTAATCATCCAATCTATTAAGGAGGTTGTTCATTATCGTCTATCCATAAAAGCCTTTGTTTTTCCTTTGGTTATAATGAAAATTCTGAAAGACTTTGGTGTGAGTCTTGAGGGAGAACTGATGGAGGCTACCACTGAGCATGATATAGTCACTGAGCAAACTCTTCTGAGTTGCGGGTACAAGTACAGCTAGGAGTTGAAGAAGTGGCTAACTCCCTTCGAGGTTAAACATCCCGATCAGGTAAAGCCATCTACAGTGGAGGAGAAGCAACCACCACTACCAGCACGTGCACAAGCTAGTAGTTCTCAATCCATGCCCGGACTGACTTTGAGACTACCGTGCTGGGGCGACTCGATCAGTAAATAGTGGTGCTCTTATGCTTGCAGGGTACTATGGATGATATGGCAAGATGGCAAGCTACTATAGAGCAGCAGTTGACCGAATTGAGGCGGCAGTCTTATGGGCCACATGGTGGTGATGGAACTTCTACACTAGCTGTTGATGAGGAGGATGATGATGACGAGGAGGATTGCCGATGCTTGTCTACATTTTCTCGATCACTCTTATTTTTCCTTTCTCTTTTAATATTTTTTTCTAGTTAATTTTGCTTTCCTTTGTATTGTACTATTTTTCTTTCTTTTGTTTTTGATTTATTTTTCTTTTCTAATTTTTATGCTTTGGTGTGCTTTTCTGTATTTTTCTTTTTAAGTACTTTGCCAATGCCTCATTCTTCAAGCATTCAACTTTTGTCCAGCATAATGCACAATTGAATAGAACTTTATTTTTCTTATCTCTTCTCCTTTATATTTTTGGTCCCATGGTATTGTTGTTCTTGTTATATTTAGTTGGTCATTGAGGACAATGTCCAGTTTAAGTGTAGGGGAGTGATTTGATTGACAAGTCTTCTATACATATACTTTAGCCTTCTTGGGAGAAAATTTTGAGCGAATTTTTTTTTCAAACTTTTGTGCAAATTTTTGAGCTTTCAAGATGTATTTTTAATGCATGACTTTGTGATAGATTATAAAGCATATGTTCTAGATCATTTATGGCTTATGCATGACTTTTTGCACGCTTGGACGAAGTAGTTCTTGATAAAATGCTTTGCATTATTCTTAAATATGTTTTTCTACTAAAATTCATGGAGCATTTTAGAACTTACTTGAATACATCTCGAGGTGAAATAAGAAAGACAGTCATGATTTAACTTAGGGATGACAGTAATAGGCTTTCTTTAGATAGTTTGAACTTTTCAAGCCTACCTATTTTCATAACATCCTTAGTGCCTATTTTGAGCCTAAATTATTAATTTCTTTCATTAAAACCCATCACAAGACTTTGTCCATTGCTTGTGCTGAGAGTTTGAATAATTTTCCAAATCTTTATGCTCTTGATGGATAAAAGTATATGTATGAGAATGTTGAGAAAGAATATTGGGATAAAGATCATGACTTGTTACTTTCAGTCATGGATCAATAATGAGTTGAGCTGAGAAAAGAAAAGTAGTAGTAAGAATGAAAGAAAGAAGTTGGAAAAGAGAGAGAAGAAAGAGAATAGAAAAAGAGAGGAGAAAAAGAAAAAGAAAACAAAAAGCTGCTAGAAAGAAAAGACAAATTGAAAGAAAGAAACTGCGAAAAAAACAGTAGTAGTGCAAGAAGAAGAAAAACAATTTTTGTTGAAAGAAGAAGAGAAAAAAAATTTATTGAAAGAAAGAAGAAGAAAGAAAAGATTACAAAAGGAATGGTGATTGAGCTGTAAAGGTTACGTTCATATTAAAGTACTTGACATTATTGCTGAAAATTTTGAGTGATCTTGTGAAAGAAATAGAGAAGAGTTGATGAGAAAAAAAAAATAAGAGAAGAAAAATGCAGGATTTGCTTGAGTGGAGTTGTAATTACTGAATAAGGTTATGGTTTGATCGATTTTTGGAATAGGAGAGCAAGAAAAGTTGAAAATTATTGATTCATTTTGTTTATCCTTTTCTTGCTAACTCTCAGTTTTTCTTTGATTTTTGAATCTCCTATATCCTTCGTTTGATAAGCTACATTACAAGCCTTTAGCCTTACATTACAAGTTTAAAAGTCCTACTTGATCTAAGTAGAATCATGATATATCTCGGATTAGTAGAGATAGTGTATAAAAAGTAAGCCTGTGGAATGCATATTCTTTTTTTTGAATTAAGTTTTTTCCAATGGTTTGAGGATATTGTGAAGTATTGAGATGGTTCTACTAAGTTATTTATCACTAACACAAGTTTTGCATTGGTTGTGAAAGATATAGTAGCATGTGTTCTATGTTCTTGAATGAAGGAAGCGTTGAAGATATTGTTTTGAAATTGATTGAGTGATTAATGAAACTTTGTGTTTTCATACTTGTTCTTGATACTTTGCTTAAGGACAAGCAAAGAGCTGAGTGTGGGGGAATATGATAGGGATGAATTCGTCATATTTTTCCTAATTATTTGAGGTTCTTTTGCGATACATTTTGTTCAATAACTAGTCATATTCCTTCATATTTGAGATTTTACCCTTGGAAAGGTATTTTGTTCATTATTTCAGATTTTTAGGGTAAAATGAAACAAAAATGTCACAGAACAGAGGAGAGGTGGCACCGTCTAGGGCCCTAGAATCGGCGCCGGCCATGCACTGGTGACACATACTTCGAAGCAACAAAAAAATTGGTGAAACAGAGCAAAACAGAGTGGAACCAGTGCTGGATCCAAGAGTCAAGACGGCGCCGGCTGCATTTTGGTCATCATCATGTGAAATTCGGAGAAAAATCAGTGAACAAGTAGAGAAGCAAAACACAACTGGCACCGGCTCTGAGATCTAAGGTAGCGCTGGCTGTGCCCTAAAGTTAAGGCGATACTTTGATTTTTCTACGCTATTTTTGATAATCTGTGGAGTTTTAGTACTTTCCAACTTCTACTCGGCCAAAACATTGTACCTACGAGTGTAGGCACTTCCTAAGCCTATAAATAGATGAAAAAGACAAGGGAAAAGGGGAGAATTCATTGATCATTATAGAAAATCATTCAATCTAAGGAGGAATTCTTCAATTCAAGGAGGGTTGTACAAGAAAGTCTTCAAAGGAACAAGAAAAAGGCTTGTCTATGAGTGCTTATTTTCACTTTGTTTTCTTTTTCTTGAACAATGATATGTTAATTGTTTTATTGTAATTTGACATTGTTTTAGATAGTCATGATTCTTAGAGTTATTTGATCTTTTGATTAATTGATTGTTCTTCTTGGTATTTAATTACTTGGACGTATTACAAGATTAATTGGTTGTTTCTTTTCATTAACTTGCTAGACCAAAGAGGTTGATGGTAGTTGCAATTGATTGATTTCATATTTATTGGCTATTAACTTGCTAGACCAAAGAGGATTGGGTAATTAAAGGTTAATTGATGTTTGCTAGACCAAGGATTCATTGATTAATTTCATGCTTTAAATTTGCCAGACCAAGGAAATTTAATCAAGGATTATGTTTAATGCATCTTTTGGATGAATTAGCTAAGACAGACTAAGTGATGCTAATTTATCTAGAAGATAGTAATTAATTGAGACAGACCAAGTGATGCTAATTTACCTTTGTCCTTTATGGTGCTAAAAGAAGAATTAGTTATGATAATGGCTAGGTCCTTTAAGATCATATTTGTTTAAACAATGGTTTGAGTTACATACTTCTCCATCCTTGACTTGTATATATATATATATATATATATATATATATATATATTATTTTCCTTTGTTTTATTTTGTTTCTTTTTCACTTTATCGAGTCGGTTAAACAATGAAAGAAAGGTAATTAATGTCTACTTGTTCCTTGAGGATCAACACTCGTTTAAACCACCCTATGCTCTGTTAATGATGAGTACGCTTGTTCATATGTGTGATTTGGGTTGAACATTTTAATTTAACTTAATTGGGAATGTGCTTAGTTTTTGTATGAATTTTATACCCAAGTCCGGACACATCACTACACAAAATTCTTCTTTGCATAACTTATGAACTCCTCAATCTGTAAAACAAAAGGAGGATTTCGAAAAGAATATCTTTTTCTAAAAAGTGTTTTAAATTTGCCAAAAATCTTATTCACCCCCTTTAAGGTTTTTCAATTAGTATAAGAACATTAGTCTACATCTCTTCAGCTAAACAGCCTTGTAGAAAAAAATCCTTATGGCAAATATTTCCTTTCTTCCCTATATTGAGGGATATTCGACAAACAAACTTCCCTTATTCACTAGGAGTAACTACACATTTTTAAAAAATCACATGAAGATCAATGTATGCTCAATTAATTTTGAGCATTGGAATTTGATTGAAAAAGAACCATATATTCCTTCTAAAAGTATTTAAAGTCGAATAGTTCCCAAACAGAGTGATTAATATGATGCTGAAGATAATGCGAAAATGACTTTGAACTTTCAAGCTATGAACATTCTGTGTTGTGCCCTTGATGCCACTGAATATAACAGAGCAAGTGGCTATGATTTAGCCCATGACATGTGGAGATTGCTTGAAGTTACCCATGAAGGGACAAATCAAGTGAAGGAATTGAAGCTGGGGCTTTTGATTCATGATTATGAATTGTTTACTATGAAGCCAAATGAGAGCATAGCCGACATGTTCACTAGATTCACAAAACATTGCAAATTGACTTAAGGCTTATGGGAAAAGCTATTCTCTTAGTGAATAGAATTGAAAAATTCTTGATGCCTTGCCAAAGAGCTGGCAGCCTAAAGCTCTGGCTGTGGAGGAATCAAAGGATTTAAAAACCTTACCCACTGAAGAGCTAATTAGTTCTCTCTTAACTCATGAAATGAAACTCAAAAGGTTTCAAGAATTTGATGACAATGAAAAAGGCAAAAGAGGAACATCCTTGAAACCTATTGATGATGATGCTGATAGCAGTCAATCTGATAGTGACAATGGAATTAAAGTGGATACTGAAGAATTGGCTATGGATGCAAAAAAATTTAGAAAGATTTTTAGAAAATGAAACTTCAAAAAAGGTAAGAAGTTCGTAAAAAGCAAGGGACAAACTTCATCTTTCAAGCCTCAATGCTATGAATGCAAAAGTATAGAGCACTTCGTTGTTGACTATCCAATAGCTAAAGAGAAAAAAGCCAAGATGCTCAAAAAGAAAAAGAAAGATTTGAAATCAAAAAAAGAAAAAGGACTGATGGGAACTTGGGACCAAAATGAGTCTGAGTCTGAGGAAAACGGAGATTCTAAAAATGAAACAACTAACATATGCTTTATGGTAATAGAGGACAAGGTAAACTCCTTCCCATCTAACCTTGTAGCTGAATTGCATGATTCTACTTGTGATAATATTGATGATCCAAATGAACTTATTGATATGTTCCGTGAACTAAAAAAACTGTTAAGAAGGAACATGGAAATGAAAGTGAAAATTGATTCCTTATCAAATGAGAATGACAATCTGATTAGTGAGAACAAGATTCTACTTTACTCCATTTGTTGCTTGAATGTTGAAAAAGAAATCATTTCAACCTTCTTGGACTGTTCTATACTTGAGAACAAATTTTTGTATGACAAAGTCTCTTCTCTTGAAGTCATGATTGGTGAGTTTGATAATATGAAAATAAAAGTTGATGATCTCACTACTTGTATTGAAAAATTCACTGATGGGCAAAGTAATTTGAACAAACTTCTTGGAGTACAATGCATGGCTGGGAATAGAAATGGCATTAGTTACGGTAACATGCACAAAACAGAAAAGTGCAAGTCTTATTTTGCGAAAGCAAGCTTCTCAAACACAAATTACACATGTTGTACTTATTGTGGTAAAAATGGACATAATGCATCTAAGTGTCATATTAGGAAAAGTATTGGATTAGGAATGAAAATTGATTGGAGAATTAAAAGAATCATCACTAATCCCTATGGACCCAAGAAGAAATGGGTACCAAAAATCACTCTCCCATCTCATGTATAGGTATATTCATTGGACAAAATGAGCTTCACAAAGTGGTTCTTAGATAGTGGATGCTCAAAACACATGACTGAAAATGTAGCTCTATTAGAAGATGTTTAAGCTACAAATGATGGGTTTGTTACTCTTGGAGACAAAAAAAAAAAAGAAGGAAAAATACTTGGGATAGGTAACATTGGTAAAGGATCTTCAACCATTATAAAACAAGTATTATTGATTGATGAGCTGAAATACAACTTGCTTAGCATTAGTCAATTATGTGACAATGGTTGCAAAGTTATTTTTGAGAAAGATTCTTGCTCTATTATGGACAGCTCTAGTAATAAAACAATTGTTATTGTTAATCATGTTGGGAATGTATATATATTTTATCTTGATGATCTTATGGCTCATGACATTAGATATCTTTCTGTACATGATAGTGATGGCTATCTTTGGCATAGAAGGCTAGGCCATGTATCATTTGATTTGCTGAACAAATTGTCTTCAAAAGAGTTTGTTAGAGGACTGCCCAAAATAAAGTTCGATAAGGGCAGAATTTGTGATCCATGCCAATTTGGAAAACAAACCAAAACCTATTTGGACCAATGAGGACTACTAGTCTTGGTGGTAAGAGATATGCTTATGTACTGGTAGATGTTTTATCAAGATTTACTTGGACTTTATTTCTCGAACAAAAAGATGAGGCATTTTCTGAATTTTCTAGATTATTCAAACGTGTTCAAATTTCTCTTAGATGCAAATTGATTTCTATTAGGAGAGACAATTGTAGAGAATTTTGCAACCATGAGTTTACACATTTTTGTGATGAGAATAGAGTCTTTCACAACTTCTCAACTGCTAAAACCCCTCAACAAAATGGTGTTGTTGAAAGAAAAAATCGAACCTTGCAAGAAATGGCTAGATCCATAATTTGTGAAAACTTTTTTCCAAAATACTTTTAGGGTGAAGCTATTAATACAGCAGGTTACATTGTTAACTGGGTCATGCTAAGACCTTTTCTAAGAAAAATACCCATTGAGCTTATATTTTACAAAATTCCATCAATTTCCTATTTTAAGGTCATTGGTTGCAAATGTTTTGTTCTTAATACTTGAGACCATTTTGGAAAGTTTGATAGCAAATCCAATGAGGTTATATTTCTTGGAAACTTTTCTAATAAAAAGGCATATAGAGTGTACAACAAAAGAACTCTATGTGTGGAAGAATCCGTACATGTTGTCTTTGATAAATCTAATATATTTACATCAAGAAAAGATGATGATAATGTAGGGATTTCAAAAGAAAAAGGCAGTGAACAATACAAAGCTCCATTGCTTGATATTCATGCCAAAGAAGAAAAATTGGAAGAATAACAAGGTGAACAAAACAAGCAAGAAACTGAAGAGCATATTGATCAAAGCCTACCAAAAGATTAGAAATACAAAACTGGTAATCTAAAAGAGTAGAACATTGGTGATCCTAACTATGGGGAGACAGTACTTTGTAGATAATTTTGCTTTACTTTCAAGTATTGAACTTAACTGAATTGATGTGGTCTTGCATGATGATTTTTGAATCCTAGCTATGCAAGAAGAGTTGAACTAATTTGAAAGAAATCAAGTTTGGAAACTTGTCCCTAGACTACTTGATCATTCGGTCATTGGTACCAAGTGGATTTTCGGAAACAAACTTGATAAATATAGAGTGGTGAGTAGAAATAAAGCTAGACTTGTTGTGTGAAACCCTACTTAAAGCCAACCTTAGAGTAAGGGGGATGGGATGCATATTATGTCATTCTGTATAAAAATATACTTTTTGAATGATTTTATGTGCCTTGGAATTATGGTTTATAGGTTAAATGGCTTATTTATACTTGTTGGGTAGGAAGGGTAAAAAGGTAACTTTGCTTGAACTTAAAATAGGAAGATGGCTAGAGGTTTAGATAAGAAGAATATTTAGGTGAGACAATAAGAATAAGAGTTAGTGTGGTTAAGTAGTTAGAGCTTTGTGAATTAATCTCTAAGGTTATGAGTTCAAATCCCATCATTTAAGGTTTATTCATGATTATCGTAAACATGTTTGAATTTTCGATTTTCTTACATTCCTTAAAGATAGGAATTTTTTCTTAAGGGAGACATGAAGATATTGTCTTGATCATGTGATCATATCCTAAAAAGAATTCTAGAGGAATTCTTGTCCCCTTTAGTTTTTTTTTTTTTTTGGCCTTGTCCTAACATCTTTATAATTTAAACTATCCTTAATCCATTGATCCATTCTTTTTAATTCCAAAAATTCTGTGATAAACCCCTAGTCTTAAAATTTGAAAATCAGCTGAATGGCTAAAAATAGGGAGAAGAGTTAGAAAAGGTTTCCAAGGAAAAGAAATCACCATAGCTATACTTTCAAATTTATCTTCATTTTGTTCATGTTTTGGTAGAGGAAAATTTCAAAAATTTTCCAGAATTTTTGCAAGGTTGCTTTCGAAAGTTTCAGCACAACTTTCTTACTCAATTGCTGCTGGAAAAATGGTCATTTCATGTAAGGTTGAAGGCTGGAAATTCAGTGGATTTTCGGAATAGCACAACCTGTCCAAAACCAGAATTTTTCTTTAGCAATTTCGCTGCATTGAAGCTGGAATTTGAAGCCACCTTTAGGTCATAAGAGTAGCTGGAACTTCCTCTGTTTTTCTTCAAGAGGAAGGCTGGAAAAACACCATTAAAAGACCTTCAAACACCCTCAAGAATCAGCTACAAATTGGGCCAAAGAAAGCAGAAAATTCTGCACCAAAATCATCTCCATTCTAAGTTCTCTTTTGAAGCATTAAAAACCAGAAAACTTCCATCTTGTTTCCTTAAGGCAAAGGCCAAAAACTTTCATTCAAACCTCTGAAAATCCAACCTTGTTTAGCCATGGATTGAACCCCTTGGCCTCCACACTAACCTTGAATGTTGGGACTTTGTGATCACACACCAAAAAGCTCCTAAGATTACTCTATCCAAAACTCATTTGAACTTCAAACTAATTCCAGATTTTTTGCTCCATTAAAACACTCATAGAAAGTGATCAAACCAGAATTTCTCTGCCATTATAGACAAATTTTTGGCCAGCCTTGTGAACTGAACAAACCTCCATTCTTTGCATTAAGCCTAGCTTATTCAGTCTTACACCATTGAAGAGTAAGAGACCTTTCATGATCAACCTTTATTGACTAACCCTCTACCTCAAACAACTCTTCATTTTCCTCCATTTGAATTTCAAAAAGACTGAAAACTTCTCTCTCCTTCTTGCTAAACCGAAACTCCTATCTACACTAGGCCATTCGGCCAACAACGTTTCCAGTAATTCTCAAGCCATTTTCTCTCAAACTCTTTAAAAAACACAAAGAATACCAAGAACACACACTTCACATCTTCAAGCCTAAACCTATCCTAGACATCTCCAAACACTCCCAAACACTCCAGATCATCCATATTTAATCTATAGTCATTATTTCTAGCCTTTATAACACGAAACCACGCAAACTAGAATTTTCGAACGAATGAAAACTAACTTTTTTATTGAAGGATCCAAGAACACCAAAAGGTAAAACAAAAACAACCTCCTTGTTCTTTCTCTTCTACTCAACTTCTAATATTCCATTCTAATGCCATTCGTCTCTCTCTCTCTCTCTCTCTCTCTCTCTCTCTCTTGACAGAAATGGTGATGATCAACCATGGCAATTTTTTGGACCGCTAAAGGCTCTCAAGCTCGTGTGGACCTTCACTAATCAAGGAACCTTCATCAAGATCATCTATCAAGTATTTTTTCTTGAATCTTCCTTCTTAATTTTTGGATTCATGTCTCTTAGATGTTGATAGGATGATTGAATAAAATGGGGGTTGAGCATATGTATGTGGATGAAGGGGATGGAGTTAGAACATGAGAGGTGGAATGTATGATTAGGCCTTACGGATTTTTCTTTTGAATCAATGTATGCTCATCATGATTAGAGGGATTTATGAATGTTTTGATGCATGGTAAATGTTATGACACCAATGGTGATTGGGCTTTTATGTTCTTAATTTTCAATAAAGCCATGGATGATGATTATGCCTAGTAGGAGATTGGCCATGTGTTAGCATGTGTTGATTCAAATATATGTT
This sequence comes from Voacanga thouarsii, assembly GCA_026120185.1. Taxonomy (NCBI): domain Eukaryota; kingdom Viridiplantae; phylum Streptophyta; class Magnoliopsida; order Gentianales; family Apocynaceae; genus Voacanga; species Voacanga thouarsii. The sequence continues at coordinate 724,316 of JANUWF010001030.1, forward strand.
CATGAATGAATTATCATATTATTTAATGTTTGGGAATATGTTTATGAATCGTTTCTAATAATAGGAAATTATGGTAAAAGATTATTTTCTTTATTAAATCAAAAATTATTTTTGTTAACAAATTTTATTAATTTAATTGGAGTTATTATTATATTTACTCTATAAAATTTGAGATTGCTAGGAAGGTTTGGAAATAGGGTATGAATTAAAATATTAATATTTTATTAGTTAAATAAATAAATTCTTTTATTAAAAAAATAGTAATAAATAATAAAATATTAGAATTAATTAATATCAAATGACCTTGTAAACCAAAATAATTAGCCTTACTAAAACTTTAACCTATGTTCATAAATATTATTTATATTAAAATTTATTTATTAATTATTAATTAAAAATTAATTCATTAATTTTATTGGTTATTTATTATCTATTAATTAATAATTAAAATTAAAGTGTAATTTATTATTTATGGTAATAATACCATTTACCAATATTATTTAGGACTTAGTATTATCCAATATTTAACACTAGTTTATTTATTAGCAATAATACTTATAATTTATTATTTGAAACTATAACTAGTTGGTATTTATTTTATAACCCCTATTTATTTTATCAAGTTGGATTTATTTTATAAGATACTTTATGAACTATTATTAAAGCCTAAGACATTATGGTCATGGTTAGTTGTGGTTGTGACTAGTTGAACTAAGAATTATTTATGCAAGGCAGATATGGTCCAAAGGTTATTTTATGATTTGTGTTTACCCCAGGCGGGGTTAGGTTGACCTTAGAAGACTTTTGAGTCTAAGATGAGTAACAGATTAGGTAAGTTTTTGCATGGAATCATTTGAAGACCAAAGTTAATGTGGCAAGCCAAACTTAATGTATACATTAAGGATAATTTTCCTTTTTATTTCAGTCAAGCAAACCATTTGAAATTAAACAAGAAATCTTTTACCCACAAACGCTAAACTCTTTTTAAAACCCAACATTGGCAAGAATTTTAGAAACCTTAATAGCTATTTTCAAGGGAATCATTGTATGATAATTTTTCTTCCAAGTAGAGCAAACAATGTTGAGTACTCAATAAGGGTAGACTACTAGGACTAGTCTTTGAAGGGTTAGAGTAAGTCTTTCAATAGGTGGCCACCTCTGAGGGGTGAGTCCTTCCCAGATAGGATGCCAGTCCTGTAGTGTTGGGAATATGCCCTCTTAGACTAGTTTTTTAATGAAAATATCGAATATGTTAATAAAAAAATTTATTTGCAGAAATCGTTTGTAAAATAATTTTCTTTATTTGTGTACATTTTCATTTGGAACAGACCCATTGTGTTTAAATAAATGATCCATGTGAATGGAGGTCTTTCACAGTAAGGTATAGATCACAGGTTATTTAACACATAAACTTTTGTTCTTAACCTATTGATGAGACTGGGAATCTTATCATGTTTAGGTTATTATGTTATGAATTCTAAATGGGGAATGACTTACCTTTAGCCAGTGAGTAGTTCACTCACTTCATGACATAAGCGTATTTCGAATACGTAGGACAGGACCTGTAGTAGTGGTTTCTAAAAGTACTATATGATAGAAACCTAGACTACTACCGCTACAGCATGGACTAGTACTCTACGACTTGAGTATGAGTTGGTGGTCTGGCGAAGCTAGAAGCATATACTTTGATTTGCTATAGTTGAGGTTCTATCGTAGGGCCAATATACTTGCATGTTGGGTATGTGTGACTAGTTAGTTAAGACAGACTTGTACAAGATAGTTTCTGCACTATATCGCCCCTTGTGGTTGTTTGAATGGTCTAAAATGTCCAGGACCCTGGGAAACATGACTCGGATGTTTGCTTTAGGGTAGCTCCCTTGGAAAGCGGAAACACTCCAGGAAGTCGTGGATCATTGGACTAGAAGCCTAAGGATGGTAGATGTCATTTAGAAGGGTGTTAGTACACTTCTTCCTCTCTAAATGTACGGCGATGTGTAGAGGGGTATTTTAGTCATTTCAACTGTAGGTCGGAGACTTTGCTAATGCAGCATTATCCTTGGGGTCAATATTTCCTTATGGTGATATTAGGAAATATTTAAAATGTAAAATATAGATATTTATATAGCAGGGGTATTTTGGTCATTTTAGCAACCAAGGCGATGTGTCTTTTTGGTCCTCGGAATAGCCCGTAAGTCCTAATTAATTTTGGGTTGAGGAATTGGTCTCAGTTCAAGAGGTTTTTATTTTTTTATTTTACTTTATTTTATTCAGGGTGTCTAGTTGATTATTAGACTGGAATAAAATAAATAAATAAAATAAAATAAAAATAGGAGTTGAGAGAAATTAATTATCTGATTTAATTTGTTAATTAATTATTCAGGGCCTAGGCCTAGTTTGAATAATTAGGAAATTAACCTGGACTTAAACTAAGGGGAGATAATTAATGCTTAATTATTTATTAGGTTATTTATATAAGCCCAATAAATAAATAATTAAAGTTTAATTATTTTGGTTTATTTAGGCACATTAATTATTTATTGGGTTATTTCTATAAGCCTATAAAATAAATAATTAATGTTTATTATTTTGGGCCTTTTGGGTCCAAGAAAAATAATAAATATTATTTCGGCTCAATAGCTTGGACTGTAGGGTTTGTTCCAGATACAGTTTAGACGAGCTTAGGGTTAAGCTAAACTAATTCTCAGGATAACATCCGGGTGTTTGAAATATGATATCCCGGGGGATATATTTATTAGATAGTGGGAGACCTAGTTTTGGCTAACAATAAACAAGTCTCTGGTAGAAAAAAATAACCCTAATTCTCCTTCACTAATCTATCTCACGCAGCTCTCTCTCTCTCTCACCTCTCCTTCCTTCTCTTGTTTTCTCCTTGGAGTTTTGCTAATCTATAGCAAGAGAACCAAGAAGACTAGAGACCATTCTTCTTCACTGTTGTGTTCACTAACAAAAAGTTAGGCCGTGGAATATTCCGTGAACTAAAAAGCTAGCATTATTCATTTTCACCGGAGGAGGAAAGTAGCCGGAAGAGGAAGTGCAGTGCACTGGTGATCATGGACGTGCAAGGAAGAAGCTGTTCTTGAGCTCCAATTGATTCAACCATGTTTTTCAAGTTTTTAAGGCTCCAAGAGGTATGTTTTCATCCCACCATGCTATGTCAAGACTCTGTTTAATGTTCATGTTCTTCCATTTTTGTCCACTAAAGCATGCTCTGTAAATATGTCAATTCCTTCATATAGGTCATACTGGTCCGAGCTAGTAAGTTTAGTCAAGTGGAATGTGTGTTTTCGGAGTGGACTACTGGTAAATTTGGGTGTAGAGATAGAGGAGTATCTCATCCGGTAGGCCGTACACCTACCTTATGTCAGTATGCTCAACGTGTGGCATTCTGATCGTTATATTGTCATGGTGCACAAAGTATGGTGCCATAGCTACCTCTTTTGAGTGGTTGTATTTATTGGGCATATGTATGTTTTGGAAAGCAAAATACCACTATTCATTTATTTATTTAATGCTTTCCAGCACTTTCTTTTATGAAAATTTTACAACTTGCATACATGAACTATTTTACCTGAAACACTCAAAGCACACACGGGCTTACTGAGATTTTTATCTCACCACCTTTTATACCATGTTTTCAGGCCAATCCTGCTATGAAGGTCATTAGCTAAAATGTTGCCTATGTCTTGAAGACTCTTTGTTATTTTTCCTATGTATTGCTTTTGAAAGACAGTAGCAGACATTTAATTTTGAATTTGTTTATGTATTGCTGGGTTGTAATAAGTTAAATTTTGAAGTATTTCCTTTATTTTATTTTATGTGTTCTAGTTATAAAGGCTCCATGTCCTGTAGACGGGACGACATCCCTAGTCCTAATGGGGCATAGACAGTGGGGTGTTACATGTTGCTCAAGAATTTAATCAAGAAGAGGGCATTGATTATGATGAGACATTTGCTCCTGTTGCTCGATTAAAGTTCATTAGAATGCTACTTGCCTTTGCATCCTAAAAAAATTTTATGCTTTACCAAATGGATGTTAAGAGTACATTTTTAAATGGTTTTATTGAAGAGGAGGTATATGTAGAACATCTTCTCAATTTTATTCATGAGCACTTTTCAAATCACATTTTCAAACTTTCAAAGGCTCTTTATGGTTAAAAACAAGCCTCACGAGCTTGGTATGAAAGGCTTAATGGATTTTTGCTCCCAAAAGTGTTTTCAAGACGCTTGATCGACACCACATTGTTCATTAAATCAGAAAAATCTAATGGTCTTCTCATTGTCTAAATTTATGTTGATGATATCATTTTTGGTGCTACTAATGAATCCTTATGTAAGATGTTTGCCAAGACTATGCAGCAAGAATTCAAGATGAGCATGATGAGAGAATTCAACTTCTTCCTTGAATTGCAAATCAAACAAACTAAGGATGAAAATTTTCTAAATCAAGCTAAATACACTAAGGAACTACTCAAGAGGTTTGGTATGAACAAAACCAAAGAAATCAAGCACACCTATGAGCACATCTCTAAACTTCGACAAGGATGAAAAGGGTAAGAAAGTGGATAAATCAAAATACAGAGGTATGATTGTGAGTTTGTTATATCTTACTACTAGCCGACCAGATATTATGTTTTCGGTATGTCTTTGCATAATATTTCAATCATGTCCAAAAGAATCTCACTTATGTGTTGTGAAACGTATCATTAATACCTGGTTGGAACACATGATTATGGTTTATAGTATCCTCAAACTAACTCCTTTGATCTTATAGGCTACACTTATGTAGATTATGCAGGCTGTAAAGTTGAACGAAAAAGTACTAGCGGGCATTGTCAATTTCTTGAACATTCTCTAGTGTCATGGCATAGTAAGAAATAAGCTTGTGTATCTTTATCCACAACCGAGGCTGAATACATTGCAACGGGGAACTATTGTACTATGTGATAATACAAGTGTAATTAATTTAACAAAAAATTCTGCTCAACATTCTAGAACTAAGCATATTGAGATTAAGCATCACTTTATTAGAGATCATGTTCTTAAAGGTGATGTGTGTGTTGAATATATCTCAACCGATGAATAGCTTGCAGACTTTTTTACAAAACCTCTAGTCAAAGAAAGATTTAATCTCCTGAGAAGAGGTTTGGGAATTACCAAGATCATGTAACTAACAATTTGTCAAAGATTTGTTTGTTTATTTTTGCAGAACTACTAAAGACATAACTTTTGGACAGAGCTTTTGGACACAATATCTGGAAAACACGATTCTAAAATTCCCTCAGCTGAAATTATTTTATTCTGCCTTTTGGACGAACGATTTTGGACTTCAGTCAAAATCCAAAATATCAGTAGCTCAAAGTATTTGAAAAGTCCATTTTTGTTATCTGGGAGAAAGAAAACATAATTCCGGAAGTAGCTTTTCAACAAATGTCTGTGCATTTTTCAAAAAAAATAAAAAATCAATACCTTACTTCTGGTGAAAAGTCTCTGATGCAAAGTATCTGATTGTACTTGTCCTCTCTAGAACCTAGGAAATCTTAAAAAGGCTATCACACACTCTCTCTTATTAATCATAAACCATCATTGTTCTCTTTGCCTCTCTCACAATTTAACTTCATCTTCTCCAAACTGAACTGAAAATCTTTCACCTTCGCTTCGCCTCTGCTATAACAAAAGTGGTAAAATCTGTCAAAGTAGCCGCTCAAAAGACCCAGATAGGGAAGAAAAGTAAAGTAGCAGAGAAGATAAATTCTATTGCCATCACACCACCGAACACTGAGCAGAAAGAAAATAAAATCGCAAAGGAAACCTCACAATTTGACTCATCAACAGAGTATTCTGCACCAGAAAGCTTTGAAACCCGGGTACCATACTTGCTTGATAAAAAATGTGATTCTAATTTTAATGACTAGGTGTCTAGGAATAGGACTGTGGTTTTGGGATATCGGGTTGATGCTGAGGGATTTTTAAACTTATCTAATATTTTGAAAATTTAGGTTGGGGAGCTTTACTGACAGCTGATGAAAAGCTATACACCCCTTTAGTTTGGGAGTTTTATGCAAATCTGAAAAATGGATGACTTGAAGAGACTAGGGGAGGTTTCATGGTGCAATGGTATAGTACCATAGTAGGATCTATGAATATAGAATTCAACCATCAACTATTAAACTGAATTTTTGGAGTTAGAGATGGAGGGACATACTTTTTTTAGATGAACAAATTTCTTGAAGGATCAGACCTTTTTGATTTAGGAAAATTTGAGGAAAGATTTACTGATGGAAGGAGTTTCAAGAACTCAGGTGACAGAAACTCTAAATGGCTAAATGGTGTTGGAAGGGTTTTACACTATATGGTATTGACCATAGTTGCCCCAAGTTTCAGGTATAAGACATTAGTGAGCATATTGTAGATGATTCTGATATTGGCCTTATCTAAGGGTAGATAAGTTAGTTTCGATTTTCTGGCAGTTAAGCTTATGATTTAGTCAAGAAATACATCTCACAAGGCATTACCATATGGAAATCTGTTAACCAAGATCTTTAAGCACTTCAATGTGAACTTGAATACTTGTACTCCTGGACACAGAAAATCGAAGGTGTATAGCGTGGAATCCTTTGAAAGGATGGGATTTATGCAAGTAAACAAGGAATGGGTCCTACTTAGAGATATGTCAGATGAAAAAAAAAAAAAAGAAAAGAAAGACTGTTGAAGATTAAGGCTGAAGGAAAAGGAATTGCACCTGTTGGGCAATCAAGAATGAAACGGAAATCAGAGACAGGAGAAGAATCCTCTAACAAAGGGAAATAAAAGACAGAAGAGAGCAATCTAACTCAAAGCATTCTAACTGCCTTGAACAACTTAGCTGAAATGTTTGATGGCTTTCGAGCTGAAGTCCCTACAAAATTGCAAAACTTAGGAACCGGATTAAGTAGAGTTGAGGAAAAGAATGTGAGACAGACCATTGAGGGAATTTAGGTTGAACAAGCTCCTTCTCTAGACCACACGATTGACAAAAGGCACTACCTCTCTACATGATGAAGATGGAAACAGTAAAAAACCTGAACAAGAAATCCAACTAAGTCTGGGAAAGGAAACAGGGAAATTAGAAGAAAGTAAAAAGGCCAAAGAAAAGGAGGACCATGTTCCAGTTTCTATTGGCCGTACTAAAATACCTGCTCCCAAGCCCACCACAACTGGCAGTTCATTTGGTAAACGGTAGAAGCATGTGGTGGTGAAAAAAAAGTCCAACTGAATTGTTGGACAGTATTCAAAAAGGGGTGCTGGGTCTAAGTGAGAAACAGTTCACATTCCGTGACTGACCACTTATGCGGGATGCTTCCAGACTTCCTATGGTTGAACAACTATTATTGCTTTCTCATTGACAATCAATTTTATAATTTCTGCACTAGTACTTAAACAATTTAATTCTGCATTTCTATTTATCTATCTGCTAATATATATCTATTCTTGTCCATACGTCTTCTGTTTGATCTCTTTATTCACTTCTTCTGTTTGTTTTTTGATTGATGACAAATGGGGAGAAAATATGGTATCTTAAATATATTGTTAGGGGATTGTGAACCGATGATGTGATTATGGAGATGATATTGGTTATAGAGACTGTGTTATGGACTGAGAATGTTAGTCAGTTATAGAGATTGTGTTATGGACTGAGAATGTTGGATGGTTATGGAGATTGTATTACGGATTGAGAGGCGCTTGTATGTGGAAACTAAATATTCCTTAAGAAGCTTGTGATTCTATGAAATAATATTGATGGGATTTGGGTTGATCAAACAATATGCTGTGTAATTTTTTCACTGGTTTTTGCTCTTATAAGTATGGATTGTGATTATGACTGTTTATGATCATATTTTACCTCTATGGACTGTGAAGGTTTGGGTAATTTAATGGAGACAATATTGAGATGTTGTTGTTATTATGAACAAAGGAGATTGAAGTGTGTGTATCAGTCTATTGTACATTCTAACTAATTGAGATTTGGTTGGTTGAATGATTTGTTTCGACTATGGCTATAATATGCACTCTATTAAAAATTCGGATGATGAGGATATTTATACTTCTGATTTTTTTTTTTGTTGCTTAGAAAATTTCTTGTGTTTGAAATATCTTGAGAAAAATAGACTGGGTTAAAAACCTCTGATCCATTTTTGTGAAATTTCATTTTTTACCCTGCACATACACATGAGGAGTTTTGGACTCACATCTCTTCAATCCAAAAGACTAGTCCAAAAATGAGTTTTCTTTAAGGCTGGCTTCTAACTAATTTTACCCCATTTTGGATACACGTTTGGAAGTCCAAAATTTTGAATCCAATCTTACTCTCAAAACGCACTTTATGGCTTTACATCTTATGTTCATATATGCACATATTAAGAGGAAGCATTACATCTTATGATTTATATTTTATACCACCTTGTGTACATATTTATATATTTTTTTGTGACTATTATTTGCGACTATTCTCTTGTGAAATAGTCCTTTGATGGAAGGAAGGAGGATAAGGAGGTAGGTTGGGCCATAGGCTCATTGAGCCATATTTATGAGTACATACTTTAATTTTCTATATTAATCTTATAAGCACTCTTTAAGTCTTATGATGAAAGATTTCATTTCAATGAAAAATATTCTTATTTTTCTTGGTCTAACAAGTCCATAATGTACATATAATTGTCTTTTATATCACAATCCTATCAAGTGTTTCATCACTCAAAAAGGGAGAGACTGTTAGCTCTAAGGGCATTCTTCTGTGTTTTGACTTATGACAAACATTAATGGGGACAAACTTATGTGATCTATATATGATAGGATATGTTTGACCTCAATTCTTTCAAGACATACAAATGAGATTGCGAAGCAACTCTTGATCAATGGAATCCAAGAATGGGTGACAAAGTATAGGACAAGCTTAAGAGATTACAAACAAGAAGCTCTTGAGAAGAATCATAGACTAGGAATCGTTCGTTAAGGTATATTGTGTAAATTCCTATGTCTTCTTTGAAGGGGACGAAAAATAGGGGAGCCATGCATCCACGGGAAAAAACAGAGAAAAAAAACCGCAAGCCTTAGAGGCCACACGGAAGCGTGAAGATCATACCTTTGCGCTCCTTAAGCCTTCTAGGTTGAGTAGAAGTGGCTTGAACGACTGGAATCGCTTCACTTTGCCCACTTGAAAAAGTTTCCGGTTTAAAATCCGCTAGCCTTCTACTTCGCCTTGTTTGCATGAACGCCAAGCTTTCCAGCTCTCGGAATATTCCTCTACCCAACCTCTAGCCGGTGAACACAATGGTGAAGAGAAACGGTCACAAATTTCCTTTATTCTCTTGCTATTAGTTAACAAAGAAACAAGAAGAAGACACAGAAGAGGGAGGCGTGAGAGACCAGAGAGAGCTACATGAGAAGCTCAGTTAGGCTAGGGAAAATTAGGGTTTTCCTCTACCAGAGACTTGTTTTATTGGTTAGCCAAAAAAAGGCCTCTCATTATCTAATAAACATATCCCCGGGATATCAAATTTCAAACACCCGGATGTTATCCTGAGAATATGTTTGGCTTAACCCTAAACTCTTCTTAACCATATCTGGAAAAAAACCCTAAGGTCCAAGCTATTGGGCCAAAATAAATTTTATTATTTTTCTTGGACCCAAAAGGCTCAAAATAATAAACATTAATTATTTATTTCCTGGGCTTACATAAATGACCCAATAAATAATTAATGAGCCCAAATGAACCAAAAATAATTAATCTTTAATTATTTATTTCTTGGGTCTATATAAATAACCCAATAAATACAACAACAACAAAGCCTTAATCCCAAGTAACTTGGGGTCGGCTACATGAACCAACGTCAGGCAACGTGTGGTCATCCACATGAATCATCTCTCGCCACTTTCTTCTATCGAACGTCATACTGTCATCCAAATCTAACAAAGACATATCCCTTTTAATTACCTCTATCCATGTCGTTTTAGGCATACCTCTACCTTTCCCTCTGTCTAACCTATCCTGCCTCACTCTCTCCATCGCCCTAACAGGAGCATCCCTCAGTCTTCTCTGAACGTGTCCAAACCAACGCAGACGACTTTCTCTCATCTTTTCCTCAATAGATGCCACACCCACATTTTCCCTAATGATCTCATTTCTAACTCTATCATTCCTAGTATATCCACACATCCACCGTAACATATGCATCTCAGCTACTTTCATTTTTTGAATATGACACCTTTTAGCTACCCAACATTCCGTACCATATAATAAAGCAGGTCGTACGAATGCCTTGTAAAACCTTCCCTTTAAATTCAATGGTGCATTACGAACACAAAGAATACCAGTCGCACTCCTCCATTTCAACTAACCCGCCTTAACTCGATGTGCAACGTCGCTATCGAGCTCTCCGTCTTTCTGAATAATAGATCCTAGATAGAGAAAACAATCAGCTAACGGTATATCTCTACCTTCCAAAGTTACACTCTGGGCTATATTTCTGCTACCACTAAACTTTTATCCCATATACTTTGTTTTACTCCTACTAATTCTGAAACCCTTGGATTCCAATGTCTGCCGCCATAACTCCAATTTAGCATTTACACCGGCTTTAGTCTCATCAATTAATACAATATCATTCGCAAATAACATACACCATGGCACAGCCTCCTGTATAGTGCAGGTCAACTCATCCATAACAGCTGCAAAGAGGAAAGGGCTAAGCGCTAATCCTTGATGCACCCCGATATTAATAGGGAATTCTGCAGTCACTTCGGTGCCAGTCCTTACACTTGTACATGCTCCCTCATACATATCTTTAATGAGAGTAATATACTTTATTGACACACCTTTCTTGGCCAGCACCCATCAAACTACTTCTCTAGGAACCCTGTCATAGGCTTTTTCCAGGTCAATAAATACCATATGTAAATCTTTCTTTCTTTCCCTATGATATTCAATCATTTGTCGTAATAAATGAATTGCCTCCGTAGTGAAACGCCCAGGCATAAAACCAAACTGATTATCTGAAATTTGTATAATGCCCCGTAACCTCTGTTCAATCACTCTCTCCCAAAGCTTCATAGTATGACTCATGAGTTTAATCCCACGGTAATTGGCACAATCCTGGACATCTCCTTTATTCTTGTATAGAGGAATCAGAGTACTCTTCCTCCACTCTGTAGGCATCCTATTAACTTTATATATCTTGTTGAACAAACTTGTCAGCCACGTAATACCTATATCTCCTAAACACTTCCAAACCTCGATCGGTATACCATCCGGTCCTACAGCTTTTTTGGACTCATCCTTTTAAGGGTATCACGGACTTCATGCTTCTGAATACGACGAATCCATGCACGGTTAACCTCTTCGTTCGAAAGCGCCAGGCTACCTACACTCGGAACTTGGACTTGACTCTCGTTGAATAACTTATCAAAATATGATCTCCATCTCTCCTTTATTTCTTCATCCTTAACTAAACATTAATTATTTCCCCTAGTTTAAGCCTAGGTTAATCTCCTAATTACTCATACTGGACCTAGGCCCTGAATAATTAATTAACCAATTAAACTAGATAATTACTTTCTCTCAACTCCTATTTTATTTTATTTATTTATTTTATTCCAGTCTAATAATAAATTAGACATCCTGAATAAAATCAAATAAAATCAAATAAAATAAAATCCTCTTGAACTGAGACCAATTCCTCAACCCAAAATTAGCTAGGACTTACGGGCTATTCCGAGGACCAAAAAGACGCATCGCCTTGGCTGCTAAAATGACCAAAATACCCCTGCTATATAAATACCTGTATTTTGCATTTTAAATATTTCCTAATATCACCATAAGGAAATATTGACCCCAAGGATAATGCTGCATTAGCAAAGTCTCCGACCTATAGGTGAAATGACTAAAATACCCCTCTACACATCGCCGTACATTTAGAGAGGAAGAAGTGTACTAACACCCTTCTAAATGACATCTACCATCCTTAGGCTTCTAGTCCAATGATCCACGACTTCCTGGAGTGTTTCCGCTTTCCAAGGGAGCTATCCTAAAGCAAACATCCAAGTCATGTTTCCCAGGGCCCTGGACATTTTAGACCATTCGGACAACCACAAGGGGCGATATAATGCGAAACTATCTTGTATAAGGTCTGTCTTAACTAACTAGTCACACATACCCAACATGCAAGTATATTGGCCCTACGATAGAACCTCAACTATAGCAAATCAAAGTATATGCTACCAGCTTCGCCAGACCACCAACTCATACTCAAGTCGTAGAGTACTAGTCCACGCTGTAGCAGTAGTAGTCTAGGTTTCTATCATATAGTACTTTTAGAAACCACTACTACAGGTCCTGCCCTACGTATTCGAAATACGCTTATGTCATGAAGTGAGTGGACTACTCACTGGCTAAAGGTAAGCCATTCCCCATTTGAAATTCATAACATAATAACCTAAACATGATGAGATTCCCAGTCTCATCAATAGGTTAAGAACAAAAGTTTATGTGTTAAATAACCCGTGATCCATACCTTATTGTGAAAGACCACCATTCACATGGACCACTTATTTAAATACAATGGGCCTGTTCCAAACGAAAATTGTGCATAAACAAAAAGTAAATTCACAAACAATTTCTGAAAATAAATTATTTTATTAAAATATTTGATTTTACATCAGAAACCTAGTCTAAGAGGACATACAATCCAACATTCTTTACCTTATGATTCAATTTATTTCTACCATGAAGCACACAAACAAAAAGATTTCAAAGTATTAAGTCTTCAAAATTTTAGATTGAATAGTTTGAATGGCTCTGCATCCAAAAGCTTCGTCTAAAACTCTGTGAACAGTGTCAAAATGTTTCTGCTTAGAAAAGTGCCATTGTGGACTCACCTTTTGGACGCACCCTCGTCCGATCTTTGCATCTAAAACTCTGGAAAAACTGACAGTGAGAAACTAGCCGTTTCTAGCTGCTAGTGTCTTATTTTTTACTTCTATAAAAGCTTTTAAAACTCAATTTTCAAGCAGATTTTTGTGCTATTTTTCTTAGAAACACTCCTAGACTTTAGACAATAAAGATATCCCTTTTCATTTGTGCTTCAAAAGGTGAAATCAAATTGTTCCAAAAGGTAAAAATGTGTTGGTGGTCATCTGGTTGTACATTCGCTCAAAAAATATGAGCTACCTCTATTTCATTCCTATAATCCTTTTTATATATCAAAGTTGTGGTGTAAAACCTATTTGGGGTGAGCCTTGATTTGCAGTTGGCTGAAAGGTTTGGGTAAAACTAAGTGTGGTGATCCTCTTGTGTAATTGGTATAAACAAACACCATTGAGCTGACTGAGTTTTATAGAGATCTAGTTTAAAATTTTTAAGTGTGAGTTTAAGGTAGTGGATGTAAATCATTAAGGATCAAACCACTATAAATCTCTTGGTCATCTGCCTTGCATTTATTTTTAATGGCTTGCGAACCTCTTTGCATAAAGTTTTCAATCATTAAAAAATATCTTTATGATTCTCACCAACCTCTATTTGTTCTCACTAATATGCAAGGAATTTGAAGGCTTGAGGGAAAAGGATAATGCATGGGCTTAAGCTAAGCAATCCTTTGTGTTTTATTGACAATAACCCCGAATGGTATGGCTGTTTTTGTTTTTTATGCTTGATGCCTAGAGTTTTAGTTCTAAGGGCTGGAGTAAGTGAAGAATTGTTATCAGCTTTTGCACAACTTGAGAAAGGTTGACTTACAATAATGAATATAAATTTTGTTGGATTATTTGGCCACAAAAAAGTGTGGGAGAACCAAAAGATAAGAAAGTCAACAAGAAAATAAATTCCAGCTTTCTAATTAAATCAAGAATCAGTAAAATGAAATGTTTTTAGGAGATAAATTAGGTACAATTTTGAATAAGCAAAAATTTCTCAATAATGGTTTTAGAGATTCCTTGAAATTCCTCTTGCTAATTCTTTTCTATATTTCAGCCAACTATTGCTCAACTAAAGCTGAAAGGTTCGATCAAGCTACTCTCTTAAAACTTTAGGACAGGAATATAAGAATAGGAAATTTCAAAAAGAAAGGAAATTCAAAATTTGAACTTGTTAGGAAAAGGAAATTCAAATTCGGATCTTGTTAGAATATAAGCAATAAAAAAGGGTAGCTGAAATTCTATTAGATTCTTTTTAAGACAAGACCAAGAATGTTAGGAGATTTCAATTTAAACTTTCCAAAACATCCTCCCTTAATCCATAGAATGTAAGAAAGAATTCAAATATTAGTTGGGGTGTTCCAACTGACCAAAGAGATAGGAGGAGATTAAAAACCAAAATGATTTTGTAGCAAGTAGGGTTTGAACTCAAGTCTTAAGAGATAATTTCCGAGCCTTATCCACTAGGCTACAATAACTCTTGTTTCCTCTATTCCAACTCAATTACTTCTATCTCCTAACTCCAAAATTTACCTAATTCCTTTCTCATAAATCTAAAATAAAATTGCTTTCTATTTCTAACACACAATAAAAATGCATATAAATAATTTTAATTTCCTTCAAATTTTCATCTAGAAAATATATGCACATTTAATATGCCATGAAATGCAACTCTTCCTTCCAACCCAAGGTAGGCTTAGGTGGGGTTTTACATCCTCTCCTCCTTTAAAGATTTTCGTCCCAAAATTCAGTATGTACCTTCACCATAAGCTGGGGTATTTTCGCTTCACCCATTCTCCGTTTCCCTTGTAGCATTCTGCTTGCCGTGATGCTCCCATAACACTTTTACCATCGGTATTTACTTATTCTGGTGAGTCTTAATACTTCAACCTAAAAATCTTGATCGCAAATCTCAGATCAAGATGCAGTGCTGCAGCTTGTCTTTACACACACGCTTCGCACATCCATGAGAGTGGACTTCTCTACTGATTGGAAGTCGATGTGCATATGCCAAGTTGGGTGAAATCTAGTGAATGGAAAAATTCATGAGGTGGTAGAAAAAGGTCACAAAGTAGCAAATATTAAACAATCAACATAGAAGTGTTATAGGAGTAATTAGGTATAGCATTAAGGAGTTTGATGAGAAGTATTTGCAAATCATTAATGAAATTCCTAAGGTCACCTCAGATAGCCAAGTCTTGGGAGAGAACTTATGACAACGACAAAAGGTGACGTAAGTGATTTGGTAAGAAGAAGCTAAAAGGAAAAAGGATTGGAACGAGATCACGGAAAATGTCCTTTTATCAAAAGAAATCATCATAGCAGCTTTTAATCATTCCTTCGATACATCCCTCCATGACATTTAAGTTCTCCCTTTGGCAGAGTAAGTATAGCTGCAAACATGATCCTTCTCTTAGATTCTTGAAGAGTCTTTGTTTACTTCTCATTTTACTATTCGTGATGTATTTTCGTAAAGTAGTCGAGTCAGAGCCAATGTAAGGATTGGAAATTCCTAAATGAAACTATGGTAAAAATCTGCTAATACCATTAAATGCTTACTTCCCGTAATAGACTCAGGTGTTGGATTTTGATCATACAAATTAGTTTACACGCAGTGAAAAAATAAAATGAAATCTACGCAAAGGATCACTCGTATGTAATTAAATGGTTCAAGAAAAGGGAAGAAAAATTAATTACCTCAAAAATGCAACTTTTAAAAATTTTTCTTCCTAGCAAATCCCATTCAAAAGTCGATTCAATCGAGCCACCAAATTCTAAGGATAGGAATTTCTCTAATATTGATCCACACGAAGAACATACTCAAGACCCACTAAAATCTATGCTAGTAGAATAATGATTGGTAGATTTATGATTAATTTTATTGGAGTAGAGAAAAACTTCTTTCGAAAAGAAGAATAGGAAAAAGAACCCTGTGTTTTCTCATGAAAAGAGAAGAAAATCTATAGTGTGTTTCCAAAAAAAAAAAAGCTTGTGTGTGTGTGTGTGTGTGTATTGGTCAATCGGAGCAAGCCTCTTTTGTTTGTTTCCTAAATGTTTTAGGAATCAAACAATAACTAAACTTTTTTTGTCCTTTTATGGTGGCCTTGGGATTTCCAAATTGCTATTTAGTCCACAAAGTATTGCAAATTACAATTTGGCCAGAAGAATTATAACTACTTATAATTCACAGCATAAAGTTATTTGTTCTCATAAATTAACCCCATAATATTATCAAATAATATTTTGAGTACCAATTCCTCTATTGTGTATGACATATTAGGTTTTCTAATCATTTGGTAGCTAATATGAATTAATTATATCATAATATAATTTATAACACTTTTAATAATAAGGATTACATTTATTAATTCTCTAATTAATAAATCCATATTTTGCAGATCATGGCCACCTTAAAGTTCAAAAAGTCAAGTGGCTTGACATGAACCTTTCAATAGCGAAATGTCAATGCAATAAACTCCTTTTACCATACAATATCTCATTCGATTTATAGTATGGAATTAGTGCCAATTCCCTCCAAAATATTAATTAATTCTTATCTAAATATTTTAGTACTTGTTCTCGAAATTCATTACTCAATATGTGTATCAACTGGAACTATTTCCAACACATAGTCACCTTCGCCAAGGACTTCTTAACTAATCATTCCTACAAGTGGCCATGAGATATTCGTTCTTACTATTAGGAGTGATGAATCCTTTATTGACCCTCTCAACTACTTTTCTTTACTTCACGTTGTATCCAGTGTCCATTCCATAGGTGGTCTTGTAAGGACTCCAGAGATTGGAGTCAAACTACAATGCTTAGCAAACAAAGTACCTTGGAGTTTTCAAGTCTAAGGATACTTGCATATTTGCTATAATGAGATTCTATCACTGGCACTATATAGTTATCCATGTAATTATCTCATAGTTAGGTCATCTGATGCACTTGTTGAAGTAACAAGCACCCACATGTTAACTTTGAATATCACAATATGTATAGATGTGAGAACCACTACTTGATCAAATCTAAAAATATAACACATGCTAATCTTAACGTATTAATGATGTCCTATCTCATTAATACTATGACTATGGATAATTTAAGAACAAATACATTCCAGTGTAGTAAGAACCTTACATCACGATCTCTATTATAATTTTTTTAACACAGTGTTATACTTGGGTCTTTATCTAACAGTTTTATATACATAAACATATCAAAAGAAGAAACTGAAAAATAAAGAATGCCTTTTATTTATTTAATATGCAAAATACATTGTATAAATGATTGTTCCTAGGGTACAATCCTAACAATCTCCCACTTTCACTAGACCTAATTATTCACGTGTCTAATACCAAATGACTAAATATGACCATCATGTTTCTTTTGGGATAATACCTTTGTAAGTGGATTAGCTATGTTCTGACCAGAGGAAACTCTCTCTAGCTTTACATCTTTTCTATTAATGATTGCTCTAATAAAGTGATAGCATCTAAGTACATGTTTGGATCACTGGTGAGACTGTAGTTCCTTTAATTGTGCAATGGCTCCATTGTTATCATAATTCAAGAGTATTGGATCAACAATGTTAGGTACCATACCTAGTTCTAAAATAAACTTCTTGATCCAAACTACCTCCATAGCTGTTCGAAAGCTGCTATGTACTCAGCTTCAGTGGTTGAGTCGGCAGTTGTATCTTATTTGAAACTTTTCCAACTAACTTCTCTGCCTACAAAAGTGAACTACGTATCCTGATTAGAATTTGTAATAATCCTTATCAGATTAGAAAACTGGCATCAGTATACCCTCTAACTTGTAAGTCACCATCTTCATATATCAAGAATACATATTTAGTTATTCTCAAGCACTTGAGGATATTCTTGACAGCCATCCAATGACTTTCTCCAGGGTCTAATTAGTATCTTCTCATCAAACTAAGAGCACAAGATACATCGGGCCTAGTACATATTATAGCATACTTGATAGAACTAATTGCCGAAGCATATAGTATCTTATTCATGTGATCCCTTTCATCTTGTGTCTTAGGACACATAGATTTTGCAAGGCTTACCCAATGGGTCATGATTAAGAATCCCTTCTTGAATTGATCCATGCTAAACCTCTTCAGCACTTTGCCTATAAATGTAGATTGTAAAAGACCAAGCAACCTTTTTAATCTATCTCTATAGATCTTTACTCCCATAATATAGGTTGCATCTCTAAGGTCTTTCATAGAGAGCTTCTTAGATAACTAAGTCTTAACTTATTGTAAAATAGAGACATTATTTTCTATTAGAAATATGTCATCTATATATAGTAATAGGAAAATAATTGCACTCCCACTAACCTTCTTATATACACAAGGTTCACCCATATTTTATTTGAAACTAAATTCTTTAATTGTTTCATCAAAATAGATGTTCCAACTCCTAGAAGCTTGTTGTAGTCCATAAATGGACCTTTGCAGCTTGCACACTTTAGTGTGATCTTTGGATGTGAAACTCTCAAGTTGTGTCATGTACACTTTCTCAATTAAATTTCCATTAAGGAAAGATGTTTTCACATCCATTTGCCAAATCTCATAATCATAATGAACTGCAAGTACTAGGAGTATCCTAATAGATTTCAATATTACTACTGGTGAAAATGTTTCGTCATAGTCAATACCTTGTTTCTAATAGTAACTTTTTTCAATCAATCGCACCTTATAGGTAATCACTTTACCATGTCGGTTTTCTTCTTGAAAACCTATGTGCACCCTATGGGTTTTATCCCTTTAAGTGGATCAACCAAAGTCCAAACTTGGTTGTCATACATGGAATCCATTTCTAATTTCATGGAATCAAGCCATTTGTCAGATTCTAGACTATTCAGGACTTCTTTGAAAGTGGTAAGCTCATCTTCTTCTATGAGTGATGCGTCATTGTGGTTAGTAATGAGAAATCCATATCTTTCAAGTGCCACTCATATCCTACTTAACCTACGGGGTTCTTATGTATTAGAAGGTTCATCTATTTGATCAATAGACTCAGGATCAACTGGTTGATGATTGTTTGTTTGAGTTTCTTGAACTTCACTAAGTTCAACTTGCTCCCACTATCTCCCTTAAACACGAATTCCTTCTCTAGGAAAACAACATGCTTTGAAACAAACACTTTGTTTTCAATAGGGAGATAGAAATAATATCCATGAGATTCTTTTGGATATCCAACAAAAAAACACTTGTTAGATTTATTTACTAATTTGTCTGACTTTGTTCTCTTTACATAAGTAGGACATCCCTAAATTCTCATGTGAGTTAGCTTTGGTCTTTTACCATAAAATAACTTGAATGGGGTAGTGTTAATCGTCTTTGATGGAACACTGTTTAGTATGTAAACAACAGTTTTCAATGTATATCCCCAAAACAATTTTGGTAGATCAGCAAAAGCCATCATGGATAGAACCATATCTAATAAAGTTCGATTCCTTCTTTCAGATACACCATCATACTGAAATATATGTGGTAGAGTCCATTGAGATAATATCCCATTATCTCTAAGATTACTTAGAAACTCTTAGTTTAAGTATTCTTCTCCTCGATCAGAACTTAGATTTTTAATACTCTTACCAAGTTGTTTCTCTACTTTATTTTTGAATTCTTTGAACTTGTCAAAGTCTTTAGATTTGTATTTCATTAAATACGAATACCTAATCAAGAATAATCATTGATGAAGGTAATAAAGTATTGATAACCCCTCTTACTGGCAATGTCATTGGTCCACATACATCAGGATGTATTAATTCCAATAATTGCTTAGCCCTGTCCCTTTTCTTGAAAAAAGAGGTTTTAGTCATTTTTCCTTGTAAGCAAGATTCACAAGTCTTATATAATTCAAACTCAAATAAGCCTAAGTCACCACACTTATGCAACTTAGAAATGCGAATCTTATTTATATGGCCTAAACGACAATACCATAAGTAAGATGGGTTTGTGTTATTTTTTCTTGGTCTTTTATTATTTATATTGAGAACTTTATTTTTCATTTCTAGAATATATAAACCATTCTTCAAAATTGCAGTACCATAATAGATATCATTTAATGAAAAAGAATAACTTTTACTCTTAAAATTTTATTGAAATCCAAGTCTAAACAAGCAATTGAGATAATGTTTTTAAATAAAACTGGTACATAAAAATAGTTTTATAATTCCAGAATTAATCAAAAGGCAGTTGTAGATGATAAGTCCCTATGGCAAGTGCAACAAATTTTGCTCCATTTGCTGTACGAAGGTCTATATCACATTTCTCCAGTTTCTTACTGCTCTTTAGTCCCTACAAATTATTGTACAAATGAGATCCACATCCGGTATCCAATACCCATATCTCATTGTTAAAAGCAGTATTGATCTCAATCATAAACATACCAAGAGTTAAAGTAGAAGTGTTTGCAGGCTTCTCCTTCTGCTTCTTTTTTTTAACAGTCTCCAAGTAGCCTTTGCAGTTGTGCCTCTAATGGCCTATTTTCCCATAATGGTGACATGGGCCTTTAGTAGCTGTCTCCTTCTTCTTCACATAACCTTTAGATTTAATTGGATTCTTCTTCTTCTTTTTAGAAACATTTTTCCTTTTAGAAGAAGATCAACCAATAAGACTACATTGTTTTCTTTCTTCATATAAGACTCTATAGTCTTAAGAAGGTTGATCAACTCAGGTATTGTTGTCTTAATCTTATTCATCTGGTAGTTTATCACAAATTGTGAAAAACTAATTGGCAAAGATTAAAGAATTAAGTCTATACTTAATTTATGATATATAGTGAACTAAAATGATCTAAGCTTCTCAATTAACTCTAGCATCTTAAGTCCATAAGTGGCAACCGAAGTACCTTCTACCATCTTAGAATGGAATAACTGCTTAGATATCTCATATCTCTCCGTCCTTGCTTGCTTATAAAAAAAGCTTTCTTAGATGGAAGATAATAGTATGAGCATCCATATGCTCATGATGTTTTTGAAGGTCAGTGGTCATTGATGCCAGTATGATACAAGATACTGTGTCACTATTCTCTTTTTACATCTTACGAACTTCATGCTCTTTAGCAAGAGCATTATTAGCTGGTGGTGGAATTGGAGCATCTAACACGTAGAGCAACTTTTTCGATTTGGAAACGATTCTCAAATTTCTATATCAGTCCAAGAAGTTTGATTCCCTGAGTTTGTTTGTTTCTAAAATGTTACATAAGTTCAAATTTATTGTCATGATGCAAATGACCTAGATGAAAGATAAGAGATATTAGACTATTCATACGCACATGAAATGTATTTAATTAGGTCTTTAATTAAATGCGTATTTAACCCACTATTTTCTTCCAATCAATAGCCCTCAATATTGACTCAGGAAAGCATGCTGGAAGCTTTCTTAATGGTTTGGTATCCAAATTCTTTAAGAATGACCTTGGGTATGCCTAACAAACTATTCTTAACTTCAATGATAGGTATTCAATACCAATTACATCAAATAAAACTACTAGATCGTTAGGTGATTGACATCTTTTAATCTTAAAGCACTTAGTGCTACCTCAACTTAGCCTCTAATATTCTCTATGCTTGGGTATGCCCAAGTGGGATAAAGATATTAGTTAAATCTAACCCATTAATCAAGAATCATATTCCATAGCTTGAACATGCTCAATGTCTAGTAAGTTTGGGTATGCCCAACAACCTAATCTCGAAAAAGAATTCTCGTTCTTGCTATATTAATGGAAGGTTTTAGATTTAATATTCTTTGAGGGATTTTAAATATTTAATTAGTGGTCTCATCACTTGGCATGCAAAATATCAACACTTTGATATAATTATAATAGACTTAATTACATGGCTTGGTTATGGACTTTTCTAGATTAATTTCCTTGAGCCAAGAAGGAAATTAATTTTGGCCAAAACCTATGTGTTCATGCATGTTTTGAGAAGAAAGTCTTACCATTTTCTTGCATCGCCTTGGTCGCCATCTCTATAGATTCATAAAATAATTTCTAATCTTATTTAATGTAGTAATCTAATTACATAAATTCCTAATGAAGAAACCTCAAGTTATATTCGAGGAAAATTTGATGAGAAGAGAAATTACAAGAGAATTACAGAGAAAGAGAGGACACACAGACCCTATTTATTCAAAACAAAGTGATACAATGCATGACACAATTTAAATTAATCAAATTAATTTGATCTAAGTCCATAACCAAACCAACATTCCAATATTATTCTTAAAACACATTAAGCAATAAATAAATAAATAAATAAATATTGATCAAATATTAAATTCTAAAATCATTATTTTAGAAATTTAATTAATTAATCCCAAAATCAAATTTTGGGAAAAATCTTGGGGTCTTTTTGGAATAAAATATTTCAGTGGGTCCTTGAAGAAATAACTAGAAAATCGGCGGTTCAAACACGTGAAGATTGAAACAATTTTCAATCATGAATCTACAGACTTCACATAGCCTTGCGCAACTATGCCATAGCCGCACAAGGCTCAACCAAAATTTATTATTATTTTTTATTAAATCAATAAAATTAGGCGCAATTTCAATCAATGAAAACAACCACCATATTTAAAAAATATTGTGTCTTTCACATGAAGACAACTGCCACAATTATGACTTGCACCTCAATTCCTTTTATAGAATTTAGTAATGGCACAAGCCTCCCAAGGTTGTTAATCATCCTCCCATAGAGGCAAAAAAAAAAAAAAAAACCAAAAATTTTCTTCTCCTTTTTTCGGCTTTAATTTCCTTAATGAATTTAAGGAAACACAAGGTTTTTTTCTTCTCTTTTCCACATAAACAATTTATGTGAATTAAAGGAAAAAATTTCAATAATTTACTGAAACCAATTTTAGTAAGATGCATGTGTATGTGTGTGTGTGTGTGTATAACCCACTACAATAAAATTTTATATGAAATAATTTTCATGGACACGAATATAATTTTGAAACTATTTCAAATTTTCAAATATTTATGAAATAATTTTATAACTTCAAATTTATTTTGAAACAATTTTAAAATAATAATAAAATCTGTAAAATACATACGAGATGTCTCTTATACCACTGTTGGATTTCGGTCATGCAAACCAGTTTATATGCAGTAGAAAAATAAAATGAAATTCACGCAAAGGATCACTCGTATGTAATTAAACGGTTCAAGAGAAGGCAAGAAAAATTAATTACCTTAAAAATGCAGCTTTTAAAAATTTTTCTTCCGTGAAAATCCTATTTAAAAGTCGATTCAATCGAGCCACCAAATTCTAAGGATAGGAATTTCTTCAATATTGAGCTACATGAAAAACGTACTCAAGAACCACCACAATCTATGCTAGTAGAATATTGCTTGGTAGCATTATGATTAATTTTATTGGAGAAGAGAAAGACTTCTTTCGAAAAGAAGAATAGGAAAAAGAACCCTGTGTTCTCTCGTGAAAAGAAAAGAAGCTACAGTGTGTTTCTAAAAGAAACTCTGTATATTTTCCACGCCCAAAAACCCATATATATATATATATATATATATATATATATTTGGTTAATCGGAGCAAGCCTTTTTTTGTTTGTTTCCTAAACGTTTTAGGAATCGAACAATAACTAATCTTTTCTTGTCCGTTCATTATGTCCTTGGGATTTCCAAATTGCTATTTAGTCCACAAGGTATTGCTAATTACAATTTGGCCTCAAGAATTATAAATACTTATAATTCGCCTCATAAAGTTATTTCTTCTCATAAGTTAACCACATAATATTATCAAATAATATTTTGAGTTCCAATTCCTCTATTGTGTGTGACCTATTAGGTTTTCTAGTCATTTGGTAACTAATATGAATTAATTCTATCATAATAGAATTAATAATTCTTTTAATAATTACGAATAAATTTATTAATTCTTCGATTAATAAATCCATATTTCGCAGATCATAGGCGGTATATAGCAATACATCATGACTACCCAATAGCCCAGAAAGTCAAGTGGCTTGACATGTACCTTTTAATAGCGAAATATCAGTTTAATAAACTCCTTTCACTATACAATATCTCATTCAGTTTAGAGAATGGAATTAGTGCCAACTCCCTCTGGAATATTAATTAATTCTGACCTGATATTGTAGTACATGTTCTTGGAATCTATTACTCATTATGTGTATCAATTGAAACTATTTCCAACATACAGTCACCTTAGCCAAGGACTTCTTGACTAATGATTCATACAA
Source organism: Voacanga thouarsii (assembly GCA_026120185.1). Lineage (NCBI taxonomy): Eukaryota > Viridiplantae > Streptophyta > Magnoliopsida > Gentianales > Apocynaceae > Voacanga > Voacanga thouarsii. The sequence continues at coordinate 748,524 of JANUWF010001030.1, forward strand.
GTGGCCATGAGATATTCGCTCCTACTATTAGGAGTGGTGAATCCTTTATTAACCCTCTCAACTATTTTCCTTCATATTATACCTAATATCCATCCCATAGGCAGTCTTATAAGAACTCTAGAGATTGGAATCAAAGTACAATGCTTAGTAGATAAAGTACCATGGAGTTCTCAAGTCTAAGGATACTTGCACTTTGCTACAATGAGATTCTATCACTGGCACTAAATAGTTATCTATGTGATTGTCTCATAGTTAGGTTATCCAATGTACTTGTTCAGGTAACAACCATCCGCCTATTAACTTTGAGTATCACAATACTTACAGTTGTGAGAACCATCGCTTGATCAAATCTAGAAGTGTAACATGTGCTAATCTAAATGTATTAATGATATCTTATCTCATTAATACTGTTAGCCTTATTGGCGTTCTCCTATGTTTTGACTTGTGACAAATATTGATGAAGACTAACTTATGTGATCTATATGTTATAAGACATGTTTGACCTCAATTCCTTCAATGCGTGTGTGTAAGATTGCTAAGAAAGTTGTGAGCAATGAAATCTAAGAATGGGTGATTAGGTTTAAGATCCAACCTAAGAGGTTGTATTCCAAGAATTCATTATGGAAGAGCCTTAGACTAGGAATCTTTGTTAAGGTATTCTCTGTGTAAATTCCCATGTCTTCTTTGCCTTATGATTCAGTTTAATTCTACCATGATGTACTAAAATAAAAAGATTTCAAATTTTAAATCCTCAAAATTTTAGATTGAGTAATTTGGGTGACCCTGCATTCAAAAGCTTCGTCCAAAATCCTGTAAACAGTAACAAATCGATTCTGCTTGAAAAAAAATATATGCTATTTTGGACTTACATTTTGGATGCACCATCATCTAAAACTTGAGTCCAAAACTCTGGCAAATTTGATAGCAAAAACTAGCCATTTTCTAGCCATTAGAACTCTACTTTATGCCTCTATAAAATGTTTCAAAACTTGATCTGAAAGTATATTTTTGTCCTATCCTAAAACACTCTTGCTCTATAGAAAATAAAAATCTCTTTTTTCATAGTGCTTCAAAGTGAAATCAAATTGTGTCAAAAAGGTAAAGGTTGTTTGAGCTCTTTTGTCTTGTATATCTGCTCAAACGAGTGAGCAAATTTTCATTTCATATCTTCAATCATCTTGGTGTATCGAGGTTGTGGTGTAAAACCTATTTGGGGGTGAACCTTGATTTGTTAGTTGATTGAGAGGTTATGGAAAACCAAGTGTGGTGATCCTTTCTTGTATTTGGTACAGATTGATGCCATTGAGTTATGTGGATGAAATTGTTGGGTATCTCAGACTCGTATCCTATACGGCACAGCGGAAAATAAAACGAAATACCCTCTCAGGACCCATCTATGTGTGGAAAACAAGATATAATGAAGGTAAAGGTAACAGCTTTTACCTTTGCATGATTGTCCGAAAAACAAAAATTTCTTCTTTAAGTTTAGGCGCGATCCAACAATCCTCGTGATCAATCTCCACATGAGTTGAACGTCTACCCACTATAATTACAGTGTGTGATTATATCTAATAGTAATCCACATGGAGGAATACTCAAGCACCAAATTTCCGTGCTAGTAGAAAAAGGATGGCGGCTAGGGTTCAAGATCAAAATCGAGAGAGAGAAGAAGAAGATTTTTGTGGCTGTTGTTTTTGTGTGTTGTTCAGCTATTGGCTAGGGTATTTCATGTGTTACTAGCTACTATATATTACACAAAATTCCCTTTCCAAAACTAAGAATTCTAATCCTATTAGAATTCTCTAATTGTAATTGAAAACATCAAGTTCTCACAATTACAACTTGTACCACAAATTATAACTAATAATAATTTGTCCACAACAACTTTTCTTTCTCTCAATTAACCCCACTATGTTATCAAATAACATCTTGAGTATATAATCCTCTATTGTGCGTGACCTATTAAGTTTCCCGGTCAATTGGTAGTGAACATGAATTAATCCAAACATCTTTGAGATTAATAATACATAATTAATTAGAATTAATCCTATTAATTCTAATCAGAATTGGTTTATTAATTCATCAATTAATAAACCCATATTCCCAAATCATGAGCGGTATCTAGCAACACATCATGACTACCCAAGAGTCCAGGAAGTCAAGTGGCTTGACATGAACCCTTCAATAACAAATTTCAGTGCAATCAACTCCTTTCACCATACAATATCTCATTCGGTTTGGAGTACGGAATTAGTGCCAACTCCCTCCAGAATTAATTCTGGCCCGAATACAATAGTACTTGTACCAGGAACCCACTACTCTAGCTGTGTATCAATTGGAACTGTTTCCAATACACAATTGCCTTGGCCAAGGACTTTTGAGTAGTAATTCCTACAAGTGGCCGTGAGATATTCGCCCCTACTATTAGGAGTGGTGAATCCTTTATTGACCCTCTTAACTACTTTTGTTTACCTCACTACGTACCCAATATCCATCCCATAGGCGGCCCTTGATTGAGCTCTGGAGATTGGAATTAAAGTACAAGGCTCAGCAAATAAAGTACCTTGGAGATCTCAAGTCTAAGGATACTTGCACGTTTGCTATATTGAGATTATATCACTGGCACTAATTAGTTATCCATGTGATTATCTCAAAGTTAGGTCATCCAATGAACTTATTCCATTAACAAGTATCCATGTGTTAACTTTGAATATCTCAATACTCACGGTTATAAGAACCATCGCCTGATCAAATCAGGAAGTCTAACACATGCTAGTTTTAACGCATTAATGATGTCCTGTCTCATTAATACTATGACTATGGACTATTTAAGTACTAACACCATCCAGTGTAGTAGGAATATCATATCATGATTTCTATCATAATTTCTTTGACACAGTGTTGTACTAGGGACTTTATCAAACAGTTATATTACTTAAAGTAAACAAAAAAAAATGTAAGATAAATAATGCCTTTTATTAAAATAAAATGTGTCATATATAATGTACAAGTGATTGCCTCTAGGGCACAACACTTACAGAAATCTGGTTAAAAATCCTTAAGTATGAGCTTAAGGTAGTAGATGTAGATCTTGGTATATTGAACCACTATAAATCTTGTGTTGCTCTCTCTGCATTTACTTTCAATCAGCTACCATTATCTTTGATCCTTTGTTTTTGCTCCTAAAAAATAAATGCTTATTGCTCTCACCAACTCATCTTTCCAGCATTAATTGCATCAAGCTTCTTGCCTTATTAAGGCCATAGGAAAGCCTTAAGTCATTTTGAGAAGCTCTCATTATTGCAAGTTCTTCTGGTCTGAAATTCGAAAGAGCTTTTTTCTCAAAATAGAAAAAATTTGAGTAGTTTTAAAATTTGCCAAAAACCTTATTCACCCCCTTCTAAGATTTTTCATTTGGTATCAGAGCTTTGTCTACTCTATTCTCTGTCTAACAACTGTGTAGAAAAGATTCTCATGACAAACTCATCTGTTCTCCCGTATGTTAATGGATCCTCAACAAATCGATCTCCATTATACAATGGAAGAAATTATACATTCTGGAAAAACATGATGAAGATTTATGTTTGTTCAACCAACTTTAAGTTGTGGAATCTGATTGAGAATTGGCCATTTGTCTCATCAAAATTTGTTGATGGTAGAAAAGTGCCTAAACAGAGTGATGAATTTGATGCTGAAGACAATGCCAAAATGACATTGAACTTTCATGCCATGAGCATTTTATGCTGTGCCCTTGATGCCACTGAATATAACTGAGTTAGTGGCTGTGATTCAGCCCATGATATGTGAAGACTACTTGAAGTTACTCATGAGGGGACAAACCAAGTAAAAGAATCTAAGTTGGGTATTTTAATTCATGACTATAAGTTGTTCACGATGAAGCCAAATGAAAGTATAACTGATATATTTACAAGATTTACGAATATTGCTAATGGCCTTAAAGCCTATGGAAAAGTCTATTCCCTTAGTGAACAAAACCAAAAAATTCTGGATGCATTGCCTAGGAGCTTGCAACCGAAAGCTCTTGCTGTGGAAGAATCTAAGGATTTGAAATCCTTACCTACTGAAGAGCTAATTGGATCTCTTCTAACACATGAAATGAAACTCAAGAGATTTCAAGAATCTGATGACCATCATAAAGGAAAAAGGGGAGTAGCACTCAAAGCTGCAAATGAGAAAGCTGAAACTAGTCAATCAGATAGTAATGATAAGATGAAGTAGACACTGAAGAACTAGCCATGATTGTGAAGATATTCAGAAGAATGTTTAACAAAGGAAATATCAAAAGGGGAAAGAAGTTCGTGAAAAGAAACGAACAGACCTCATCATTTAAGCCTCAATGCTATGAGTGCAAGAGCACGGAACATTTCATTGCTGACTGCCTAATTGCCAAAGAAAAAGAAGGCAGAATATTTAAAAAGAAGAAGAAGGATCCGAAAGCAAAGAAAAGAAAAGGACTAATGGGAACTTGGGACCAAAATGAGTCTGAGTTCGAGGTAGATGAAGATTCTGAAAATGAAACTACCAACATATGCTTCATGGCAATAGAAAATGAGGTAAATTCCACTACAACTAATTCCATATCCAATTTACATAATCCTGATCATAAAAAGCATGATGATCCAAATGAATTACTAATTGACATGTTCCATGAACTGAAAAAGCTATCTAAAAGAAATAAAGAAATGAAAATGAAAATTGACTGTTTGTTAGATGAGAATGTAAAGTTGTTGAATGAGAACAAAGTTTCTCTCGAGTTACATATGTGTGCTATTATGGAAAAGAATATTATCATCACTGTCTTACAACATATATCTCTGGAAAATGAATGCTTGTATGATAAAATTCATTCTCTTAAAGGTATGGTTATCAAGTTTGATGATATGAAAAATAGAATTAATGATCTCACTACATGTATTGAAAAGTTTACAAATGGCAAAAACAACTTGGAAAAATTACTTGGTGCTCAACATTTATATGGAAACCAAAATGGCCTTAGTTATAGGCATGAGATCAAGGATAAAAATCACAAACCTCACTTTGTAAAGTTGCCTCATCATATATGATACACAAGTTGTGCACATATTGCAAAAAATCTGGACACAAAGCATCTAGGTGTCATGTTAAAAAGAAAGTGAAATTCGGTGCAATAATATTTTGGCAAACTAGAGGAATCTCTGCTAACCTCTGTGGACCCAAGAAAATGTGGGTACAAAAAATCACTCTTCCTTCTCATGTATAGGTACATTCATTGGAAAAAATGAGCTTCATAAAGTGGTTTTTTCATACGAATTCTTAGGTGGCTTTTCTTGGTGTGATGGGTGTTTTCATAGGCCAACTGTTCAGTTCTAACAATGGGACCCAAAACAGAGATTTTTCTGATGACAAAAAGGACAAAGTAACCTAACAACCTATACTCTTTCAAACCCTTGAAGAACAAAGCCTCAAAGACCCTCAAGATGAGTAGAAAATTCTACTATAATCTCACCCCAATATCCTTGAAGCAACAAAGGTAAACAGGAACAAATAGAATAGAGAAAATAAGCACCCAAATATTAGATTTCAAACAAACCTTAGAAGAAAAAAACAACTAAGACCCATTCAAAGAAATAACATTGGATTATCCAAAAGATTTATAGACTCATACAAAAGGAGGACTAACCCTTTAGCTTGGTCTTGAACAAGATGAATAAGGAGGCTAGGGCCTCTCAAGATTCTCTTCTCAAATTTGAATTAAAGTGAAGTGTATTGTGTTTTCAAATCACTAAAGGTGCTATTTATACTATCCTAACCGTAGCTAACTAATCCCTGAAGTTTTAATTACAGTTTTGGGTCATAATAAGTCTTTACAAGCAATTAAAAGTGAAGAAAATCGGAGAAAAGCATTAAAACGTGGAACAATCGTTGGCTGCACAGGGTGCAGCCGGTGCCGGTTTGGGCATCACAGCCGGCACCGGCCGTGTTTTGTCTTTGGGCGGGCAAACAACAGATGAACTTGTTGTTGAGCAGAATGAGGCCGGCGCCGGTTTGGCTGCTTGGAGCCGGCGCCGGCCGTCCTCTGGTGGCCTCCTTTTTGGACGAGTTTCATCCGTCTTCGTCGCCGGCCCTTGTCCTTCCATAGCCACACCTCCCCCTCTTTTATCTTGATTTCCATGATGAAGCGGAGTCTCATCATCTCCCCCTTCTTGAAAAGCATTCGTCTTCAAATCATTGCCATCATCTACATGGAATGCTTTCACCATTGCCACCTTATTAGCTCCATCAAGGTTCATTCGTTCACCTATAGTCAAGGGAATCAATTTGAAAGGAGTTAGGGGATTAAAACCATTCATAATTTCGAAAGGAGAATAAAAAGTGGTGGAGTGAAGAGCCCTTTTGCAAACAAACTCAAGGTGCATCTAGCATTCCTCCTAATTGGTCAAGTTCTCCTTGATTATGGTCCGCAAAAATTGGGCTTCTCCTTGATAATAAAATAACTAGGGACTTGGAACTTCAAATTACTCTTGGCGTCTCCTTTGTACAATGGTAGAAGATTGTCCAAGATGATTTATCAACTTCCTCGTCATATTTTGGAATTCACTTTACATAGTCCTCATCACATCTTGCAAGTCCTCACGCAAACCCCTAGCGTCAATGGGTTCTTCTTGAGGCCTACTAGGTCCACTTGGTTTAGGCCTAAAGATCTCTTGTTCATGGGTCATGGTGATGGGATATTTACTTACTTATACCTGCAACACAAAGAGATTAGAAAGAAAAATAGATCCTCACTGCTCTTCTTTACGTGTTGGCTCTCAAGGTTGATCACTCTACGCTTGTGTTTGCTCTCTTAGGCTCTTTTAATATTAGGCTCTCCCTCTTGCCTTTTTCTCAACACTCAAGCCTTTTTGTTCAATCCGAATTCTTCCCAATGGCTAAAGTTTTAGTCCAACTTAGTGAATTACATAAATCAAAAGAATTTTCCAATTAGGGGGTCTTAGGAAAATTTCAAGAAACACTTGTTGGGCACCTCAAGCAAACAAGTTTTTAATCAAGAATTTCAAGAAAAAGTGGACTCAATCAACACAATAACAAGCACTAAATGCAAAAGAAACACTTCCAAGCAAGAAACAAACAAGAATTATCAAGAACAAAAAAACAAGAATAACTAGAACTAGGATGATGAAGAACAAGATGATCACAAGTGTGCACTAGAATAAATTGAGTTCAATGAACATGGAATTCAACAATAGAGTGATATAATAAGTCCCAATATCCCAAGGAATGAAAATTAAGAATCAAATATCCCAACTACAGCAAAAAATATTCTCATAGAACACTTATTAAACACTTTAGATGCAATTCTCGTCACTTAAGAACAACCAAAATTTTCAACCATATTCAAGTCAAATTTCACCACAATCACAAGATAAATTTGTTCCCAAGGATTATAACAACATTAAGGAGCAAATTCCCAACAGAAAAATCAAGAAATAACAAAAATTTCAAAACCTTTTTGGAGCAAGTTTTTGAGTGACGGGATTTCCCTATTTTCCCTTTTCTTCAACTTTGTAGGATTCCTTTTCTTGCTTTCAAGCTTTGATGGGAATTAAGATTTTTCTTACTCTGATACCAAACTCTTTGATATAAATTCTTAGGTGGCTTTTCTTGGTGTTATGGGTGTTTTAGTTGGCCAACTGTTCAGTTCAAACAATAGGACCCAAAATAGAGATTTTTCTGGTGACAAAAAGGACAAAGTAACCTAACAATCTACACTCTTTCAAACCCTTGAAGAATAAAGCCTCAAAGACTCTTAAGATGAGTAGAAAGTTCTACTATAATCTCACCCCAATATCCTTGAAGCAACAAAGGCAAACAGGAACAAATAGAATAGAGAAAATAAGCACCCAAATATTGGATTTCAAACAAACCTTAGAAAAACAAAGTAACTAAGACCCATTCAAAGAAACAACATTAGATTATCCAAAAGATTTATAGACTCATACAAAAGGAGGACTAACCCTTTAGCTTGGTCTTGAACAAGATGAATAAAAAGGCTTGGGCCTCTCAAGATTCTCTTCTCAAATTTGAATTAAAGTGAAGTGTATTGTGTTTTCGAATCACTAAAGGTGCTATTTATACTATCCTAACCCTAGCTAAGTAATCCCTGAAGTTTAATTACAGTTTTAGGTCATAATAAGTCTTTATAAGCAATTAAAAGTGAAGAAAATCGAAGAAAAGCATTAAAACGAGGAATAGTGTTGGCTGCACAGGATGCAGTCGACGCCGGTTTGGCATCACAGTTGACGCCGGCTGTGTTCTGTTTTCGGGCGGTCGAACAACGGATGAACTTATTGTTGAGCAGAATGAGGTTAGCGCCGTTTTGGCTGCTTGGAGCTAGTGCGGGCCGTCCTTTGGTGGCCTTCTTTTTGGACAAGTTTCGTTTGTCTTCATCGCCGGCCCTTGTCCTTACATGGCCACACCTCCCCCTCCTTTATCTTGACCTCCATGATAAAGCGGAGTCTTATCATTTTTGGATAGCGGAAGTTCAAGATATATGACTGGAAATGCAACTCTATTAGAAGATGTGCAAATCATAAATGATGGATTCGTTACCTTTAAAAACAAAAAGAAAGGAAAAATTCTTCGCATAGGTAATATTGGTAAAGGATCTTCAACTATTATAAAACAAGTGTTATTAATTGATGAGCTAAAATATAACTTGCTAAGCATTAGAAAATTATGTGACAATGGTTGCAAAGTCATTTTTTAGAAAGATTATTGCTCTATTATGGATAGTTCAAATAATGAAACAATCTTTGTTGTTAATCATATAAAAAATGTTTATGTATTTTATCCAAGTGATCTCATAGCTCATGGTATTAGATGCCTTTCCGTGCATGACAATGATGGCTATCTTTGGCATAGAAGATTAGGCCATGTATCATTTGATTTGCTAAATAAATTATCCTCAAAAGAGATTTGTTAGGGGGTTTCCCAAAATGAAGTTTGATAAGAGCAATATTTGTGATGCATGTCAATTTGGAAAACAAATCAAAACTTCTTTCAAACCCAAAAAAATGATTTCCACCTCAAAACCTCTTGAATTAATTCATATGGATTTGTTTAGACTATTAAGGACCACTAACTTTGGTGGTAAAAGGTATGCTTATGTGTTGGTTGATGACTTCTCAAGATTCACTTGGACTTTATTTCTTGGACAAAAAAATGAAGCATTTTCTGAATTTTCAAAACTATTCAAGCGCGTCCAAAACTCTATTGGATGCAAGTTGATTTCTATTAGAAGTGATAATGGTAGAAAATTTGGTAACAATGAATTTACACCCTTTTGTGATGAAAATGGAGTATTTCAGAACTTTTTAGTTGATAAAACCCCTCAACAAAACAATGTTGTTGTGAGGAAGAATCGAACCTTGCAAGAAATAGCTAGATCCATGATTTGTGAAAATTCTCTTCCAAAATACTTTTGGGCTGAAGCTGTAACTACAACATGCTATATTGTAAACCGAGTGATGTTGAGACCCTTCATAAGAAAAACTCCCTTTGAGCTTATGTTGGACAAAACTCAATTTCTTATTTCAAAGTATTTAGCTGCAAATGTTTTGTCCTTTATACCCGAGACAATCTTGAAAATTTTGATAGTAAATCCGATGAGGCTGCATTCCTTGGATACTTTTCTAATAAAAAGATATATAGAGTGTACAATAAGAGAACTCTATGTGTGGAAGAGTCCGTACATGTTGTTTTTTATGAATCTAACATTTATGCTTCAAGGAAAGATGATGATGATGTACAAAGTTCAAAGGAAAGAGGGAAAGAACAACACAAAGCACCATCGTTGGACATTCATGCAAAAGAAGAAGAATTTGAAGAATAACAAGCTGAACAAGAAAAGCAAGAAATTGAAGAATTCACTGATCAAGAATTACTAAAGGATTGGAAATACAAAACCGGTCATCCAAAATAGCAAATCATTGGTGATCCGAGCTGCGGAGTCAAAATTAGACGGTATTTCATAGATAATTTTGCTTTACTCTCAAGTATAAAACCCAATTGTATTGATGTAGCTTTGCAAGATGATTTTTGGATAATTTCTATGCAAGAAGAGTTGAACCAATTTGAGATAAATCAAATTTGAAAACTTATCCCTAGACTACTTGATCATTCAGTTATTGGTACCAAGTGGGTGTTTAGAAACAAAATTGATAAAAATGGAGCTGTCATTATAAATAAAGTAAGACTGGTTGCCCAATGATTCAATCAAAAAAAGGGCATTGATTATGATGAAACATTTGCTCACGTTGCTAGATTAGAATCCATAAGCATGCTTCTTGCCTGTGCATCTTTCAAAAATTTCATGCTTTATCAAATAGATGTTAAAAGTGCATTTTTAAATTGTTTTATTGAGGAGGAAGTATATGTAGAACAACTTTCGAGCTTTATTCATGAGCATTTTCCAAATCACATTTTCAAACATTCAAAGGCCCTTTGTAGTTTAAAGCAAGCCTCACGAGCTTGGTATGAAAGGCTTAGTAGATTTTTTTATCTCAAAATTTTTTTCAAGAGGATTGATCAATACCATACTGTTTATCAAGTAAAAAAATTTTGGTGATCCTCTTATTGCTCAAATTTATATTGATAATATCATTTTTTATGCTACTAATTATTTCCTGTGCAAGATGTTTGGTAAGACAATGTAGCAACAATTCAAAATGAGCATGATGAGAGAATTGAACTTCTTTCTCGGGCTACAAATCAAACAAACCAAGGATGGAATCTTCCTAAATCAAGCTAAGTATGCTAAGGAACTGCTCAAAAGATTTGGTATGAACGAAGCCAAAGAAATCTGCACACCTATGAGCACTTCCTTAAAACTTGACAAGGATGAAAAAGGTAAGAAGGTAGACGAATTGAAATATAGAGGTATGATTGGAAGCTTGCTCTATCTTACTACTAACTGGCCATATATCATGTTTTTAGTTTGTCTTTGTGCTTAGTTTCAATCATGTCCAAAGGAATTGCACCTATGTGCTGTGAAACGCATCCTTAGATATTTGGTTGGAACATATGATTATAGATTGGCAGCTACAGTACATTCTTGGACATCAAGTATGTTAGTACAAGGATACCATATATTGCACCTATGTGCTGTGAAACGGATCCTTAGCGGCCACTGCCAATTTCTCGCACAGCAAAAGCAGGCCTGTTTATCCTTATCCACAACTGAGGCCGAATATATTATAGCTGGAAGTTGCTGCGCACAAATTATGTGGATGAAAAATACACTGCTTGATTTCGATATCAATTTTAATTGCGTACCTATATTATGTGACAATACAGGTGCTATCAATCTAACTAAGAATCTTATTCAACATTCTAGGACCAAATATATAGAAGTTAAACATCATTTTATTAGGGATCATGTGCTTAAAGGACATGTGTGTGTTGAATATATTTCAATCGATGAACAACTTGAGGATATTTTTTCAAAACCTCTGGCCGAAGAAAGATTCAATAATTTGAGAAGAGCTTTAGGAATTACAAAGATCATATGACTAACATGTTTGCTAAAGAAATGTTATTCTTATTTTTGCAGAACCATTGAAGACATAGCTTTTGGACGAAGATTTTAGACGTACTGTTAAAAAAATTCAATTCTAAAATTACCTCAGTTAAACTATTTTTATTCCACCTTTTTAGACGAAACTATTTTGGACTCAGTATAAGTCCAAAATATTGGCAGCTCTCAATTTATGAAAAGCCAAAAAATTTATATTATCTGCAAAAGAAAACATGAGCCCAGAAATGCCTTTTCAAATTTTTCAAAAAGTCTGTGCTTTCTTCAACTCTTCTGAAAAGCATATGATGAAAAGCTTTTGACTGTCCTATCCTATCTAGAACCTAGGAAATTTCAAAAAGACTTTAACTCTCTCTCTCTCTCTCTCTCTCTCTCTTTCTCAAATCAGAAACTGACTTGCTCACCATCGCTCTCGACTTCATCTTCTCTGAGATAGAACAAAAAAATTCTTCATCTTCCTCTCATTTCCTGAATGGTGAAAATAGCTAAATCTGACAAAGGAATTGCAAAAAGAACCAAGATGGGAAAAGCAGCGGCTAAAACAAAAGTGGCTACACTGGCGGTAACCAAGTAGAAAGAAAATGAAATCTCTAAGGAGGCCTCGCATTCAAATTCATCTTCGGGGCATACAGCTCCAGAAAGTTTAGAAACACAGGTACCCCATTTCCTTGATAAAAAATGTGAAACAGATTTCAATGAATGGTTAGCGAGAAATAAAACTATGATTTCTAGATATCGGGTAAAAGGCTGGAGATTTTTTTAATTTCTCTGATATTTTGAACATGTTTGAGAATTTGGGTTAGGGAGCATTAATGACAGTTGATGAAAAGATGTACACCTCATTGGTTTTGGGAGTTTTATACCAATTTGAAAAAAGGGAGACTTGAGAAGACCCGGTGGAGGTTTTATAGTGTAGTGGTACTGCGCCAGAGTTAGGTATGTGAATATTGAGTTTGATCACAGACTGCTAAATAGAATTTTCAGTGTAAGAGATGGAATTGTCTAGTTCTTTGAGACGAACAAGTTCCCTGAAGGAACTGATATATTTGACTTAAGGGAAATTTGAGGCAAGATTTTTTTGTGGCAAAAGTTTTAAAAACTCAGCTGATAGAAACACAAAATGGTTAAATGGCGTTAAAAGAGTGTTACACCATATGGTGTCAACAATGGTTGCTCTGAGCTTTGGACACAAAACTTCAGTGAGTATAATGCAGATGATACTAATGCTAGCTCTGTCTGAGGAGTGGCAGATTAGTTTTGGGTTTTTAGCAGTAAAATTAATGATGCAGTTGAGGAAAACCTCTCTTAAGGCACTTCTATATGACAATCTATTGACCAAAATCTTCAAATACTTCCATGTCAATTTGGACAAAGTTGGGCCTGGATGGATAAGAACAACTATGTATAACACAGAATCATTTGAAAGAATAGGATTCATTCTTGTGGATCAGAAGTGGGTTCCGCCAAGAGATCTCTCCGATGAAGAGAAAGTAAAAGTGCTAAATAAGGAAGAAGGAAAAGGAACAACTCAATCGGTAGGGACTAAAAGAAAAGCTGAAATAGTAGCTCAAGCTAAGTCCTCTAGCAGAAGTAAATAGGGGACTCAAGATAAAGGTATAACTGAAAGAATTCTAGATGTTATTAATTCACTGGTTGTTAAATTGGATAACCTTCTTGGGAATAGGCTGATCGTTGTGGAAGAAAAGGCTCAAAAGGATGAACTAGTGTCTGCACCATCCTTAGCAAAGGCAACTATAGAGAAACTAATCCCTGAGACTGAAGAAGCAATTGCAATAGAGTAATAGGCTGAGAAAATGATAATCCTTAAGCAAGGTAGAGAAAAATCCCCACATCTGGAAGATGTAGCACCCCCTACCCCTACTGAACCTCGCGTCTCATCTGGGAAGAGATAAAAACATGTGGTAGTTAAGCGAAAATCAAGTAGGCTTATCGGCCAACATTCCAGAAAGGGTACCGGATCAAAGACCGAGATTGTTCACATTTCTTGAGTACTTGGATCAGTGGATTAATTTCCAACTAGAAACTCCTTATCGCTTTTCACTGAACAATTTTTTATTTTTTTCTACCACAGCATTTGAATAATTTATTTCATGTCCATTAACTACTATCTTTGCTCAGTTTATGAATGCTTCATATATATATATATATATATATATATATATAACTATCTCTGCTTCATCTATTTGCTTATTACTCTACATTTTGATTGATGACAAAAGGGAGAGAAAAATGATAGTTGGATTGTGATTGTTATGCTGGGATTGAACTGTGATTACTATGACTGGATACTTGTGCACTAAGTGTGTGTGTGAGTGTGCACTCTTACACTATGGACTATGGAAAAATAGCAGTAATTTATTTGTGCACTATGCTGTGCTATTGTGCTGTGCTCTCTCTGGCTATGCTGTAAATTTTGCACTGCACTACTGGTTGATTGTTGCTACTTCTGAGTTTTTTTATTCTTATTTTGCACTGATTGAACTAATGTTGGATGGACTAATGTTTATGTGCTGTGTGCTAAGAATTGGGATTAGTTATTATGTTATGCACTGCAACAGGTTTATATGCTAATTTTGAATATTTTTTTAAGATCTTGTGAAATTCTCTGTAAATTCATGACGAGTTTTGGATCTAATTAAACCAGCATGTTGTGAAATTTTTATAAATTTATGATCCGTGATCTCTGAATGATTATGACCATAGCTTGCTGCTGTCCAAAAAGATTTAAAGTGGTTCTCTGAAAATCGGTTTGATATCCTACCTTCAGTCAAAGGTATTCTTTTTATGTATAAAGGTATTATTGAGATTGGAGTTGCTGGTCAATCTGGTTTTGAAAGCTTTCATGATATGGTTGTTGATCAATCCGTTATGAAAACTATTATGATATGATCCTGTTAAAAATTTCAGATGATAAGGATAGTTATTCATATATCTCTCATTTCATAAAACCTTCCTTGAAAGTCTGAAATTTCTTGAGAAAACTATCAAAATTTCTAAAAATTCATTGTTTCCTGCACTTGTACAGGGAGAGTTTTGGACACACGTTTTCTTGATCCAAAAATTCAGTCCAAAACTAAGTTTTACAAAGGAGATAGTTTTTGTCTAAACTTTACCTTATTTTGGAAATATGTTTTGGACATCAAAAACCTAAAGTCCAAAAGTTTTGTACTCTCATTCACCTAGTTTTGGATACACATTTTAGACGTCCAAAGGTTAAATCTAGTTTTCTCTCAAATCGCACTTCTAAATCTTATATTTTACATGTGCACATATTAAGGGGGAGCATATCATCTTATGATTTATTTACTAGACCTCTTTGTGTACATATTTATACAATTTTTATTATGACTATTCTTTTAAGGAATAGACGTGTGATGGAAGGAAGGAGGATATGGAGGTAGGTTGGGCCATAGGCTCATTGAGCTATGTTTATAAGTACATGCTTTAATTTTCTATCTTAATCTCATAAGTCCTCTTTGAGTCCTATGATGAGAGATTGCATCTCAATGGAAAATATTCTTATTTCTCTTGATCTAACATATCCGTACTGTATATATCATTATTCCTTATATCACAATCCCATCAAATTTATCATCACTCAAAAAAGGGGAGATTGTTAGCCCTAAGGGTGTTCTCTCATGTTTTGACTTATGACAAACATTGATGAAGACTAACTTGTGTGATTTACATGCTATAGGACATGTTTGACCTCAGTTCTTCCAAGGCGCGCGTGTAAGATTGCTAAGCAACTCTTGAGCAATAGAATCTAAGAATGAGTGATCAAGTAGAAGATCAAACTTAAGAGATTATATTCCAAGAATTCATTATGGAAAAACCTGAGACTAGGAATCTTTGTTAAGATGTTCTCTGTGTAAATTCTAATGTCTTATTTACCTTATGATTTAGTTTAATTCTACCTTGAAGTACTAAAACAAAAAGATTTCAAAGTTTTAAATCTTCAGAATTTTGGATTGTGTAATTTGAGTGATCCTGCATCCAAAAACTTCTTCCAAAATCCTGTGAACAGTTTCAAATCGATTCTTCCTAAAAAAGTGTCATTTTGGACTTACTTTTTGGATGCACCATTGTCCAAAACTTGAATCTAAAACTCTAGCAATTCTAACAACGAAAACTAGCTGTTTTCTAGCTGTTGGAACTCTACTTTATGCCTCTATAAAAAGATTCAAAACTCAATTTGAAAGTAGATTTTTGTCCTATCCTTCTAAGAAACACTCTTGCTCTATAGAAAATAAAAATCTCATTTTTCATTGTTCTTCAAAGTGAAATCAAATTGTGTCAAAAAGATAAAGGTTGTTTGAGCTCATTTATCTTGTATAGTCTGCTCAAATGAGTGAGCGATTTTTCATTTCATATCTTCAATCATCTTAGTATATCGAGGTTATGGTGTAAAACCCATTTGGGGGTGAACCTTGATTTGTTGATTGATTGAGAGGTTTTGAAAAATCAAGTGTGGTGATCCTCTCTTGTATTTGGTACAGATTGATACCATTAAGTTGGGTGAATGAAATCTGGTTAAAAATCCTTAAGTGTAAGCTTAATGTAGTGGATATAGATCTTGGTAGATCGAACCATTATAAATCTTGTGTTATCTCTTTATACATTTGCTTTCAATCAACTACCATTGTCTTTTCTCCTTTGTTTTTGCTCCTAAAAAATAAATGCTTATTTCTCTCACCAACTCATCTTTCTAGCATTAATTGCATTGAGCTTCTTGCCTTATTAAGGGCGTAGGAAAGTCTTAAGTCATTTTGAGAAGCTCTTATTATTGCAAGTTATTATGGTTTGAAATTCAAAGGAGCTCTTTTCTCAAAACAGAATAAATTTGAGCAGTTTTAAAATTAGCCAAAAACCTTATTCACCTCCCCCCCTTCTAAGGTTTTTAATATACTATGACTAGCGAAAATTTAAGAACAAACACATTCTAGTATAGTAGGAACCTCACATCACGATCTCTATCATGATTTCCTTAACACAGTATTATACTTGGGACTTTATCTAACAATTTTATATGCATAAATATATGGAAAGAAGAAACTTAAAGATAAAAAATGCCTTTTATTAATTTAATATGTAAATTACATTGTATAAATAATTGCTTCTAGGGCACAATCCTAGCATCAAGTAACCTCAAGTGATAAAATTCTACACCTAGTCGAATTTATCTTACCCTTAACCTAAGTTTCCACATGCCTTGAAAGTAAAGCTGTGTTCAACCAAAATTCACACCTACCATACTAGCTAAGAGTTTTTGCCCCTCATCATTGCTACAACCCATCTTTATTGTTCCACGCCTATCTTCACCACATATCCTTTCCCAGGCAAATGTAATGTGGTCATCTTCATTAGAATCATAGTAAATAAGCCTGTAACCTACTCAAGTATTGTTCCACACTCATGGTTCAGGTACACATCGACCATTGTAGCCAATAACAAAAATTCTTAGTACTCCTTCTACAACAACTTAAAATTCCTCGCTCCTAATAGTAAGCACCGCATTTTCTTAGCCTGAATTTCTTTGCACTCAATTCCATCTAAAGAATCTATGAAAATGCATTACTCTGTCTCCATAATTAACTTAAGATCCTTATTTTAACCATGATTCCATACCTAATAAATTATCTTAATCCTCATGGAATGTGCGAATTAAGTTTCTTAGCAGTTTACTTCCCAACCACAATTTCACTCTCGGATAAAACCTATAAATTCCTTCCCCAAGCACAGAGAAACGTGTCCAATAATTTATAAGCCAAATCACGACCATCATAATTCAAGTGATTGACACACAACTCTATATATAAAGGCATGGAGCTAAGATCAAAGAGTCTATTCCTTTCAAAAATCTAAATGAAAAGCTTACCTTGTATTATCCAATTCAAAGTCCTCTTCGATTATCACAAATCCTTCGTCATCACTTGTGGTCTTGTCTTATTTTCCCCCCACTAACTATATTTGTGGCTTGGCAATGATATCTATGGTGGGAGCATATTAGTTTAGGAGTAGAATATCAAAGTCCATAGTTTGGCAAGGTTCTTAATCCTTCCACAAGTCCCTTGGGTGCCACCTCTTGTTCTTGTTCATATTCTTTTCACAAGTTGGGCGTAGTGTGTTGCATTTGTTTGGAATCCGATGGCAATAAACCATTGTCATGAATGGCACTGCTATGAGCTACAGTTCTATATCTTGGTGCCATCTTCAATTACAACCACCTATTTTGATAAGTTAATATGGAAAAAAAGGGTCATGTTCATGCAAATGTAAAGTCAATACAATGACAACTTTAAGTTTTACCATAACAAATGCATACAATGATTTGCAAAGGAAAATAGGTGCTCAAAAATTCCTTATCCAAATCCATCAAATCATACTTTTATAGAAAAGGAAATGGATACCTTATACGATACCCTTATTTTGAATATTTAAATGCTTACAACAAAGAAATAAGTTGTAATGGATAAATAAACAAATAAATAAATGAACAAATATAAGTTCAAATATCAAGTCACATTGATGATCTTCTAAAAGTTCTTCCTCCTTGCTAGTCTAGCCATCACTAGAAGAATCAAAAGCAGGCTCCACCAATCAACCCCCAGTGTCGTTGGAGAAGTCTAACACATGTCCACTTACAAACTTAAAAAAACTACCCTCATTTTTAGGCCTCTTGGAACTCTCTTCTACCTTCCCTTTCCCCTTATTTCTTGCTCTCCTAGTTACCTCTTAGAGTTCCTTCATAGCTATAGTAAGTCCCATTTTTATCTCGTCCATCTCCCTATCCAATCTAGCTATCTCATTCCATGACTACGCCAGTGATATAATTAGCTGGTGTAGGTGCAAGCTCCCCTATGGGTGGGGTTATAGGTGCTGCAACTAGCTTATCCTCTTCATCATCAGTATCGATCATCTCCACTCCTCTCTCGCCATCAATAATGTCTACATCTTCCTCTTTCTTATCCTCAATATCATTCTTTACTCACTACCTTCATCATCGATGTCAGCTTCCTTTTATTCGGCCACTCCTTTATTATCCACACCTGATATCTTTTCCTTACCCTTATTGTAGAGACTAGGTCAATTACTGGTATAGGTTGATCTAGAATCTTCATATCGCCAACTCTACCATCTGGCTTAAGGGCTTTAATTCCTATCTTTTCATTCTTTCTAACATCAGGTGGTACAGCTTTAGAAACCTCAGCTTCCATCTCTCTGTCACTACTCTTTAGCTTAAACCATCTTAACCCAGGTTTTGACTCTTGGTTAAAAGAAGATGGATTCTTTATAGAACTGGGACAGGTATACTACCACAACCTTGTGGCTAATCTCGTATGACCGAGGTAAATTTTCTTTCCATTTTATAAACAAACCATACAGGTTAGTAGCATATCAAAATTCTTAAAATATAAAATTTGAAATTAAGCCTAATCCTAGGCTCTGATACCACTTGTAATACTCCACTACCTACGTACCCTAAAAAGAGTTAGGATATCACCCATCCTTAGGATAAGGGGTCTTTACAACTGGGTAAAAGAAAAATGAAAAAAATAATCTAATTTTCAAAACTTATTACAACCTAAAATGTAACACCCTGCTACCTAGGCCCGCCAGGGCCAGGGATGTCGCCCCGTCCAAAGGACAAGGGGTCTTTATAACCAGGACACACAAATATAATAGCGAAAATAAAATGATACTTCAACTTAAAATTTATTACAACCTAAAAGAAATAATAATAAATCCAAGAATACTCAAAGCAAATCCATAATAAAAATTCATCCGCTCTCAGCTCTCCCAACATTACACAAAATAAATCCCCAGAAAATCCTTCCAAAGCAGACAATATATAGCTACTAATGCCCACAGCAGGATGGACCTGAAATCATGATAAGATGGTGGAGAGACAGAAATCTCAGTAAGTCCGTGTGTGCTTTAGGTGTTTAGGGAAAACAATTCGTGGATGCAAAGTGTGAAACCTTTATAAGAGAAATACTGGCAAGCAATAACATTAGTCAAAAGCAAGAGTGGCGTTTTGGCTTTTCCAGCTATACATAAGTAATAAAATCAACCACTCGAAGGAAAGGGATATGGGTTACCACACGTTGGGCCCCATCACCGGTCAGAATGCCGACACTTTGTGCAGACTGACAAAAGTAGATGATCGGCCTACTGGGCAAGATACTCCTCCATCTCTATACCCAAACAACAATCGGGTGTCCATTTCGGCAAACCACAGTCACTTGACTGAAAACAAACTGCTAGCTCGGACCGACACGACTCACTGGACTGACATCTTATCCGAGAAGGACTCACTCCTCAGAGGTGGCCACCTACTGAGAGACTTACCCTAACCCTTCAAACACTAGTCCTAGTATTCTACCCTTATTGAGTACTCAACGACATTTCCCACTTGGGATAAAATGAACAAAACACAGTTTCACATGAAAATGGCAATTTATGGACTTTCCAAAGTCTTTAACAAAATCAATTTTAGGAAGAGTTTGAGTTTGAGTTTGAGTAAATCTGCTCATTGGCTTTTAAATATTTCAAATGTTTGAAATAAGAAAGGTTTTAACCCTCAATTGCCTTTACATAAATGAGTGTCCATGCACTCTACACTTGGCTTGCCATAATAAATATTTTACATCAAACAGGATTTATGCAGGAGCTTACTTGATTCTTGCTTACAAAAACAAGGTCTCCAACGGCAGACCTAACCCCACATGGCAAAGACAAATCGCAATCAATTTCAAGCCACAAACCACTTCCTTAGTTTTAAGCCAACACAACTTACCACTACCATGATCCTAGTGTCCCAAGCTTTAAGGTTAAACAATAAGTAAATAGGTTTAAGAGTTGAGCCTAGCACAATTATTTAAAATAATTAATGGTTTGGGAAATCAATTTAATAAGTTGAAAGCTTAAATCTTGTTAGGGAAAATTTAGAGTTTATTTGATCAAGAGTTCTAGGTAGTATTAAATAAAATATTGATTTATTAATAATTTAGTTGTTAGAAAATAATTGGTAGCTAAAATTAGTTGAAAATAAATTTAATGAGTCTCACTTGAACAATATTAAATAAATTCTTAAGGAGTTTTGATTAGAAGATAATAGTTAAATTTTTAGTAATATATATTCTACTAATTGTAATTATTTTCATAAAGGCTTTAATTGATCTCATTATATTAAGTAATATATACATACATATATATATATATATATTATTTTTCTAGCAAAAATCATTATTTGTTTGACTAAAATATCCTTTATATATATGATAATCCAAATCTACCCTTCCTAGGGTTTTTTTCGAAAATACCAAGAGAAATTATTTTATTGAATATTTTATTCATGAAGTAAAAATTTGTTTGGGGACAACTAGCTCATGATCAAATTCCTATGGCTAACCACAATCAATACATACACAATCCTTTAATTCATCAAATCATCCAAATCATGCATACAAGCATAGATCTCAATTTATCAACACATGATCTAACCCCTACTAGCATAAATATGATCATGGCTTCAATATTAATCCATCATGAATATAAACCCTATTCACCAAAGGTGACATAATCTCTAGCATACTTCATCACATATACTACTTATGACATGCATCAACCTCAAATCATCATATAATCATCCAAGACAATCCTTCCATGCATAAATCCCATCTCCTTCACAATCATACATATATTCATACTTCAATCTCAACAATATATATATATATATATATATATACTCAAATCCTATCACCATCCACCTATTATCATTATCACCCTAGAGACATGCTTCTAGAGTTTAAAAGAAGGATTGATGGTACTTACTTGGTTGATGAACGCCTTGAAGGAGTTTAGAGTAGATCTCAACTCCTAGATGTCTAACTTTGTCCATGGGAGATGGCGAGAGCATGATTTATGGAGAAGAAGTCATCCGGCCAAGGGAGAGGAGTTTCGGCCGTGAGAGAGAGAGAGGAGAGAGAGAGAGAGAGAGAGAAGAAGAGATCATTAGCATGTTTACTCACATAGGTTCCCACTAGAGATCAAGTTTGGAGAGGATGAAGTTGATAGAGTAAATTTACCTTGAAGATGTTCTTGTCCTTCACAGAAATTTCTGCTTTTGATCCGAAGTAGCAAGATGTTTTGAGGAGTTTGATGTTAATAATGGTGTTGATGGACTCACAGCAGTGAGTAGATCAAATCTGGAAGTTTTTGAGAGGATTTGAGATGGTTTGAAGGGGTATTAAGTGTAGGGAAGAGGTAGGTGTTCTTGGTGTAGTGTGTGTGTTCTTGGAGCTTGAGAGATTTCGAGAGATTGTAGTGTGTAGCTGTCGAATTTCTATGAGAGATAGGGCTGGCCAAATTTCTGTAGGGTTTAGGGAGTTGTTTCTCTGATTTGGAAGGGAAAAGGAAAGGTTAGTTGTTACAATCTTTGAAGAATATTTTTAGGAAGTGAATTTGGAAACTAAATATTCCAAGAATATCTTGATTGTTGGACAGCTTTGGAAGTCTGCCATGGCTGACTGTTTGAGTAGAATTTCGGTGGGATTAATGCTGGTTTATGGAAGCTTATGGTGGCCGAAAGTAGGGTGCTTAATGGTGAAGAAGATGTCTGGTCAATTGAGTAAGATTTTATTGAAGGTTGCTAGGCTGGAATTTTGGAAACCAATCAAGCTAAATTGTAGGGATTTATTGGAGAGATTTTCGAACAGCCATTGTTGCCTTTCGTCCAGATGCTTGAGGGAAACAATGGAGCTCTGTTAATGGAGGTTTAAGGAAGGTTTTGACAGATTAGGGCTGGTGTTTCGGCTGGAAGAAAAATAGGAAACAAAGCTGGAAGTTTGGACTGCCCAGAATTTCGCTGAACAGAAATTTCTAGGCAGATTTTCGGCTGCCACTTCCAGCCAATTTGCAGAGAGCTTGAAGGGGGATTTCTGGGGTATTCAAGGCTTCTTTCCAGCCTTCTTTATGGAGGATAAACATGGCTAAGGTACTGAACAAAGTCTGGAAGAAATCAGCTTGGTTTTGGACCTCCAAAGTAGCGATTTTGCCCAGAATTTTCACTGGTTTTGCACAGCCTTTGTGCAGCCCGAAAATGGCAGAAATAATTCATGTTTCAAACTGATCTTAAGGCCATTTTTCTGGCAGCATTTGGGAGGGAAAGTCAGCTAAGAAGCTCGACAATTTGAAGGTACAACAAGCTGAAAAATTTCAGCTCATTCTAAGAAGTAAGATGAACTAGTCTAGAGTGAAATTTCAGCAAGCTTATTAGAGGGATTTTTCCCCTTGGAATTTCCTACCATTCTTCCACATTTTTCAGACCATGAGAAGCCTTTTACTAGGACATTTTGATCTCACAAGATCACAACATTTTACTGAAATTTCTGGAAAGAAAATGGATAGAACATCTTGATCAAACCAAGGAGTTGAAAATTGAGGAAAATTAAGGATCAAGGGAAAATGAATTCCCTTTAAGAAATTCGAGTAGAGTAAAGGAGTGGAATGAGAATACTCCTAACATCTCTCTCTTAGGACTATCATCCCTACCTTACTCTAAGCTCATAAGACCGAAATTTCCTCCACTAAGCAAAAATAAAATTTAATCTAGCTAAAGCCTCTATGATGGAATTCGAACCCAAGACCTCAAGAATTAATTCCAAAGTTCTAACCACTACACCACAACAACTCTTGTTGATATTTTCACTAGAAAATTATTTTCTATTCAATCCATAGTCTATCTCCCTATTTTCACCTCGGGCAAAAATTACCATCTTGCCCCTCTCACACAATACTCACCAACAAGACTTCAAGACAATAACACCCGAATCCAAAACACATAAAAATCATTTGAAAATATATTTAACCATGAAATAAAATATGATATGCATCCCAACCCTCTTACTCTAAGGTTGGTTTTGACCGGGGTTTCACATCCTCCCCTCCTTAGAAGAATTTCGTCCCGAAATTCAAGCATACCTCTATCTCAGCTCGGGATACTTCCGCTTAACCCATTCTTCTAATTCCCATGTGGCATCCTGCGTGCCATGGTGCTCCCACTGAATCTCAACCATCGGTATCTGCTTATTTCGCAGGGTTTTGACACTGCGGTCCAATATCCGCACAGGCTTCTCCACGTAGCTCAGATCTGGCTATAATACCAATGGCTCATCATTCAATACATGACCGGGATCCGCATTATACTTCTTTAATTGTGACACATGGAACACATCGTGGATTCCCGTCAACCCATCCGGCAAGTCTAATCGGTAAGCTACTGGTCCAATTCTTTCCTTAATGAGAAACGACCCCAAATACCTCGGATTCAACTTTTCGCCTTTCGGGTGCTTCAATATTCCCCTATTCGGAGTCAGCTTCAGAAATACACGATCCCCAACTTGAAATTCTAGATCCCTTCACCGGTTGTCTGCATAGCTCTTCTGTCGACTTTGAGCTGCCTTTAACCTTTCCCGAATCAGTTTCACTTTATCCAACATTTCTTGGACATAGACCTCTCCAGTTTTGCTCACATGACCATCTTCCATCCAACTCCAATACAACGGTACCTGACACTTGCGCCCATACAAAGCCTCATATGATGCCATCCCAATTGAGGCTTGGTGGCTATTATTATATGATAGCTCGGCATACGGCACACACTCGATCCACTTATCCCCAAAATCCAGGACACATGCTCTCAACATATCTTCTAATATTTGGATCACCCTTTCTGATTGCCCATCAGTCTGCGGGTGCGCAGTCGTACTGAATTTTAAATTCGATCCCATCGCCTCCTGGAACTTTCCCAAAAAATGAGAAGTAAACCTCGGGTCTCGGTCGGATACTATGCTCGAAGGTACTCCATGAAGTCGGACTATCTCTCGAACATAAGTCTGAGCCAGCTTCTCCATGGAGTCCCTCACATTTACCGGTATAAAATGGGCCGACTTGGTCAGTCGATCCACCACTACCCATATGGCATCCTTCTGAGTCTTTGACATGGGGAGTCCGGTGACAAAGTCCATAGTCACCTCCTCCCACTTCCATTCCGGCACAGGCAATGGCTGCAATGGTCCTGCTGACTTCTTAAGCCCCGCTTTAACTTTCTAGCAGGTGAGACAGGTCGAAACGTACTTGACCACATCTCGCTTCAGTCTGGGCCACTAATAAGCTCTCTTCAAATCCTGATACATTTTGGCCTCCCCTGGATGAATGGCGTACTTGCTCTTGTGTACCTCTTCCAAAATTCTGTCCTTCAATTGCGGCTCCCCGGGTACACACAATCAATCTCTGAAATGGAAAATTCCCGCTTCATCTGGATAGAATTCACTGTCTGGTCGCTTAAGCTCCTTATCCTTGAAGATTTGAAACTCGGCGTTGCTTCGCTGAGCCTCCACTATTTCTTACTTCAAATCCGGCACCAACTTCAAGTTGCTGATGACAATTCTTTTATCTCGCACTTCCGCCCTTCTATCCAATACGTCCTGAACTACTTGCATTTCCTGCACCTTCAGTCTGGCCATTCCAACTTTTCTGCTCAGGGCGTCCGCCACAACGTTGGCCTTCCCGGGATGGTAGTTGATCGAGCAGCGGTATTCCTCTAAGAATTCCATCTACCTTCGCTGCCTCAAGTTCAGATCCTTTTGGGTGAAGATATACTTCAGACTCTTATGGTCGGTGAACACCTCATATTCGGCTCCATACAAGTAGTGTCACCATTTCTTTAGGGCGAACACTATTGCTGCCAGCTCCAGATCATGAGTGGGGTAGTTCACTTCATGAGGTCACAACTTTCGAGATGCATAAGCAATCACTTTTCTGTCTTGCATCAACACCGCCCTCAGTCCTTCCTTTGAAGTGTCGGTGTACAGCGCATAAGGTTTGCCTTCCTTCGGTAGACTTAATACCGGTGCTGTCATCAGTCTCTTCTTCAATTCTTGGAAACTTTTCTTGTATTTTTCATTCCACATAAACGGAACATCCTTCCTCAACAAACGGGTCATTAGCGATGCGAGCATCGAGAATCCCTTGATAAATCTTCGGTAGTACCCCGCCAACCCTAAGAAACTCCAGATGTTGGTAATATTCTCCGGCTGCTTCCAGTCTACTACTGCTTCAACCTTGGCCGGATCTACCTTAATTCCCTCCTTGGTCACCACATGACCAAGGAATGCCACATTGTCTAACCAGAATTCACACTTGCTGAACTTCACGTACAGCTTGTGCTCCCGCAGTTTCTCCAGCACGAGCCTCAGATGCTCTGCATGCTCCTCCGGACTCTTGGAGTATATCAAAATGTCGTCGATGAAGACCACCACAAACTTATCCAGATAGGGTTGGAATAATCGGTGCATCAGGTCCATGAATACTGCTGGAGCGTTAGTTACCCCGAACGGCATCACCACGAACTCGTAATGTCCATAGCGGGTGTTAAAAGCTGTCTTGGGAATATCGTCTTCTCTTATCCGCACCTGGTAGTAACCTTGCCTCAAATCCAACTTGGAATAGCAACTGGATCCTTGCAGCTGATCAAATAGCTCGTCAATTAGTGGGAGGGGGTAATTGTTCTTAATCGTTAAATTGTTCAGCCCTCGGTAGTCGATGCATAGCCTTAAGGTCCCGTCTTTCTTCTTCACAAATAGTACAGGCGCTCCCCAAGGTGATGTGCTGGGTCGGATGTAACCTTGACCCACCAACTCCTCTAACTGCTCCTTCAATTCCTTCAATTTTGCCGGTGCCATTCGGTACGGAGTCCGTGATGCTGGTTCCGCCCCCGGAATTAAGTTGATAGTGAATTCCACCTCTCGGTCGGGAGGTAGAGAGTCAAGCTCCACTGGGAACACATCGGGAAAGTCTCTCACTATTTCGGTGTCCTCCAGAGTCCATTGGTCCTTCGGCTTGTTTATCACGTAAGCCAGATAACCTTGACAACCTTGCCTCAACAATTTTCGGGCCTTAGCCCCGGCAATCAAGTACTTCAGCTCTTTCACTCTCTTGCCATTAAATTCTAACACATCATAACCTGGCCTGACGAACTGAACTGACTTATTTTTACAGTCTACCCTAGCCCCATGTTTGGCTAACCAATCCATCCCCAAAATTAAGTCAAAGTCCTCAATGTCTAACACAATCAAATCTCCCTTCAGGCTTTCTCTTCCTACTTTAATATTACAATCCTTCCCATACCGATCCGCTTGCACCATTTTCCCCAAAGGTGTGCTTACTTCTAAAATGAAGGGTAGCTCCACTCCATCCCAACCTAAATGACAAGCACACAACTTGTTTATATATGAATGAGTAGAGCCAGGATCAATCAAAGCATTAACGGAACGTCCTTGAATAGTGAACGTACCTTCTACCACCGCTGTATCGGCCCCAACTTCCTCTCTATTGAGCGCGAATACCTTGGCCTTCACTTGTGGCTTCGGTGCTCCACTCCCGGATGCTCCAGTGGCGTTAGCTCGGTTGGGCCCCGGGTTCTGAGCCGGGTTTCCTTGCCCGACCCGGTGCAACTTGGGGCAGGTACTCCTCAGATGGTTCGGGTCACTACAATGATAGCATTTTCTATCTCCGCCCTTGGACCAACAGTTTCTCTCGGTGTGGCCCTTCTTCCCACACTGTCTGCACAATGGGAGATTCGGTGTAGGTCCAGTTGGTGCTGTCCGGGCCTGCTTTCCCCGGTTCTGCCATTGATTATTGGCAGGGCACTTGTGGGGTTGCGGCCTCAGGAAATGTCCCTGCGGCTGTCCTGGTGGTTGGAAAGGCTTGGCCGCTATCCTGCTGACGTCCTCATTCTCCGTGCGAGTAGCCGCGTCCACAGCCCCCGAGTAAGTTGTCGGTGGGGCAGGTGCCAATGTCCTCCTCAGCTCCGGTCTTAGCCCTTTGACGAACTGCCTTGTCCTATTCTGCTCGGTATCCACCAATCTTCAGCAGTATTTAGACAATTGCATGAATCGCGCCGCATATTGAGCCATTGACATGCTCCCCTGCCTCAGATTCTGAAATTCATCCTCCCGCTTCTCCACAATCTACTGTGGGATGTACTCAGCCCTGAAGGCTTCAACGAAGTTGGACCATGCCCATTCTTGCTCATCCACCACCCAGTCCTCTTGGACCCGCTGCCACCATGCCCGAGTTGGCCCTCTCAATCAAAAAGCTACAAACTTAACCATCCGCTCCTCCGAGTACTGGAGTGTTACGAAAATGTCCTCCATTTGCTCAACCCATTGTTTGACCTTCTGATCTTTTTTGGCTTCACCCATAAAGATGGGCGGTTGGAGTTTCAAGAACTTCTCTAACGCCTCGTCTTCCCCTCTAGGGTTCCTCCACTCAGCCAAAATCTGAAGAATCTCAGCCACCTTACCGAGTGCTTGGCTCATCGACACATCAGCCGGGGCATCCGTCCCCATTCGCATCTCAGGATCACTTCATCCATTACCCGGATTGGGTGATTGCATCTGCTCAGTTTCAACTTCCGGTGCTACATGGTCTGCCTCCGGAATCCTTCTGGCTGAAGAAGCTGCACGACGCTTGGGTGCCATTCTAAACCATACCCTAGATGTCAAGTGAATGCACTTAAGCATCAAATCATTTTAGTTGTGCATACATGCATGGTTAAGTGTGAGTAGAAAGAAATCATATGCAAACTTATTTAAAGGATTGCTCATAATTTTGATTTCAAAAATTGACTTGCAGAAATCCAAAATTATGAATAGAACATATAATTGAAAATCTTTGATAAACTAGTTCTCGAAAGACAGTAATTAAATAATCATCCAAGCAAAATAACTCCTAACTCTCTAATCCTCATCCGAACCCTCATCATCGGCCTCATACAACCAACCTCCAGTGTTCTTGGAAAAATCCACCCCATCCCCGCTAGCAAATCCCTCTATTGGTTCCTTCCTAGGGCACCTAGAGCTCTCACCGGGCTCAACTCAGCTGAATGAAGGGATGAAGGAAGGCCTAGGTGGAGACTCATAGTCGATCTCCCCCGGGTCATCACTATCTGTTGCTAAATCCACCTCAGGATTAGGAGGGTAGGGTTCAGGCTCTACTATCATCACCTCATCCTCACTGTCAGAACTTATGTCTATCACCGGGATTGGAGGTGACTCTAGGATCTGGACCTCGTCCTCACTGCTATCCTCCATAAGGTCAATCTCATCATCACTGTTATCCACCATAGGGACAACTGGCTGAGGGGCAGGCTGGGGAACTGGAAGGTCCTCCAGGTTTAGATAGTAAGGCGGGTGCAACTGCTGCCCTTTCCTTACAGTCCTAAGCAGTCTAACCATCCTACAGCATCAACAAGATAGGTTAGCTAAGATTTAAACTTAAATAAATAAAACATATATCATCAATATTTGCCTATAACCAGGCTCTGATACCACTTGTAACACCCTGCTACCTAGGCCCACCAGGGCCAGGGATGTCGCCCCGTCCAAAGGACAAGGGGTCTTTATAATTAGGACACCCAAATATAATAGCGGAAATAAAATGATACTTCAACTTAAAATTTATAACAACCTAAAAGAAATAATAATAAATCCAAGAATACTTAAAGTAAATCCATAATAAAAATTCATCCGCTCTCAGCTCTCCCAACATTACACAAAATAAATCCCCATAAAATCCTTCCAAAGCAGACAATATACAGCTACTCATGCCCACAGTAGGATGGACCTGAAATCATGATAAGATGGTGGTGTGAAAGAAATCTCAGTAAGTCCGTATGTGCTTTGGGTGTTTAGGGAAAATAGTTCGTGGATGCAAAGTGTGAAACCTTTATAAGAGAAATACTGGCAAGCAATAACATTAGTCAAAAGCAAGAATGGCGTTTTGGCTTTTCCAACCATACATAAGTAATAAAATCAACCACTCGAAGGAAAGCGATATGGGTTACTACACGTTGGGCCCCATAACCGGTCAGAATGCCGACACTTTGTGCAGACTGACAAAAGTAGGTGATCGGCCTACTGGGCAAGATACTCCTCCTTCTCTATACCTAAACAACAACCGGGTGTCCATTCCGGCAAACCACAGTCACTTGACTGAAAACAAACTGTTAGCTCGGACCGGCACGACTCACTGGACTGACATCTTATCCAGGAAGGACTCACCCCTCAGAGGTGGCCACCAACTGAGAGACTTACCCTAACCCTTCAAAGACTAGTCCTAGTAGTCTACCCTTATTGAGTACTCAACGACGTTTCCCACTTGGGATAAAATGAACAAATCACTGTTCCACATGAAAATGGCAATTTATGGGCTTTCCAAATTCTTTAACAAAATCAGTTTTAGGAAGAGTTTGAGTTTGAGTTTGAGTAAATCTGCTCATTGGCTTTTAATATTTCAAATGTTTGAAATAAGAAAGGATTTAACCCTCAATTGCCTTTACATAAATAAGTGTCCATGCACTCTACACTTGGCTTGCCATAATAAACATTTTGCATCAAACAGGTTTTATGCAGGAGCTTTCCTGATTCTTGTTGACAATAACAAGGTCTCCAATGGTAAACCTAACCCCACATGGCAAAGACAAATCGCAATCAATTTCAAGCCACAAACCACTTCCTTAGTTTTAAGCCAACACAACTTACCACTACCATGATCCTAGTGTCCCAAGCTTTAAGGTTAAACAATAAGTAA
The DNA here is from genome assembly GCA_026120185.1 of Voacanga thouarsii. Taxonomy (NCBI): domain Eukaryota; kingdom Viridiplantae; phylum Streptophyta; class Magnoliopsida; order Gentianales; family Apocynaceae; genus Voacanga; species Voacanga thouarsii. Next base: position 778,795 of record JANUWF010001030.1, read on the forward strand.
ATAGGTTTAAGAGTGGAGCCTAGCACAATTATTTAAAATAATTAATGGTTTGGGAAATCAATTTAATAAGTTGAAAGCTTAAATCTTGTTAGGGAAAATTTAGAGTTTATTTGATCAAGAGTTTTAGGTAGTATTAAATAAAATATTGATTTATTAATAATTTAGTTGTTAGAAAATAATTGGTAGCTAAAATTAGTTGAAAATAAATTTAATGAGTCTCACTTGAACAATATTAAATAAATTCTTAAGGAGTTTTGATTAGAAGATAATAGTTAAATTTTTAGTAATATATATTCTACTAATTGTAATTATTTTCATAAAGGCTTTAATTGATCTCATTATATTAAGTAATATATACATATATATATATATATATATATTATTTTTCTAGCAAAAATCATTATTTGTTTGACTAAAATATCCTTTATATATATGATAATCCAAATCTACCCTTCCTAGGGTTTTTTTCGAAAATACCAAGAGAAATTATTTTATTGAATATTTTATTCATGAAGTAAAAATTTGTTTGGGGACAACTAGCTCATGATCAAATTCCTATGGCTAACCACAATCAATACATACACAATCCTTTAATTCATCAAATCATCCAAATCATGCATACAAGCATAGATCTCAATTTATCAACACATGATCTAACCCCTACTAGCATAAATATGATCATGGCTTCAATATTAATCCATCATGAATATAAACCCTATTCACCAAAGGTGACATAATCTCTAGCATACTTCATCACATATACTACTTATGACATGCATCAACCTCAAATCATCATATAATCATCCAAGACAATCCTTCCATGCATAAATCCCATCTCCTTCACAGTCATACATATATTCATACTTCAATCTCAACAATATATATATATATATATATATATATATATACTCAAATCCTATCACCATCCACCTATTATCATTATCACCCTAGAGACATGCTTTTAGAGTTTAAAAGAAGGATTGATGGTACTTACTTGGTTGATGAACGCCTTGAAGGAGTTTAGAGTAGATCTCAACTCCTAGATGTCTAACTTTGTCCATGGGAGATGGCGAGAGCATGATTTATGGAGAAGAAGTCATCCGGCCAAGGGAGAGGAGTTTCGGCCGTGAGAGAAAGAGAGGGTGAGAGAGAGAGAGAGATAGAGAGAGAGAATAAGAAGAAGAGATCATTAGCATGTTTACTCACATAGGTTCCCAGTAGAGATCAAGTTTGGAGAGGATGAAGTTGATAGAGTAAATTTACCTTGAAGATGTTCTTGTCCTTCACAGAAATTTCTGCTTTTGATCCGAAGTAGCAAGATGTTTTGAAAAGTTTGATGTTAATAATGGTGTTGATTGACTCACAGCAGTGAGTAGATCAAATCTGGAAGTTTTTGAGAGGATTTGAGATGGTTTGAAGGGGTACTAAGTGTAGGGAAGAGGTAGGTGTTCTTCGTGTAGTGTGTGTGTTCTTGGAGCTTGAGAGATTTCGAGAGATTGTAGTGTGTAGCTGCCGAATTTCTATGAGAGATAGGGCTAGCCGACTTTCTGTAGGGTTTAGGGAGTTGTTTCTCTGATTTGGAAGGGAAAAGGTAAGGTTGGTTGTTACAATCTATGAAGAATATTTTTAGGAAGTGAATTTGGAAACTAAATATTCCAAAAATATCTTGATTGTTGGACAGCTTTGGAAGTCTGCCATGGCTGACTGTTTGAGCAGAATTTCAGTAGGATTAATGCTGGTTTATGGAAGCTTATGGTGGCCGAAAGTAGGGTGCTTAATGGTGAAGAAGATGTCTGGTCAATTGAGTAAGATTTTATGGAAGGTTGCTAAACAAAGATGGCTGGAATTTTAGAAACCAATCAATTTAAATTGTAGGGATTTGTTGGAGAGATTTTCGGATAGCCATTGCTGCCTTTCGTCCAGAAGCTTGAGGGAAACAATGGAGCTTTGTTAATGGAGGTTTAAGGAAGGTTTTGACAGATTAGGGCTGGAGTTTCGGTTGGAAGAAAAATAGGAAATAAAGCTGGAAGTTTGGACTGCCCAAAGTTTCGCTGAACAGAAATTTCTGGGCAGATTTTCGGCTGCCACTTCCAACCAATTTGCATAGAGCTTGAAGGGGGATTTCTGGGGTATTCAAGGCTGGTTTCCAGCCTTCTTTATGGAGGAAAAACATGGCTAAGGTACTGAACAAAGTCTGGATGAAATCAGCTTGGTTTTGGACCTCCAAAGTAGCGATTTTGCCCAGAATTTTCACTGGTTTTGCACAGCCTTTGTGCAGCTCGAAAATGGCAGAAATAATTCATGTTTCAAACTGATCTTAAGGCCATTTTTCTTGCAGCATTTGGGAGGGAAAGTCAGCTAAGAAGCTCGACAATTTGAAGGTACAACGAGCTGAAAAATTTCAGCTCATTCTAAGAAGTAAGATGAACTAGTCTAGAGTGAAATTTCAGCAAGCTTACTAGAGGGATTTTTCCCCTTGGAATTTCCTACCATTCTTCCACATTTTTCAGACCACGAGAAGCCTTTTACTAGGACATTTTGATCTCACAAGATCACAGCATTTTACTAAAATTTCTGGAAAGAAAATGGATAGAGCATCTTGATCAAACCAAGGAGTTGAAAATTGAGAAAAATTAAGGATCAATGGAAAATGAATTTCCTTTAAGAAATTCGAGTAGAGTAAAGGAGTGGAATGAGAATACTCCTAACATGTCTCTCTTAGGACCATCATCCCTACCTTACTCTAAGCTCATAAGACCGAAATTTCCTCCACTAAGCAAAAATAAAATTTAATCTAGCTAAAGCCTCTATGATGGAATTCGAACCCAAGACCTCAAGAATTAATTCCAAAGTTCTAACCACTACACCACAACAACTCTTGTTGATATTTTCACTAGAAAATTATTTTCTATTCAATCCACAGGCTATCTCTCTATTTTCACCTCGAGCAAAAATTACCATCTTGCCCCTCTCACACAATACTCACCAACAAGACTTCAAGACAATAACACCCGAATCCAAAACACATAAAAATCATATGAAAATATATTTAACCATGAAATAAAATATGATATGCATCCCAACCCCCTTACTCTATGGTTGGTTTTGACCGGGGTTTCACATAAAATAATACTTATACAAATCTCAAAAAGAGTAAATAAATAAGTAAAGCTCTCCAAGTTATAAATGTAACAAATCAAACTGAGATATTCAAGTCTCTAGGTAAGTCAACCTTTAAAGTAGGATCACCCTGAAAACGTTCCATATTTTCCCAGTAAGTCCTGTGTGTGCTCATGTTAATTTAAGAAGTATTTGGTGTTTACAATGTTGAACAATTCACAACAAAATTCTACAAGTCCAAATAAATAATTTTGATCAATGGGTAGTGTTTTATTTGCATTTCAAATAAAGGAGTTCAATATTGTTAAGAAATAAACCCCTTGAATATAAATGATTATAAAACCCTGCATCATAGCCATAGCCATGAAACCTTGCATTATGACTGTGTATTTTGAAACCCTACAACATAATACAAGTGGGTGATCGACCCACTAGGTAAGATACTCCTCAAGCTCTACACCCCAACTTACTGGTTGTCCATTTCGGAGGAGAAACAGTCCATATAGACTTAGTTGCTAGTACGGACTGGCTTGACTAACTAGAACTATTACCTTGTCTAGAAAGCATTTTATCCCTCAGTGGAGGCCCCCACTAAAAGACTTAACCTAGCATTCCAAGGTTAGCTCTAATCAACCTATCCTTATTGAGTACTCAACTTTACCTTTACCCCACTTGGGAGCAAGTCAGCAAAGTGTGTTACCTTGAAATTGCAATTCTGACTCTAAAAAATCTGAGTTTAAAATCTTATTTAAGAAAATTTAACATTTTGTTTTGGAAAACCCTTGCTTGCTTAAAACTATTTTGTTTTCACAGAAGATGCATAATATCTATAATTGCAACTCAAAGAATAACTTTACAGTAAACACCACATTTGACTTGTAGGAGCACGTTAGTTCGGCAAACAATTTATGCAAGGACTTACTTATTTCTTTTATCTTATGAATAAAATCTCTCGATGTTTGGATTAAAGAAACCTAGCTTCGTTTGGAGTAAATATAAAGTATATGTTACTATTGACCAACAACTCTTGTACCTCGATGCATAAGCATGTCTTTGACTCTAATTCCCATATTTCACCTAACATTCGACAAATTCCACATAAGTACCGACAATATCATAGCATCAAAATAGTTCCACTAGTAATTGCAAGTCAACAATCATTTGGTACAACTACTATTGTTGTTTTTATCATAACTTGTTAAAGATGAAAGCACATCCTAAAACACCAAGAATTTATAACTATATATCCAAAACCTAAAATTTCCTACTAGCAATACTAACTGCTATTGATAGCAACATCAAATAACAATTAAATAACATGTTGCAACAACGTTTGACATGGAGAAATAATGTGCTCTTGATTAATCTAGCAAATAAAAACAATCATTAGAACTTTATAATATAAATACTAATTATATAGATACTAAAGTTCATATCATGTATAATATCTGGTAAACTATATGTATGTTCTTTTTTAGAAAGTAGTGACTAGTTAATAAATACATGATATTAATAAATAGTAGTTTATTGATGCTAAATAATGGATCAAATAAGATTAATTGATATTTAAAATAGAGTTTTGATACCATTATTAAGTATAACAATGTTGGGTATCTCTCACGCATATTATATATGGCGTAGCAGAAAAATAAAACGAGATACCATCTCAGGACTCGCATACGTGTGGAAAAAAAAGACATAAAGAGAACAAAAGGTAATAGCTTTACCTTTCTTTGAGCGTCTGAAAAACAAAAAAAAAAAAAAATTCCTTCTTCAAGTCAAGGCGCGATCCAGTAATCCTCTAGATCGAACACTACGAGAGTTGAATGTCCAACCACTATAGTCACAGTGTGTGATTATTTCTAATAGAAATCCACACGGAGGATCACACTCAAGCACGAAGTTTTCTATGCAAGCAGAAAAACTAAGTGGTGGCTAGGGTTCCTCTTGTTTTTTAGCAAAAATGAGAGAGAGAGAGAGAGAGAGAGAGAGAGAGAGAGAGAGAGAGAGAGAGAGAGAGAGAGAGCTTTTCCAGCCGCTGTTTTTTTCGTGTATTTTTTCCCTGATTAGGGTTTCGTGCATATACCTTATAGGTCACGAAAAATCACTGAAAACTAAGAATTCTAAAGCAGTTAGAATTCCCTAATTGTAATTGGAAATATCAAGTTCTCACAATTACAATTTGGCACATAAATTATAACTAATTATAATTTGGCCATAACAACTTTTCTTTCTCGCAATTAACCCTACTATGTTATCAAATAACATCTTGAGTATATAATCCTCTATTGTGTGTGACCTATTAGGTTTCCTAGTCAATTGGTAGCGAACATGAATTAATTCAAATGTCTCTGAGATTAATGATTCATAATTAATTAGAATTAATCATATCAATTCTAATCAGGATTGGTTTATTAATTTATCAATTAATAAATTCATATTTCCAGATCATGAGCGGTATCTAGCAATACATCATGACCACCTAAGAGTCTAGGAAGTCAAATGGCTTAACATGAACCCTTCAATAACAAACTACAGTGCAATTAACTCATTTTACCATATAATATCTCATTCGGTTTGGAGTACGGAATTAGTGCCAACTCCCTCCAGAATATATTAATTCTGGCCCAAATATAATAGTACTTGTACCAGGAACCCACTACTCTAGATGTGTATCAATTGGAACTGTTTTCAATACACAGTCGCCTTGGCCAAGAACTTCTCAAGTAATAATTCCTACAAGTGGCCGTGAAATATTCGCCCATACTATTAGGAGTGGTGAATCCTTTATTGACTCTCTCAACTACTTTCATTTACCTCACAATGTACCTAATATCCATCCCATAGGTGGCCCTCGATCTGGCTCCAGATATTGGAATCAAAGCACAATGCTCAACAAACAAAGTACCTTAGAGATCTCAAGTCTAAAGATACTTGCACGTTTACTATATTGAGATTATATCACTGGTACTAAATAGTTATCCATGTGATTATTTCGAAGCTATGTCATCCAATGAACTTGTTCCATTAACAGCACCCATGTGTTAACTTTGAGTATCTCAATACTCATGGATATGAAAACCATCGCCTGATCAAATCAGAAGTCTAACACATACTAATCTTAACGCATTAATGATGTCCATACTCATTAATACTACGACTAGGAACTATTTAAGTATTAACACTATACAGTGTAGTAGGAATCTCATATCTTGATTTCTATCATGATTTCCTTAGCACAGTATTGTACTAGGGACTTTATCTAACAGTTACATTACATAAAAGTAAACAAAAGAAACTATAAGATAAATAATGCCTTTCATTAAAATAAAATGTATCATATATAATATACAAAATGATTGCCTCTAGGGCATAACACCAACTAACAATCCAATAATAATAATAATAATAATAATAATAATAATAATAATAATAATAATAATAATAATAATAATAATAATAATAATAATAATAATAATAATATTATTATTATTATTATTATTATTATTATTATTATTATTAACATTCATGAGAATAACACTAATAATAATAATACTAATGGTAAATATTTTCCAAAAGCAATGATGTTTTAAACAAAAAGCTTTACAAAATCACACACATGTATATTTATATGTATATATAGATATACATACATTACATCAATAAAGTTAAAATACTAGTGTAACAACCCCCACTTTTGCACTGTAATTGGCTACTACCTGTAATTGGATGAGAATTTGTATCAATGGCCAGAATAAAAGATGATCAGTGTTAATGAAGCGAATATTTTGGTATAATAATATTTTGTCGGGACCTGGGTGGAATTATTGGGTTTGTTCTACTCGTACCCTAAATGTTTGGAAGGCTACTACTATTAGTTGAATAAGAATTTAGGGGTACACTAAGAAAGGAAAATGATTAGTGCGATGAAAGGCACAATTTGGTATGAATTATGTTATTCGGGTTATCATGGGCATTTTCGTCATTTTGACCACACATGCGGCTTTGACTGCAAATTTGACCAAACTAAGAAAGAATTGAAGGATTTAAATATTACCAATAGATTCAGTAAAATTTTTGGAGTTGAATAGTAAAGTAAAATATTTTTCCATTTTGGACCTGATTTTGGTCATTTCTGAGAAAACATTGAAAATGCGATCGAAAATTTGGTCGTGATGCATTTTGTGATTGGTAGCCATGATCATGTGTCAACTTATGAGTGGTTTTATGAAGAATTCATGCAAGATACATGGAATTAAAGAATTATAAAATAAATAGAAGAATGATGTGTTTAATTATGATTAGAACACATCGCTTGTGGAGCCCTTCAATTAATGCCTTGAGCAATTTATTTGGCCAATATTTTGACATGGAGATGGTGGTGGAATGGCTGAAAATTGGCTAGAAAATCAGCAGCCACAAGGGTGAAAAGAAGAGAAAAATTAAAGAAGAAAAATCAAGGAAAATTGTGTGTTTAATTGTTATTGGAACACACCTACATGAATTCCACCATATACTTAATTGAATTAAATTTTTCTTGGCCAAAATCTAATGAGAAATGGCAGTGGAAAGACTGTTATATAGGTAAAAAAATTCAGCAGCCTCAAGGGGGAGAGATACAAGAGTAAAGAAATCAAAAGAAAATAGCAAAAAGAAAAAAAAAAAAAAGGTAGCTAGCATGTGTTCTTAGTGTAGTATGTGAGTTCTTGAGAGATTCTTGGAGAAAATCACACCAAAGAGCTCTAAATACAAAGTAAAACCCAACATTTCTTGAATTAAATTTGTTGTTGGGTGAATGGTGATCATGTTGATATCAATTTTAATATGAAAACATGATTTTCATGTCTTGATTTTGGATCAAAAGCTAGGGTTCGTGAACTTTTTGTGTGTCTATGTATGCCGGCTGCCTAGAAGACATATGGATAATGTTTTGTGTGATGAAGGATTGAATATTCATGGTAGTTTTGGAAAAAGGAAAACAAAAGAATTGGACAAACAATGAAAAAATGACGTGAATGACCATTTTTCTTTAATGACGGCTGACCGTCGGGCACGTTGGCTAACCATCAAGCACGTCGGCTAAAAGTCAGCTAACCGTCCGCTATTTTTTCGACCAAACCCGACTAAATCTAAAAATAATATTTGATGTAGATTTATCGGTAAAAGGCCACCGACACATTGAAAATGGTGGAAATAGTAGTCGAATAGCCCATGAATGGGGAAAGTTTATTTAGGACACGAGGCGAGTTCCACTTCCTTTTAAATCCCATTTTAGCAAGAGTTTGTCAAAATATTTAAATGTGAACTAGCCTACTTGTTGTTTCCATTGATAAGGAAGATTGTCAGTCCCACTGCTTTTTAAATCCAATTTTAGCTAAGTGTTTTCTTGAAACGATCATGTGTTTTTCTGATATGGTTAATATTTTCCTGATATATTATGAGATGAATGTTATACTTGAATTTGAAAGCATTATCAAGCAATCAATTTCTTGAATATCCTAGATATGAAATATCTCGTGTGATTTTTTGAATTTCTAAATCCCGATTTTGGTAAAGTGTTTTCCTAATATGGAAATATGGTTTCCTGATGTGCTCAAATGCAAGCCTTCTATATGGATTTGGAAACATGATGAACAATATGAATCTTAAATTCTTGATTTCTTGAACTTGTCAATCCTTGAACCCAATACATGACTAACATGAATACTTAGCATATGCACAGACTTTAATACTTGGCGTAAGTACTGACTTGAATACTTGGCGTAAGCAATGAATTGAATACTTGACGTAAGCACTAACTTGAATACTTAGCGTAAGCACTAACTTGAATACTTGGCGTAAGCACTAACTTCAATACTTAGTGTATGCACTGATTTGAATACTTGGTACAAGCACTAACTTGAATACTTGGCATAAGCACTCACTTGAATACTTGGTGTATGTACTAACTTGAATACTTGGCGTAAGCACTAACATGAATACTTGGCGTATGCACTAACTTGAATACTTAGCATAAGCACTAATTTGAATACTTAGCGTATGTACTAACTTGAGTACTTGGCCTATGCATTAACTTGAATACTTAGCGTATGCACTAACTTGAATACTTGGCATATGTACTAACTTGAATACTTGGCATAAGCACTAACTTAACTACTCGGTGTAAGCACTTACTATACTTGAATACACAAATACTTGAATACATGAATTAGAATATCTTATACTAGAATTCTGAATGCTTGAATCCACATGTTTTCACTCAAAATCCTTGAATACTTGATTTGAGAATGTTTTCACACAAGAATTTTCTAAACTAGCTTATGTTGAGATTATTCTTCATGAGATCTTTTTAGTTGAAAACTCTTGCACACACAGGACTCACTGAGCTTTATGCTCACACATGTGCTATCTTTTTTTGAAGAATTTAGGATCAGAGGGGCAGCAAAAGCACGGTGGACTCCCAGAGGCTCATGCTACATTTTGGACATGTTATACCAGTGAATGTATGTATAGAAGCCAAATTCTTGTACTTTTCTATTTTGAAAAAAGTTTCACTACCTATTGAGTGAAGTTTGTTATAAAGACCTCTTGTTTGAGTAATTAGATAGGGTGACATCCCACAAAATTACAGCCTACTTCGTTATGGAAATATGGGGCGTTATTGTTGCTTCAGAAAAACAGAGGATGCATCCACGTGAGAAAACAAACCCAGTAAAATAAAGACACAACATAGCAAAAGGTGAAAATAATACCTTTACGCGTCTTTTTCCTGTTTGGCTGAGAAGATGAGACACTAACCACAGGAGCAGTTACCTGTCTCGACGACGATTCCGACGAGAAACCAGTGATCCATCGACTTCTTTTTGGCATGTATGAGAAGCTTTTCGCTTCTCAGAATATTCCTCTGCCTATCTTTGTTAGTGAAACAACCTAGGCGTGGAATGATCCTTCTTGATCTTTTGCTATTAGTTTGCAAAGACAAGAAGATGAAAGGGAAAATAGAGAAAATGAGAGAGAGAGAGAGAGAACGGAGGCGGAAAAAATTGGTTTTTCCCCCTATTTACTGTATTGTGAGTTCTATTCTATAGAACTGAACTACTCAACTCCTATTCATGTTACCAGATAACCCAACCCCAGTGTTTTGATATTTCAAATTTTTGGATGTTATCAACAGAAGAAGTTTGGTAATCTTTAACTTTTCTATACCGTGAATAAGAAAAAACCCTTTAGTCTAAGCTATTGGGCCGAAATAATTTATTATTTTTCCTTGGACCTAATGAGCAAAAAAATAATAACCATTAATTATTTATTTTCTAGGCCTATTGAAATAACCCAATAAATAATTAACGAGCACAAATGAACTAAAATAATTATTAGGCCCTTTATTAACTAGTGTAAGCCCATGTTAATTTTTCTAATTATTCAATCTAGGTTTAGGCCATGAATAATTAATTAACCAATGAAACTAGATAATAAATTTAATTTCTCTCGTTCCTTTATTTTATTCCAGGCCAAAAATAAATTAGACTTCCTGAATAAAATAAAATCATTTTTATTGTGACCATTTCCACAACCTAAAATAATTAGGACTTACGGGCTATTCTGACGACCAAAAAGACATATCGCATTGGCTACTAAAATGATCAAAATAACCTTGCTATATAAACAGCTATATTTTACATTTTAAATATTTCTTAATATCACCATAAAGAATATTGACCCCAAGGACAATGCTGCGTTAGCTATGTCTTCGACCCACAGGTAAAGTGACTAAAATACCCCTCTACACATTAGAAATTACATCAGAAACCTAGTCTAAGAGAGCATACATTCCAACAATCTCCACTTGCACTCTAAGACTAAGTAAGTCTATAGGTGCCCACCCCTATAGCGTCTAAGTGTCTTCTAAAGACTCTCTCCGCCAAAGGCTTGGTGAAAGGATATGCTAGATTGTTCTACAAGGCAATCTATTCCACCATGACTTCTCATCTCAGGATGAAATCTCGGATCAGGTCATACTTCCTTTCTATGTGCTTCCCCTTTTTGTGGTTCCAAAGTTCTTTAGATTGTGAGACTGCACCAGTGTTGTTGCAATACATCACAACAGGTTTGTCCATTTGTGCCACGACTTCATGTTCCAAAAGGAACTTTCGGAGCTACACTACTTTCTTGGATGCCTCCGAAGCTGCCACATACTCAACTTCTATAGTTGAGTCAGTGTTGTAAGATTGTTTGATACTCTTCTATAAAATAGCTTCTCTAGATAAGGTGAAGACATATCCACTAGTGAATTTCTCTCATCCTTATCCACCTGGAAGTTTGAGTTCATATATCCTGTAGGAACCAAGTCATCAGCCCTATAAACCAGCATATAATCTCTCATATCTTTGAGATACTTAAGAATATATACTTTATAGCTTGCCAATGAACCTCCATAGAGTTTGACTAATATCTGCTAACTAAGCCTACGACAAAGCAGATATCTGGCCTAGTACACAGCACGATATACATGAGACTTCCCATAGCAGAAGCATAGGGAATCCTACTCATTCTATTTTTTTTTCTTGAGACTTTGGACAGTCCTTTGAAAAAAAAGATAACTCATGTCTGCAAGGGATCAATGCCCCCTTGCATAAGTCCTTGCTGAACATAGCCAACATCTTGTCAATGTAGGTAGCTTGGAATAAACCTAACATTCTCTACTTCCTATTTCTAAGAAGCTTTATTATGAGAATGTAAATAGCTTCATCCAAGTCCTTCATACTAAATTGACTAGATAGCTAAACCTTAGTAAATGATAGTGTTCCTACATCATTTATAATGAGTAGAATATCATCCACATACAAGATAAGAAAAACCACATTTAAGCCTTCCAGTTTCTTGTACACACATGGTTCATCCTTGTTTTAAATAGAATGGTAAGACTTTACAGTCTCATCAAAATGAATGTTCCATGCTCTGGATGCCTGCTTAAGTCCATAAATGAATTTCTTAAGCTTACAAACCATATGTTCTTAGCCTTTGGCTTTCTGGTTGGGACATATAGATGTTTCACTAAGATGGCCATTTAAAAATGTCATCTTGAAATCCATTTGCCATATCTCATAGTCATAATAACATGCAATGGCAAGGAGAATATGGATGGACTTAAGCATAGCTACCGGGGAAAATGTTTCCTCATAGTCGATCCCTTATTTCTAAGTATACTCTTTCGCCATAAGACTAGCTTTGAAGGTTTCTACCTTTCCATCCATTCTCCTTTTTCCTATTGTAAACCCAATTACATCCAATGGGTTTTATCCCTTCAGGTGAAGCTACAAGATCCCAAATCTGATTGAAGTACATAGACTTAATCTCGGTTTTCATTACTTCATGCCATAAGTCTGCATCGGCATCAACATCAATAATCGCCTTCTCGTATCTAGTGGAATCTTATTCCTGATGGTCAGAGACTAGGTCAAAAACCTTTCCAGCCCATCGTTTTGAAACTTAAGATATCCTCCCACTACGACGAAGCTCCAGTTGTATAGGTTCCTGAGGCTGTGCCTTTTTTTGTTCTATAATCGGGTTAGGAGAAGTTGATTCAGAAGATAACTTTTGTTCAAGTTCTAACCTTGTTGAACCTTTAGTGGATGTACTTTGTTCATCCTCCAAGTATCTAGCATTAATACTCACAAGTACCTTCTACTCTTTGGGATGATAAAAGTAACAACCATTTGTACCTTTTGGATATCCTATAAAATAGCATAATTTTGATCTTAGTTCTAACTTGTCTCCCTTGATCAGTACATAAGCTGGACAATCCCATATCTTGAGATGATTTAGACTTAGCTTACGCCTAGTCCATATCTCATAAGGAGTCCAAGGTACTGACTTGGAAGGCACTAAGTTCCGAATATATGTCGTTGTTTCTAGGGCATATCTCTAAAAAGACACTGGAAGAATAGCATGAGACATCATGCTTCGGACAATTTTCATCAATGTCCTATTTCTTCTCTCAACTACTCCATTGTGCTGGGGTGTTTCCAGAACAAAAAGCTAGGATACTATCCCATGACGTACCATATAGTCCTTGAATTCACCAATGAGGTATTTTCCACCACGATCCGATCGTAAGGTTTTGATTAGCTTACCTGTTCGATGTTCCACTTCAGCCTTAAACTCATTAAACTTGTTAAAAGAGTCTAACTTATGTCTCATCAGATAAATATAACCATACCTTGTACAATCATCTATGAAAGTAATGAAGTACTTAAACCCTCATCTTGCTGGTGTAGACAAAGGACCATACGCATCAAAGTGAACAAGACTTAATGCTTCTTTGGCTCTATCCGCCTTTTAGGCAAAGGAAAATTGGTCATTTTTCCATAAGATAAGATTCACACTGAGGCCAACTTTTCAATCTCAATGAGCCTAAAGGCCCACCATGGATTAACCTCTGAATCCTGGTTAAGTTAATGTGGCCCAACTTTAAATGCCAAAGATATGAGCCATTAACATTGGACTTTCTCTTCCTATTTAAAGGTTCTGATTGAGCGTTATTCAATTGATTGTTAATAGGATTAATGAAGAATAGATTTTCATACATGTGCCTAGTAGATATAACTTTTCCATTTCTACTGATAGTAACACCAGAATAGAAAGAAACAAAATATCCTTGATTTATAAGTTTTGCAACTGAAATCAAATTCTGGCTAAAACTAGGAACAGATAAAATTTCCTTCAAAACAACTATTCTATTACAATTAAAAGTAAGTTCCAGCTCTCCCACAGCAAGGGCCAAAACTTGTGTTTCATTTCCTACACATAGTCCATGTTTGCCCTTCTAGAGTCTTCTAACATTCCTTAACCCCTGGAATGAGTTATAGATATGATCAGTGGCTCCTAAATTACCAATCTAAGTGGAAGTTGATCCAACCATTGATATAGACTCTAGATAGATAACATTACCTGTGGGGTTTTTCTTAACCTGAAGATTTGGACACTCATTTTTCCAGTGTCCCTTCTTCCCACATTTGAAGCACTTGCCCTTGGCTTTGTCTTTAGGCTGGGACTTGGGCTGATGCACTGCATTACCCTTCTTCTTCCTAAACTTCCTAGGCTTGGGCCCAATTCTCGAAAAAGAGGCCATCATAGCTCTAGCCTGTGGCTTCATGACTTTCTCTGCCACCTGGAGCTCCTTTATCAACTCTGTTAAACTCATGTTTAACTTGTTCATGTTGTAATTCAACATGAACTGTGTGAATGAGCCTGACAAAGATTCAAGAACTATATCTACTTAGCTCTCGGGGTAAATAACAGCCCCCAAGACTTCTGCTTCCTCGAAAGTAACAATTATCTTGAGCATATGCTTTCTGACTGATGCTCCCTCAGCCATCTTGGTGTTTATGATAGTTCTAAGAGCCTTCTGCTTTGTGAGCCAGCTCTTATCTGTGAACATTGTAGCTAGTGATGTGCTAATATAATATGCAGTAGCCATGTGCTCGTATTTAGACTGTAGCACATTTGACATGGAGGCTAACATATAGCACAGGGCCATTTCATCAGCCTTCTTCCACGCCTTTTCAGCCTCACGCTCCTCGACGGTGGAACCTTTCCCGATTACGAGGTAGATCTCCTATATAACATACTTATACTCTTCGACTGTAGTGTAATGTCCAGGTTCTTTTTTCAGTCCATATATTTTAGACCTGTTAGCTTATTCTTGCTTAGAATAATAGCTAAGGGGTTGAAAGAATATCCACCAACCGTTTCTAAAATTTTGGAAAAATAAAAGAAATTCTTAGTATGTGTAAAACAAAAATAATTTTTGTGCACTTTATCCTCATATTAAACTTGATAATAGCTAACCCCATTAATATTATCTTTAACATGATTAATTTGGCTATTAGAAAAACTAACATATCTTCTTGGGAAGATTAACAGTTTCCTAAGCTAAGTGTGTTAACCACCACAAATTAATTTTCCTTCTAGGTAATGATCTAGAAGATAACTCCATCGAGTGGATGGCCATTTCTTCTCATTTTCTATAGACATACCTCGCACTATAACCTCTAACGTGGGCTGGCAGATCATAGTACGTGTCTCGAGTTATTAATTACATACTTCTATTAGTTCTAGATCCTTATGATATCTCCATCCTATACGTGTTCACTCTTAGGGTGACGTGAGAAGATCCACGATCTCTAATGATGATCGTAATGGAAGTTGTGGGGCTGTTAGAACCCCTCTCCCACTTAGTATTTTAACTAAGGGTTTTCATGAAAAAATATCATTTCAAAATTTTCAATTAGGTTCTCCTTTAACTTAAAATAAAATGTCTAAATCCATAAAAAAATTTCTATGTCAAGGTTTATACCCTTTGAGAAAATATTCCTTATGGATTAATTTTATTTAAGTTAAAAACTTAATAATTTCAAAACTTTTCCATTTAAAAATTCCTAGAGATTATGATCTCAAGGTTTTATTTGACAAAAATAATTTTTCCTTTGCTAAAATGAATTAAAATGGCTTTCCATTTTAACTGACAAAAATTTTTAAATCCAAAATATTTTCTATTTCAAGGATAAAAAACCTTTAAGAAAATAACCAATGATTAATTTTTGTTTAAGTTAAAATAATCATTTAATTAAAGAAAAATATTTTTCCTTGTCAAATAAAATTTTCCAAAGACTTTGGTCTTTGAGAAAAGTGCACACAGGACTTAAAATAATTAGCATGCTAAAAAACTGTAAACATCTTCATGTTTTTCTATTTTTAATCCTAAGTGTCCAAATAAAAGAATTAAATACATTAATTTAATTAATCAATGATCTTGGTTAATCCTAATATCCTTTACTATTACTTTTCATGAAAAATATTCAATGAATATTAACTATTGCAATAAAAATAATTTTGCCTGGTATGAAACCAAAAACAAAATATATGTATATATATACATTTCCTTTCTGGTCCAGTGCACCCGCCACACTGGATCATGGCCCATGGAAAGACCTATGGGCCATGGTCCGTGGGTGAGCACCCGATGCAACAGTTTCCGCAAGGAAGCTATTGCATCTGCGAGAATGCCTTCCTCGCGCACACCTAGAGCCGAGGAATGCTTGGGCCGAACTACAACTTCAAGCTGCAGCTGGCTTGGGCGTCCTTGGCTCCCCTCACACCAAGCCGCGGCTCGGCTCGGCTTCCGACTGGGCTTGCGGCTCGGTTCATCTTCTTCCTCAAGGAAAAATTCTTCCCGCTATGATTTTTCTGCAATTTTTTCCTCCAGGTGCCTCTGCTATGCTTTGCAATCATCCAAGGCCATTTCTTGTTACATTTTTTCACCAAAAAACATGACAACTACCTATACCCTTTCAAATTATATTTACACGAAGCTAACCAAAGCATGAAAATAAAAATTTACAAAGGCTCCTATACCTCAACGGTGAGGTGTACAAACGATCTATGTATCCCAAAACAATGAAGGATCTTAAAAATATTAATCTTGCCAATTTTATTTTCAATCATGCAACAATCCTAAGCCATTCAAAGCAAATGCTCGAATACCACTTGTAGCTTTCGAAAAACAGAGGATGCATGCATGTGAGAAAACAAACCCAGTAAAGCAAAGACACAGGACAACGGAAGGTGAAAACAATACATTTACATGTCTTTTCCTACTGGCTGAGAAGATGAGGCGCCAACCATGGGAGCAACTACCTGTCTCGATGATGATTCCAGCGAGAAACCAGCGATCCGTCGGCTTCTTCTTGGCATGTTCGCGAAGCTTTTCACTTCTCAGAATATTCCTCCGCCTATCTATGTTGGTGAAACAACCTAGGCAAGGAATAGTCCTTCTTGATCCTTTGCTATGAGTTAGTAAAGACAAGAAGATGAAAAGGAAAATAGAGAAAACAAGAGAGAACGAGAGGGGAAAAAACTATTTTTTTCCCTTTTACTGTATCATGAGTTTTGATCTACAGAATTGAACTACTTAACTCCTATTCACGTCACCAAATGACCTAACCCCGGTGTTTTGATATTTCAAACATCCGAAGGTTATCAATAGAAGAGGTTTGGGTAATCCTTAACTATTTTATACCGTGAATAATAAAAAACCCTTTAGTCCAGGCTATTGGGCCAAAATAATTTATTCTTTTTCCTCGGACCTAATGAGCCTAAAAATAATAACCATTAATTATTTATTTTCTGGGCATATTGAAATAACCCAATAAATAATTAATGAGCCCAAATGAACTAAAACAATTATTAAACCTTTTATTAACTAGTTTAAGCCCAAGTTAATTTTTCTAATTATTCAATCTGGGTTTAGGCCCTGAATAATTAATTAACCAATGAAACTAGATAATAAATTTACTCGTTCCATTATTTTATTCCAGTCTAAAAATAAATTAGACTTCTTGAATAAAATAAAATTCTTTTTCATTGTGACCATTTTTTGAACCTAAAATAATTAGGACTTACGGGCTATTATGAGGACTAAAAAGACATATTAGCTTGGCTACTAAAATAACCAAAATACCATTGTTATATAAATAGGTGTATTTTGAATTTTAAATATTTCCTAATATCACCATAAGGAAATATTGATCCCAAGGACAAAGCTACGTTAGCTATGTCTTCGACCCATATGTGAAATGACTAAAATATCCATTTACACATTGCTATTCATTTAGAGAGGAAAGAGTGTACTAACACCTCTCTAAACGACATCTACCATCCTTAGGCTTTTAGTCCAATGATCTATGACTTCTTAGAATATTTCAGCTTTCCAAGAGAGCTACCCTAAAGCCAATATCCAAGTCATGTTCCCTAGGGCCCTAGATAATTAGATCATTTGGACAACCACAAGGGGCGATATAGTGTAGACACTATCTTGTACAAGTTTGTCTTAACTAATTGGTTATATATACCTAACATACAAGTTTATTGGTCCTTCTCAAGAACCTCAACTATAGTATATCAAGGCAAACACTTCCAGTTTCGTCAGACCACCAACTTATACTCAAGTTGTGGAGTACAAGTCCACGTTGTAGCAATAGTAGTCTAGGTTTCTATCACATAGTACTTTTTAGAAACAACTAGTATAGGTCATATTCTACGTATTCGAAATACGCTTATGTTATTAAATGAGTAGACTACTTATTGGCTAAAGGTAAGCCATTTCTTGTTTAGAATTCATAACACAATAACTTTACCATGATGAGATTCTCATTCTCATCTTCCGATTAAGAATAATAGTTTATGTGTTAAGTATCCCATGGTCTATACCTTACTATGAAAGATCTCCATTCACACGAACTATTTACTTAAACACAATGGTTCTTTTCCAATAAAATCATGCACAAATATAAAGAAGGCTTCACAAATAAATTTTAAGAAAAATACTTTTATTAATACAAGTCAGAATTACATTAGAAACCTAGTCGAAGAGAGCATACATTCCAATATTTACAAATGGTATCAGAGAATAGTGGAGACCATAATAGAGCTTCTGATGGAATATAGCTGAGCCTCCAACGGGACATTGGGGAGTCCATCATGGTTTGAGTAAATGTGAATTTATAAAGATAGTGTGTTTTATGAAATTAGATATTGGAGTAGATGTGACATGTGACTTGGAGATATAATTTCTTCTTATGAGCCAGAAGAAGAGTGATTTGAGATAATTCCAATATCTTTGAAAAGGGTCTATGACCCCAAACTCGAATAATAGTAAAGAGATTGAGGTCAATGAGATCTTATATTTAAATTATTTACTAATTTTGAACTTTCTATTTTAGGACCAATAATTGTGAGATGATGAATAAAGGAAGTTGAACACCAAAAGGCCATGTGTGTGTGTAGTGCAATATGAATTGTGTGGCTAAGAATATGCACACTTGTATAGTGTTCCAGTATTATATTTGAGTGCTAAAAGTCTTGGTTTATCATAATGTGTGAAAGGATATCATTATATCAATACTAATGTACCAGGAATCTTTAGACATTTGAAGTTAAGCGTGCTTGGATTAGAGAAATTCTAAGATGGGTAACCCTTGGGAAGTACCCATGAAAGTTGAAATGAAGTGATTTAGGGCTATTTAAGGAAACAAAAGTATGATTTATATGAAAAACGATATAAATACAAGAGGTTTAATTATAGATCATCGGAGAACGATAAATATGAAGGTATCTTATTAGGTTGAAAGAATATTAGAATTTCTCAAGAGATCATGTTAACATGTGTAAAATAGAAATTTCATGTCATATGAATAGGAAGTATTAAGTTGTATATATAGATTTCCCTAGTGCTTCATGAAGTAGATTTAAAGAGAAGAAGATATGTTGCAAAAAGTTACTCGTGGTAGTACTAGAGATTGAACTGAAGGAAATGTTGCAAATTTCGAGGACAAATTTTTTTTTTTTTTTTTTAAGGAGAGGAGAGTGTAACAACCCCCACTTTTGCACTGTAATTGGCTACTACTTATAATAGGATGAGAATTTGTCTAAATGGCGAGAATAAAAGATGATCAGTATAATAAAGCGAATATTTTGGTATAATAATATTTTGTCGGGAGCTGGATGGAGTTATTGGATTTGTTTTACTCGTACCCTAAATCTTTGGAAGGCTACTACTATTAGTAGAATAAAAATTTAAGGGTACACTGAGAAAGGAAATTGAGTAGTGTGATAACAGGCACAATTTGATATGAATTATGTTATTCGGGTAATCAAGGGCATTATCGTCGCTTTAACCGTGCTCGCGGCTTTGACTATGAATTTGACCAAATTGAGAAATAATTGAAGGATTTAAGTATTACCAATGGATTCAGTGGAATTTTTGGAGTTGAATGGTAAAGTAAAATATTTTTCCATATCGGACCCGATTTTGTTCATTTCTGAGAAAACATTGAAAATGCGATTGAACATTTGGCCGTGTGGCATTTTTTGATTGGTAGCCATGATCTGAAGATTTAAAGGGGAAGCAAAATACAGCAAAGCAATAAAGAACAAGAAAAAAAAAATGCAACAATAGTTCTAGACTGGAGCCGGCGCCAGTTCTACTCGCCTCAGCCGGCGCCGGTCCCGGCCTGACTAGGCTCCGAGAGGTCTTCTTGTTCTCAAAGTTGGTTGGACCGGAATATATGGAACTGGGGTAGGTGCGCTGGTGGAAACATGTGGTGCAATTCCTGCAAACCTCCTACTGCGTCTGTGCATGTATATTAACGCCAAATTCCCTCTCGATCTTCCAGTATATGGCCTGCCTAATCCATGTTTGGTGAACAACTCACAAGACTAAGGGATTTTTTAGAGAGAAAAGAGATGTCTGTTTTTCTTTCTCTTTAGAGAAGAAGAAGAAAACATACGTACGTCTTTATTTTCTTGTTTAACCTAAAAAAAACCCTAGGTTAAACTGGATTTTTAATTTGGCCCATTGGACTCTTAGTTTAGCCTCTTGGACCAAATTAATTATTCTAATTAGAACCAAATAAATGGCACAATAAATAATTAATTTTCAGCCTAAATAAACTAGTCCAATTAACAAGCCTATATTAGTTTTGTCCCAAGTCAATCTTTAATTATTCAAACTGGGCCAAAGCCCTGAAAAATTAATTAACCCACCAAACTAATTTAATTAATTCTCTTTCTCTGTGGACCTTTATTTTATTCTAGCCTAATAATTAAATCAAGTTACTTAAATAAAATAAATTCCATTTAATTTAAGATCAATTCCTTAGCGTATATATAATTAGGACTTACGGTCTATACTGGGGACCAAGAGACACACCGCCTTGGCTACTAAAATGACCAAAATACCCTTGTCATATAAATAGCTGTATTTTACATTTTAAATATTTTCTAATATCACCATAAGGAAATATTGACCCCAAAGACAATACTGCGTTAGCAAAGTTTCCGACCTACAGGTGAAATAATTAAAATACCCCTCCATACATCGTCGTGTATTAGAGAAGAAGAAATGTACTAACACCTCTTTAAATGACATCTACCATCCTTAGGCTTCTAGTCCAATGATCCACAACTTCCTGGATTATTTTCGCTTTCCAAGGGAGCTACCCTAAAGCAAACATCCAAGTCATATTTCCCAGGGCCCTAGATATTTAGATTATTTAGATAACCATAAGAGGCGATATAGTATAGAAACTATCATGTACAAGTCTGTCTTAAATAATTAGTCACACATACCCAACATGCAAGTATATTGGTCCTACAATAGAACATCGACTAAAGCATATCAAAGTACATGCTTCTAGCTTCGTCAGACCACCAACTCATACTCAAGTCATAGAGAACTAGTCCACGCAATTGTAGTAGTAGTCTAGGTTTCTCCTATATAGTACTTTAAAAAACCACTACTATAGGTCTTGTTCTACGTATTCGAAATACGCTTATGTCATGAAGTGAGTGGACTACTCACTGGCTAAAGGTAAGTCATTCCCCATTTGGAATTCATAACATAATAACCTAGACAAGATGAGATTCTCATCCTCATCAATCGGTTAAGAACAAATGTTTATGTGTTAAGTAACCCGTGATCCATACCTTACTGTGAAAGACCACATTCACATGGACCACGTACTTAAACACAATGGGTCTTTTGCAAACGTAACTGTGCACAAATAAAATGTAAATTCACAAACAAATCCCGAAGATAAATTCTTTTATTAAAATATTCAAAGTTTACATCAGAAACCTAATCTAAGAGGGCATATTTCCCAACATGAGCATGTGTCAACTTATGAAATGTTGCATGAACAATTGAAGAAAGATACATGAAATTAAAGAATTATAAAATAAATAGAAGAATGATGTGTTTAATTATGATTGGAACACATCACTTGTGGAGTCCTTCAATTAATGCCTTGAGGAACTTATTTGGCAAATATTTTGACATGGAGATGGCGGTGGAATGGCTGAAAATTGGCCAGAAAATCGGTAGCCACAAGGGTGAAAAGAAGAGAAAAATTAAAGAAGAAAAATAAAGGAAAATGGTGTGTTAACTTGTGATTGGAACACACCGACATGAATTCCACCATATACTTCATTGAATTAAATTTTTATTGGCCAAAATCTAATGAGAAATGGCGGTGGGAAGGCTATTATACAGCCAAAAAATTCGGTAGCCTCAAAGGGAGAGAAACAAGAGAAATGGAATCAAAAGAAAATAGCAAAAAGAAAGAAAAAGGTAGCTAGTATGTGTTCTTGGTGTAGTGTGTGAATTCTTGAGAGATTCTTGGAGCAAATCACACCAAAGAGCTCTAAATACAAGGTAAAACCCTACATTGCTTCAATTAAATTTGTTGTTGGGTGAATAGTGATCATGTTGACATCAATTTTAACATAAAATAAGATTTTCATATTTTGATTTTGGATCAAAAGCTAGGGTTCATAAACTTTGTTTGTGAACTTTTTGTGTGTCTATGTATGCCGGCTGCCTAGAATACTTATGGATAATGTTTTGTGTGATAAAGGATTGAATATTCATGGTAGTTTGAAGGGTTGATCTTGGTTGATGATATAAGGATCAAAATGGAATGAAAATGGTTGTTACTTTGTTAGAAGGATTAATTATGTTAGTTCTTGGTTGAAAGAAGTGAAGTTGTGTTGAATAAACATGACTTTAATGAGTTGTTGGAATCTAAAAATTGAAGGATCAAAGCTGATTTGAAGAGAAAATTGAATGAATGCAATGTTCTCAAGGTGTTAAAGGTTAAAGGATAGTACAACATAACATGAATGGTTGAAGAAGGACAAACTACTGGGGCTGTTTTTACCTCTGTACTATGTCACGAACACCTGAACTCAGGAAAGGGGTTAAACAGAATTAAATTTAAGAGTCTTATGGCCGTTTTGGTATATCTTAAAGCCAAATCGGATTTGTAGATTAAAAGTTATGTGCAAAATAACATCGTGTGTTAAGCAGCAAAATTCCAGAAAATTGGTTAGAAAATGAATGAACTTAAGAATGATTAATTACGTGATTTTGGGATGAAATGAATGGAAGACATGAATATAATTCCTTGTTCATGAAAATAGAAAGGATATGGAAAAAGAAAAATGAAAGAATTGGACAAACAGTGGAAAAATGACATGTACAACTGTCGTACGTTTTCTTCACGACGGCTGACCATCTGCTAACCGTTAGGCACGTTGGCTAAACGTCAGGCACATCGGCTAACCGTCGGCACATCGGGTAACTGTCAGGCATGTCGGGTAAATGTTGGCTAACCGTCGGCTATTTTTTCAACCAAACATGACAAAACTTAAAAACGATGTTTGATCTTTTGAATTATCAAGCACTCGATTTCTTGAATATCCTAGATATGAAATATCTCATGTGATCTTTTGAATTTCCAAATCCCGATTTTAGTAAAGTGTTTTCTTGAAATAGAAACATGGTTTCTTGATGTGCTCAAGTGTAAGCCTTTTATATGAATTTGAAAACATGATGAACAATATAAATCTTAAATTCTTAACTTTTTGGACTTGTGAATCCTTGAACCCAATACATGACTAACTTGAACATTTGGTGTATGCACTGACTTGAATACTTGGCGTAAGCACTAACTTGAATACTTGGCACAAGCACTGACTTGAATACTTGGCATATGCACTGACTTGAATACTTGGCATAAGTACATACTTGAGTACTTGGTGTAAGCACTAACTTGAATACTTGGCGAAAGTACTAACTTGAATACTTGTCATATGTACTAACTTGACTACTTGCTGTAAGCACTAACTTGAATACTTCGAGTATGCACTAACTTGACTATTTGGTGTAAGCACTGACTTGAATACTTGTCGTAAGTACTGACTTGAATACTTAGCATAAGAATTGACTATACTTGAATACTCAAATACTTGAATACTTGAATCAGAATATCTTATACTAGAATTCTGAATAGTTGAATCCGTATATTTTCACTCAAAATCCTTGAATACTTGATTTGAGAATGTTTTCACACGAGAATTTTCTAAACTAGCTTATGTTGAGATTATTCTTCATGAGATCCTTTCAGTTGAAAACACTAGCACACACAGGACTCACTGAGCTTTATGCTCACACGTGTGCTATCTTTTTTTGAAGAATTTAGGATTAGAGGCACAACGAAAGCGCGGTGGATTCCTAGAGGCTCATGCTACATCTTGGACCTATTATACCAGTGAGTGTATGTATCAGAAGCCAAATTCTTGTACTTTTCTATTTTGAAAAAATTTATGCTGCCTTGAGTGAAGTTTGTTATAAAGACCCCTTATCTGAGTAATCAAACGGGGTGACATCTCACAAAGTTACAGCCTACTATGTTATGGAAATATGGGGTGTTACAACTTGTTATAAATAATGGTGAACTAAAATTAATCATTTGAATAATAATAATAATTTCTATAGTAGTAAATAGATGACATTGATATATAGATTCTATTCATACAAGTGCATACTTTACAAAATATCTTATCACATAACACCTATCAATCATAAAAAAGATTTCACATGAAAACCACAAATTTAATCATTTCACACACTCAAACATATAGTACATCTTAAAATAAAGGCAATGTTTAACAAACATAATATCTCTCATTCTCCATCCATAGAAATCATATACACTATCATCTCCTCCTCAAATGTCATCACAATAAAACAACATAAATCACTCCCTAAATTCATCATCTCAACACCTCATCATAAGTTCATTGAAGGCAAAAGTTAAAACAAGAGTTACTTGTTTGAACATGAATACGATTTGAAAATGACGTTTTGATGGTCAAAGGGTTCTGATTGCTTCAATGTACAAGCCTCATCCTCCTTTGGATAGATTCCATCTGAACTAATTGAAGGAAACGAATTAAGATGAACATGAGTTTCGATCCAAAAGAATAAGAAGAATAAGGAAAAATAGAAGAAAATGAGAGAAAATGAGATTAGTAAATGAACTATATTAACTTTTGGTTTGATATTTGGAATAGAAGTTTCTTGATTGATTTAATGATAAAATCTAGAATATAGAAGAGAGTTGTAAGAGTCCTTGCTTGTTATGGTGATTTGGAGTGATTGGAGATACTTGGAGATGAGTGGGATGCAAAAAAGTGCAAGTGTGTGTTCTTGGTGTTCTTGAGAGAACAATAGAGCAATGAAAGGAATTTGAGAGTGTTTTGGTTGAGGTTGGTTGAACGGAGGGTATTAGTATAGTGTCTTGGTTGGTTTGATGGTAGAGAGAATATAGGAGTCAAGTGTGGTCTTTAAAATTTTAAATTGGAAAAAGGTTGAGAGAATGGTGGAAACTATGGTAATGGTGTGCTACCAAGATAATCGAATAGTAAAGAATGAAGAAGAAGGAAAACAAATACAAAAAAAAAAAAAAGAATGGTAGAAAAGTCGTTGTGGTGTTCAATCATAAGGAGAAGTAAGAAGACTAAATGGTGGAGAATTTCTAAGGGTTTACGTAGGTTTTGAGATTAAATTTCAAGACCCTAAAATGAAGGAACAAAGTCTAAGGTTTTGAGAAGTCTAAGGTGCTTTAATGGTGGTGTTTTTTGCTACTAAGATGGAAGAAGAAAAATGAAGACGTCTTGTGCTTGTGCTGGTTAAAAATGTGATAAGAATCAATCCGGTCATAGGGATCAAGCTCAAGAAGGGGGAGAGGGAGAAGCCGAGACAAAGTCAAGCTTGCCCAGTCCGTTAACGAGAGCTTACTTCAAACAATTCCAACTTAATCTTCACTTATATCTACAAGCTCATTTAAGGTAGGATTATGTATGGACATTGTCGGAAGAGGATCAAGAATGGACCATACTATTGGTGTACGAGGGCTGTTAACCAGAAGCTATTCACGTAGAAACGACGCCTAGTAGTGCGTACCTAGTGCCAGCCCTAGGAGCCTGACCAAGCATCGGGTGTGGACTGGACAAACTCTTAATTTTGTGACGCGAGCACCGTTCTAGTAGAATGGACCCGACGTCGACCCTACTAGCCTTACCTAGCGCCGGCCCTGTTCTGGTTCTGAACCCCTAACGTTTTTTTTTTTTTTTTACTTTTTGTGAAGGGTACTGTTCTTCTAGAATGTACCCGACACCGACCCTACTTTGGATCCAAACCCCTAACATTTTCAGCTATTTTTGGGGTCATTTTGTAATATTTAAAAAGTATTTTAGTTCAAGAATAGAACACCATTATATAGGCTTTAGTATTGTAAGAACAAGAATAGATTCCATATTTTTAACATGAATAAAGATTCATCTTGAAGACTTGAAGCATGGAGAGATTCCTTATTCAACTTAAATCCAAAACCAACCTAAGAGCTTAGTCCACTCTTGAGTAAGTGTCTATAGACTCAAAAGATAATTCAACTAAGAAATCAACAAGGATTCTTCTTGTAAGTCATTTAGAGTTCTTGTTATTTCTTGTTTGAATGCCCACAACTCCCTATCCTTTTAGTTCTTGATTTCTTGCTAAGTCAAAGGTTCTAAGGTACTGTTGTGGTAGACCTTATCTACTAAATCTAGGGTTCTAAAAGCTAGATCTTTTAAGGTTCTTTGTTTGTAAAAAAAGGTGTTTCTTTGTTACCTTTCTTGATCTCTTTATGTTCTTTTCTTGTTCAACTTGCTTGTCTTGAAATCCATCTACTTGTTAAAGTCTAAGAAAAAGCTACTTTTAGATTTTAAAGGACTTCCTCCCTTAAGCTCATATCAAATTTGGTATCAGAGCTAGGTTAAGCTTAGATTTCTATCTTAGCTTGGATCTATCAAAACCTAGATTGTTGTTGATCTTGTGTTTCCTTGGATATTAAAAAAAAAAAAAAAAAAGAGGGGGAGGGGAGGGGAATGAGAATGACTTATTGAAGGAAAATCCTTGGGAATTCATTAATTTTTGTTGTTGTGATTATATTGGGCTTATTTGGGAAGATATTTGTTTGCAAAGTTCCATTGGAAAGTTTGATAAAAAGTCTTAATGATTATTTACTCTATGAACACCATGTGTTTGATTAAATGTCACAAAGAAAGAATGTGGCTTGAACAATAGTGTTATTCCTATAACCATTTCTTTGTATTCTTCAAATTATCTTTTCTTTTGTTGTTTGTTGTGAACACCTTGTACTCTACTTATTTCTTAACCTCTAAGTGTTCACTAAAATTTTCATCCTAAGATCCTTATGTATTGAAGTATCCTAAGAGCTAATAGATTAAGGTGAACTAAACCCTTTGAAGTTGGGGAGGAAATTGGTTGAACAAGTGAGCCATAGAGTGATCGAAAAAGGCAAGAGAGAAAGATTCGTATTTGAAAAGCTAAAGAGTGAAAACACGAGAATGGAGTGCAAACACATAGGGAGTGAGTGAGGAAAGCAATCTCTATTTTTGTTCTCCTAACTCTTTTTGCAGGAACATCAGTCTAAACTCCAACAATAACTCAAGGAGAGGAAATGACTAGGCTAAATCTTGGTGGAGCAAGTAGACCACAAAAGGATCCGGGAGAGCTTCGTGAAACACTCATTTCATTGCAAATGAGCATGGAAGGCATTTGGAGAGAGATGATCGAACTCCGAGTGTAACAAGGCCAAACATCTACCGCCTGTTAAAGAAGGGGACAAGAACAACAAAACCCTACAACACACCTCCTGTGAATACCTAACCTGGAGAAGAATTGGATGAATATTTAGTTGGTGGATATTAACAAATTCCTATAATAGCAGGCAGAAATGGGTTGAGAGAAGGTAGAGGAAGAGGCCGAGGCAGATTTGGTAAGAATCCTATGAGGGGAGTTGAAAGAAATATTAAGAGAGAATTTAAGTGGAAAGCAGGATACCCGAAGGAAGACTATGGGATCAATATCATGGTAACGTGGTGAGAGGTAGGAAGAGAGATGACAATGAGGGAGAGCGAGAATTGAAGAACATCAAAATGAAGATACCATATTTTCTCGAGGAAAAGTGATCCCAAGCCATATTTGAATGGGAAAGAAAAATAGAAATTCTATTTGATTGGCAAGAGTATAATGAGAGAAATAAAGTGAAGTTGGCAGTATTAGGATTTTCAGATTATGCATTGGTATGGTGGGAACAGGTTTTAGCTAATAGAAGGAGAATGGGAGAATTTCGGGGATATGCCCTAGAGTCAATTTGTACTTATACTATTGTCGTTATGTTTTATATAATAATATGAGGCTTTCCTTTCCATGAATAGTGCATTTTGTTTTGTGGTCATCAAGTATGTGACTTGATAGTAAAACCCAACAATGAATACAATGACTATTATAAATCTGTCCCTGATCGTTTATTATTATTGGAACAATATTAAATTAAGATTAATATGTTTGTGATTGGATAGCTATGTTTTACTGGTCATGGATATTTGTGATATCAAGTCAAAACATAAATAAATGTTAAAGAACATTGTATTGGACATGACCCACTATGAGAGTACTTCATAAAACATGTCATAAGTACTTTCTAGCTATAATAATATTAAAAGTCCTTCGACCTAAATTCATCATAGCTTCCTACTTGATAAATTCTGTATTTTGACGTTGTCTAAAGTTATCTTTAACTCGATAATAAATTAAACTACTATTGGATATAGAATAAATTAATGAGAGGAATATGATTGATAGTGAAGGAATTTGTCCCTCTCAATTATGGGAAAGATATCCATGGGCCCCTTGATAAGTTAGACTGTTAAAATGCATGGCCGTGCTCAAATATATTAATCTAAGATATTGATATCATTTGTTTGAATAGTCTACTATGAAATCAAGAAATAATTTATTAAGCTTAATAAGGATGACATGCTCCGTGCCTTATGCTTAATCTGGATATCGTGTGACAAAAGGACTAAATATAAAATTATGGTTTGGTTCAAAAAGAACACCAATCTTCATTTAACCTAGATAGTTATAATGTTTTGCTAGAAATCGCTTATAACTTATGGGCCATTTAAATATGATTTAGGCACACTGCTAGTGTTAAATGAACCTATAGGGTCACACAATAAGTGAACTTGTTAGGTTATTTTTCTGGTGACCAGATTCGATGAATCTGGAAATATGTCTAAGTTAATTGAACTTAGAAAATTTACCATATACAATGAATTTGGAAATATGTCCACATTCAATGTATCTAGATAATGTCCAGATTATAAGAATCTATCTCGATAAATTAATTAGTTAAATTACCGAGATAATAGCAGAATCTTATCATATCAGTTTTAATTTAATTTTAATTTAAATTAAAATACTATAAGATATTATTAGGGTTGGACTCTAAAAGGTTCGGAGTGGATTTTTAAGAAAACCCTAGCCGTCTTCTTGGGTGTGTCAATTTCTGTTGAGAATATTCGTGCCTCCATTGATCAGAAAAAAAAAACCTCTCAAACCCTAGGTGCTAGCACTCTCGGATAACGAGTGAGTTCGCGGTGTATATCCAATAGAGGACATTCGCACACTGCAGTGTCTGGTGATCATTCGGGTTGCACGTACAGTAACAGAATCAGAATCGAAGGATATCGATTACACCAAACAGAGGTAATTCTATAAATCTATGATCTTCTTAATCATTTACTTGGATCTTCGGAAGGGATTCGTGGATGTTTTTCGCGTTTAGGAGTCCACGAATCCTAACAAAGAAAACGTTGTAGGTACATGAGAATTAATGAAGAATCTCATGAGGGCGAGGTTTGTGCCACACAATTACTACAACGAGTTATAGCAAAGGCTTCAAGTGTTAAGACAAGGGAATAAAAGCGTTGAAGATTATCACAAATAACTTGAGGTGTTAATGATGAGGGCGATTATTAATGAAGATCCACGTGCCATTAAAGCGAGATTTCCAAGTGGATTGAACCAGGAGATAGCCAATGTAGTTAAGTTGCATTCGTATGAATCCTTGGAAGAAATAGTGAACATAGTTATGAAGGTAGAAAAATAATTGAGGAAATGACCTTTTGAGATGAGAGTAAACTAACCAACATCATCTCCTAAGGAATTCCCTAAGGCGACACCTAAGAAGGAAGGAGTCCTAAAGCCGCCGCCTAGAGAATTCAACAATCTGAGGGAAGAAGGGAATAGAAATAAAGGAAAGGCTATTGAGAAGCCAAGGAGCAGAGATATCAAATGCTTTCGCTGTATGGGATATAGACATACAAAGCATAAATGTCCAAGCAAGAGAGTGATGTACACAAATGTCTAAGGTGAGATTTCATCTGAGGAGGAGGAATATGAGAAATTGGAAGACATTCAAAAGGAGAAAGAAATCTTGAGTGAAGAAAGTGAAGAAATTGGGCAAGTATGTGTATTACTTGGTGTATGTAGGAGATCATTGAGCACGCAAACGAAGGAAGATGAGCATCATCAACAAAGGAAGAATATCTTTTATACAAGATGCTTGATCAACCAAGTACCTTACAGTGTAATCATTGATAGTAGGAGTTGTACCAGTGTTATAAGTGCTAGTGCAATGGAAGAGATAGGCTTGGAAACAAGGAAGCATCCGCAACCCTATAACTTGCAATGGCTAAATGAAAGTAGAGAATTGAAGGTTAACAAACAAGCCTTGATTGCAATTGACATGGGAAAATATAAGGATGAGATCATGTGTGATGTTATTCCAATGCAAGAAAGCCACCTACTTTTAGAGAGACCATGGCAATATGATAGGGGAGTAATACATGACGGGAAGAAAAACACTTACACTGTATATAAGGAGGTAAAGAAATTCATTCTACTACCTATGTCTCCAAGTGAAGTGAGCAAAGATCATGAGAAAAAAAGGAGAAGAAAAAGAGTGTTCAAGAAAATGAGAAAAAAATGAGAGATAGAATGCTAAGAAAGAAGGAAAGGAAACGAGAGAGGGAAAACAAGAGAAATGAGATAAGAAACGAGTGAGTTTCTTTGCAAGTGAGAGAGAGGTGGTAGAAGCTATTAAAGCTAAGGAACTAGTGTATCTCTTAATTTATAAAGACATTTATATAACTACTATTGAAACTACTCTTTCTTTACCTTATGAAATTGCAAGTCTTGTTGAAGAATTCCAAGATGTATTTCCAAAAGAAATACCAGAAGGATTGCCACCCATCTGAGGAATAGAGCATTAGATTGATTTCATCCCGAGGGTGTCATTCCAAACCAACCAACTTATAGATGCAACCCTAAAGAAGATAAGGAGCTACAAAAGCAAGTTGAGGAGTTGCTCAAGAAAAGCCATGTTCGAGAATGTTTAAGTCCAAGTGCAATTCTAGTGTTGTTGGTGCCTTAAAAGACAGATCATGGAGAATGTGTGTTGATTGCAAGGCCATTAATAACATAACGGTAAAATATCGTTGCCCTATCCCTAGACTTGATGATTTATTGGATGAATTGCATGGATCATGTGTATTTTTAAAAAATTGATTTGAAATTCTGATACCATCATATTAGGATTAGGGAAGGTGATAAATGAAAAACTACATTTAAGACCAAATAGGGTTTATATGAGTGGCTTGTGATGCCATTTGTTTTTTCAAATGCACCTAGTACTTTCATGAGATTGATATAGTATGTGTTGCGAGAATATATTGAAAAATTTATTGTGGTGTATTTTGATGATATTCTGATTTATAGCAAAACTTATGAAGATCATTTGCATCATTTTAAGTGTGTGCTTATTGTTCTTAAAAGAGAAATGTTATATGCAAACTTTGACAAATATTCGTTTTGTTTGGAAAAGATAATTTTTCTTGGTTATGTTGTGAGTTCAAAAGGTATTAAGGTTGATGAAGAAAATGTCAAGGTAATTCAGGATTGACCAACACCTACTTCTGTGACTGAGGTAAGAAGCTTTGATGGGTTAGCTAGTTTTTATAGACGTTTCATTAGAAATTTCAGCATACTAGTTGCCCTACTGACTGAAGTGATTTAAAAGAACGTAGGGTTTAGGTGGGGAGAAGAACAAGAAAAGGCTTCTATTAATTTGAAATCAAACTTAAGTGAAGCCCCATTGTTGTCATTGCCTAATTTTGAAAAAGCTTTTGAAGTGGAATGTGATGCTAGTGGAATAGGAATAGGTGCTGTGTTGACTTAGGATTAAAAACCCATTACATTTTTTAGTGAGAAGATATCAGGAGCACCCTTGAATTATTCCACTTATGACAAGAAATTGTATGCATTAGTGAGCATCTTGCACTTTTGGCAATGTTATTTGTTACCTAGCAAATTTATCATTCATACTGATCATGAAGCATTAAAGCATCTTAAAGGCCAACAAAAGTTGAACAAAAGGCATCCTAAATGGATGGAATTCATTGGTACATTTCCCTACGTGATCAAATACAAGAAAGGTAAGGATAATGTAGTAGTTGATGCATTATATTGCAGGTATGTACTTTTAAATTCCTTGGATGCAAAATGACTTTGTTTTGAGCTTATTAAGGATTTATATTCAAAGGATGAAGAATTGGGAGAGATTTATCATGTTTGTGAAAAATGTGCTTTCCAAAAATTTTATAGGCATGATGGGTTTTTGTTTAAAGAGGGTAGACTTTGCATACCAAAATGATCATTGAAAGAATTGTTAGTGAAGGAGGCTCATTGAAGAGGTTTAATGGGACACTTTAAGAATTAAAAAAATATTAAGTATTTTGCAAGAACATTTTTATTGGCAAAAAATGAGGGGAGATGTAGAGAGGTATTGTAACTCATGCATTACATGTAGAAAGGCCAAGTCTAAAACACTACCACCAAGGGTTATATACTCCTTTACCCATCCCTAATGCACATTGGTTAGATATTTCAATGCATTTCATATTTGGATTACCACGAACTAAGGGGGGAAAGATTCCATCTTTGTAGTTGTTGATCGATTTTTTAAGATGGCTCATTTTATTCCTTGTGCAAAAGCTAATGATGCTAGCCACATTGCAGGTTTATTTTTCAAGGAAGTGGTAACATTGCACGGGTTACCACAGAGCATAGTATCGGACAGGGATACTAAATTTTAAAGTCATTTTTGGAGAATATTATGGGCAAAACTAGAAACTAACTTGTTGTTTTCTATAGCTTGTCACCCACAAATGGATGGGCAAATAGAAATTGTCAACCGGACTCTAACGCAACTACGACGGGCAATCATCAAGAGGAACTTAAAGAACTGGAAAGAATGTCTTCCACATATAGAGTTTGCATATAATAGAATTGTCCATTCTACTACTACATTTTCTCCATTTCAAGTTATTTATGTGTTTAATCCATTAGCCCTATTAGATTTAATTCATTTGCTTGTAGATGAACGATTGAGTCTTAATGGCAAAAAGAAGGCCGAGCTAGTTAAATCCATGCACAAGAAGGTTAAATCTCTAGTAAAAAAAATGGAATAAGACCATTGCATGCAAGCATAACCAAGGATGAAAGCAGGTGATATTCAAGCTAGGAGACTGGGTTTGAGTGCATTTACACATGGAGATTTTCCACCCAATGAAAATCAAAGCTCGAACCGAGAGGAGATGGACCATTTCAAGTTCTTGAGTGATATGGACATAACGCCTACATGATTGATCTACCGGGTGAGCATAATATAAGTGCTACTTTTAAATTAACTGATCTTTCTCCTTATGATGTAGGATATGATTCAAGGGCGAATCCATTCCAAGAAGGGGAAATGATAGGGATTAATCCGGTCACGGGGGTTAAGCTCAAGAAAGGGGAGAGGACAAAGTCGAAACAAAGTCGACCTTGCCCGATCCGTTTACGAGAGCCCACTTCAAACAATTCCAACTCAATCTTCACACATATCTACAAGCTTATTTAAGGTAGGATAGTGTATGGACATTGCCATAAGAGGATCAAGATCGGACTGGGCTACTGGTGTACGAAGGACTTCAATCGAAAGCTGTTCGCGTAGAAATGATGCCCAGCAGAGTGTACTCGGTGCCAACCCCAAGAGCCTGACCAGACATTGTGTGTGGATTGGAAAAACTCTCAATTTTGTGACGCGAGCACTATTCCAGCAAAATGGACCTAGCGGCGACCCTACCAGCCCTACCTAGCGCCGACCCTACTCTGGATTCGAACCCCTGACATTTTTCAGCTATTGTTAGGTTATTTTGTAATATTTGAAAAGTATTTTAGTTCAAGAATAGAACACCATTATATAGGCTTTAGAATTGTAAGAACAAGAACAAATTCCATATTTTTAATATGAATGAAGATTCATCTTGAAAACTTGAAGCATGGAGAGATTCCTTCTTCAACTTCAATCTAAGACCAACCTAAAGGCTTAGTCCACCCTTGAGTAAGTGTCTATAAATTCAAAGGATAATTCAACTAAGAAATCAACAAGGGTTTTTCTTGTAAGTCATTTAGGATTCTTGTTGTTTCTTGTTTGAATGCCAACAATTCTCTATCCTTTTAGTTCTTGATTTCGTGCTAAGTCAAGTATTCTAAGGTGTTGTTGTGGTAGACCTTATCTACTCAATCTAGGGTTCTTTATTTGTAAAAAAAGGTGTTTCTTTGTTACCTTTCTTGATCTCTTTATGTTCTTTTCTTGTTTGATTTTCTTATCTTGGAATCCATCTATTTGTTAAAGTCCAAGAAAAAGCCATTTTTAGATCTTGAAGGACTTCCTCCCTTAAGATCATACCATTATGGAAGAAAACAAAGGTTGGGATTTTAGTTGTTTAAGTTGGAATTATAAGCTGATTTAGTTAAGTGTTTGGAGGAGAATTCCAAGGCATTTGATTTCCAAATTCAAGCTAACTTGAAAGGAGGAGAATTAGGAGTGGGTTGAGGTATAGAAATGGCATTTTTGGCTACCAAGAGAAAAGAAAGAAAAATGGTCGGTCTTCGTGCTTCAAGAAGACCAAAATCATCAAGAAGAGAAAATGGAAGAAAATTCTGATCACAAAACCACAAGAATGCTAAGGAATTCCTGATTATATGTGAGTGAATGTGTGGAGAATTATGAGGAAATAGTAGGCATTTTTGAATTTCAATTCAAACCATTTTGAAAAAGATATTTGCTGCTTGGTTGTAGGAAGGTTTTGAGGTGCTACAATGGAGTTTTATTCAGCTGCATTGGTGGAGAAGAAAAGTAGAGACGAAGTTAATCCTTATAGACTAATATCCAAGGAATTTGAAGGCTAGAGGGAAAAGGATAATGCCTAGGCTTAAGCTAAGCAAATCCTTTGTGTTTTGTTGACAATTACCACGAATGGTATGGCTGTTTTTTTTTTTTTTTTTATGCTTGATGCTAGGGCTGGAATAAATGAAGAATTGTTCTCAACTTTTGCACAACTTGAGTAAGGTTGACTTATGATAATAAATATAAAGTTAGCTGGATTGTTTGGCCACAAAAGAGAGTGGGATAACCGAAAGCTAAGAAAGTGAACGAGAAAATAAATTCCAGCTTACTAATTAAATCAAGAATCAACAAAAATGAAATGTTCTTAGGAGATAAATTAGGTAGTTCAATTTTGAATAAGCAAGAATTTCTCAACCATGGTCTTAGAGATTACTTGAAATTCCTCTCCCTAATTCTTTCTTATATTTCGGCTCAACTAAAGTTGAAAGTTTAGAGCAAGCTACTCGCTTAAACTTTAGGACAGGAATATAAGAATAGGAAAATTCGAAAATAAAGGAAATTTAAATTTTGAACTTGTTAGGACATAAGCAATAAAAATGGGTAGCTTAAATTCTATTAGATTCTTTTTAAGACAAGATTAAAAAGGTTAGGAGATTTCAATTTAAACTTCCCAAAATATCCTCCCTTAGTCCATGGAATGTAAGAAGGAATTAAAATATTGGTTGGGGTGTTCTAACTGACCAAAGAGATAGACGGAGATTAAAAACCAAAATGATTTTGTAGCAAGTGAGATTTGACTCAAGTCTCAAGAGATAATTTCCAAGCATTATCCACTAGGCCATAATAACTCTTGTATCCTCTATTCCAACTCAATTACTCCTATCTCCTAACTTCAAAATTTACCTAATTCCTTTCTCATGAATCTAAAATAAAAATACTTTCTATTTCTAACACATAATAAAAATGCATATAAACAATTTTAAATTCCTTCAAATTTTCATCTAGAAAATATATGCACATTTAATATGCCATGAAATGCAACTCTTCCCTCTAACCCAGGGTAAGCTTAGGTGGGGTTTTACAATATATCTAGGGTTCAACAAGAAATCAATGTTGGGTTCCTAAATCTTTCCATATTTTGTGTGCTTAATCTTTTGTAGATTTTGTATGTTAGGGTGTTGATTTAGTAGGCTATATTCATTAGATCTAGAGTTCTTGATTGTATTCATATCCTAGGGTTCTATCTCTTGGATTTAGTGTGTGTTTGTTGGTGCTTGAAAGTTAAATTTTTGTTTTGAATTTGGAAAGATCCTAGTTTTCTTGAAATCTTTTGAGCTCATATCAGTAACTCTATTCAATGTTTGAAATTATTATTCGTCAAACTTTTCAACATCCTTCTAAATGTTTTCTATGTTATTTCTATGATGGCTTTCTATTTCTTACTTCTTTAGACTTGTCCCATCTGCTTCATGTTATTTTTTGCAATTTGATTTAGTGCAGTTTGATTTGCGCCTTACCTTGCTAGCTCCTCATGTCTCCGAAATCTTAATGTCACAAGTTATATAAATATTTCACTCTTTTGTTTTTGTAGTTCTCTTTGATCCTCAAAACTCTCTTTTCTTTTTCAAATAATATTAATTTAATATGCTTATCTTTCTACCCAATATCTCTTGTTATTTCCTGTAATGCAATTTCTATTAATGCTTAAGCAATTAAATAACTTCTCATAATCACTCAAATAGAAATAATCGGTCCCCCTCAATCATAATACTTTCATCAATGATCAAATATTACAATCATTTCACTCTTTATTTTCTTATAGTTATCTTTATTACTTAGAACTTCCTTTTCTTCTTCAATTAATATTGCCTTAATATGCTCATCTTTATGCTCAATATCGTCTTTACACTCTTCTTATATTAAGAGTTGAATATCCAAGAACTTCTTTTATTCAATCATCGGAAGTATTTAGTTCATCGTCAATCACAATACATTCTTTTACAATCAATTATTTCAATCTTTTCATTTATCCTTTTATGCTTTCTTAATTATTAAACTTTTTATAGCATTGAATTTTGCCTACTCCTCATTCCTTTATTCCCTTCAAACTCACAACCTCACCTTTAGAAATTGGCGTGTATGGGAGATTGAGACTATAGCAAGTGCCTCACGGAAAAACCTTAGTCACATGAAATCAACTAGCTTACTTATAATTTGGAGTCGGCAATAATCATATCTACTTGAAGAAATGAAGACATCATCTTTATGGAAATAGATTATGAGAAATTCATGGATCACAAAAGCTTAAAATTTGGTGTTACCTAAAGCGACTTGAACTTGAAGAAATAAAGATTTGTTGGAATAATTTGAGTGTAGCACCAAGCAAAGATAAGAAATCAATGATGCTCGATTGAACAATCAAGAATTTCAATCCTTCAAGGAGAAGAAAGTAAGAAAAAAGAAATCAAGACTTCATAGTAGAAGATAATGGATTAATACATTTCCATAACCATTTGTGTATGTTCCAAATGAGGAAGAGTTGACAAAGAAAAATTTAAAGGAATCCCATAATAGTCATTATGCCATGCCTCTAGGAGAAAATAAAAATATACCAATATATGAAGAAGATGATTTGGTTTCAAGGATAGAAGAATGAAATAACACAAAATGTATCAACTTATCTCAACTTTCGGAAAGTAAAATTTGAGCATAAGAGACTCGCAAGATTACTTCAACCTTTATCTAGTCTCCAGTAGAAGCAAGCACCTACTTCCATGGATTTTGCCATTAGATCGTTAACAAGAAGAAATCGAAGAGATATAGTCTGGATATAGCAAATCATTTAACTAAGATGATCCATATCATTATGATGAATATGCTGTAGCCAATAGAGCAATTAGATTAAGTTTATCTTTACGAACTTGGATAACTATATGGTACATCTTCAAGAAACATTCCTGATTGAGATCCCTAGTTCCCTTCAAGAAGATTGGATGAAATTTCAAGAATCATTAGGATCCAATTTGAAACTTCGATTCGTCAACATACAGAAACAGTCAATCAAAAAGAGCAATACTGATTGTGGAAGACAATTTGGGATTATGCATACTAAACATCGAAAATGAGTAGTGATAAGAGCTAAATTCATCACTATTTCCTAGTTATTTGAGGTGAATTTAAGATACTTTTGATGTAATAACTAGGTATATTCTTTCCTATTGATATTTTGCTTGTGGAAAGTGTTTTGGATGAATTGGTGCAGGATTTGAGAGATTTCGAGCAAAAAAGGGGAAATTTCCAACATGTACCTAGCACCAGGTCTGGCTACTGCACCAGGCGCCAGGTCCATTCTAAAGAAACAAAGGAAAACAAAGCACAAGCCAAGAGAAAAACATAATGCACCTGGCACTAGGTGGGTCAAAGTGACCCAGCGCCAGGTACGGTCTGTTTTGTGACGAATTTTGTACACGAATTTGGTATTTTTCAAAGGATTTTGGTTTTTTTTTTTTTTTTTTTTGAATTCTAATGGGCTAAGACTTCTCAAATCATGAATTTTGGTATTAACAGAGCTTATAAAGACAAGAAAAACACAAGGAAAAGTAATGAATCCAAGGATTAAAACTTCCAATCACTCAAAGAATGAGAGATTCATGATTCAAGGAGCATTATTCAAGAAGGTTTCAAAGAGAAGAATGAGGACTTTTCTATGAGTTATTTCTTTTACCTTTATTTTCTTTTTCTAGAATAATAATGTAATTAATATTTTTATTATAATTTGACATTATTTTTGGGATTCATGATTTCTTGAGTTAATTTAGTCTTTTTGATCAATTGATTAATTATCTTGGGAATTGATTACTTGTTTTATTACGAAGTTGGTTGATTGATTTTTTGTTATTACCTTGCTTGAAAAAGGGGTTAATAATGACTTCAATTAATTAGTTTCATATTTGTTATCTCTTAACCTGCTTGAAAAATAAGTTAATTGTCTAGAACTTGAGTAATCGAAGGTTGGTTGATGATTGCTAGAATATGGATTCATTAACTAATTACATGTTTTAAACCACCTAGAATATAGGGATTTATATGAGGATTGATTTTAATACATCTTTTAAGTAAGACTGGTGAGATAGAATATATCCATTAAGTTACTTAGAAGATAGGGAATCATAGATTGCGAACTAAATGGTTCTAATTTATTCCTTCATGATGCCAAGATAATAATTGATTGTGATAATTACTAAGTAGTTCATGGTCATGTTTTTAAGAATATTTGTCTAATTACATATTTTTTCATCCTTGAGTTGTATATATTTTTCTTTATTTTTATTTTTATGATTTTATCACTTTATTGAGTCGGTTAAACAATGAATAAAAAGTGATTAGTGTATACTTATTTCTTTGAGGATCGATACTCGTTTATTCCCTATACTATGCTTGCGATGAGTATACCTGCTCGTATGTGTAATTTAGGATTAATGTTTTAATTAAAACTTAGCCAATGGATGGATTTAAATTTAATAATTTTTATACACCCAAAATTTACGCATCAAGTAGACTGAAAGCCTTCTATATGCACAACTAGCCCATGATAACAAGTGTCAAGCCTTAATTGGTATGCCTCTATTGGAAGTTTTATATGAGAAAAATATCCGATACTATTGTATCGGATTTGGAAAAATACAAACTGAGCAATAGTAATAAGAGGATCAATATTTAAGAAATGGGTAAGAAGGTGAAATTAGTGCAAGAAAGGTTTAAAGTGGCATAGCATCGACAGAATAGTTATGTTAATAATAGAAGAAGAGAACTAGAATTTCAAGTTAGAGATTCAACATTTCAAAAATTAACACCAAGTAGAAGAATATGGAAACATCTAAAAGGCGAGAAGTTGAGTACACTATATATCAGACCTTTCTTGATCACTGAGAGAATTGGACTCGTGGCATATAAAATGGATCTTCCTAATAGATTGATTGGTATTCACCATGTATTTTATGTTTCATAACTTAAGAAGTACAATCCTGATTATGAACATGTGTTAAATGATGAGCCACTACTGTTGTATCCAAATTTGAGTTATGAAGAGAAGTTAGTGAAAATTTTGGAACAGAGTATTAAAGATTTGGGAAATAAAAAGTTTCATATGATTAAAGTGTTATAGTAACATTATGAAATTCAAGATGCAACTTGGGAAACCAAGGAATGAATAAAAAAGAAGTATCCGAATTTGATTTGAGGTATGACACTAGTACTTTTGATGACGAAAATTTTTTAAGTAGCGAATGATGTAACAACCCTCATATTCATGCATTCATATACAACTAGAATGGCATATCATGAGCACATTATCATATGGGTATTTATTTGAATATATTATATGGGAATATATTTGCATATTTCTTGAGAATTTATTTGAATGAATTACATTACCATTTTTTGTGCTATTTGTTTATGGGTAAAATATTTGTGTAAAAAATTTTATAAACACTTATATGAATATATTATGATACTTTATAATAATTAATTCTTTGTCTAGAATAAGGAATTATTTATTAGAAAGTATTTTATGCATTTATTTAGTGAAAAAAATAATATTTTTGGGGCAAATGTGAGAAACTAATTTTTCAAAGGACACAATGTTAATTTTTATTAAATAAAAGCCCATATTTCTTTATTTTTGACAATTTTTTACTTTAATTAATTTACACTTCTAATTAACTAAGACTTTGAACTCTTTGAACCTTTTGACCTATATGTGAACCTTTTGAACGTGTACTCATTATTTTTGCATAAGACTAATTTCTTTGGATTTGACTTTATTTTAGTAAACTATACAGTGCCTAAAAATGAGTGAAATTCCCTTATTACCCTTTATATGTGCCACCACCTCCCTTTAAATCTCATCTATTGATTTGTTTTAATCTCCACCCTCCAATTATATTAAATCCTAACCTTCTAAAATTACTTATTGTGCAAGATAATCATTCCAAACCTTTAATTCATCACTTAAAATGAAATTGTCTCATACCTAAAGGCCTCATTTATGTTCACCCGTCTTCATACACTTAGATAAATTTCATTTT
This sequence comes from Voacanga thouarsii, assembly GCA_026120185.1. Taxonomy (NCBI): domain Eukaryota; kingdom Viridiplantae; phylum Streptophyta; class Magnoliopsida; order Gentianales; family Apocynaceae; genus Voacanga; species Voacanga thouarsii. The sequence continues at coordinate 820,049 of JANUWF010001030.1, forward strand.
GCTCTCCTGTCATTCCTTTCTCTATAGCCACTCCCTTTCTTATTTGTTCTTTGATTTTGTTCACACAAAGTCAAGAACCCCTGTATAATTATTAAAGATTGAAGTTATTAGAAGATTGAATGAAGTAATTAAGAGTGTTCTCCAAGAAAGTAAGAGCTTTAAGCTCATTTCTCTTTGTAAATTCATGTTTTGTAAAACTAGACCTTACTGGATAGATTTTATATTCTTGAGAAAAATTAGTTTTGGTAGTTTTGTTGGGGAAGAAATGCAGAGAAATTGATGTTAACATTAGTATTAAAGTTGGGTGAACAATTTTGGGTGTTTTGTAATGTATTGAAGGAGGTTTGATGGTGAAAAGTTGCTTGCGAAGGAAGCTATTGTGCGGGGTATGTTGGATATGTGAGGTTGTGACCTTAGTACCGAAACTTTAGGTTAGGAGTTTTGCTATTATTTGATTCTATGTGATTCTTATCTATCTTAAGAGTAATTAGCCATTGGAATTACTTAATTTACATACCTGAGTGATTTTAAAAGAACTTTTGAAGATGCTCTATTTTCTAACTGATGAAACCGGATTTTGTGAATTTGGACCCCTGATTGAACCCATTTTTCTCAGAATCGTAAATAGAAAATTTTCATACAATAAACTACATAGTTTTAGGAGTAAATAGAACTAGAATCACTTGATTTGGCTTAGTAAATAGTTTCAATAATTTTTATAAAATCATTGCCTAACCATATTTTCAGAGTTACTGTAGCATTCCATCAACTTTGAGCTTCAAATAAACATACTTAGACACCTGATAATTTGCTGAAATTTTTACAGTATTCTTCCTACATATTGAAGTTATATCCTATAAATTTTTATTGAATTTTTAATTGCATGGTGATCTTATTGACTCAAATTGTGCTTTGTTCTGCCTTTTTTACATTAAATAACTTTTTTGAGAATACAATAGGAAAGCTATGATTTCACTATGAATTCTTTATAATATCAACTTGAATTGTTTTAATATTGATACAGGACTATTATATGATGATTAATTCAGTACTTTGATGATTGTATGATAATGCAATTGTATTAAATTTTGTATGATAACTATACTATTTTTGGCAACTAGATAATGTGCTAATACTTTGTGAAATTAAATTCTCTATATGTAATTGTGAATTTGCTTAGTGTAACTAATCCTAATTTCATATTATTTGATTTTAATATTTAATGATTATAATGTATTATATGATATTGGGAAGTGATGAGAGTTAGATTATAAGTGTAAGATCACTTAAAATCATCATTATCTTGGAGGAAATTATATTAGGATTGAAGATATTATATGAAATTAGGATATCTATTTATGTGCTAGATTTTGCTGGTGATGAAGGATATAGTCCAGGGACTTATGTTGGATTTTTCTTTTTCTTGATTCGACTGTAGGTAAGTCTTCACATTTCATGAATTCATAAATCTAAGAATGCACGTACGGTTTTACATCAATTTATATTTATTTGAAAATTCATTATTTATGAAATGATTTATTTATGCAAGTGATTTTTTGTAGATTATAAATGGTTCATGTTTAAAAATTATATATTGGAAGTATGCTACTATATTGTGAAGCAAACAGTGATTTATTGATTATGAAATATTTAAATATGCTTCATTATTGGGAAATTATATACATACATGATATGTTGAGTATAAAATCTTGTATTATTTTTATTGAGTATATAGAATTGAAAATTCTCATGTATAAATGAATTGTGAAATACATAACATGTTCTTGAATTATTAGCTTCATACAATAGGAAATCTACTATGGTATTTATGAGCTTTAAGTAAATGAAATTTTTTAACAGATAAAATGTTATAGTGTGATTTTGAATATATAGAATATATTATTAAATTATTAGGGAGTATTTTGTATATCAAATATTTTCGGAGGTGTTTGTGAAAATTTTTCAAAGGTATTGAGATTGTTTTTGAAAGAGGTATTACGCTGATATATTCATATGGCATTGCACGATGGTGATTCTTGTGTGTTTAAAGGAACTTTGCATTTATACTAACTTGCGTGAGTTTGAGAATGCTATCCGATTGATGGCCACCTCCTGGTTGTGGTCTCTTTCTTGGCAAGGTGTCAGTATACGATATAGAGTCATCCTTAACTAGGAACACATATTCCATTCAAGAAAACAAAGGTCAAGCATAGGACATCCGTGCCTGATGCGTAAATTTTGGGTATATAAAAATTATTAAATTTAAATTTATCCTATAGTCAAGTTTTAATTAAAACATTAATCTCAAAATATACATATGAGCAAAAATATCTATCGCAAGTATAGTATAGAGAATTAACGAGTGTCGATCCTCAAATGAATAAGTACACACTAATCACTTTTCATTCATTGTTTAACCGACCTAATAAAGTGATAAGATAATAAAAAGAAAAATAATACACACACACACACACACACATACACACACACAACTCAAGGATGTAGAAATATGCAGTTTAGACAAATACTTTTGAAAAATGACAATGAATTATTTAACAAATATCACAATCAACTATCATCTTGGTCTCATGAAGGATTAAATTAGAACCACTTCGTTTCTAATCCATGATTTCCTATCTTCTAAGTAACTTAATGGATATATTCTATCTCATTAGTCTTACTAAAAAAATGCATTAAAATCAATCCTCAAATAAATCCCTATACTAGGTGATTTAAAACTTGAAATTAGTCAATGAATCCATATTCTAGCAATCATCAACCAATCTTTGATTACCCAAGTTTTTGACAATTAACCCCTTTTTCAAGCAAGCTAAGAGATAATAAATATGAAATTAATTAATTGAAGTCATTATCAACCCCTTTTTTAAGCAAGTTAATAACAAAATTCAACTAATCAACTTCGTAAGAAAAACAAGTAATCAAATTCCAAGACAAATAACCAATTGATCAAAAAGACTAAATTAATTCAAGAAATCATAAATCCCAAAAGCAATGTCAAATTATAATGAAAACATTAATTACATTATTATTCTAGAAAAAAAATACAGGTAAAAAAAAGAACTCATAGACAAAGCCCTCCTTCTTCTCTTTGAAAACCTTCTTGAATAATACCCCTTAAATGATGAATCTCCTCTTTTTGTGAGTAATTGGCAACTTTGATCCTTGGATTCACTCATTTATCTTGTATTTTGCTTGTTTAAATTGGCTTCCAAAAGGCCAAAATTTGTTCCCTAAGAGTTCTGGGCCAAGTAGAGATTGGAAAATACCAAAACTCTTGAAAAATTACCAAATCTGTGCATAATTAGAAAACTCATTGACATGAGACAGAGCAAAGCCAATGCGGGCTCCTTTGGCATAGTCGGCGCTAGTCGGCCTGGTCTTGCTCTAAATTCCCCTGTTCTCCAGATCGAGGTCGGTGCCAGTTCCGGTTCTGTAGGTCATAGCCGGCGTCAGCCGTGCTCTAATGGCAACAATTTTGATATTTTTTCGTCATTTTCTGCAATAAAAGTCCAAAACACATTTCCAAGTGTAAAATATCAAATATGAAGAAATATGCCTAGTTATTATACCAAATATATCACAAAATACCCTCAAATAACTAGAAAAATATAGATAAATTTTGCCCCTATCACATTCCCCCATACTTGAACCTTTGCTTATCCTCAAGCAAAGCCCTTTAGAACAAAGAAAAATAAGACAATCTTTCAAAAAGTTTACTTAGAACAAAGCCACAATTACCTTTCAAACTTTAGATATGTCCTTGTCATTCGTTCAACCCTTGAAAGCATACACAAAATAAATTACTAAACAAGACATATCAAGGCCCTTAAAGTCAAATTACACAAGTTTATACGTCAGTCTATAAGCATTATTTCACCCTTCAAGCAAAAACATAGATAACATGAATCATACAAGTCAAGCTATCTACCAACTCAAACATTTTAAATCCAAAAAAATGCACAACTTAAGTCATAATTCAAGGAAAACACTCCAATTTTTTTCCTCACAATTTTTTTTAATAACTTAGGGAATTGATAGACTCAAGTGCATGGACTTCTTTTTACACACCATATTGGCCCCTTTATAGTCATCATTCAATATTTTTTTCAATAATCTTTCTTTCTTTCTTTTGCTCTTGGGAATTACAAGCCTTAAGAAAGTGAATTTCTCTTCACTATCCATATTGGCCCCCATAAACAAGCAAAAAAAAAAAAAAATTCTCACCTTCAAAGAAACCTCACAATCAAATGTTTTTCCACAATTTTTTTATTGCACTCAAAGATATTTTTTTCCGCACTTTCCTTATCACAATTCAAAGCTAAGCAAAGTTTAAACATATAATACAATAGTTAGCCAACAAATTTTCCCACATTCATACATTATCCATATTTAAACTAGATAAATCAAATAATACTCAAACACTAATACATAAACAAGATTAACCCAAATTCTCAAGTCCTAACATATCTTATCTAATAAAACATTTTAGTGTCAATAAAAATCCACCAAATGAATGACAAAACTATATCCAAGGAAGAAAGATAATTACAATTTTATCATAGGTAAATAAACTCAATTTAGCTCCAAAATCTCCAACGTTCAAATTTTGAAAATTTTCTCCAAAATTTTATTTCAAATTTATCTCAAAATCAAGAAAACACCAAGATAATTGATAAAAACTTGGACAAAGAATATCACCAAATTACTCCCCCACACTTAAACTGGACAATGTCCTTATTGGTAAAAAATTAACAAAAGAAAGCATCTCCAAATGGACTAAAAATGATAAAGGAGGTAGAAAGTTAAGCAATACTCCTAAGTGCAATAATGCTCCAATAAATACTAAAACTTGGAGAAGAATAGAAGAGCTCATTCAAGAAGACTTTATTCAAACCTACAAAAGAAAACACAAATAAAAGTATAAGAAAAATAATAACAAAATAAAGATGCACCTAAATAAAAGAAAACAACTAAAAATTCATAAGAAAGCAAATAAAAACACGACTTACTCCTCCACACTTAAACTGGAAAATATTTTCCTTATTTGGTAGAGGAAAAACAAAATACTTATCAAAACCAAATACATAACAAAGGTACAAACTCTTTCCACTTATCATGCTTCCTCATCAAACCTTTGGAAAAAAGAGGAAAGCTCAAACTAGAAGATAGGCATGATGAATGTAAAAAGAATAGAGGGTTTTGAAAAATAAAGGGTTTGTGAAAAATATTAGTGGCAATAAGTGTAAATGCATGACCCCCTGTCCATAGCAGCTTTTTTAGACATACAAATGAAGTTTCCAACATAAAGATATAAACTATGTCTAAATAATATGTAAACATGAGAATCGGCACTTATCCCTTCAAAAGATTTGTCACAATTGAAATTCCCATTTGAACCTAGTCATATAGATTTTAAAGATGGGATAAAGAAATCCTTACTTTTCAATACATCTATAAATACCAAGTAACCTTCCTGAAATTGCGGTAAAGGGCAGAATTTGTCAATAACCATCAAGGGTTTCTTATGATACATCATGGAAAATTTCAACTCCTTGAGGCATGTTAAATTCTATACATCATCATTTGGACCATTGTCCTTCAAGAATGGAGAGGAACCTAAGAAATCATGTGACAAAGAGAAATTAGAATTATTAGTACATAGAGGAGAATCGAATACCTCCCTTTCCACATTGGGCAATTATGCCTTATATCCTCTCTCCCTTTCTTGGGGATTCCCTTGTTTAAGTGTATGGGTCGTTAGGCCATCTTCAACCAACTTGGCTAGTTGTATTCTTGTAGAGCTCATTCATTGGGATGCTTCCTCGTGCCACTTAACAGATAAATTTGTATTGGCGACAAAAGAATTTATTGAGGCTTCAAGTGACATCTCACAAAAAGTGTCGATCCGAGCATGCAGCTTTGCCAAATTCTCATCATTGTAGCTCATTTTATCTTGTGCCCAAAAGTAATTGTCCATGATGATGTCAATCTCGCACTCAAAGAAAAAAAATCAAATAAAAAAATAAAAATAAAAAAAAACAAAAACAATAGAAACAAAAACCAAAACAAAAGGGAAAAATAAATAATAGAAAAATAAAGAAAAGAAAAAGATATATTCACAACTACCTAAACAACAAAAGTTAGTGGTATTTACAAGTACAACATGAATTAAGCTAGCCAATTAAAGCACACAATATTGCAAACAACAAGATATAGAATATATTTATACAAAGAACATATATACATATTTACACATAGGCATATGGGCATATAAACATATAAACATGGTTAAATTAATAAAATTCAAGCTTTCATAATATTATTCTCCAGTAATGGCGCAAAAAACTTAATGCGTAAATTTTAGGTGTATAAAAATTAATAAATTTAATCCATCCCTTCATTAAGTTTTAATTAAAATATTAATTCTAAAATACACATATGAGCAAGTATACTCATCGCAAGCATAGTATAGAGAATTAGCGAGTATCGATCCCCAAAGGAACAAGTACACACTAATCACTTTCATTCATTGTTTAACCGACCTAATAAAGTGATAAAATAATAAAAAGACAATTAAAGAAAAATATATACAACTCAATGATGTAGAAATATGCAATTTAGAAAAAGACATTTAAAAACATGAGAATGAATCATTTAGCAAATATCACAATTAATTATCATCTTGGTCTCATGAAAGATTAAATTAGAACCACTTCGTTTGCAATCCATGATTCCCTATATTCTAAGTAACTTAATGGATATATGCTATCTCACCTGTCTTACTCAAAAAGTTCATTAAAATCGATCCTCATATAAATCCCTATATTCTAAGAGATTTAAAACATGAAATTAGTCAATGAATCCATATTCTAGCAATCATCAATCAACCTTTGATTGCCCACGTTCTTGACAATTAATCCTTTTTTTCAAGCAAGTTAAGAGATAACAAATTTAAAATTAATTAATTGAAGTCATTATCAACCCCTTTTTTCAAGCAAGTTAATAACAAAAATCAACTAATCAATTTCGTAAGAAAAACAAGTAATCAAATTTCAAGACAAATAATCAATTGATCAAAAAGACTAAATTAATTCAAGAAATCATGAATCCCAACAACAATGTCAAATTACAATGAAAACATTAATTACATCATTTTCCTTGAAAAAGAAAGCGAAGGTAAAAGAAAAAACTCATAAACAAGCCATTCTTTTTCTCTTTGGAAACCTTCTTGACTAATGCCTCTTGAATGATAAATCTCCTCCTTTTGTGAGTGATTGGGAACTTTGATCCTTAGATTCACACCTTTGTCTTGTATTTTTCTTATTTAAATAGTCTTCCAAGAGGTCAAAATTTGTTCCCTAAGAGTTCGAATAGAGATTGGAAAATACCAAAACTCTTTGAAATTACCAAATTCGTGCATAATTGGAAACCTCGCCGACATGGGATAGAGCAAAGCCAGCGTCGACTCTGTTTGGCACGGCCGGCACTGGTAGTGCTTTGTTCGGCCCGGTCGTGCTCTGTTTTTTTTTCCAAAAAATTCCCATGTTCTCCAGATCGAGGCCGACGCCAGCCATGTTTTGACGGTGACAATTTCAATGTTTTTTCATTGTTTTTTGTAATAAATGTCCAAAGCACCTTTCTAAGGGTAAAATATCCAATATGATGGAATATGCCTAGTTATTACACCAAATGTATCACAAAACACCCTCAAATAACTAGGAAAATATAGATGTATTTTGCCCCTTTTAGTGCCAAGTGACATTAAAGTCAGTAGTTATAAATATATTCGAATTGGGTTAGCATACCATGGCGATTATATGATTGATTGTAGTATACACTAAATTAATCATATATTTATATTTATCAATTTTAATAGGATTGAGATCCTACTGTGTTAATGTTATCGATTGGACTAGATCCTTCCGAATTTATATATTGATGAGACGAGATCCTATCGGGAAATGATGTGTGATCACAATGTGCATTTTGAAAAGTGATGTTATGTTAAAAACATATTTTTTAGAATATGGTGGTAAAGGTATGAGAAGTTTAATACAGTTGATGTGAATGATAAAAAAAGTACTATGATTTTGGGAAGTGATTCGATTTAATATAAATGTTGTATTTGTATTTGGTCATTCTCCCATGATTATTTTGTTGTGCATAAAACTTTCAGAAGCATGAAATACTATTTCTCCATATATATTCTGATAAATTATCATGCATTATGAAATTATTTATTAAAAATGTACACGAGTAACACATGAGACTTACTAAGATTTTATCTCACACTAATTTAATTCATGTTTTATAGGAGAATATGTTTAGGAGCAAGACTAAAGAGGTTTTGCGGATATTTGATTTGGAATTATGTATTTGTATTCGGATAGTTTACTTTATGGATGTTATTTGGGATAATCATATTTCGAGATCTTATGCACTTTGGGAGTTAATGTATTATTCAGAAGGATTTGTAATATTTTTATTTCAATATTTTACTTAAGTCTTCGACATTTACTTTACTTAATTCTTTCGTGATAAAGACCCATTGTTATTTAGATGGGGCAACAACTGCAACCATCTAAGCCTTGTGGTTGTGGGGTGTTACAATCGCCCCTTTGAATACTCATGGATTCATATTCACATTTCATAAGACTCAACAAAAGCTTTCATTTCATGGAATAGCTCAATTTTACTTTACAAAATTCAATTCCAAACACCCAACACATAAATGCATTTCTCTTTTTGAAAAAACCACTTTACATTTCAAATCATCTCCCAAAACTATTATATAAACAATCAATTATTTCCATTGTCAAAAGAAGGCATATCACATTTATATTTGCAAAATGTGTAGAAGAAATATTGATAATTAGAGCCGAAGAACATGGAGAAAAATCATAGTTTTGTAATCATCAACATTTTGCAACAAACAATTCATAGCTTCACATTCTAATGTCATTATCTTGAGAGGTTTATCAAATAAATCATGTTTACACCATTTCATAAGCATAGAGTTCCATGATGAATATTTGAAAGCATTTCCTCAATATGATAGACATATAGTTTTTCATTTCAAGAGATTCAAGGATTTCATTTTTTTCAAAATAGCTTGAATGCAACATATTATCAAGATGTCTAGAGTATATAACAACTATAAAACATTTTTCATAAAAGCATTTGCAAGGGCTTACAACATTTATAAAACATTTCCATGAAATTCAAGGACTTACCTTGATCTAAGCAAAAGAGTAGTCCTAGCGTAGCGTGATTTCCACAATTTTCTACTTCTACCAAATCTAGTATTCAAACCATTCATGTATCAAGCTCCCATAATACATCTCTAAGTGTAGGACTCATTCACAATTTCTATTCCAACAATATCACCAACTCACATTCCGAGTTTATTCTTCCCAAATATAAATCTAATCATAGAAGCAAGGTATAAAACTCCATATAAGTAGCACATAAATTATGAACTACTAATCCATTCAACTCAGCAAATCAATCATTCAGTCATATTAACATTTAGATAATCCTATTCAAGAAAACTCTTGTTATACAAAGATTATTTTGTATCACTAATTTGTAGTATATTGAAAATTCAATGGAATTAATGAAATACCTTTATAAACTCATCAAGATATCCCTAAAATATCATATTATAAGATTGAATGATTATACACTTGATTTATGGAAGTAATCTCTAAATTAATTAAATCAGAGAGTTCTATTTTAAATTGAAAAAAACAAAGCAGTAATTGAGATGTCAATTTAACCTAGCAAATGACTTTTTTTTTTCTTTCAAAAACTCCAGTTTAAAACTTCAACATGATTATTATAAAATTCAATCCAAAAGCATGTTCATAGTTTCGTCATTTTCAAGTCCCAAATCAATACACCATTACAGTAACTCGCAAAGATAGTTTCTAGCAACAATTTCAAAAAATTCATAGAAAATAGATCACAATGAATTTGTTGATGATTATTGTTGCACAATGTCATTAGTTTAATAATGTAAAATATCGTACTGAAATTCAACCGGGAAGTCACCTAATTAAATCAATAAATTTGCGGCATCAACACAGAATCTCAACAAATGATAAAGCATTTTTCCAAATAACTTAAAGGCATGTTTTAGCTAGAATTTTCATGTAAAGGCCACACCAATAGACACTTTAAGCATCAGATTATCACAAAAAAGTCAATACTTTTTAAACTATAGGCATAATCACACTTTATAAAAAAACATAATTCTAAGGTAAATATAATTCTAACAATAGCATCTATTTCACATGTTTTTTCTAAGCATGAAATCAACATCCAAATTTCATAATTTTTGTATATAAAGCCATATACTCTTAAAATATCATGTTAACACGAAGATTACAACAATTCCCAAGAAAACCTCAATCAAAGATCACATTTTTTATTGAAGTTACAAATCTACCAGCATGCATAGTTTTCGGCCAAGAATGGGGAAAAAAAAAAGGAAATGGGTTTCTCTTCATTACCTCTTGAAGAAACCTTGAAGAACTTTTGAGAACCAGTAAAGAAGCCTTGATCCTTGAAGAATTAAGGTTAGGGTTCTTCTTTTGGTAAAGAAAAATGAATGGAAAAGAGAGAGATAAACAGAAGTTGGCCAAAAGGGTTTGAGAAAACAAGAAAAATATGTTGGTCTTGTGATCTTAGGGCTCCTGAAATCCTTAGGGAACTTTAGGGTTTGATTGATTTTCTTGTAAGCAAAGAAAAATGAAGGGTCTTGATCTAATTAATTGGGTAAGAAGAAAAATCAATGGCTAGGATTTAATGTAATTGAAGAGTTAGACTTAATTCAAGTGTATGGTTGAGATCATTCAAAATGTAGAAGTAGGATTAATTTGACTTGGATAAAATGTAAAAATGGATGTCTATGATTTAGCAAAATGGAGGGTTGAGATTAAAACAATTCAATGGCTAAGATAGCTTCATAGTGGAGCCATCATTAAGGGTAAGAATGGTATTTTGCAAGCTCTTGACACATTAGGGTTTGATTTAATAAAAATCAATTCGATTAAAAAACTAGTTTTGGGTCAAAATAAAATAGTCTTGGTCAATTGGTCAAAATCAATTAAAATAGTTATTAAGTCAAGAAGTCAAGAGTCAAAATTAAAATGTGAAAATGTCAAGAGTCAAAATAATTCAAGATGGAGCTTATATTTTGCAACAATAGTGATTGAATCCTTTGAAAAAACAAATTATAGATTTTCCTCACAATAATATTTTTCCTTCAGATGACTAAAATAATAGTCTTTAATAAATAAGAATACACTCCTAATCATCAAATTAAATAATACTAATATTCACATAAATTATATAATTAAGTATACACAAATAATTCACATAATTCACAATTAGTAATTATAACAATTAAGCATATAAAAACAAATAAATCATATATAGATATATTCTCAATAATTGAAATCATAAAAAAAGTTCATAAATGTATATACACATCCTCATCCAGTATGAAAATAGGTGGGATATTATATGATAAATCTTGATTTTCAAGTAGAACAAAGAGGAACAACCTCTCCAATTGTTCAAAACCCTCAATTTCGTCTCAAATGATCATCAAAATACATGTAACTTATGTTTGTTTCCACAAAGAGAGGCTTTATGCATTTCCAACCCTAGGCTTAATTGCCAACAAGTCCTTAGGGTTTTTGTAACCCAATAACAAGTTTTAAGGTCTTAAAAGTGATTGCAACTTGTAGGAATTAAAATAACATCAAAACAAAAACCAAATAAAACATAACAAAACATAGGGTATTGTCGGGGAACTAGCATAGTTGTGCATGCCATACAAAGGAAAAATTTAGCCTTTCTAAACCCTTGCACTGCATATAGCATGACTGTGGATGCAATGTAGAACTTCTGAGTTCTACCCAATTTTTCTCCTTTCGTATGGCTAAGAAAAAGCCATGCATCCGCAATACTTGGCTTCCCAAGCTTATCTGTAATAATCTCCTTAGACTTTCCTTGAGATCCTTTAACCTTTCACTTAAATTGTTAATCAAATTTAGCTCCATTTAACCCTCCATGGTCCTCCAAACATCCTCAAAATCCAATTATTCTTTCATGTAAGCATGTTAACGTTCAAAGAATCTCTTGATCTTTGATTTTGACCAAGTCACCTTGAGATATACTTTGATCTTCATTCTATCATCGTGGAATTGTCTTTCTTTCGGTGGCAAATTTGTAGCAAAATGTAGCTATCTTTTCAAATAATATACGCTATTTTTTCATCTAGCGTGGGATGATTTCCATAAAATGAAGCAAATTGAATATGTCTAATTACTAATGCTATCATCTTATGTATTACAGAAAAAGCATTCCTTGTCGCATCAAATCCACACTAGATAATCAAATGAAATACTATTCAATTTTCAGATTTCATACTCCAACATATAGGAATCAATTAATTTTCAAATTCAAAATACATATTTACCTCTACTTTGGGTTGACCTAAATTGTTAAATAGCATTAACTACACAAAAAGGTTATAGATTTACTATTGTAGCTATCAAACATCAAATATAGTTATCTTTCTCATTTTTTTTACTTGTTGTGGGATGCATTCCACATAATAAACCTAATTGAATATATCTATTGATATGATCTTGAGTGGTTAAATTGATGGAACAATGGACAAAACCTCAGCCTAACAAGTAAAACCTAAACAGTGGAAGTTTATGGCCAAAATGAAGAAAAACCAACTATCTAACTACACTCTAGCAAATACTTGAAGAACCAAGCAACAATGACCCACAAGAATAGTAGCAAGATCAACTATAAATTCACCCAAATATTCTTGAAATAACAAAGGAAATAAAGAATAAAATAAGTAGAACTATCGGCACCCAAATATTGGAATTCAAGATAAACCTTAAAAGAACAAAGCAACTAAGACCTAATCAAGAGAAACCATATTGGATTATCTACAAAATTTAGAGACTCATTCAAAAGGAGGACTAAGACCTAAGCATGGTTTTGAATAAGAAGAACAAGAAGGTAAAGACCTCTCAAGACTCTCTTTCAAATTTGAATAAAGTAGATTAATTATCTTGTCAAATCACCAAAAAGATGTATTTATAGTACCCTAACTCTAACTAAATGATTACCAAGGCCCCAAGATAAATTAAGCGCTTAAAAGGTCTTTACAAGATGTTCAAAATAGAGAAAAACTAGAGAAAACATCAAAATGCGACAAAATAAGGGTTGGGCCCCAACTAGGGTCGGCGCTGGCTCAACGCTGGAGGCCAATATTTAGCCAGCAGAATGAGGCCAGCGCGGCATCGGCTCGGCTCTAGCTCGTTGGCCTTCAGAGTTTTCTCCTTCTTTCAGTGCAGGCTTAAGTTGTAGTTGTGGTTCCTTTTGGATAGCTATCAAATTAAGCTCTTGACTACCTTTATCATTCTTCCAAATCTCTTCCATCTTCAAACATTATTGTAGGAACAATTGTCTATCACCTTGGAACCTCTTGGTCGTCGATCTTGTCATTGGTCCTTGCAAGGTCATTCCCCCTTCTTAAGATTGAACCACTTTTCTAGCTTGATTCGTATCATCTCTCTCTTCTTGAAGTTGATTATTCCACGAATCATCACTTACATCAAAAGGAGTTAAGTCACAAACATTAAACGTTACACTCACGTTTACTCGCCAGGTAAATCAATCTTATAGGTATTATCTATAGCTTAGGCAATGACTTGGAAGGGCCCATCACCTCTTGGGTCTAATTTGCTTATTTTTTTAGTGGGAATCTCTCATTGCGAAGATGCACCTATACCTAATCACCGAGCTCAAATGAAACCTTTTTCCTTCCTTGATTTCGCTTAAGGGCGATTTGTTCGTTTCATTTTACAATAGTTGCCTTCACATTTTTATAGAGAGTCTTTACCAATTCTACATTCTTAGATCTATTAAGGTTCATTCATTCACTTATACGCAAAGGAACTAAATCCAAGGGAATTAGAGGGTTAAAACCATACACAACTTCAAAAGGAGAATAAGAGGTAGTAGAGTGAATAGTCCTATTATAGGTAAACTCAATGTGTGGCAAGCATTCTTCCCAATTCTTCAAGTTCTTTTTTATGATAGTTCTTAAGAGTTATGTGAGTGTTCAGTTGACCACTTCCATTTGTCCATCCGTTTTAGGGTGGCAAGCTGTGGAAAACAAAAGGCTAGTGCCAAGTTTGTTCCATAAGACCCTCCAAAAATAATCAAAGAACTTAGTGTCCCTATCCGATACAATAGTCTTTAGAATCCCATGCATTCTCATCACTTCTTTTAAGAATAAATCTGCAATATGAGAAGCATCATTAGTCTTGGAGCAAGCTACAAAATGAGCCATTTTCGAGAATCGATCAAGAATCACAAATATAGAATCATTACTTCCTTTGGATCTAGGCAATCCTAGGACAAAATCCATTGAAATATCAACCCAAGAAGCACTTAGAGTGGGTTAAAGAATGTACAATCCATGTGGAAGTGATCTAGATTTAGTCTTCCTACAAATTATGCATTAAGAACAATGTTTTTCCACATCCCTTCTCATTTCTTGGACAAAAGAAATGTTCCTTAAGGATACATAAGGTCTTTGTAACACTAAAATGTCCCATTAATCTCCCACTATAGGCCTTCTTAACTAGCAATTCCCTAATGGATCCCTTTGACACACAAAGCTTTGCTTCTCTAAATGAGGAACCATGATGCCAATAGTACTTAGCAAATGCACACTTCTCACAAGCATGAAAAATATCCCTAAACTCCTCATCATTATCATATAATTCCTTCACAAGTTCAAAATCAAGAAGTTTATCATTCAAAGAGTTTAAAAGTGCATACCTTTGAGATAGTGCATCTGCAACCACATTCTCCTTACCTTTTTTGCATTGAATGACATAAGGAAATTTCCCAATAAACTCAATCCACCTTGCATGCCTCTTGTTCAAATTTTGTTGGCTTTTGAGGTGTTTAAGAGTCTCATTATAACACCTCGCTACCTACGTACCCAAAAAAGGCGGTGATGTCGCCCTGTCCAAATGATAAAGGGTCTTTATAACGAGGTAATAAAAGACTTATTCAAAGAAATACCTCAAATCAGAACTTAAAGATTTTACAATTCAAATAAAACACATACGGCGTCTCAAAATATAGAATAACAGAGTAATTGTCTCTAAATAAAATAAATAGTTGTAAGTTTAAAATCTTGGACTCTAGCCCCAATCGTGTCAACAGTGCTCACAACCTGAAAACATGCATAAAATGAGTGAGAAATAAATTTTTTAGTAAGTCATGTGTAGGTGGAAGTGCTCATTTGAAACCATTTCATGAGATGCATTTTGAAATACCAAAAGCGCAATTGCATTCTTAAACAACCGTTTTAAACACAAGAGTGGCATTTTCAATTTCCAATCTCAATAATTAACTTTTCTCAAGTAAATCAACCACTCTACAAATACGTGGACTATGAAACCTTGCATCATAGTCCGAGTCATGAAACCCTACATCATGACTCCTGCTAACTGTACTATAATACTACTACACTACAGTACGGCGGGTGATCGGCCCACTAGGTAGGGATGCTCCTCCATCTCCCATTCCCCTACTAACTTCGATTGTCCACACCGGAATATAAACATTGTTCCACTTGGAATCGGTTTGCTAGCTCGGATTGGCCTAACTCCCTAACACTATCGCCTAATTAGGAATAAGTTTATCTCATGGAGGTGGCCACCTAGCAGAAAACTAGCTCGCCCATCTTAAATTAGTGATAGTAGCCTACCGTTATTGAATACTCAATGATCTTGCCACTAGGAAACACATTAGCATCAAGTAGTAATCAACAAGAAAGTATTAAGCATAGCTTGGTCAACCTTTATAAAACCATTTGGTACAAAAATCAAGTGAAGTTTTTCGAAACCCTTTTTGTTTAAGAAATCGTGCGTGAATTGGAAAAGAATGGGAAAGCTGGCCATGTTGAACTTTTATCATATTAAACCATGTTTCCATTGATACCAAAAAACATTTGACAACTTACAATTGCTACATTTTACAAACAGTTTTTTGTAAGGTCATACCTCAGAAGAGTAAATTAATTTCTTATTCGAAAGGAGAAAATCCTTGCTCTTGATAACCTTCCACATCTAAAAGTCACAAAGTAATATAGTCACAATCTAGTCCTAGTATTTCAAGAAGACAATTGCATACTACAAGCAATCCAATTAACTTTTTGCCCAACTTTCTAATTCAATCCCATGTGTCTTTCCATGGAATTATTCACAGAAATATTGCACAAAGGATTAACTAGTTATTAAAAAAGAAGTTACCCAAGAGAGTGTTTAAGTTATCTAATGTAAAAATGTTAAGTGAGTAAAGAATTTAAATAAATATATATTGATTTAATTATTTACTTAGTTAATTAAAATAGTATTTGTTTATACCTATAGGAAAAATAAATGACTAAGGTAATATTTTATTTAATGGATAGGTAATTTATTAGGAATAAATACATATAGAACTATTAAAAATAGCAATGAGAATAATAATATCAATATTAATGGTAATAATAATAATAACATTATTAATATTAACAATAATAATAATGAAGATACTAACAATATTAGTTTTAATACTAATAACAATATTAATGAGAGTTAATAAAATAGTGGCACTATTAGGGTTTCCTACATTGAATCCTTTATTACATCCTAATGCCTTCTTACAGCATTGTTACACATAAGAAACACATATGTATTAATAATAGAAAGTTTCATCAACTTTTCCTAGGTTAAACAAAATTTCCAGCAGGGTATCTCAGTTTTTTCAAAGATATATTACCTATCAATACTCCTCAGATTAACCTCAAATTTTACAGAGATACACCTCAATACATATAGAATAGAGTTCAGGTGGACTTTCATGCAAATTAAGCCCCAATTACGCTCAGAATATTTATTTTCGCTACTGTACTTTTCTGTCCAGACTCGTCCAAACTAAAAGAAAAATTTGTAACTCATTAACCACTCATCAGAAAATTATGAAATTTTAGAGGAAACTTCTACACACATAGGGATACAATATCTCTATTTTGACCTTTCCCAAATTCAGCAATTTTCTGCACAAAATTACCCACGTAACTTAACTGACCGATACAAATAGAACACTCTGTTATCTCATGCTTTAAAAAAAATTCCTGAGATCAATATAAAGGTTTTCTTGATGAATTCTAGCATAAATCACACCCTAAACATTTATAGTAAACAAGTTCTAAAGCCCTTGCAATAATAACTTCTTTGCTATTTTATTTTGCTTTAAACTTAGAGCATCAACAATTTTCTAGATTTCATTAATAATACACAAAAATGTATTCTTTCCATCACACCTCTTAAAAGTTGGTTTCTTTTTAATACTTAAGCATAATCTATGATAATGATCAAATTCCATGCAAAAAACACATAAGATCTTTTTTTTTTTTTTTTTTTTTGAAACTAAAACCCTCATTTTTCCCCTTTATCGACGGCAGTCAAGAAAATTCAAGAAAGGAATAATTTATCGTTACCTCTTGCTTTGCCTAACTGAAGCAATGTTAGAAGAAGGGGATAGATGGCTTCTAGCTTTCGTTACCACCAAGAACGCCAAAGATTCGACTTTAGAATGATACTCCCAAGTTGCTATGTTGTGCAGAATTTTCTCCATTAGCAAAATAATTAACTTTGGCTAATGGAGAGGAAGGGATTTTGCTGTGGAAAGAAGAGGGAGAGAGTGTGTGGCAGCTAGGGTAGGAATTAGGAGAGAAAATTTGATTAATTAGCTTTTATATAAAGGAGTTTTAATGGGTTTAGGAAATAGGAAAAGAATTAAAGAAAAAACCAATTTTCTAAAGGATTTATTTAATTAAAACTCCAATTAATTAATTAACTAAAATCCAAAGGTATTAAGACCCTAGGTGGCGGCACACAAGAGGGAGAATAAGAAGGAATATTCCATAATTTTTCCTAAGCATTATAGAATTGGAAAAAAGATATTAATATTCTTTTTAGGATAATTTTCCAATTACACAAGAATTAGGTTTTTTAGTTTTTTCTTCCCAATGTGGCGACTAATAGGGCTTCTAAAAGCCTAGTAGTCCCCTCTAAATCATTCTCCTAGCCCAACCAAATATTTAATTTAAGAATTCCAAATCTCTCCAAGCAAAATAAAACAAAAAGGAAATTCTTGCTAATCTTATAGTTAATTACTTCCTAAAATTTAATACATAAGCAATTAAATAAAACAACCATATAATAAGTGGCTAACGGATATAAATAAAAGAAATTGTCCAAATATGACAAAGACATAAATTTCAATTATTTATCGTCTAATAATTAGTTGCCTAAACTATTTTAGTTAACGACATCCTACACCTAAATCCATCATCATATGCACAACATTTATTCCACATAACAAGCTCAGATAATTCATCTATACCATGCCAAATGTGTCCACATACAAGCATGCTCATGCTATTTAGGTCATACATACCCTACTTCTAGGTGTACTTTAGATGGGGTATCATATCCTTCCCCTCTTAAGAGAATTTTGCCCCGAAATTCCTACTAGTTCATACCTTAAAGTATCTCCAGATATTTTTGTCTCGCCCATTCTTTAGTCTCCCAAGTAGCATCTTATGCACCATGATGATCCAACAAAACCTTCACATTGGAATTTGCTTATTCCGTGGGGTCTTAATATTCGTGTCTGTTATCTTTATCGGCTTCTCAATATAACTCAAATTGGGTTGCAAAATCAATGGTTCCTCATTAAGTACATGCTCCGAATCAGGATGGTATTTCTTTAATTGTGATACATGGAATACATTGTGTATTCTCGTTAAACCCTTTGGTAAATCTAAGCAATATGCAACCAATCTAATCCTCTCAATAATCGGAAATGGTCTTAGATACCTAAAACTCAATTTCCCTCCTTTCAAATGCTGCAGTATCCCCCTACAAGAGGTCAACTTCAATAATGCCTGATCCCTTACTTAGAACTCCAATTCTCTTCTTCTATTGTCAACGTAGCTCTTTTGCCGACTTTTTGCTGCCTTCAACCTTTCCCTTATCAACTTCACCTTTGTTGTTGTCTCCTGTATGCACACCTTTCCTGCTTTACTAATCTGCCCATCTTTTGTCCATCCCTAATATAATGGTACTTGGCATTTTCTTCCATACAACACCTCGTATAGCGCCATTCCAATCGATGCCTGATAACTATTATTGTAGGCTAGCTCGACATAAGGCACACATTCAATCCATTTATCACCAAAGTCTAGTACATATGCCTTCAACATGTCCTCTAGAATTTGAATGACCCTTTCTAATTGCCTATTCGTTTGAGGATGAGCTATTGTGCTAAAATTTAATTTAGATCCCATGGATTCTTGGAATTTCCCCGGAAACGTAAAGTGAACCTTGGATCCCGATCTGACATGATTCTTGAAGGTATCCCGTGTAGTCTCACTACTTCACACACATAGACCTTAGTCAGCATGTCCAAGGAATCCCTCACATTTATTGGTATGAAGTCTGCTGTCTTAGTCATTCTATCCACCACTACCCATATTACATCTTTTTGGCCTTTCGCCATAAGAAGTCCAGTGACAAAATCCATTGTCACTTCTTCCTATTTCCATTCGGGTATTGGTAATGGTTGCAACGTTCCCGCTAACTTCTTGTGCTTGGATTTGACTTTTTGACAAGTCAAGTAAGCAAAAACATACCTTACCGGGGTGGTAGTTGATTGAACACTTGTACTCTTCCAGAAACTCTATCCATCTACATTGTCTAAGGTTAAATCTTTCTATGTGAATATGTATTTTAGGCTCTTATGATTAGTAAAGATTTCGTACTCTACCCCATATAGGTAGTAACTTCATTTCTTCAAGGCGAATACTATAGCGGCTAATTTTAAGTCACGTGTTAGATAGTTAACCTCATGCGGTTTCAATTTCCTGGATGCATATGCTATAACCTTTCTTTCATGCATCAGCATAGCTCCCAATCCTTCCTTGGAGGTATCAGTATACAGGGCATAAGGTTTATCCTCCTTTGTAAGCTTAGCACAGGTGCAGTCATCAATCTTCTCTTGAGTTCCTAGAAACTCTTTTAACATTTTTCATTCTAAATAAATGGCACTTCCTTCTTTAATAATCCGATCATCAGGGTAGCTAATGTGGGGAACCCCTTGATGAAACGACGATAGTAACTTGCCAATCCCAAGAAACTCCTAATCTCGCTCACTGTCTCAGGTTGCTTTCAATTTCAAATTGCCTCTACTTTGGCTGGGTCCACCTTAATGCCGCCTTTCTACACCATATGTCTGAGAAAGGATACCGAGTCTAGCCAGAACTTACACTTGCTAAACTTGTCGTACAACTTATACTCATTCAACTTCTTCAGCACCAGTCTCGAATGCTTTGCGTGTTCTCCCAGGCTTTTCGAGTAGATCAATATGTCATCTGTAAATATCATGAAAAACTTATCCAGATAAGGTTGGAACACTCAGTGCATTAAGTCCATGAACACAGATGGTGCATTTGTCACTCCAAATGGCATCACTACAAATTTGTAGTGCCCATATCTTGTGTTAAAGGCTGTTTTCAGAATGTCCTCCTCCTTGATCCATACTTGGTAATACTCTTACCGAAAATCCATCTTTGAGTAGTAGCAAGAACCCTGTAACTGATCCATACTTGGTAATACTCTTACCGAAAATCCATCTTTGAGTAGTAGCAAGAACCCTGTAACTAGTCAAACAACTCATCAATCAACGGCAATGGATACTTGTTCTTGATCATCAGATTGTTTACCCCCGATAATTGGTACACAACCTTAACATCATGTCCTTCTTCTTAACAAATAACACCGGAGCTCCCCAGGGTAACGTACTTGGCCTTATATATCCTTACCTTACTAACTCTTTCAACTACTCCTTAAGCTACTTTAATTCTACCGGTGCTATCTGGCAAGGAGTTCATGAAACTGGCTCAGCTTCCGATACCAAGTCAATGGCGAACTCAACTTCCCGTGTCGGAGGAAGGGTAGTGAGCTCTACGGGAAATACTTCAAGAAACTCCTTCCTATCTTTGCATTCTCCAAGGTGCAATAATCCTTTAGCTTGTTAATCAAGTATGCCAAGTAACCTGTACGCCTTTTCTTAAGCAGTTTTTGTGCCTTCGTTCCCACTATCATAAACTTCACCTCATTTACTTGTTTATAATTAAACTCCAGCACATCACGACCTGGTCTAACAAACTATATCATCTTATTTTTACAATCTACCTACATGCTCTGCTAACCAATCCATCCCTAATATTAAGTCATAATCTTCTATGGGTAGCACAACAAGATTTGCTTTTAAATTTTTTTTCCCCACCTTTACATCACAGTCATACGCACATTTTCCAACTTCCACCATTTTTCCTAGAGGAGTGCTCACTATCAAGATGTAAGGCATTTCTAACCCATCTCATCCCAAATGACATGCACTATTCTAATTTATGTACGAATAAGTTGAGCCAGGGTCTATTAAAATGGAAACAGAATAGTCTTAGATAACAAGCGTACCTTCTGCCACCGTACTCCATCCTTAACCTCCCCTCGGTTCATTGTGAATATCTTTGCCTTCACTTAGGGCTTCTATCCCCCACTTCCTGCTACTCCAGTTGTTGCTCATTTATTCCCACAATGGGTGGGGCAATCGGTAGTCAAATCCTTAATGGCTTTGGGCAAGTATTCCTTAAGTGGGTGGTATTCTCACAGTTATGGCACCTTCTCGCATTTCTCTTGGACCAGCAATCTCTTTCCATGTGGCCCAACTCTTATCTTGGCTGTTGAGGTCTTAAGGTCACTTGACTCTTATCTTTGTTTTCCATATGGGTGGCTACATCAATGGCTATTATGTAAGTCAATGGAGAGAAGGGTGCCAGTGCCAATCTTAGCTCTAGTTTCAATCCTTTGATAAACTTTTAGGTCCTATTTTGCTCAGTAGTGACCAACCTCTTGTAGTGCTTGGACAATTGACTAAACTTAGCCATATTAAGCCACTATCATACCTCCCTACTTTAGATTTTGAAACTTATCTTCTCATTTCTCTACTACCCATTGGGGAATATACTCAGTTCGAAAAACCTCCACAAAGTTATCCTATTGTCCAGTCCTGATTAGAGCTTTCTCAGTCCCCCTGGACTCGCTACCACCAGTCTCGGGCTAGGCCTTTTAGCCTGAATGCCGCAAATTTCACCATACGCCTCTGTATGTAATTCATGGTAGAGAAGATGTCCTCCATCTCTTCCACCCATTGCTTGGCCTTTTGGTCCTATTCCGCCTCACCATGAAAGGTTGGTGGTTGAAACTTAAGGAATCGTTCTAAGGCCTCATCTTCTCCTTTAGGTACTTTCTTCTCCGATAGGTTTTGAAGTATCTCCATCATCCTATTAAAAGCTTATCCTAACGCCACCCCCATGGGACCTTCTGGAGCTACCTTCTACTCCTAGCCATCCTCCAATTCGGGCACAGGCATAGAATGTCGCACCCCCTTCGGATTTGGAGCAGGGGACCTATTCCATCGGTCAGTCCTATTGCGGATAACAACTCTATGTCTTGGTGCCATTTCTAATCCATATAAAACCTCATGAAAATTCAATATGCGTGTACGTAATGAGCAAAACATATATAATCAAGTCACAAACATTTCACAAAGTGGAGAATTCTTAATCTCAATATACATGGGGTAATAAATCAATTAATTCACAAAAAGGTTGACCCTTTATTAAGAGCGACCTTTGGTCCTTTCAAATTGCATAATCAATTATAAAGAAAAGAGGAATGCACACATGGCACCCTTAACCCGTATAACAAAAAAGTTCTCAAGTAAAAAATAGTAAAGAACACCATTTATTGTCCAACAAGAAAAAGAAATGGTTTTAGTCCCCTCTACCAAGTCCACTCAACTACTTCCCTTACCTTACTTCTCCTTAGACTCCTCAGAATCAAACTCATTAAGCCAACCCCCAATGTTTTCTGAGAAATCTATCCCTTTACCATCTACAAATCCCAAGGTCCAAGGCTTCTTGGTGACTCTACCGAAACTCCTCACAGCCCCAATAGGTCTCCTAGAACTCTCCACCTCTGTAAGTCCCGCTTTCAGCTTTGCTCTCTTAACCCGCTCCCGTCGTTGGGCCATGAACTCTTCATATTTACTCCTAGGCACCTCAAACTCTAACTCCCCAGGGTCGTCACTATCTAGAGATAAATCAATCTCAGGCTCGAATGGGTTAGGCTCCTCCTCAGCTACTTCCTCCTCTTCTCCCTCACTTTCTTGCTTAAGTAGCTCAAGTTTAGACTCAGACTTAGACTCTGAATCAGATGGTGGAGGGGGTACGGGTGGTGGTGGTGGTGCATTGGGTCCACACAAGAGAGGCTAGTCTCTAATGACTGCTTTAGATCTTCTAGCCATCCTATCCACAAATAATAGCTAAGTCAGTACAAGTTTTAGATATAAATAAATAATCTCATCAACATAAATATATTACCTAAACCTAGTCTCTGATACCACTTGTAACACCTCACTACCTACATACCCAAAAAGGGTCGAGATATCGCCCCATCCAAAGGACAAGGGATCTTTAAAATGAGGTAATAAAACACTTATCCAAAAAAATACCTCAAATAAGAGCTTAAACATGTTCCAATTCAAATAAAACACATACAGCGTCTTAAAATACAAAATAATAGAGTAATTGTCTCTAAATAAATAAAAAAAAGTTGTAAGTTTCAAAATTTTGGACTCTAGCCCCAGTCATGTCAACAGTGCCCACAACTTGAAAATATGCATAAAAGGAGTGAGAAATAAATTTCCTAGTAAATCCTGTGTGGGTAGAAGTGCTCATTTGAAACCATTTCATGATATGCATTTTGAAATACTAAAAGCGCAATTGCATTCTTAAACAACCGTTTGAAACACAGGAGTGGTGTTATCAATTTGCAATCTCAATAACTAACTATATCTCAAGTAAATCAACCACTCAACAAAAACGTAGACTATGAAACCTTGCATCATAGACCGAGTCATGAAACCCTGCATCATGACCCTCGCTAATTGTACTATAATACGATTGCATTACAGTACAGTAGGTGATTGGCCCACCGGGTAGCGATGCTCCTCCATCTTCCATTCCCCTACTAACTTTGATTGTCCACACCGGAATATAAATACCATTCCACTTGGATTCGATTTGCTACTCAGACTGGCCTGACTCCCTAATACTATCACCTAGTCAGGAACGAGTTTATCTCCCAGAGGTGGCCACCTACTAAAAAACTAGCTTACCCATCTTAGACTAGGGATAGTAGCCTACCCTTATCGAGTACTCAATAATCTTGCCACAATGAAACATATAAGCATCAAGTAGTAACCAATAAGAAAGTATCAAGCATGGCTTGGTCAGCCTTTATAAAATCATTTGCTACAAAAATCAAGTAAAGTTTTTTGAAACCCTTTTTGTTTAAGAAACTGTGCGTGAATTGGAAAAGAATAGGAAAGCTAGCCATGCTTAACTTTTATCACATTAAATCATGTTTCCATTGATACCACAAAACATTTGATAACTTACAATTGTTACATTTTACAAACGGTTTTATGCAAGGACTTACCTCAGAAGAGCAAATTAATTTCTTATTCGAAAGGAGTGAATCCTTGCTCTTGATAACCTTCCACGTCTAAAAGTCTCAAAGTAATCTAGTCACAATCTAGTCCTAATATTTCAAGAAATCAATTACATACAACAAGCAATCTAATTAACTTTTCACCTTGCTTTCTATTTCAATCCCAAGTGTCTTTCCATGGAATTATTCACAAAAATATTTCACAAAGGATTGACTAGTTATTAAAATAGAAGTTGCCCAAGCAAGTATTTAAGTCATCTAATGAAAAAATGTTAAGTGACTAAAGAATTTAAATAAATAGATATTCATTTAATTATTTACTTAGTTAATTAAAATATTATTTGTTTATAGCTATAGGAAAATAAAAAACTAAGGTAATATATTATTTAATGGATATCTAATTTATTAGGTGATAAATACAGATAATAGTATTAAAAATAGCAATGAGAATAATAATATCAATATTAATGGTAATAATAATATTAACAGTATTAATATTAGCAATAATAATGAAGATACTAACAATATTAGCTTTAATACTAATAACAATATTAGTGAGAGTTAATAAAATAGTAGCACTATTAGGATTTCTTACATTAAATCCTTTATTACATCCTAATGCCTTCTTACACCATTGTTATACATAAGAAACACATATGAGTTAATCATAGAAAGTTTCCTCAGCATTTCCTAGGTTAAATAGAATTTCAACAAGGTATCTCACTTTTTCTAAAGATATATTACCTATTAATACTTCTTGGATTAACCCCAAATTTTAAAAAGATACACCTTAATACATATAGAATAGAGTTCAAGTGGTCTTGCATGCAAATTAAGCACCAATTATGCTCAAAATATTTATTTTTGCTACTGTACTTTTCTGTCCAGACTCGTCCAGACTTAAAGAAAAGTTCGTAACTCATTAACCCCTCATCATAAAATTACAAAATTTTACAGAGAACTTCTACACAATAGGGCTACAACTTCTCCATTTTGATCTTTCCTAGATTCAGCAGTTTTCTACATGAAATTACCCACGCAACTTAACAGACCGGTACAAACAGAACATTCTGTTTTCTCATGCTTTAAAAAAAATTAATAAGATCAATATAAATGTTTTCCTGCATGAACTCTAGCATTAATCACACCCTAAAAATGTACAGTAAACAAGTTCAAAAGCCCTTGCAATAATAACTTCTTTGCTATTTTATTTTACAAAGAATCTTAAAGCACCAACAATTTGCCAGATTTCATCAATAATGCCCAAAAATGTATTCTTTCCATCAAAACTCTTAAAAGTTGGTTTCTTTTAATACTTAAGCATAATCTAATGATAATGATTAGATTCCACTCAAAGAACACATAAGATCATTTTTTTTTTTTTAAACAAAAACCTTAATTTTTCCCTTTTATCGACGGCAGTCAAGAAAATCCAAGAAAGAAATAATTTATCGTTACCTCTTACTTTGCTTAACTCAAGCAATCTTAGAAGAAGGAGGTAGATGGCTTCTACCTTCCGTTACCACCAAGAACTCCAAAGATACGACTTTAGAATGATATTCCCAAGTTGCTATGTTGTGCAGAATTTTCTTCGTTAGCAAAATAATTTACTTTGGCTAATGGCAAGAAAGGGATTTTTGTGTGGAAGGGAGAGGAGGAGAGTGTGTGGCAGCTAGGGTAGGAATTAGGAGAGAAAATCTGATTAATTAGATTTTATATAAAGAAGTTTTAATGGGTTTAGGAAATAGGGAAAGAATTTAAGGAAAAACCTATTTTTAAAAGGATTTATCTAATTAAAACTCCAATTGATTAATGAACTAAAATCCTAAGGTCTTAAGACCCTTGGTGGCAGCACACATAAGGGAGAATAAGATGGAATATTCTCTAATTTTTTCAAAGCATTAGAGAATTGGAAAAAAGATATTAATATTCTTTTTAGGATAATTTCCCAATTACACAAGAATTAGGTTTGCTTGTTTTTTCTTCCCAATATAGAGGCTAATAGGGCTTCTAGAAGCCTAGTAGTCCCTTCTAAATCATATTCCTAGCCCAACCGATCATTTAATTTAAGAAATCCAAATCTTTCCAAGCAAAATAAAATTAAAAAATTCTTGCTAATCTTATATTTAATTACTTCCTAAAATTTAATACATAAGCAATTAAATAAAACAACCATATAATGAGTGTCTAATGGATATAAATAAAAGAAATTGCTCAAGTATGACAAGAACATAAATATCAATTATTTATCGCCGAATAATTAGTTGCCTAAACTATTTTAGTTAACGACATCCTACACCTAAATCCATCATTATATGCACAACATTTATTCCATACAACAAGCTCAGATAATTCATCTATACCATTCCAAATGTGTCCACATACAAGCATGCTCATGCTATTTAGGTCATACATACCCTACTTCTAGGTGTACTTTAGATGGGGTATCACATTCATGGTCGGTATGGATCACAAACTCTCTTGGAAATAAGTAGTGTTGCCAATACTCTAGGGTCCTAACCAAGGCAAAGAGTTATTTATCATAAGTGGAATAATTGATGACCGCCCTAGACAATTTCTCACTAAAATTTGCACTGGGCTTTCGGTCTTGGGTTAGAACCGCGCCTATCCCTACCCTACTTGTATCACACTATCTCAAATGCCTTTTCAAAGTTAGGTAGGATGAGAATTGGAGTTTGGCTCAATTTGTCCTTGAGCGTTTGAAAGGCTTGTTGTTGGGCTTCCTCCCTTCTAAATCTCACCTTTTTCTTCACCACTTCGGTTAGAGGGGCTACTAGGATGCTAAAATTCTTGATGAATCTCCTATAGAAACTAGCTAGCCTATGAAAACTACGAACTTGGGTACTGGTAGTAGGAGTGGGTCAATCTTAAATGGCTTTCACTTTTTCCTCGTCAATCTCAACCCCTTTAGCACTCACAACATACCCAAGAAATGTAACCCTCTCCAAGCAAAAGGAGCATTTTTCCAAGTTAGCATACAATCTCTCCCTTCTAAGAGCAACACGCATACATTGAAGATGATTCAAATGATCCACATATGATTTGCTATATATCAATATATCATCAAAGTACATAATAACAAACTTCCTAATGAATTTCCTTAGAACATGATGCATTAAATGCATGAATGTGTTAGGAGCATTAGACAACCCAAAAGGCATAACAAGCCACTCATACAACTCTTGTTTAGTTTTAAAGGCCGTTTTCCACTCATCCCCTTCTCTAATCCTAATTTGGTGATAACTGGATTTCAAATCAATTTTAGAGAAAATGCATACACCAAACAACTCATTAAGCAAGTCATCTAGTCTAGGAATGGGATGGCAATACTTAACCGTGATATTGTTGATGGCACGACAATCCACACACATGCTCCAAGTCCTATCCTTCTTGTGAAGTAAGAGAACCGGAACCGCACATGGGCTTAAGCTCTCTCTCACATGTCCATTCTTAAGTAATTCATCCATTTACTTTTGTAATTCCTTGGCTTCCTCCAGATTGGTTCTATAGGCCGGTCAGTTGGGGATGATGGCTCCGGGCATAAAATCTATTTGATGCTTGATTCTTCTTATGGGTGGTAATCCTCCGGCACCTCCTTTGGAAAAATATCATCAAACTCTTGGAGAATAGCTGCAATATCATTAGGCAAAGATAAGATAGAATCATTAACAAATACATAACATCCTTTATAAATAAGAAGAATAACCAGTTCCTTAACTTCTATTCCTTCTATGATTTTATTCCCTTTTGCAAAGTAGTTCACTATTCTTTTACCTCCCCTCTCTTGTCCTTGCTCACTTCCATCTATGATGGTCAAATGCATTTGTTTCCTATTCTCTCCCTTAACTCTTTCTTTTTCCTCTTTTGTTCTTTTCTCTCTAATTCTTATTTTTGTTTGGTATCTTGGGCTCCCCTTTTTTTTCTCTTTCCCTCATGATTCTTTTGCCTTTGTTCACCTCACTTAGGGGCATAGGGGTAAGACTGAATTTAGAACCTTCTTTGAAAATAGAATAAATGTTCTTCCTCCCATCATACTTCATATTCCTATCATATTGCCAAGGCCTCCCTAGGAGCAAATGGCCCACTTGCATAGGCACCACATGATATAGCATATCATCTTCGTACTTTCCCACCTCAAAAGATACCAAGACTTATTTGTTAACCCTCAATTCTTCACTATCATTCAACCATTATAACTTATAGGGTGTGGGGTGTTTAATCCATTTCATGCCTAATTCATCAACTAAGCTTGCACTAATCACATTAGTGTAACTCCCACAATCCACAATGACACTACAAAGGGTATTGTTGATTAGACACTTTGTGTAGAATATGTTTTCTCTTTGTTGATGATCTTGGTCTTCAATTACATGAGAGTTCAATGATCCTCTTGTGACTCCAACCAAGGAATACTCTTGGCCAACTACTTACCCTACATCACTTCCCTCTTCCATATTATACTCTTGGTCTCATTGGCATCTTTCTCCCTCTTCTTCTTTGTCGGTTGAGACTTTTCCATAGGAGTTAGTATGTCAGAAGTATGCCCTCAAAATCTACGTATTCTATATGGACATATTGCAATAAAATGTTTATTCATTCAATTAGTTTGTTTCTTATATTATTACACATTTAAAAATCCAAGTATGGTAAGTAATGGTCTATGTGTTAGGTTGTTCTTCACAGTAAGGTATAGATCATGGGTACTTATCATACAAGTAAAATTATGTTCTTAGTTATTTGATGGAACTAGACATTTCATTAAGGTAAGACTATTGTGCCATGATTTCCAATGAAGAACAGTTTACCTTAAATCAATGGGTAGTTCACTCACAACATAGGCATGAGCATATTTCGAATACGTAGAACTGGATCTAAAGTAGTGGTCTCTCTTAAAGTACTATAATTATAGAGACCAGATGATAGGGGCTAAAATTACCATTATTTTCTTAGTTATTTAAGATTATTTTGTGATACATTTGTTGTAATAACTAGGCATGTTCCTTCTTCTTTGACATTTTACTTGTAAAAAGTATTTTTGACAAATTTGTGTAGATTTAAATTAATTTCAAGTGAAAAGTGAACAATTCTAGAACAGACCTGGAGCCAATCCCAGCCAAAGGACCAATCCATTCTAGTCCAGCAGAGGAATTCGAGCAACTTTCAGTATAAAAACAGAACAGACCTGGCGCCAGGTCTGGCAAATGTACCTGGTGCCAGGTCCATTCTGTTTGCCAATGAGAACAAACTAAAAACAAAGCAAATATAGGGGAAGAACAAAGTGCACCTGGTGCCAGATGGGTCGAAGGTACCCGGCGTCAGGTATGCTATTGGGTATCTCACGAATATCATATATGGCGCAGCGAAAAAATAGGAACGAGATACTACCCTAGGATCCGCATATGTGTAGAAAACAAGACATAAAGAGAACAAAGATAACAGCTTTACCTTTCTTTGACCGTCTGAAAAATAAAATTTTTCTTCTTCAAGTCTGAGGCGCGATCCAGCAATCCTCTTGATCAAACACTGTGAAACCCCAGTTGAAACCAACCTTAGAGTAAGGGGGTTGGAATGCATATCATATTTTCTTGCATGCATAACTATATTTTTATATGGTTTTATGTGCTTTAGATATGTGATTTATAGCTTAGAAGGCTTAATCGTGTGTATTGAATAAGAAGGGTAAAATGGTAATTTTTCCTTGAGGTGAAAATAGAGAAATAACTTGAGGATCAAATAGGAAAAATATTTGGAAAAAGAAATAAGAACAAGAGTTGTTGTGATTTAGTGGTTAGAGCATTGGAATTAATTCTTGAGGTCTTTAGTTCAAATTCCATCATTGGAGTTTTAGCATGGTTAAATTTTTATTTTGTTTGGAAAGGCTATATTTCGGCCTTGTATGCTTTAGGGAAGAGTAGGGGTGTTGCCCTAGGGGAGACATGATAGGAATGTCCTAATCCTACTTTTGTTCCCTACAAAAATTTCTAAGGGATTCATACCCTTCTTGATCTTTAGCTTTCCTTAATTCTTAATCAATTAGGTTGAGTAATTTATCTAAGCCATTTTGTTCCCAGAAAATTCCAGTAAGGCTCTGTAAGGTTTAGGTTTCGAAAATGGCTATGAATGAGTTATCTTGTGGCCAAAAGTGGGAAGGAGTTTTGGGAAGGTTCGAAGAGAATTAATTTCCATGGTTGAACCTTCAAAACTTCAACCTAGCTGTGTTCATTTCCTTTATGTTGTAAACTGAAATTTTTCCAACTTCTTGTTCAATCCAAGTATCGAAAATTTCAGCCATCTTTTCCTCTCAAATGCTGCCAGAAAAATGGCCATTTCACTTGGCTTGAAGACTGAAAATCCTAACCAAAACCGAGCTGCACAAAATCTGTGCAAACCAGAAAATTTTCTGGGCAACTTTCGCAGCATTGGTGAACTAAAACTGAGCTGTTTCTTCCAGTTTTTCACCAAGCAATTTAACCACGTTTTTCCTCCATAAAGAAGGCTGGAAACTAACCTTGAAAGACCTCTAAATACCTCTTCAAATCTTCTGTAAGCTGACTGGAAAATGGCAGCAAAATCTGCCTAGAAAAATTCCAGTAAACTTGAGAAAATCCTGAACAGAAATTCAGCTTGTTTCTTCTTCAGCCTTGTCCAAAACCTTCACCATTTTTCTGTACAAACTTCCCTTGAACAGCCATGAACTGAGCTTCATCATCTTTCCCAGCATTCTATCTGAAAACCAGTCCATGGCTGCTCCTAAAATATCTCCATCAATCACGCCAATCAAGCCATTGATTGAAGACAAAAATTCCAGCAAACATATTCAGGAAACTACCATAAATCATCCCTCAAACAACCAGAAATCCCTTCACCATTGTACACCATATTTTCGACCACCATTAAGCTCCCTTGAACAGCTTTCATCCCAGCAAAAACCCTAGCCACTCAGCCGGCCATTGGAGCTTCCAAAAGCTCTCCTCTATCAAAGATCTTCTTACCATATTTGTTTCCAAAATTGATTTCCTAAAATATTCTTTTAGGATTTCAAACAACCAACTTTCCTTTTCCTCTCAAATCAGAAAATTCAACTTCCTAAACCCTCCAAATCAGTCGACCACTCCTTCCTACATAAAATTTCGACCAGCCCTCTCTCTATTCTCTCCATTCTCTCCAAACCAAGAACACCTACTAACCCTCTCACGCCTAAGACCACTCCAATCTTCTCCAAAAACTCCAGATTACACCTGTTCAACCCCTTGAACCCACTTCTGTAATTTTTAACATCAAATACCGAAATCAAAGTCTCTCTTTTGGATAAAAAATCAATATTTTCGTGAAGGCTCAATAACACCTTCAAGGTAAGCATGATCAATCACCTCTATCTTCACTCATCTTCAACTCCTAATGAAAATATGTATATATAAACATACTAATGGACTCTCTTTTTCTCTTTTCTCTCTCTCTCTCTCTCTCTCTCTCTCTCTTGGCCGAATGGTTACTTCAACCATGGCCATATTTTCTGCTTCTCTCTTGTCGGATCAAGTCTCCGAAGAGTAAGGATTCCTTCGAAACTACTCCAAGGTAGTCATCAATCAAGTAAGCATGCATTGTTGTGATGAGTTGAGATTGAAGCATGAATAAATGTGTATATATGATGGAGATAGGATTGATTCATGAGTTGATTGTCTTGGTTGATTGTATGGTGTTTTTAGGGGTTGTTGTATGTCTTCATGTCGTGAGTGGTGTATGTGATCAAGCATGTTAGAGATTATGTCACCTTTGGTGAATAGGGTTTATGTTCATGTATGATTGTTAAAGCCATGAAAATGTTTATGTTAGTAGAGTTTGGATCATGCCTTGGTAAATTTAGATCTATGCCTTTCTTCATGATTTGGATGTTTTGTTGATTGGTGTAGAGTGTATGTTCATGATTATGGTTAGCAATAGAAATTGTGATCATGGCCTTGTTGTCCCTAAGCTAATTAAATTAACCAATTATATTTCATCAATAAAAATGATTTATGCTATAATTTCTTCTAGTAAATTTCGAAAACCCTAGGAATATGTGGATTTGGTCGCTTATATATAATAGTGATATTTTAGTCAAATAAATGATAGCTTTTATGAAAGAAATAAAATATATAGATTTTATATAAAATATATATAAAATAATAATAAAAACCTTTTCCATAAATAATCATACTAAGTAAAATATTAATTTGGTAAATCTTATATTCATAAATACTATTAAAATTTATTTATTGTCTTTTAATCAAAACCTATTAAAATTTATTTATTATCTTTCAATCAAAACCACTAAAATTTACTTACAACTAGTTTTAGTTACCAATTATTTTCTAACAATTAATTATTAATAGATTATTATTTTACATAATACCATCTAGGACCCTTCATCAAATAAATTCTAATTTATTTATAGCAAGATTTAAACCTTCAACTTATTAGTACCTATTTTCCAAAACCCTAATTATTTTAATATCAAACTAGACTTATCTTATGAACCATTTATTTAATATCTAGCCTTAAAGCTTGGGACACTAGGATCATGGTTGTAGCAAGTTGAGCTAGAATTATTTGTGGAAGTGAATTTTGGCTTGAGTTGAATTATGGCTCATGTTTAACCCAGGCGGGGTTAGGTCAACTGTTGGAGACCTTTATTTTGAGCAAGAATCAGATAAACTCCTGCATAAAACTTGTTTAATGTGAAATGGTTATTATGGAAAGCCAAATGTGGAGTGCGTGAATACATACTTCTGTAAAGGCATTTGAGGAATGTCTCCTTACTCATTTCAGTCAAACAAATTATTTGAAAATCAATAAGTAGTTTTACACAAACCCTAAACTCTTTCTAAAACCAACTTTGTCCCAAACTTTGGAAATCCTTAATTGCCATTTTCAAGTAGAGCTATGTTTTATTCAATCTCTCCCAAGTGTGGAGCTATGTTTTATTCAGTTTTCTCCCAAGTGGGATAAATTACGTTGAGTACTCAATGAGGGTGGACTACTAGGACTACTCTTTGAAGGGTTAGGGTAAGTCTCTCAGTAGGTGGCCACCTCTGAGGGGTAAGTCCTTCCTTGATAAGATGTCAGTTCAGTAGGTCGCGCCGGTCCGAGCTAGCAATTTTCAGTCAAGTGGACTGTGTGATACCGGAATGGACAATCGGTTTTGTTTGGGTGTAGAGATGGAGGAGTATCTCACCCGGTTGGCCGATCACCTACTTTTTGTCAGTCTGTACAAAGTGTGGCATTCTGACCGTTGTATGGTTATGGGGCCCAACGTGTGGTAACCCATGACCACCCTTTTGAGTGGTTGATTATTTGTACATGTATGGTTGGAAAAGCTAAAACACCACTCTTAGTTTTGACTATTATTTATTGTTTGCCAGTATTTTTCTTATAAAATTCTTACACCTTGCATTCATGGACTGTTTTCACTGAACACCCAAAGCACACACGGACTTACTAGAGATTTTTATCTCATCACCCTTTTTACCATGATTTCAGGTCGATCCTGCTGTGGGGATGAGTAGCTAGTGTTGTCTGTCTTAGAAGAGATTTTGTTATCTATTTTTATGTAATGCTTTGGGGAGTTGAGAGTGAATAATTTTTATTCTGGATTTGTTTTGAATTCTTGGATTGTAATAAGTTTTAAGTTTAAATTATTATTTTTATTCTATTATTTTGATTGTATGACATAGTTATAAAGACCTCTTGTCCTTTGGACGAGCCACCATCCCCAGCCCTGATGGGCCTAGGTAACGGGGTGTTACAAACACCACGAGAATTGAATGTCCAACCACTATAATCACAGTATGTGATTATCTCTAACAGAAATTTACTAGCCAGTAGGAATTGTGCATATATCATATATATCACGAAAAAATCCTACTAAAAATACTCCATCTAAGAATTCTAAAGTAGTTAGAATTTCCTATTTGTAATTGGAAACATCAAGTTCTCACAATTACAACCTGGACCATACATTATAACTAATTATAATTTGGCCACAACAACTTCTCTTTCTCGCAATTAACCCCACTATATTATCAAATAACATCTTAAGTATATAATCCTCTATTATGTGTGACCTATTAGGTTTCCCAATCAATTGGTAGCGAATATGAATTAATCCAAACGTCTTTGAGATTAATAATCCATAATTAATTAGAATTAATCATATTGATTCTAATTAGGATTTGTTCATTAATTCATCAATTAATAAACCCATATTCCCAAATTATGAGCGGTATTTAGCAAAACATCATAACTACCCAAGAGTCCAGGAAGTCAAGTGGCTTGACATGAACCCTTCAATAACAAACTACGAGTGCAATTAACTCCTTTCACTATACAATATCTCATTCAGTTTGGAGTACGGAATTAGTGCCAACTCCCTCCAAAATATATTAATTTTGGCCCGAATATAATAGTACTTGTACCATAAACCCACTACTCTAGATGTGTATCAATTGGAACTGTTTCTAATACACAATCACCTTGTCCAATGACTTCTTAAGTAGTAATTCCTACAAGTGGATGTGAGATATTCGCCCCTACTATTAGGAGTGGTGAATCCTTTATTGACCCTCTCAACTACTTTTGTTTACCTCACAATGTACCCAATATCCATCCCATAGGCAGCCCTCGATCTGGCTCCAGAGATTAGAATCAAAACACAATACTTAGCAAACAAAGTACCTTAGAGATCTCAAGTCTAAGGATACTTGCACATTTGCTATATTGAGATTATATCACTGGTACTAAATAATTATCTATGTAATTATCTCATAGTTAGGTCATCCAATGAACTTGTTCTATTAACAAGCATCCACATGTTAACTTTGAGTATCTCAATACTCACGGATATGAGAACTACCACGCTGATCAAATCAGGAAGTCTAACACATGCTAGTCTTAATGCATTAATGATATCCTGTCTCATTAATACTACGACTAGGAACTATTTAAGTACTAACACTATACAGTGTAGTAGGAATCTCATATCATGATATATATCATGATTTCCTTAATACAGTATTATACTAGGGACTTTATCTAACAATTATATTACATAAATGTAAACAAAAGAAACTATAAGATAAATAATACCTTTTATTAAAAATAAAATGTGTCATATACAACGTATAAGTGATTGCCTCTAGGGCATAATACTAACATATGCTCTGAAAGGCAAATATTTTGTGCACGAATTTGGGAATTCTCTAATGATTTTGGTATTTTTTGAATCCTACTTGGTCAAGACTTCCTAAGCCACGAATTTAGCATCAAAGAGGCTTGTAAATACAAGAAAAACATAAGAAAAAGTTTGCCTTTCAAAGCATTGGAGAGATCTATAATCTAGGTGATTTAAAACATGAATTAGTCAATGAATCCATATTCTAGCAATCATCAACTAACTTTTGATTACCAAAGTTCTTAACAATTAACCTCTTTTTCAAGCAAGTTAAGAGATAATAAATATGAAACTAATTAATTGAAGTCATTACCAACCTCTTTTTTCAAGCAAGTTAATAACAAAAATCAATTAACCAACTCCATAAGAAAAACAAGTAATCAAATACCACTATGATCTAGTCTCTGATCATTAGGAACAAAATCCCACTAGATACGAGAAGTCCATTTTTAAAGCTAATGCAGATAAATGGCAGCTAGCTATGAAAGTCGAGATTGAGTCTATGTATCTCAATCAGATCTGCGATCTTGTCACTGTGCCTAATGGGATAAAATGCATTTGGTATAAGTGGGTATACAAGAGGAAGAGAGGTGCGGATAGAAAGGTTGAAACCTTTAAAGTAAGGTTAGTTGCTAAAGGTTATACTCAGAAGAAATGATCGATTATAAGGAAACCTTTTCACCAATAGCCATGCTTAAGTCTATCCGAATTCTCTTAGCTATCGCATGTCATTATGACTACGAGATGTGGCTGATAGATATCAAGATGGCCTTCTTAAATAGCTATCTTAGCAAAGACATCTATATGTCCTAGCTAGAATGTTTTGTTGCTAGAGATCAAGAACAAATGGTTTGTAAGTTTAAGAAGTCTATCTATGGACTTAAGAAAACGTCACGAGCATGGAACATATGTTTTGATAAAACCGTGAAAGCTTAGGGTTGCATTCAAAACGTAGATGAACCATGTGTGAATAGGAAATCAGACAGTGGTAAAGTGATTCTTTTGGTACTTTATGTGGATGCCATTCTACTCATTGAAAATAATATAGGGACATTGTCATCCGTTACGATTTGGCTAAGTAGTCAATTTAGCATGAAATACATGGGAGAAGCTAGCTGCATTTTAGGCATTAAGCTTCTTAGAGATAGGAAGTAAAGAATGTTAAGCTTATCCCAGTCTACTTACATTGACAAGATATTGGTCAAGTACAACATGGATCAATGTAAATGGGCTATTATACCCTTTAGACATGGATTATCCTTATCTTCCAATCAGTGTCCTCAGACACAAGAAGACAAGCAGAGAATAAGCAGGATCCCTTATGCTTCGGCTGTCGGAAGTCTTATGTATGATGTATGCTATACTTTGTACTACACCAGATGTATACTTTGTAGTAGGCATGGTTAGTAGATATCAGTTAAACCCAGGAAAAGCCCACTGGCAAGCCATAAAGCATATACTTAAATATCTCAAGAAAACAAGAAATTATATACTTATATATCATGTTGATGTTTAGGTTCCTATTGGTTACACAGACTCAAACTTTCAGACAGATAAAGATGAAAGAAAATCTACTAATAGATATGTTTTCACTTTGTCTGGATAAGCTATTTCATGGAGAAATATCAATCAATCGTGCATTATTGATTCTACCTTGAAAGCTGAGTATGTTGCTACTTCAGAAGCTTCTAAAGAAGTTGTGTGGCTCTGAAAGTTCCTCATAGAACTTGGAGTAGTACCACACCTGGATAGGCCTATCACTATTTATTGTGGTAACTCTGGAGTGGTGTCACAACGCAAGGAATCTTGAAACCAAAAAAAGGGTAAGCACACAGAGAGGAAGTATCACTTCATCCGAGAATTCATCCAGAAATAGGAGATTATGATTGATCAAACTTCCTCTGTCAATAATCTGGCAGATCCCTTTACTAAGCCTATGATAGAAAAGGCGTTTCGTAAACACTTAGATATCATAGGGGTAGGTACTTGTGGACTTTCTTAGTCTTTGTAGTGCAAGTAGGAGATTGTTGGAAGTATGCCCTCAAAGACTATGTATTCTATATGGACATATTGCAATAAAATATTTATTCATTCAATTTAGTTTGTTTCTTATATTATTGCACATTTAAAGGTCCAAGTATGATAAGTAATAGTCTATGTGCTGGGTCGTTCTTCACAGTAAGGTATAGACAATGGGTACTTGTCATACAAGTAAAATTGAGTTTTTAGTCATTTGATGAAACTGGGCATTTCATCAAGGTAAGACTATTGTGCCATGATTTTCAAAGAGAAATGGTTTACCTTGAATTAGTGAGTGACTCATATCATAAGCATAAACGTATTTCGAATACGTAGAACTGGACCTGCAGTAGTAGTCTCTTTTAAAGTACTATAATTATAAAGACCAGACTATTACTATTACAGCGTGGGTGGATACCTTTATACTTGAATATGAGTTGGTGGTTTGGCGAAGCTAGGGTTTTATACTTTGATATATG
This sequence comes from Voacanga thouarsii, assembly GCA_026120185.1. Classification (NCBI taxonomy): domain Eukaryota; kingdom Viridiplantae; phylum Streptophyta; class Magnoliopsida; order Gentianales; family Apocynaceae; genus Voacanga; species Voacanga thouarsii. The sequence continues at coordinate 858,544 of JANUWF010001030.1, forward strand.
TTGGATGAGGTTTCTTTTGTAGGATCAATATCCTTGTATATTAGGTATATTACTCTAGTTAGTTAAGACGGACTCGTGAAATAGAGTTTATATACTTTACTTAGTGAGGTTAAATCACCCCCTTGTGATTGTTCAGGATAATCTAATGATCTTGGACCCTAGGAATGTGACTCTAGAATGTGTGCTTTTGGGTAGCTTCCAATGATAAGCAAGTACATTCAAGTGACTCATGAATTATTAAACTAGAAATCTAAGAATAGTATATGCCTTTGAGACGGGTGTTAATACATTTATCATGTCTCATTGATAGGTATTATATAGAGGGATATTTCCATTATTTCACCTATATGTCAGATATATTACTTTAGTAATATTATTCTTGGGGTCAATATTTTTATATGGTAACAAATGAAAATTTTTAAAATGATAAAATGCGACTATTTAATAGTAAGGATATTTTGGTCATTTTACTGGCCATGAATAATATGTCTATTAGTCCTCGGAGTAGCTCAAGTTACCTTGGTGTTGTTTAGACACAATTTAGGCTTAATTTATAATTATTTGGAAGAGAAATAAAATTTATTCTAAAAGTCTAATGAGAATTAATTAATTAGTCTTAGGTTTTGATAAGACCCAAAAAAGATAATTAATTAATTAAGAGAATTGAGCTGGAATAAATTAATTAATTGGGCTGATATATGTTAATATATATTAAGAGTCCAATTAGAATTAATTAATTACTCATGGGTATTTAATAAGGTCCAAAAAATATAATTAATTAATTAAAATGATTGGGTCAGTCTTGCACTGTTTTTTTAGCACAACACCTAGCCCAATTGGGCTTGATGATTTTGGCCATTAGGGCTTTGGAAGCCCTAAGGCTGGCTGAAACATATATAAAAAAAAATAAGCATTTTGCAATTGAAAAAAATCAGAGTGTGCCACCTTATCTTACTTCTCTTTCACGTTCTTTCTCTTCCTTCTCTCTGGTAAAGTGTTTTTTATCCAAGAAAGGAGCTGTCACCAATCTAACGCTTAGAGCAAGGTAGAGTTATACTCTAGAAGATGAAGAAAGGACAAAGCTTGAAGACATTTGATGCATAGAAGTAGAAGATTGGCAGGAATTCCTATTGAGCAACAGGCACCTCCTTTTCCCCTTCTAACGCAGGAAGTTCCAATGCAACCCGTTCCCACATTGTTTAATCCACGACCAATAAGAAAAAGTAAGTACTATCTCCTAGATGTGGCTCGAAAAATTGAAAATTTTCCTCTTCATTTTTCTTTGATAATTTTCCACAATTCCTTCATAGTGTACATAGCTCTTTTGCTTGGACACTCTTGCGAAGTATGCCGATAGCCTAGACACTTGAAGTAGTTGATGTCTCTATTTCATTTTGGCCTCTCTATAGCTTTTTCTTTATCCTTGTTCCAACCCTCCCTAGGTTTTCAATCCTCCCTAGCTTTCCATCCTTCCCTTAGCTTGTTGTACTCCCTTTGGAAAGATTTAGGGGCATCATCCCTCTTAGTTGGCATCTTACTAGTGGTGTTTGGACTTAGAAGTGTAGGTTTAGCAAAGGTCCTCCTCTTTAGTTACCTTTTAATCTTCACAGTGGTATAAACCATACCCTCAAAATGATCATAGGAGTGAAACTCTACCAAATTGGCTATTTTCCTATTCAGCCCTCCTAAGAACCTAGCCTTTCTTGCTCTATAGTCCTCTTGGATTTGAGCCCTCATCAACATCACTTCCATTTTCTTATGGTAATACTCCACACTCTTATTCCCTTACTTAAGTGATTGAAGCTTTTGGTAGAGGTTATAGTAGAGTGGTGTGAAACAAACCTAGCCCTCATCATGTCCTTTAACAAGTTCTAATTTCCTATAGCTTCTACTCTCATTTACCTTCTTTAAATACTAACTTGCTCCCATAAAACCAATGCATACTTTGAAAAACCCCAAAAAGTTAGCCTCTCATTTGATCTTTCACTATAAGTATGGCACTCAAAAAATATTTCTATTTTGCTCTCCTATTCAAAATAGGCTTTGAGCTCACTCTTTCCATAGAATATAAGCTCCTTCATCTTGATATGGTTCAACTCTCTCTCCTCTTCATTACCTTCTCTCCTACCTCCTCTATGGCCCCATCCTCTATTGAATTCCCCATATACATCACCATGCTCCCTTTCATACCATTCATCGACTCCCCCAAACTCTTTTTCCAACCCCCTTGAATTGTTTCCACTATTTCCCCTTGGCCCCTACCTCATCCCCCTCCCATACCATCTCTTTCCCCTTTTATGAGAGCTTATTAGAATCCCCTAATAGAGTGTTCATCCTACTCCTCACCTTGTTGAACATTTAACCGTTGAGTATAGGCCTCATCATCTCTCATTCTAGGGCTAGTAGCTTCAAATCATTCTTGACCCCTTCTTTGTGCCACGATCGAATATTGACCCAAATGTTATCTCAGTCCCGTGATCTCCCTTGTCAGATCTTCAAACCTACTGTGCATTGTCCTTGTCATAGCATTTATGTCCTCTCACAAAGCCCTAGCATCAAATGGCTCTTGTGGCCTACTAGGTCCACTTAGGTTAGGCCTGAGAATTTCTTATTCATGGGCCATGGCAATGGGATATTAAATGAGTTATACCTACGAAAGAGATTAACAAAAAGAAGTAGTTCCTCTCTTCACTCCCTTGCGTGTTTACTCTCAATAGTATTCACTTGACACTCATGTTTACCCTCTTTGGCTATTTTGATAATAGCCTCTCCTTCTTGCCTTTTCTCATGACTCAAACCTTCTTGTTCAATCCAATTCTCCTAAATAACTAAAGATTTAGTTCAACTAAGTCAACAAAAAATCAATGGATTTTCCAATTAGGGGGTCGTAGGAGAATTTTAACAAACACTTGTTAGGCACCTTAAACAAATATGTTTTCAAGCAAGAATGTCTAAGAGTAAGGACTCAATTAGCATAAGAACAATCACAAAACATAAGGAAGTAATTTCAAATAAGAAATGAACAAGAATTAGCAAGAATGAAGAAACAAGAACAACTAGTAAATAGGAATATGAAGAACAAGATAATCACAAGTGTGCAATGGTGAAGTTGAGTTCAATGAGCATGGATTTCAACAATTGAGTGATATATCATGTCCCAACATCCTAAGAAATGAAAAATAAAAGTCAAAACTCCCAACTATAGCCACAAACATTCTCATAGAACATTTATCAAATACCTTGGTTGCAATCCCGTCACTTAAAATCAACCAATATTTTCACCCGTATTTAAGCCCATTTTCACCACAAAATAAGATAAATTTGTTCCCAAGCATTATAATAACATCAATGAGTAATTTTCTCAAGGGAAAATCAAGAAATAACAAATATATCATGACCTTTTTTAAGAATATTTTTTAGTTACGGGATTTCCTTTGTTTTTCTTCAACTTTGTAAGGTTCCTTTTCTTGATTTTAAGCTTTGATTGGAATGAAGGCTTTCCTTACTCTAATACCAAACTCTTTGATGATCTTAAGTGGTTAAATTGATGAAAAATGGGCAACAGTGGGCAAAACCTCAGCTCAACAAGTGAAACCTAAACAATGGGAGTTTGTGGCCAAAATGAAGGAAAACCATCTAACTACACTCTAGCAAGCCTTTGAAGAACTAAGCAACAAAGGCACACAAGAATAGTAGAAAGATCAACTATAAATTCACCTAAATATCCTTGAAATAACAAAGGAAATCAAGAATAAAAGAACTAAAACTATAGGCACCCAAATATTAGAATTTAAGATAAACCTTAGAAGAACAAAGCAACTAAGACCCAATTAAGAGAAACCCCATTGGATTATCCACAAAATTTAGAGACTCATTCAAAGGGAGGACTAAGCCCTAAGCATGGTTTTGAACGAAATGAACAATGAGGTAAAAACCTCTTAAGACTCTCTTTCAAATTTGAATAAAGTAGATTGATTGTCTTGTCATATCACTAAAAAGATATATTTATAGTACCATAACCCTAGATAAATGATTACTAAGGCCCCAAGACAAATTAAGAGCTTAAAGGGTCATTACAAGATGTTCAAAATAGAGAAAAACCAGAGAAACCATCAAAATACAGCAAAACAGGGGTTGGACTCCGACTAGGAGCTGGAGCTGGCTTCGGCGCTAGGGCTAGCGCCGGCTCAATGCTGGAGGCTAGTTTTTTACTGGCAAAATGAGGCCAACACCAGCTCAGTTGACAGGGGCTAGGTCCAGCTTGGCTCTGGCTTGCTGGCCTTCAAATTTTTCTCCTTCTTTCGGCTCAAGCTTGAGTTGTAGTTGTGGTTCTTTTTGGATAGCCATCAAATTGAGCTCTTGGCTACCTTCATCATCCTTCAAAATCTCTTCCATCTTTAAACATTATTGTAGGAACAATTGGATGTCACCCTGGAACCTATTAGTCCTCGATCTTGTCATTGGTCCTTGCAAGGTCGTTTCCCTTTCTTGAAATTAAACCACTTGGCTAGCTTGATTCCCATCATCTATATTCTAATACAATGTACCATAATTGAAATTACAAAAAACACATTCTCCATGACAGCAAATGCAAAGAACACAATTAATTCAACCAAATATCATGATAAATGAACTATTTAAAATTACCCTTTTGAAGTTGAGAGAGATTCTTCAATGTCTTCTATAGTCTTCAAGGCCAAAGAGAACCTAAAATAATTTTATATAAATTAGTGATTCAACTCCTTGATCTACAAACTACCTAAAAAAATCTAGTGTGTCAGGGCCAATAAGAATAGATAGGGATATTTCAAAGGAAGAAAATTGGAAGATGAGTGAGGATTCTAGTTTAGATAATCTAAATACCAATTAGTAATGCATCCTTATTAATAAAAATGCTATTTATTAGACATCCAATCATAGAACACATTAAGTAAATGTATCTTCAATTAAATTTTTTTATTGAATTTTGCACACATAAATTTAAATCCACAATACATCTTACTTAGGATAGATTAAGATAATGTGTTGAGTCCAATCTAGAACATACACCCAAAATCAGGTCGTTTAATGCCAAACTTTGAAATTTAGGCCAAACTTGAGACACTGAATCAGAGAACCATTCGAGATACAAAGGACTTACAAATTATGATTTGTGATGGAAAATTTGCAACGACTGCATGACCGTCACTAATTGCAATGGATATGTAACAAGACAACAACAGCAATGAAAACAGCGACAAGGTTTGATCAGCCGTCGCAAAATCGTCACTAATTGCAAAAGATTTGTGATGGCTATTGCAAAACCCTTGCTAATTGTGACAGAATTGCAATGGATTTGTGACGGCTATCACAAAATCCTCACTAATTGCGATGGATTTGTGATGGCTTAATAGAACTATCACTAAACCGTCACTAATTCGCAAAACCTTCACAAATTAGCAAGGTGTAGCGATGGAATTTTGTAATTATACATTAAATCTAAATAATTAAAAAAACCCGTTGCAAAATCCTTACAAATTGCGACGGATTTGCGATGGCTCGATAATAAATTTAATTTTTTTAGAATTTTCAAAGAAACCATTGCAAAACCCTTGTTAATTACGATGGATTTGCGATAGAATTTTGTAATTATAAATTAAAACTAAATAATTAAAAAAACATTGCAAAATCCTCACAAATTGTGATGGATTTGCGATAGCTCAATAATAAATTCAATTTTTTCAGAATTTTCAAAGAAACCATCGCAAAACCATCTCAAATTGTAACGAATTAGTTACGGAATTTTGTAATTATATATTAAAACTAAATAATTAAAAAAACCATCACAAAACCCTTGCTAATTATGATGGATTTGCGATAGCTCAATAATAAATTTAATTTTTTAAAATTTTCAAATGAACCATCACAAAATCCTCTCAAATTAGCGGCAATTTAGCTATGGCTTTTGGTAATTATACTTAACACTAAATAATTAAAAAGCAGTCGCAAAACCTTCGCTAAATATGACGGATTTGCGACGGCTCAATAATAACAACAACAATAACAACAAACTAAGTCTTAATCCTAAGAAACTAGGGGTCGGCTACATGAACCAATGTTAGGGAACATGTGGTCATCCACATGAATTCTCTCTCTCCACTTCCTTCTATCAATCGTCATACTCTCATCCAAATCTAACAAAGACATATCTCTCCTAAACACCTCTATCCATATTATCTTAGGCCTACCTCTACCTCTATCTAACCTATCCTGCCTCAAGAGGCATTGCAAATCATGAATTCCTCCTTGAAGTTAAATCATGGTCGTCTTTCTTATTTCGCATCAAGAGGTATTCAAGTAAGTTCTAGAATGCTCTATAAATTTTAGTAGAAAACAAGGTTTGAGAATAATGTACAGTATTTGATCAAGAACTACTTTGTCCAAGTGAGTGAAAAAAGTCATGTATAAGCCATAAATGATCTAGAACATATGCTCTATATTCCATCATAAAGACATATACTAAAAATATAGCTTGAAATCTCGAGAAAATCAGAAAATTTTGAAAAATTTTCGCTCAAAATTTCTCCCAAGAAGGTTAAAGTATATGTATAGAAGACTTGTTAATCAAATCACTCCCCCATACTTAAATTAGACATTGTCCTCAATGGCCAAATAAATAGAACAAGAACAACAATACCATGGGACTAAAAATATAAATGAGAAGAGATAAGAGAAAAAAACTTCCATTCGGTTGGCAATGCGCTGTACAAGATCTGAATGCTTTGAAGAATGAGGCATTGCAAAGTACCTAAAAACAAAAATACAAAAAATTACCCCAAAGCATAAAAAATAAAAAAGAAAATAAAGCAAAAACAAAAGAAAGAAAGAGTACATGGAAAAAAAACAAAAAATAACTAAAAAAAATATTAAAAGATGAAGGAAAAACAAGAATGCTCGAGAAAAATCATCAGTCCTCCTCCTCATCATCATCATCCTCATCATCCTCAGTTGGTGGAGAGGTACCCGCACCACCATGTGGCCCAGAAGAATGCTGCCTCAACTCGGTTAACTGCTACTCCATAGTAGCTTGCCGTCTTGCCATGTCCTCCATAGTACCTTGCAAGTATAGAAGTATTGCCATTTGCTGATCGAGTCACCCCAGCATGGTAGTCTCAAAGTCAGTCCGAGAATGAGACTGAGAACTGCTAGTCCGTGCACTTGCCGGTGGTGGTGGGTGCTCCTCCTCCACTGTGGGTGGCTTTACCTGCCCGGGATGTCTGACCTCAAAGAGAGTTAGCCACTTTTTCAACTCTTGGTTGTACTTGTACCCACAACTCATAAGAGTTTGCTCAATAACCATATCGTGCTCAGTGGTAACCTCCATGAGTTCTCTCTCAAGACTTACACCAAAGTCTTTTAGAATTTTCATTATAACCAAGGGAAAAATAAAGGCTTTTGTGGAGAGTCGGTGATGAATAACCTCCCTAATAGATTGGATGATCAAGGGTGCAAGAGGGATAGGTAATATGTTCATCATCCGATGCAAAATATAAGTGTCAATCAGTCTAGTTTCATTGAAACCACTAGCACGAGGTACAACATTGAGCCCAAACATATAGATTAGAGCTCGAAAGTTGGCTGCCAAATCATTATTGGAATAAAAGCTATTAGCTTGAAAGGCATTATGCTTATGTAAGCCTAGGGTAGCTCTAGTCCCTCTAACATCTCTATTCGGGTCAGAAAGAATCTTTTAATTATTCACATCAATCCCCTGCTAAGTATCATCGTCAAAAACCTAGAGGAGGTTAGCTAATTGGTTTTAAGTGATAACAATAGGAACTTCTTTCACTCTTGTTTCAATATGGGGAAGATGTTTATTCCCCTTATCCGTCATATTAGCATAGAATTCCTTAATAAGCACGGGATAATACTTCCCTTTCAATTGTACTATCAACCCCCATCCTAGCCGTCTAAACGTCATTCCCAATTTGAGTGCACAGTCTAAGGTGGGTAAGAAAGTACGCTTGACAATAATCTTATTAGAGGTTCTCTTACTATACCATTCCTTACAAGATGCATCTATAAACTCAGTAGGTCTTAGAGATAAAGGATCAATAGATGAAGAGGCTGAGGAAAAGGAAGTTCTCGCCCTTTTAGAAGACTGACCCCTTGCTCTAGACATGATATCAAGTAAGGAATAGGGGAATAGGAAGAGAGAACAAGTAAGCTCAAAGACTGAAAACAGGATTGCTACCCTGCACAGATATTCCTCAAATCTCATACAACCCTTAACCAATCTCACAATCCACAAAACCTAAACTCCTTCAATATATATCCACTCCAACAACCATTTCAATCAATCACCTTCAATCAATACAACACAACCTGCAAAGTACATGTACAGTTCACTATAAAGTATAAATTTGTTAATACCCTCAAAGCATGCTAGTAAACATGATCATGTGAATGAAGGCAGTATCATGGTATCATGTGATCAATAATGCACGTTCCATATACTCAAGTATTACCAATAGCCACAATTCTAGCCATAGTTATATGCATGAAGTCTCGAATGATCATGTACATGAGTTAAGTATCAAAGAACCATTTACTCCTAATCTAGTCCAACTCATGAACCTCAAGGAGTAATGCACAATTCAATCATAGCATACACAATCCCAAATTTCGGCCAAAAGTGTCCCTAAAATTAGAAAAAAAAAAATCATCTCCATCATTTTAACCGTAGGAATGAAATAAAAATCATATATGCTCTTGTATGCATGGGCAACCAAAAGATGCAAGCTTTTTGTAAAAATCTAGGCTCCTTACTTGTGGATTGAATGTGATGGTGTTATGAAAAATCGAAGATTTTGAGAGTTTTGATTCGTTGGATCATCAAAAGAGAAGTCAATAGACGTTATAGAAGTGTTTAGGAGTTGCAAAATCAAATTTTTGGGAAGTGAGGGATGTGAAGCCGGCGCAGGCTTGAGAGAATTTCAGAGGGAGAATGGAGATTTTGAAGGAAAAGTGGCCAAAATGGCCTTTAAATTATGCTTCACCCGACAGGAACCGGCGCCGGTCCGAGCTCTTAGAGCCGGCGTCAGCTCGGTTCTGTCTGGTTTTCTATTTTTTTTTTTTTAAGTAAAAATGTGAAGCATACAATAATGTTGAATAATGCACTCTAATTAATCAATCAAAATGACAAAAATAACAAAATTGTCTCAATCACAAAAACTGAAAGTAACGAAAAGTAAAGACTGCTTCAATGTTTCCCACGGCTGTGATCCCAGGATTTTCCTCAGTATTCCCTGGTAATGTCCCCGCTTGACGATCTCCCAAGAGTTTGGCTAGTTGACCAATTTGGTTCTCCAAATTGTGCATGGAAGCCTATAAATTCCTTGTCGTTGCATCGACTCCTTGGAACTTAGTTTCCGTGGTACTTACCAATTGGCCAATCAACTCTTCCAATAGTGGTTTTGGAGGTGCTGCAGTGTTGGTCATGGGGTTTTGGTTCCTTTGATTTTTGCCAAAATTGAAAGAACCCTGCCTAGGTTGATTCCCATTGCTCCAAGAGAAATTAGGGTGATTTCACCAACCAAGATTATAGGTAGAGTTATAAAGGTTATTACCTGGCTGGACATTACCTGCAAAGGCCGCTTGTTCCAACGTTTCTTGGAGTGACCCCATATTTTGGCATTCATGATTGGAGTGTCCTTCTCCACAGAAATCACAATTGACGTTTAAAACCTGGCCTTCAGGCATCACTATCTGTTCCATCTTTTGAGTTAAGGTGTCCACCTTAGCCTCTAATGCTGCCATAGCATCCACTTTGTGCACTCCTTGCACACGAGCTTTTAACCTTCCACTTCCCCAAGAATAGTTATTAGAAGCCAAATTTTCAATAAGCTCAAATACCTGTTCCATGGTCTTATGATTGATGGAACCCCTTGTAGAAGAGTCCATCACTTGCCGTGTTGCGAACGTGAGGCCATTCAAGAAGATAAGCATTTGCATTCCCAACTCAAATCCGTGGTGTGGGCATTTTCTTAACATCTCCTTAAATCTCTCCTAACTTTCATATAAGGACTCAAAATCTAATTGTTGGAAGGCGAATATTTCATTCCTAAGTTTGGCTGTCCTAGCTTGGGGAAAATATTTGGCCAAAAATTTTTCAGCTAGGGCATTCTAAATTGTAATGGAACATGTAGGTAAAGACTTCAACCAAGATTTAGCTCTATCTCTCAAGGAAAACGGAAAAGTCTTAACTTAATGACATCTTCAAAAACACCATTCATCTTGAAAGTATTACAAATCTCAAGAAAACTAGCTAAGTGAGCATTGGGATCCTCTTCAGGTAGCCCGTCAAATTGAACCATATTCTGCACCATTTGGATAATGTTGGGTTTTATTTCAAAATTGTTTGCATCTATCCTAGGTCTAGTGATACTCGAGCCTATGCCCGAGATTGCAAGTTTCACAAAGTCATCCATAACCCTTCTATTATTTCCCAGCATTATTCTATTGAGCACCATCCATTTCGATGATCAGGTTCCTTTGAATTGTCTAGCGAATTTTTGATAACGTCCTCTCGATTTCAGAGTCAAAATCGACTGTCTCGCCTTCAAATTTTCGAGTCATGTACTAAGGGTAACACCTAAGAAAACAAGAAGCAAGTTAGATACATAATTAATGATTAAAAACAAAACTACAAAGTTACAAAGTTAGTAAAAAGAACATAGTCAAAGTTAGTAGGTTAGGTTAGGTTATAAGGGTGTACAAGAATACATGAAGTACAAAAGATAGCACCTTTTTGCAAACAATTATACATATCTTACATATCTACATATTTACATATTTACATGGTTAAATCAACAAAATCCAAGCTTTCATGCTATTGTTCCCCGGCAACGGTGTGAAACCCCATCTAAAACCAACCCTAGAGTAAGGGGGTCGGGATGCATATCATATTTTCTTGCATGCATAAATATATTTTTGAATGATTTTATGTGTCTTGGAATCGTAATTTATAGTCTAGAAGGTTTAATTGTGCTTATGGAGTAGAAAGGGAAAAATGGTAATTTTGCTTGAGGTGAAAATAGGGAGATAGCTTGAGGATTGAATAGGAAGAATATTTAGGAGAGAAAATAAAAACAAGAGTTTTTGTGGTTTAGTGGTTAGAGCTTTGGAATTTATCTCTAATGTCTTGAGTTCAAATCCCATCATTTAAGTTTTAGCATGATTTAATTTTATTTTAGATAGGTGGATATTTTCGGCCCTTGCATGCCATAGGGAGGAGTAGGAGTGTTGTCCTAGGGAAGACATGAAAGGAATGTTCTAATCCTACTCTTGTGCCCTACAAAAATTCTTTAGGGATTCATACCTTTTTTGCTCTCTAGCTTACCTTAATTCTTGATCAATTAAGTTGCTCAATTTATTCAAGCCATTTTTATTTCCAGAAAATTTCAGCAAGGTTCTATGATTTTGGAGCTTCGAAAATGCCTCTTGGAGGAGGGAATTTTAACTGAAAATGGGGAAGGAGTTATGGAAGGTTTCCAATGGAATTAATCTCCATGGTTGAACCTTCAAACTCCGCCCTATAAGTGTTCATCTTTTTCATGTAGTAATCTAGAAAATTTTTCCAGCTTCTTGGTCAGTCCAATTTTCAAAATCTTTAGCCACATTTCTCACTCAAATACTGCCAGAAAAATAGCCAATTTACTCAACTTGAAGACTGAAAACATTGGCCAAAATTCGGACTGCACAAAGCTATGCAAACCAAAAGAAAATTCAGGGTAGAATTCGTAGCTTAGCAGTCCCAAAAACCAAGCTGTTTCTTCTAGCCTTCAAACCAATAATTCATCTTTGTCTTTCCTCCATAAAGGATGCTGGAAACTAGCCTTAAAGGACCCTCCAATACCCCTTCAAACCTTCTACAAGTTGGCTGGAACATTACAGAAAAATCTGCACAAAAATTCCAGCAAACCTCTTGAATGAACAACCAGAAATTCCAGCCTTATTCCTTCTCCAACCATGTCCGAAAAACCATTCCAACTTTCTTTGAAACTGGCATAAGTCAACCATGAACTGAACTCCTTCACCTCCTCCATTAATCTGCTCAAATGAAGCTCCATGGCTACTCCTTAAATCACTCCATCAATCACTACAATCAAGCCTCCAATTAAAATTCAAAATTCCAACAAATTGCTCCATGAAAACTCCTTGGATTAAGCTTTAAACAACCAGAAAATCTTCCACCATTACACTCTGAATTTCGGCCACCCTATAGCTCATTCAAACCTCATTCAACTCAGCAAAACTCCAGCACAATCCAGTCGGCCATAGTAGCTCCAAGAACCTCCATCAACCAAGCTATTCTTACCATATTTTCTACCTTAATTCACTCCCTAAATTACTCCTTTTGAATTTCAAACAACCAGTTTTCCTTATTTTCCCTAATATGAAAATTCAATCTCAAGGAAACCCTTAATCATTCGGCCAAACACTTTCAGCAATTTCGTCCAACACTTCTCTCCATTCTCTCCATTTTTCCAAAGCACACCAAGAACACCAAGAACACACACCACCATTCTCCAAGCCTAAGACCACTCTAAACACCACTAATCTTCTCCAAAAACTCCATATCATATCTACTCATCCTCTAGAATCCATTTTTGCAATTTATAACATCAAACACTGAAAACAAGATTCTACTTTTGGATAAAAAATCAGAATTTTTCTTGAAGATTCAAGAACTCTCTCAAGGTAACCATGAATGATTATGTTCATCTTCCATTCCTTTTCAATCTTTAAAATAAATTACTAATGCTCTCTCTCTCTCTCTCTCTCTCTCTCTCTCTCTCTCGGCTGAAATGGTTGTTCCAACCATGGCCATTTTTCTTCTTCCTCCTTGGACAGATCAAGCCTTCCAAGCATGAGGATTCTCTTGTGATTTCTTCAAGGTAGTCATCATTCAAGTAAGCTTCTTCAACCTTCTCTTTAAATTCTAGATTCATGTCTTTTGGATATTGTTGAAAAAAGATGGATTATGATTGGAGATTGAACATATGTTTATATGGTGGAGTTGACATTGAAGTATGAGGATGATTTGTCTTGGTTAAGTTTTATGATGTTTTGGGGTTTGTTGCACGCTCTTCATGTCGTGAGTTAGTGTGGATGATTAAGCATGATAGATATTATGTCACCTTCGGTGAATAGGGTTTTATGTTCTTGTATTCTTGTTGAAGCCATGAATATGATTATGTTTAGTGGAGTTTAGATCATGTGATGATAGATTTGGATATATGCTTTTATTCATGAATTGAATGGTTTGTGGATTGGTGTTAGAGTCCATGTTCATAATTATGGTTAGCAATAGGAGAATTATGATCATGACCTTGTTGTTCCTAAATTATTTAAGTTAGCCAATTTTAATACATTAATAAAAATTAATACTATATTTTCTTCTAATGATTTCGAAAACCCTAGGAAAATGTAGAATTGGATTGTTATATGAAATAATGATATTTTAGCCAAATAAATGATATCTTTTATTAAAATTAAAATATAAAAATATTATATATGATAATAATATTAAATAAAGCATTTTATATAAATAATCATAATAGGTAAAATATTAATATTATAAGTTATATATTCATAAATACTGTTAAATTTTATTTATTAACTTTTAATCAAAATATATTAAAATTTACTTAATAATTTTATTTATCAATTATTTTCTAACTATTAATTATTAATTAAGAGAATAGTAATAGTTTATTATTTTAATAATATCATCTAGGACTTTGGACCCTTTATCAAATAAACCCTAGTTTATTTATAACAAAATTTAAACCTTCAACTTATTAGTAATTATTTCACAAACCCTAGTTATTTTATTATCAAGCTAGATTTATTTTATAAAATCCTTTTGATTATCTAGCCTTAAAGTTTGGAACATTAGGGTCATGATTGTAGGAAGTTGAACTAGGATTATTTATAAAAGCAAATTTGGCTTGAGTTTAATTATGGCTTGTGTTTACCCCAGGCGAGGTTAGGTCAGCTTTGGAAGATTTTTGAGTTAGCTTAAGTAAAGGATTAGGTAAGCTCCTGTATAAAACTTGTTTGATGTAAAAAGTTACTATGGCAAACTAAACTCGAAGTATGTGAACACTTATTTTGTAAAGGTAATTAAGGATTATTTCCTTTCTTGTTTCAGTCAAACAAATTATTTGAAAATCAACAAGCAGTTTTGCTCAAATACCAAACTGATTCTAAAACTAATTTTGACACGGACTTTAGAAACCCTTAATTGCCATTTTCAAGTAAAGCTATGTTTTATCGGTTTTCTTCCAAGTGAGACAATCAATGTTGAATACTCAATAAGGGTAGGCTAGTAGTACTAATTTTGAAGAGTAAGAGCGAGTCTTTTAGCAGAAGGCCACCTCCAGAAGATGAACTCAACTTGGAAAAGCGACAGTACTACTTAGTCATGCCGGTCCGAGCTAGCAAGTTTCAGTCATATGGACTGTGTGTTGCCGGAGTGGACAACCAATTTTGTTTGGGTGTATAGAAGGGAGGGTATCTTACCCGGTAGGCCGATCACCTACCTTTTGTCAATTTGCACAAAGTGTGGTATTCTAACCGTTGTATGGACGTGGGGCCCAATGTGTGGTACCCATGGCCACCTATTTGAGTGGCTGTATTTATTGTGCACTTGTATGGTTTGAAAAGAGGAAAACGCCACTCTTTATTTAACTTTATTTATTGCTTGCCAGCATTTTCCCTTGTGAAATGTTTCAACTTGCATACATGAACTGTTTTACTTGAACACTCAAAGCACACACGGACTTACTGAGATTTTTATCTCATCACCCTTTTTACCATGATTTTAGGTCGATCCTGCTGTGGGGATGAGTAGCTAGTTGTTGCCTGCTTTGGAAGATATTGTGTTATTTGTTTTATGTAATGCTTTGAGAGATGAGAGTGAACAATTTATTTTGGATTCATTCTTGAATTTTTGGGCTGTAATAAGTTTTAATTTCAGAGTATTGTGTCATTTTTGTTGTGTGACTTAGTTATAAAGACCCCTTATCCTTTGGACGGGGCGACATCCACGGCCCTGTTACGCCTAGGTTGTGGGGTGTTACAAACGGCACCAAAAACTTGATGTGTTCGGACTTGGGCACAAAAATCATACAAAAACTGAGCATATTCCCAAACAAGTTTAAATTAAAACATACAACCCAAATTACACATACGAGCAAGCGTACTCATCATTAACCGAGCATAGGGTTCAAACGAGTATCGATCCTCAAGGAACAAGTAGACATTAATCACCTTTTTTTTATTATTTTGTTTAACCGACCCGATAAAGTGAAAAATAAAATAAAATAAAATAAAAATATATACATGTCAAGGATGTAGATTTATATAACTCAAGCCATTGGTTAGACAAACATGATCTTGAAGTATCCAACATTTATCATAACTAATTATTCTCTTAGAATCATAGAGAATTAAAGTAGACTCACTTCTTTCCCAATCCATGAATCCCTATCTTCTAGGTAACTTAGTATCACATACTCTGTCTCAACCAGTCTTACCCAAAAGATGCATTAAACACAATTCTCTGATTAAGTCCCATTCTCAGGCAAACTTAACCCATGAAATTAACCAATTGAATCCATACTCTGGCAGATATCAATTAACCTTTAATTACTCTATTCTTAGCAATTAACCCCATTTTCAGGCAAGTTAAAAGATAACCAATATGAAATCAATCAATTAAACTACCATCAACCTTATTTTCAAGCAAGTTAACGGAAAACAATCAATTAATCTTGTAATAAGCATGAGTAATTAAATATCAAGAATAATAATCAATTAATCAAAAGATCAAATAACTCTAAATATCATGAATATCTAAACCATTGTCAAATTACAATAAAACAATTAAAAACATCATTGTCAAGAAAAAGAAAACAAAGTAAAAGAAAGCACTCATAGACAAGCCTCCTTCTTCTTCCTTTGAAGACCTTCTTGCACAACCCTCCTTGAACTTGAAGAATTCCTCCTTGGATTGAGTAATTTTCTATGATGATCAATGAATTCTCCCCCCCCCTCTTTCCCTTGTGTTTTTTACCTATTTATAGGCTTAGGAAGTGCCTAAACTCTAGGTACAAAGTTCTTGGCTGAGTAGAAGTTGGAAGATACTAAAACTCCTCAGATTATCAAAAACCGCATAGAAAAATCACAACACCGCATTAGCTTCAGGGCACAGTTGGCGCCGCCTTGACTCTCGGAGCCGGTGCTAGTTGTGTTCTGTTCCTCCACTCGTTCGCCAATTTTTCTTTGAATTTTGCACAATATGTTCCATAATGTAGCCGGCACCAGTTCCAGCTTCACAGCCGATGCCACCTTGGTTCTGTTTTGCTCTATTTCAACAATTTTTCTGTCACTTCAAAGTTCGTGTCAACAGTGCATGGCCAGCGCTGGTTCCAGCACCCCAGCCGACACCGCCTCTCCTTTGTTTTACGATGTTTTTATTTCATTTTACCCTAAAAATCTAAAATAAAGAACAAAATACCTTTCCAATGGTAAAATCTCAAATATGAATGAATATGACTAGTTATTGAACAAAATGTATTACAAATGAACCACAAATAATTAGAAAAAATATGACTAATTTAGCCCCTATCACCTTGTCATAGGCTTTCTCCAGGTTAATAAATATCATATGTAAATCTTTCTTTCTTTCCCTATAATATTCAATCATCTGCCGTAGTAAATGAATTGCCTCTGCAGTGAAACGCCCAAGTATAAAACCAAATTGATTATTTGAAATTTGTATAATGTCCTTAAACTTCTGTTCAATCACTCTTTCCTAAAACTTTAGAGTATGACTCATAAGTTTAATCCCACAGTAATTGGCACAATCTTGAACATTCTCTTTATTCTTGTACAGAGGAATCAGAGTACTCTTTCTCCACTCTGTAGGCATCTTATTAACTCTATATATCTTGTTGAACAGACTTGTCAACCACGTAATACCTATCTCTTCTAAACACTTCCAAACTCGATCGGTATACCATCTGGTCCCACTACTTTTTTTGGTCTCATCCTTTTAAGGACGTCTCAGACTTTATGCTTTTGAATATGATGAATACACGCACGGTTAACCTCTTCGTTCGAAATCGTAAGGCTACCCACACTCGAAACTTGAACTTAACTCCCGTTAAATAACTTATCAAAACAGGACCTCCATCTCTCCTTTATTTCTTCGTCTTTAACCAAAACTCTATGGTTGTCGCCTTTCACACATTTCACCACACCGATATCTCTCGTCTTCTTCTCCCTGAAATGTGTCAGTCTATATATATTCTTCTCCCCGTCTTTAGTATCCAACTTTTCATATAAATCCTTGTAAACTATGGATCTTGCTTTTCTAACAGCTTTTTTAGCTTTTCCTCGTGCAACCTTGTATTTCTCAAAATTCTCATTACTCTTGCACTTTCCTAAGTTTATATAGTACTCTCTTTTACTCCTTATGGCTTCTTTCACTTCGTTGTTCCACCACAACACGTCCTTATTTAGAGGTACTCTTCCTTTAGATTTACCAAGCACTTCCTTAGCTACTATCCCAATACATTGAGCTATCTTTCTCCACATAATATCTGGATCCGAATCCATATCAGAAGACCAGTCATCCACCTGAACTACCTTATCAACAAAGGTTATTCTTTCATCCCCCTGTAGCTTCCACCACTTGATCCTAGGGTCAACCCGATGATTCTACTACTTACCTTTTTTCCTAAAATAAAATTAAGGACCAATAGCCTGTATTGCGTAACTACACTCTTGTCTGGAATAAATTTACAATTCGTATAACCACTACGAAACCTACGCCTCATAATAAAGAAGTCTATCTAATTGGCATTTAACGTGCTTCTAAAAGTCACTAAGTGAAAATCTCTCTTCTTAAACCAGGTGTTTGCTATGGTCAAATCATTAGCCAAGGCAAAGTCAAGAATAGAAGCTCCTGCTTCATTTCTAACTCCGAAACCCTGACCTCCATGAACACTGCCAAACCCACTCTGATCAGTACTTACATGTTCGTTTAGATCACCACCAATGAAAAGCTTCTCTATACACGGTATACTCTGTACAATCTTATCTAAATCATCCCAAAATTATTGCCTAATCGAATCATCAAGTCCCACTTGTAGCACATACACATTAATAACAGTAATAATCTTACTACCAATCATGATCTTAATGCTTAAAATCCTATCATTCTTCATTTGTACTTTAACCATATTATCAATAAACTTACGATCAATAATAATTTCAACTCCATTTCTATTCCTAACTGTACCTGAATACCAAAGCTTATAACCCCAATGCGCTACTACTCTCGCCTTCTTACCTAGCCATTTGGTTTCCTGAAGATACAAAATGCTAATCTTTCTCCTCTGCATAACTGCAACTCATTCTATCAATCTGCCAGTCAAAGATCCTATATTCCATGTAGCTAGATGGATCTTATCACTATGGACTATCTTTTTTACCCTACACCCTTGCATATTTGACATTGTATCCGAGGACCGACACGGTGTTACTTCTGGGCAATGACCTAGCAACCCTCGCATATTTATCACTACACCCAAGTCTAGGAAGTGCAGCATATCACTGAGTAGAGAACGCCCCCACAAAGTTAATCGATTGGTTCATGTCATGGATGTGACTATATTTTACGCTGGCCGTCACAAGTCTTACTACAACTCTCCTCCTTTATCCGGGCTTGAGACCGGCAATGAACACCGCAAATAAAGCCCACGGAACTCACAGGTGGAGTTGACGGCTCGATAATAAATTTAATTTTTTAAAGATTTTCAAGTGAACCATCACAAAACCCTCACAAATGAGGGGTAGTTTAGGGACGGCTTGTAAAATCCATCGCAAAACCCTCACTAATTGCGACGGATTTATGACAACTCAATAATAAATTTAATTTTTTTAAGATTTTCAAAAATATCATAGCAAAATCTTCGCTAATTAGCGACGACTTGTAAAAGCCGTCGCAAAACCCTTGCTAATTGTGACATATTTGCGACGGCTCGATAATAAATTTATTTCTTTAGAATTTTCTGAGTAACTGTCGCAAAACCCTTACAAATTAGCGACGACTTGTAAAAGCCGTCGCAAAACCATCGCTAATTACGACGGATTTGCATGGGATTAGTGTTTCATACCTTAATGAAATCCTAATCCCTCGCAAATCGTCACTAATCTAAAAAATCTTTTAAAAATTTTAAATTTTGATTATATATATATATATATATGTGTGTGTGTGTGTGTGTGTGTATTGAAATAGTAGAATGCCGAAAAGACATCATTAAGTTGAAATATATATATATATATATATATATATATATATATGATTATGTAAATATGTATATATATATATATATATATATCATATATATAAATATGTGTGTGTATTAACATATATAGACACACATATGCTAACATAAATAAAATGTATATATGTATGTATATAGATTAATTTGTATGAATGTATATATATATATATATATATATATATATATATATATATCTAATATATATAGACACACACATACCAACATAAATAAATATATATATATATATATATATATTAATTTTTATGAATATGTATATATGAATAGATATATGTATCTATATTAATATATGTATTAACGTATAGCATATTAATATATATACTAATATATATTAATATATATAAATACTAACACTCATATACACTAATATATCCATATATATATATATATATATAATATTATATATATATATTCTTTTTAGATTATTAATATTTAATAGTATATTTATTAATATACTATATGTACATATTATATATATATATATATATGTATATTCTTTTTAGATTATTAATATTTAATGTGTGTGTATTGAAATAGTAGAATGCCGAAAAGACATCATTAAGTTGAAATATATATATATATATATATATATAATGTAAATATGTATATATATATATATCATCTATATAAATATGTGTGTGTATTAACATATATAGACACACATATGCTAACATAAATAAAATGTATATATGTATGTATATAGATTAATTTGTATGAATATATATATATATATATATATTCTAATATATATAGACACACACATACCAACATAAATAAATATGTATATATATTAATTTTTATGAATATGTATATATGAATAGATATATGTATCTATATTAATATATGTATTAACGTATAGCATATTAATATATATACTAATATATATAAATACTAACACTCATATACACTAATATATCCATATATATATATATTCTTTTTAGATTATTAATATTTAATAGAATATTTATTAATATACTATATGTACATATTATATATATATATATAGATATATTCTTTTTAGATTATTAATATTTAATAGTATATTTATTAATATACTATATATATATATATATATATATATTATAAGTACATATGTTGCATCTAAAATAAAATTATATATATAGTATAGATATGTACTATACTATATCTCATAGATGAAATTTAGATATGAGTTTTTACTTCATTTAATTGACTTGTAGAATGTCCGAAAAAATATTATTAAGTGAAATATATTTAAATATATATTATATATAGTATAAATATGATATATAATACAATATATTTTATTAATTAAAATAATTTATTAATATTTTACATAATATAATACAGTATATAATTAAAATAAAATGAAAATAAGCACAAAAATTTACATAGCCTAGTGGGTGGAACAAATACTCTCCACAACAAAAACGCAGGTTCGAACACCATGTCCAATAACAATTTTAATAATTATTAGCAAGAGAGATTGCAACGTGAATAATTAAATAGCCATCTCAAATACGTCCCAAAGCTGTCACGGTTTCTGGTTTCTCATTACCGTTGCAAATAGCGATGTGTAGTGTCCTTTTTAACACAAAACCCATTTGCATCAGTTTTTGACCATCGCAAAATACAAATTTTCCTGTAGTGTTATCTCCCGTCTACTTTACACTACTTAGGTGGCTGCTTGACGATTCGAATGTTTCAAGTCCGTTAAACTTTACCTTCTACAACATAGATGTCACCCTGAAGGCCGAAACCTGAAACTGATAAGATTGTTTATTGCCTACAATTCCTTGCAGGTACTCGGGAAATAAACCCTGTAATACATTGTCTCTTCGAACAGCAACTGTGGGTATTTGAGGCTGAGTTTCCAGGTTTTTTTTTTTTTTTTGGTTAAGAAACCGAATTACCCGTAGGATGGCTTTCTCTTCATATGTGTGTGTATTCAACTCAAAGCAACAAAATTTCAATATATATATATATATATATGGATTGCACCTAATGAATGGCTCCGCATATGCTGAACCCATATTACATAGGAACAAGAAACCCTACAACATTACAGTTATATTTATATGTACCATGTAAAAGCCTGGTGCTAGTTTCTATAAAAATATCAACTATTTATTTACTCGATTGCCTCCTCTGAATCAGAAGTTGCAGAAACGTGTTCCCATAAAATTCCCATGTTGTCAGCATAAGGTTGATAATCACCTCCAATATAATCACGATCTACACTGTCAATGAAGAAACAAAAAGGAAGTCGTGGTGAGAATGTCCCTCACCTATATTATTGATATCAAAACATTAGAATATTATGTTCCGGACTTGGGAAGCCTGTTGCAGTTTGCCTGAGCCCATCCAATCTGCTGTTTGTCATTGTCATAGATCACCATCTTGTCTTGCAAAGAAATGTCTATAAAACAGGAATGAAAACCAAAAATTAGAATGTTAGGAGGAACTAGAATTGTACAGGATCTGTTTAACCATCCTTGCATACCTCCAATCACATTGAAATTATCCAGTCCAACCTCTGTACCATTCAACATACCTAAGCAGACATTGCCATGTTCCTGAAAGAATATAGCAGTGCAATTAAACCTAAAAGAGTTTCATCCCCTTATTATCCACAGAAAGCTTAAAAGTTTGATTTACTGCTCACCGTAATAACAAGGTAAGCTTCAGGCTGCATTTGAAACTGAGCATTCCTGGTGTTTGTAAAGGCCAGCACTAATGGTTTGAAAAACTCCTTCACATCACTTATAGACTTGAAAGGTTTTGAGCCTTTCCAGCACACAGGGAGGCTTTTATCCTCTACAGCATCTTTTAGTTGCTTTCCATTCAAGTCTTTCTTGATCTGAAAGTGAAAAATGATAATGGCAATAATAATGGTTAAACTCCCACTACATGAAAATATAGAGAAAACCATTGAATTGGATGTTCCATCTAACCAGAGAAACTAGGGCATTATAAACTTGGGAATTAAAGTAACTGTAGGTACTTCCACTATCAAAAACTACAAAAAGGCCCTTCACTCCAGTTGCCTGGCCACCGAGAAAGAGATCTGCAGGCCCCAAGGAATAGTGGTGCCTGAAAACATTATGCAAAATTAATTTCAGGGGGAAACTACTAGAAAAAGATAATAGGGAAAACGTTGAATGCTAGAAAAAAAGACCAATATATCTTACTCAATTTTTTTGCTTGAAAATGGTGTCCACACAATTCCTGAAGATGGTACAACATCATCTCCAAAGAAAAGAAAACCCCCACCCTGTCCACCTAGACAGTGTCCAGCTACATTTCGTGTTAGACCTTGATCATGCAATTGTGACAGAATGCTGGACTTTCCAATCCCAAGGCCAAGGACTCCATCAGTGAATGGTGGATGCATTGAATCAGGAACATCTTGATTATAACCACAGCTGCAGATGATAAAAGAAAATAAAATTCAGCCAAGAGGACAATATAATTTTTTTTTTCTTTTTAAAAGCTGCTTTTACTTAGTAAATACCAATTCCTGCAAATGACCATTAGGTGCAAATGTGAGAACAAATGATCTGAAAGATGTAAGTGGTGTTCTCTGGCTTATTAAGCTTCAAAATCCCAAGAGCATAGATGGAAATTAATGACAAAAGAAATGGCAGGTAACCCACCCAAATGCAAGACGAGGTGCTAAAACACTGCCATTGGTGAATCTTAGGGGAAATAAATCATGGACCAGTACACCAAGAGAAGAACCATGATCAGCATACCGAACCTCATAGTCACATTGCTCCTCTGGAGTATCGCACTGAAGATTCTCAGGTGTGTGAAGGGATGCACATAGGGGATCTTTACATTTAATAAGGTTCCTGTTTGGTTTGTAAAGACTGTGAGGGGCCTGCAAAGATACAGAGATACAGACTATTTGACGGTGATTGATGATGACAAATGCATGTATGATATTATTCATATACAAGACACAAAAACCTGCAAGAGGAAAAATAAAAGAATTATGTTAATTACCGGTGTGCATTTGGCACAAGGTGCATCACACTGAAGCCAAGTAAGGTCACTGCCTGTATCTATATCAAGAAAATATGGTTTTGAAGGCTGGCCTATGTTAAGGGTAACATGATAATACCTGCATATCCAAAGAATTTGAACAAATTAAAATCGGCCATCAATTCTGAGCTTATCCACATTCTTCTCTCAACAGAAACAGTATTCTGTCCTAAAGAAATAAATGACTTAATAGAACAATATATTTTTAGCAATCAATGATGTAGCTTTATTTAGACTAGGGATTGATAATCTAATGGTGAAATGACAGCCTTGGTTAGTATAAATAATGTGAAGTTTGGATTAGGCATGATTGTCATGAATTTTGTTCCCAGAAGCTGAGGCTTTGTTGCCTTATTCTTTTTTCAGTGTAATTCCTGGAATCTAATCATTTCCTACCCCAATTATCCATCCTTTCCTTCTTTGTTTTATTTCAATCTCTACATAAATTAATGAAATTTCTTGTTTTAGTCACTTGAAATTACTATTTCATTGTGTTAAAAAATCCTGGGACATGACATATAGTATCATAGCAGTTCATATTCCTAAGGCGATCACCATGACCCCATCCAAAGATGAAAACAATCAGAAAATGGAGCTGGTGTGAAAGAAGTTGAAGGATCAGGTCGCCATGCATATTAAGCACTTCAGTCCTTTGGGGTTCAGTGTCAAAGAACAGGGTCACCAACCAAATTTTCTTAGAAAGTCATTAGATAACCTTCAGTCTCATACTGAAGGTAACATCAGATTAACTGCATCTCCAACTACTAATGTTAATGCATTAATTGCTTCCTTGAAAGAAATCATTCAGAAATTGGAGATTAGAGATACGAGGGGAAATTCCTTTTCCCCATTAGTTCAGAACCTGGGAGTGTGATGCCTGGATTAAGAATATGTCATTTGAGAACTGAAGTCAAGCTAACAAAACTTGATTTCCCTATATTTGATAGTCCCTATCCAAGAGAATGGATGAGTAAGTGCAGAAGTTTATTTGAGTTGCATCAAATTCCTAAGTATAAGATGCTAGGGTCACAAAATTATATCTTAAGGGCTTTCATTTGGTTTAAAAGATACATGAGGACTCATGAAGATTGTAGGTTGCTGCTGGGAACCGATGGCAATGACTATTTAAATTTTGGGAAAAGACAAAGTGAACCATGCTTATCAGGTGTTCAATGGACCTTTGAAATTCAAACTAAAAATGAAGATTTTGGGGCTAATAAAAGTGAACTTTGATAGTGGGATTATAGGGAAAATTAATTATGTGAAAATGTTTATGTCTTAAACAGAAATTTCTGCTTTGCCATTGGAGAGTGCTGCAATTCATGAGAAGTCAAAACCAATGTCCATTATTTTGGTCTTATGCAAGGATGCATGAAGCTTTTGGAAATTGTCATTTGTATTCTCAATAAGGATCCCATGTTGAGAATGTACTTCGTATCCTGCACCTTGCTCCCTCATCTTCAAGTTGGATCCAAGCGACAAGGCTTGTCTGAAGGAGGGGCAATGTCATGTCCTGAGGAAATAAATGATTCAGTGGATCAACATAATTTTAACAATCCATGATGTAGAATTATTTAGGCTAGGGTTGACAATCTAATGGTGGTTATGACAAGCTTGTTTATCACAAATAACTTGAGGTTTGGATTAGGAACCACTGTCGAGTTTTGTGTCCAGAAGTTGAGGCTCTGCCCCCTTATTCTTACCTCAGTTTAATTCCTGCAATCTTATCACTTTCTTCCCAAATTATCCTTTTTCTCTTTTATATTTGAATATCTATTTAAATTAACATAATCTCTTGTTTTACGGTGAGATGACATAACAAAGAGATCAAATCCTAACAGTACTCATTAGAGGAATTTCCACGCCGCAATCTCCCCCTGCTAGAAAAAAAAAAGAGGAGAAAATGTTGCAAATGTAAAATCTAATTCCAACACTAATCAAAGACGCAGTCAGAAAAAAATTTGACCAAAACCAAAATTTGAAGTCCTTAAAATTTAACCAGGGAACCTATAATGTATATATCTGTAAGAAAATTGAATTTAGATGGAATTCTCCATGCTAAACTGTTCAAGAAATTGTGGGCAAGGAGGGATAGTGGGAAATTTCTAAGACAACTCCTAGGAAACAAAAGTCAAAAGGACATTTTAATCAAGAATCGCCTCTACAATTTCAATGGGCAACATAAACACAACAAAAAGCTGCTTTTCACATTCAAGAACCCCATTAATAAAGAAAAAGAGAAAAAAGAAACTGACCAGAAAATCAACAAGAATCTCACCTTTGATGAGTGATTAATTTAAATATCAACGAATAAAAAAAAAAAAGGATCATAGATAGAACCAGAGGCATACCCTCTTGGATAAACATTTCCAGTGACGGGGAAAACCACAGAGGAAACAAAAGGCTTCTTGTTGCTGGGCTGAGAACGACTGACAGCGGCCGAGCAGCCATGAAACGAAGAAGCCATCTCCAACAGAAAGTACAAGAAAATCAGTGAAAGGGGAACTTTCCTGGGATTCATTTTTTCATTCATATTGATTATTGGTTGAATGGTTGCCGGATGCTGTTTGTGACTATGCAAGGTTCAAGAAAAATGGTTAAAGACGGAAAAAGAAGGTGGGGTCTTACAGGGAGGTTCTTGGAGTTTGCGAAGAAGGAGTGTTGATGTTCACTGTTCAGTGTAGTCAACAAAGCCTAACCTCTCTAAAATTCTAAATAATTGATTTCTTATGCATTAGATTTCAAAGCTCCGCGTGGAAATTCTTTTATAGGATCCGAACCCGCGTAACAATTTATGTAGTATTTCTTTTATAAAATTATGTTATATATATATATATATATATATATATATATATATATAGCTATAAAAGGCTATGAGAGAACCACCTGACATTGTCACTTTAAAATACATGAACTCTCATATATACTTCGTTAACAACCTTATCTTCAACTCAAATTTTACTCCCTATTAAATAATACATTTGACAAGATGAAGGTTCATTGTTCTATACATTATCTTCAGGTACACCGTATCTAACAAGTTTATCTTCAATTAAAGTCCTGAATCTCGCTATGCTGTTGTTCTTACTTTTGCAAGTAGGGTGGGATTGTGGATGGCTCTCAATGAAGAATGAAAGTTTGAGGTTCATGCTTTCGATCTACTGTTTAGTTCGTCGTTTTCCGAAGTACACCAAAGCTAGAGCATGGCAACTTCAGGTCTGTAACAAGAAACAAAAAATCCTAATCTTTCCATTTTTTCTTCACGTAGTCCGTGATTTTCCATCAGTTCAGTTCTTACTTGCATACATGCCTCTGTAATCCATTTCTTCAAGGCGTTCTGCGGCTTTTCTCCAAGAGACTTTTGATGGGAACCTGCGGTTGCTCAAGAGTATGCTTTATATATTGCCTATTTCTTTTGTGGAGTTCGATGTTGATTGGTTGGCTTATTGGTGGGATGGTTGTTTGTTTAGGATTAGCGGCACAACTTGACGAAGGGGAAGGGTCTAGTAAGGTGTCTGGAATGGTTAAGGACG
This sequence comes from Voacanga thouarsii, assembly GCA_026120185.1. NCBI lineage: Eukaryota > Viridiplantae > Streptophyta > Magnoliopsida > Gentianales > Apocynaceae > Voacanga > Voacanga thouarsii. The sequence continues at coordinate 885,524 of JANUWF010001030.1, forward strand.
CTGCTGGCCATATGGCACTGCACTTCGCTGCTTCGTCAGTGAACAGTTACCAGATGTGCAAGTACATGATTGAGAAGTTGAAAGCCGATGTTAATGTGACGGATGAAAAAGGTAAGTGTTGTTTTCCTGTCTCTGCTAGAAGTTTGCTATCTTCAGTCTCCCTGCACTGAACCCCGGCACACAAAATCCTGATTTTACTTCCCTGTTTTTTGCATCTTATCTTTTCCAATCTCCTCAAACTAAGTTACTTTATGATTTTATACTACTTTGACTATAATTGACTATTTTCTTCTTCTTCCCATTTTTTCCCCTTTTGGTGGTGTGTTGTTATGTGTCTTGGTGGGTGGGGGGTGGGATGGGGGTGTTCAAGTTTTACCTTATTCGCATATTTTAGGAATGTTGTTAAGATCCAACGCATGCTTCCTTACCTTCAAAATAGAACTTTAATATTTGGGTTGTTAGCATGCAGAGTTATTTGTGGTTCTTTTTCTTTTTAACTTTTAAAGAAAATGAAAAAGGACTCATTTCCTTTGCTTTTGATAATTGAAGGTTTTTTACTGCCTTGGTACAGGTTGTCTGAATCAAAATTCATTAAATTCATGGACATCTGCATAAAGGGAAACTAATCTTCTGTAAATTGGTCCTTCTTGGTACTTGATTTTTACAGGCGACACCCCATTACATTAAGCAATTCTAGGGAAGGATCGTCCAACTATTGCATATCTTCTGGAAATGGGTGCAGATATTAACAAAAGTAACAGTAAAGGGTTCACTCCCTTACATTATGCTGCAGAAAAACGTTTCTTCTTGAAACGGTGAGTCGCACACTTGAATACATACATATGTTTAAAGTGTGCAATTTATTAGCATTTGATGCAAATTCTTTGTGGGTTTGTCTATTATTTCGATAGTAGCTTTCAAGTTGATGCTACTTTTGATTTTTTTTCCCCCAGCAAACGAATGCTTATTGTATTCAATTCTTGATACTTGAGAAAAGATTCTTTCTATTTGTGCTTTAGATCGATATCTTCTCTCAGGTTTAGTGGCGCTTTTGGTTTTTCAACTTTATTGGGAAGATTCTTTATGTGGATGAAGATAATTCTTGAAAAGCTCTCGAACTGGTGCTTTAAACACTATTGCACATTTATACGGCCATTGGTTAAGATGTTACCTGAAAAAAGGTTAAGAAAGACCCAATTTGATGATCAAGATCTGAGTCAACATTTTCACGCCTTTGTGACCAAAGAATGGCTTTTGTTAGTAGATGACAGAACCCATTGCCCCTGTTTAGCCGCCTAGGTGGATTTTCACGAAGTCCAAAACAAAAATTCATTTTCAATAAATTATTTCCTTTGATAATTTTCAGAAGTGTACTATGGCTTGGCTGTGTTGCCAACCCATTTAGTCCATTCAATTGGAAATTTCTTTAAATTATTGATTAGTCTATTATTTCACTCTTTGTTTGTGTTTACAGTGATATGGAAAGACTATGTGAAATCATATTGATTTACTCCGTCATATTACTTTTCATTTGGAAGGCTAAATTATTTGATGAAAAATTGTACGTATTTGTTGAATTATGGAATTTTCAAACTTGGTACAAATGAATTTAGATAAATTGAAATGAAGGTTATCCACCAAATGTGAAAGGTTATTTTAATTCATTGAATTTAAATAAAAATTATCTAATTTTATTAAATTCATTAAATTAATATATTACACAAATCCATGCATTGCACGGGGAATCAAACTAGTAATCATAAAATGAGTATAAAATATTATGCGGTTAAAATAAGCTAAAATTTTAGCATGCACCCGATGCACCTGAACTGTATACATTGAAGAGTTGTACCTGATGCAGTAAAAGTAGTACATGGGTCTACAATCTATGCAAGAATTTCTCAAAAATGATACTCCTTTGGCTCAATAAATTGATCTACTTATTATTTTAGGTTGTCCTAAAATAATTGATACTTTTCCTAAAAGAAAAAATTTTAATATATTATATTATAAAATAATCAATATATTTCTTATATATTATATATCCAGATTTAATAAAAATATTTCGAAACTCATGTATTTCTTACTTTTATTATGCTATATTAATATTATATTACAATTTTTACTTTTACATAAAATATTGTGTAAGTTAATCACTATTATTTTTGTTGAGACGGAAAGAGTATTATTCTAAAAAAAAAAAATACATGTAACATATTTTATAGGGAAAATCATAAAAAATGCTATCAAATTATTTATGTTTCATGATTTATATCTTTTTATCTTTTTTTTTTTACTTTTTAATATTCTTAACAAATTTTATATAATTTAAAATATCCTTCCACAGCCCTGAATGGTTATTTCCAGCAAAGATAAAATTTCTTCCATTTTTAAGAGGGATAAAAATGTCACAATAATTATATTTTCCCTCCATTATATCCTAATAACTACTTGTTTCCCTCCATCTACTAAATTCACCCCCAATTCATAACCAAACCTAATTTTCCCCTATTACTCCTCAATCAATTCTGAAGATCACATAAGGAAGGAATTGGTTTGTCCTTCATCTTCCTCCACCCTCCTTGTCTGAAATCAAGATTTTTGCAGCTTTAATCTTATTATTTCATTTTGGGCTTATTAGTATGGCATCATCTTCGTCCTACTCCTCTGTTGACCAACAAAGACATGTCTATGATGGGTGCTACAAACAGCTTGCGTAAACGCCATTCCAAGTAGAAGGTTCTTTGGATGCAAGAATTATGGGGTAAGGTCTTCAACTATCTTTTCACTTTATAAAAACATATGAGGTTTACATCTACAACACTCCTTTTTCTTTCTACGACACTCACTATTTCAATTTTTTCTTCCCTTAAAACATGCATTGGAATAGGAATAGAGTTGGTTGCGAATAATCCCAAAATATTCCCTTGTGGTATTTGAGAAATTCTAGGTTTGTTGTAGAAAATTGAGAAGATGGAAATAGAGAATTTAAGAACAAAACAGAAGCTAAAAACATGGTTTTTAGTAGTAACAATTTCCACCATGGTTGTTGTTATAATGTTACTGTGTTTGTTGATGTAGTGGTGTGGCTGATCAGTTGCTGAAAAATAGAGAAACAAAAAGTGCTAAAAATGCTTTTTTTTTTTTAATAGCTGTTATGTTATTGTAGTAGATTTTGAAGGATGGGATTTTTGTTGTTTCTAACAATGGAAGGATGAGGAAGGATTACTTATCAAGCGTGACTTAAGATGGATTTTGTTGTTTCAAGCAGTGGAAGGATTAAGAAGGATCATGTTGTTGAATGTTTAAAAAAAAAATGTTCAATTAGTTAGTAATAAGAGTTTCGGCTCTTTGCAATTTACTTATTTCAATAATCTTAGTAGTTTCCCTCATCTATATACATACATGTATACAACCTAAAAGAAAACTCACTTAAGAATCTTGAAAAAGAATACCTGAACAAAAAAAAAAAAAATGAAAAAGAAGACATCATCATTCCCTAATTCTTATACAAAAATGCCATATATGGAAGAGTTTGACATGTTCTACAGCAAAAAAGAATTCGGGTTCAACTAGCATCTATTGATCATGTACTTCCATAAACTAACATTAATTTAACCAAAAGCTAAACATAATCCAAAAAACTATAATAGCTATCCTTTATAACATTAATCTGTCTAACTGTCCAACCAAAATGTAAACAATTCCAAGAATGCATCCCTAAAGATCCCAACACACATTACTCTATATCATTTGTGTTCATCTTTTTGCTTGATCAGTTTGCCAAGTCTACTTATTGTGAATAGGATTACCATAAATTCTACACTTCCTGTTGGGTATCTCAAGCTCGTATCCTATACGGCGCAGCGGAAAATAAAACAAGATACCATCTCAGGATCCGCCTATGTGTGGAAAACACGACATAAAGATAATAAAGATAGCAGCTTTTTACCTTTCTTTTATCATCCGAAGAACAAAATTTCTTCTTCAAGTTGAGGTGCGATCCAGCAATCCTCTTGATCCAACTTCACGAGAGTGGAACGTCTAACCATTATAATCACAGTGTGTGATTATCTCTAATAGTAATCCATACAGAGGAATACTCAAGCACTAAAATTTCATGTGCTAGCAGAAAAAAAGTGGCGGCTTGGGCTATTTCACGTTTTTAGCAAAACGAGGAAGAGAGAGAAGAACATTAGTTGTGTGTCTAAAGTGTCCGTTAATCCAATCTCTGCTAGGGTTTCGAGTATATCATATATATAACCGAAAAACCCTGCTAAAATTGAGAATTCTAATCCTATTAGAATTCCCTAATTGTAATTGGAAACATCAAGTTCTCACAATTACAATTTGGACCATAAATTATAACTAAGTATAATTTGTCCACAACAACTTCTCTTTCTCTCAATTAACCCCACTATGTTATCAAATAACATATTGAGTATATAATCCTCTATTGTGTGTGACCTATTAGGTTTCCCAGTGAATTGGTAGCGAACATAAATTAATCCAAACGTCTTTGAGATTAATAATCCATTATTAATTAGAATTAATCCTATTAATTCTAATTAGGATTGGTTTATTAATTCATTAATTAATAAACCCAAATTCCCATATCATGAGCGGTATCTAAAACACATTATGACCACCCAAGAGTCCAGGAAGTCAAGTGGCTTGACATGAACCATTCAATAACAAACTTCAGTGCAATTAACTCCTTTCACCATACAATATCTTATTCGGTTTAGAGTACGGAAGTAGTACCAACTCCCTCCAGAATTAATTCTGGCCCGAATACAACAATACTTGTACCTAGAACCCACTACTCTAGATGTATATCAATTGGAACTATTTCCAATACACAATCGCCTTGGCTAAGGACTTTTCGAGTAGTAATTTATATAAGTGGCCGTAAGATATTTGCCCCTACTATTAGGAGTGGTGAATTCTTTATTGACCCTCTCGACTACTTTCATTTACCTCACAATGTATCCAATATCCATCCCATAGGTGGCCCTCAATCGAGCTCCAGAGATTAGAATCAAAGTATAATGCTAAGCAAACAAAGTACCTCGGAGATCTCAAGTCTAAGGATATTTGCACGTTTGCTATATTGAGATTATATCACTAGCACTAAATAGTTATCCATGTGATTATCTCAAAGCTAGGTCATCCAATGAACTTATTCCATTAACAAGCATCTACGTGTTAACTTTGAGTATCTCAATACTTACGGATATGAGAACCACCGCCTGATCAAATCAGGAAGTCTAACATATATTAGTCTTAACGCATTAATGATGTTCTGTCTCATTAATACTATGACTAGGGATCATTTAAGTACTAACACCATACAGTGTAGTAGGAATCTCATATCATGATCTCTATCATGGTTTTCTTAACACAATATTGTACTAGGGACTTTATTGAACAATTATATTAGTTAAAAGTAAACAAAAGAAACTGTAAGATAAATAATGCATTTTTATTAAATAAAATGTGTCATATACAATGTATAAGTGATTGCCTCTATGGCACAACACTAACAAACTCCTACTTGCACTAGAGCCAATTATTCATGTATCTAATACCGTATGACTCAACATAACAATCATGTTTCTTTTGGGATAGTGCTTTTGTAAGCGGGTCAGCTATGTTCTCAATCATATTTCTTTTGGGATAGTGGTTTTGTAAGCGGGTCAGCTATATCTCATTCGTGGGGTCTCTCTCTATCTTTATTTCCTTAGCTGCTTCAGAAGCAACCATGTACTCAGCTTCTGTCGTAAAGTCGGTAATAGTCTTTTATTTGGAACTTTTCCAACTTATTGCCCCTCCGCACAAAGTAAACACGTAGCCAGATTATGATTTGAAATCATCTTTGTCAAATTGAAAACTGGCATCAGATACCCATTTTTTTTCAAATCACCTTCTCCATTTACTAAGAACACATCCTTACTCCTTCGTAGGTACTTAAGGATGTTCTTTACAACCGCCCAATGACCCTTACCAGGGTCAGATTGGTATCTGCTCGTCAAACTGAGAGCACAAGATATATCGGGCCTAGTATATATCATAGAGTACATGATAGATCTAACTGCCGAGGCATATGGAATTTTACTTATGTGATCCCTTTCGACTTGTGTCTTGGTTCAACTTGTGTCTTGGGAGACATCGACTTTGAAAGGCTTACACCATGTGATATGGGTAAGAATCCCTTTTTGGATTGATCCATACTAAACCTCTTTAGCACTTTATCTATGTATGTAGACTGTGAAAGACCTAGCAACCTTTTGGATCTATCTCTATAGATTCTTATTTCGAGAATATAGGTTGCTTCTCCAAGGTCTTTCATGGAGAATTGTTTGGACAACTAAACTTTAACCGTTTGCAAGACAGGTATATCATTTCCCATTAGTAATATGTTATTTACATAAAGCAATAAGAAAACGATTGCAGTTCTACTAACCTTCTTGTATACACAAAGCTCATCCATGTTTTGAATGAAACCAAACTCTTTGATTGTTTCATCAAAATGGATATTCCATCTCCTAGAAGCTTGCTTAAATCCATAAATGGACCTTTGCAGCTTGCACACCTTTGTGCTATCATTAGATGTGAAACCCTTAGATTGTGTCATATACACTTCCCCAGTAAGATTTCCATTTAGAAAAGCTATTTTCACATCCATTTGCCAAATCTTATAATCATGATGAGCAGCAATGGTTAGAAGTATCCTGATAGATTTCAACAAGGCTACTAGCGAGAAGGTTTCATCATAGTCAATACCATATTGTTGATGATAACCCTTTGTCACTAGTCGTGCTTTATAGGTAACTAAGTTACCATCCATGTCCGTTTTCTTCTTGAAAACTCACTTGCACCCAATATGTTTAATTCCTTTGGGTGGATCAACTAAAGTCCATACTTGGTTGTCGTACATGGAATCCATCTCTGACTTTATGGCCTCAAGCCATTTGCCAGATTCTGAACTGTTTAGAATATCCTTGTAGTTAGTAGGCTCATCTTCATCTATGAGTAATACGTCATTGTCGTTACTAATGAGAAATCCATATCTCTTAGGTGCCACACGTATCCTACTAGATCTACGAGGTTCTTGTGTATTAGAAGGTTCATCTATTCTCTCAATAGATGTGGGGTTAGACGGTTGATCCTCATTTGTTTGATCTTCATAAACTTCACTAAGTTCAATCTTACTCCCATTGTCCCCTTTAAGCATGTGCTCCTTCTCTAATAAGACGGCATGCTTCGAAATAAACAGTTTGTTTTCAGAGGGTAGGTAGAAGTAATATCTAAAAGATTCTTTCAGATATCCCACAAACAAACACTTGTCAGACTTACTCTCAAGTTTGTCTGACTGTGGCCTTTTGACAAAGGCAGGACAACCCCATACTCGCAAGTGAGATAACTTTGGTTTCTTACCATAGAACATCTTAAATGGGATAGAATCAACCGTTTTTGTCGGAACTCTATTTAGTATATAAATAAAAGTTTCTAGTGCATGCCCCAAAACGATTTTGGTAGGTCTGCAGAAGCCATCATGGTCTGTACCATGTCTAGAAGGGTTCGATTCCTCCTCTCAGATACATCGTTATGTTGAAGTGTATGTGGTAGAGTCCATTGAGATAACATCCCATTATCTCTAAGATAACTCAGAAACTCTTAGCTCAAGTATTCTCCTCATCGATTAGATCTTAGAGTCTTAATACTTTTGTCAAGTTATTTCTCTATTTCATTCTTGAAGTCTTTGAACCTTTCAAAGGCATCAGATTTGTATTTCATTAAATACAAATATCCGTATCGTGAGAAATCATCAATAAAGGTTATGAAATAGTTATAACCTCCTCTTACCTGTATTGACATTGGGCCACATACATCAAAATGTATGAGTTCTAATAACTCCTTGGCTCGTTCTTCTTTCCCTGGAAAACGAGTTTTAGTCATTTTACCTAGTAAACAAGACTCGCATGTGCCATATGATTCATAATCAAATGACCTTAAGTCACCCAACTTGTGTAACTTAGAAACACGATTTTCGCTTATATGGCCCAAACGACAATGCCATAAGTAAAAGGTGTTAGAGTTATCCATTTTAGGTTTCTTATTGTTTATATTGAGAATTGGATTATCCAAGTCTAGAACATATAAACCATTAACCAAAGTTGTTGAACCATAATGAATATCATTCAATGAAAAAGAACAATATTTATTCTTAAATATCAAATGAAATCCATATAAGTCTAAACACGTAACTGAGATAATGTTTTTCATTAAAACTGGTACAAAATAACAGTTTTGTAATTCTAGAATTAATCTCGAAGGCAAGTTCAGCTCGTATATTCCCATAGCAAATGCAGCAACCTTTGCCCCATTTGCAGTACGTAGGTCCACATCGCATTTCTCTAACCTTCTACTGCTCTTTAGTCCCTACAAGTTATTGTACAAATGAGATCTACATCCGGTATCTAATACCCATATCTTATTTCTAAAGGTAGTATTTATTTCAATTATAAACATACCCGAAGTAGAAATAGAAGTGCTTGTAAGCTTCTCCTTCTACTTCTTGTCCTTAATGGTCTTCAAGTAGGCTTTGCAGTTGCTCCTCCAGTGGCCCATCTTCCCACAATGATGGCATGGGCCCTTGGTAGCTACATCTTTCTTGTTCACACCACTTTTAGACTTCATGGGAGCCTTCTTCTTCTGAACTTTCTTCTTAGAAGATGAAGATTCTACCATTAAAACTGCATTGGAATCCTTTTTCATAGAGGACTCTGCAGTTTTGAGAAGATTGATCAACTCAGGAATAGTAGATTCAATCTTGTTCATCTGATAGTTAATCACAAATTGTGAGAAGCTATTAGACAAAGATTGTAGAATTAAGTCAACACTTAAGTCAGGATCCATTGCAAACCCGAGAGATTTAAGCTTCTCTATTAAGCCCAACATTTTTAGCCCATGAGTGGCCACAGAAGAACCTTCTGCCATTTTGCAACGAAATAGTTGCTTCGAGATCTCATATCTCTCAATTCTGGCTTGGGCATCAAATAACTCTCGAAGATGTAAAATGATCAATTGAGCATCCATATGCTCGGGCTGTTTTTGCAACTTGGGAGTCATGGATGCTAGCATAATACATGATGCTATATCACTCTTCTCCTTGTGCCTCTTGTGGACAACATGCCCATCAGCATGAGCATCTTGAGCTAGTGGTGGCGGAATAGGAGCATCTAGCACGTAGAATAACTTTTCCAATTTGAGAACAATTCTCAAATTTCTATACCAGTCGAGATAGTTTGATTCGGTTAGCTTGTTGGTTTTCAATATGCTACGTAAGTTTAGGTTTGTTGACATGATGCAAGTGATCTAGATGTAAAGATAGAAAGCATTAGCTACTTGTATATGCATATGATATACAAATAATTAGGACTTTAATTAAACGCATTTTTACGCTTTAAGACTATGTTAGCCCATAGGTGCTCACCTCTATGGTATCTAAGTATTTCCTAAAGAATCTTTTTGCTAATGCCTTAGTGAATGAATCGACTAGATTATTTTCTGAGACTATCTGTTCTACCATGATTTCCCATCTCTAAATAAATTCCTGGATTAAATGGTAGTTCTTCTCGATATGCTTTCCCTTCTTGTGGTTTCCTAGTTCTTTAGATTGTGAGATAGCTCTTGAGTTGTCACAATATAATGCGATTGGATTGTTCATCTGTGATACAACTTCAAGTTTTGAAAGAAACTTCTGGAGCCAAACCGGTTTCTTAGATGCTTCTGAAGCTGCTACATATTCAACTTCCAGGGTTGAATTAGATATACAAGATTACTTTATGCTCATGCATGAAATTACTCCTCTAGACAAGTTAAAGACATCTCCACTAGTGGGTTTTCTTTTATCCTTATTCACTTGGAAGTTTGAGTATGTGTATCCTATTGGAACCAAGCCATCGGCACTATAAACTAGCATATATTCTCTCGTTTCCTTAAGGTACTTAAGTATAAACTTTACAACTTGCCAATCAACCTCCTTAGATTTAATTGATATCTGTAGACTAAGCTTATAACAAAGTAGATATCTGGCCTCGTACAAAGTATAATATACATGAGACTTCCCATAGTTGAAGTATACGAAATTCTGCTCATTGTGTGTGTGTGTATGTGTTTTTTTTTTTTTTTTGTGTTTTAGGATATTCTTTTGAAGAAAGAGACAACCCATGTCTATAAGGGATTTGATTCTCTTTACATGAGTCTATACTTAGTCTAGCCAACATCTTGTCAATGTATGTGACTTGAGATAATCCTAACATTCTTTACTTCCTATTTTTAAAAAAATTAATATCAAGAATGTAACTGGCTTCTCCCATGTCCTTTATATTAAACTAACTAGAAAGTCAAACCTTTGTAGATGATAATGTCCATATATTATTACCAATGAGTAAAATGTTATCCACACATACCAAAAGAAAGACAACACTAATGTCTTCTAGTTTCCCATATATGCACAGTTCATTCTCGTTTTGAATAAAGCCGTAAAACTTCATAGTCTTAGCAAAATGAATGTTCCATGCCTTTTGAAACACCCTATGACCACAGGGCTCGACGAGTCGTGGATGTCATCCCGTCTAAGTGACAACGGGTCTTTATAACAACATAATTAAATAAATAAATAGATAAAACTGTAAACTTAAATGGCTCCAAAATGGAATTGATTATAAACTTAATACATAAATCAACATAAGTCTTTACAAGTCTTCTAGGACAAGGCTTCATAAAACCCGAATACAAAATGTAAAGAGTTCCAAAATACATCAACTATCCTCTTTCGGGTCTCAAGTTTATACAAGTCTGCCTGAAAATATGAATAAAATTATCTGAGATATAATCTCAGTAAGTCCCATAGTGTGCTATTCAAAGATTTTTAACAAAAACACTTTTCATGATGCATGCTTAGTGTATTTGAAATGATTGTATGTAAATGTCAACATATTTATTGAAAACAAGTTTCTTTTTCTTTTTGGAAAAATATGCCATTGTGAAATCTCAAAACATTGTGGCATTATTTATAACAATGGTATTGAGCTTTTAGTAACAATTCATATCGTATTCTCAAAATACGATTTCCATACTTAAAACCCACATTGCAATATCATAAGAAAGGATTTTTGTCCAACCAAAAACATCAACAACATAGGATCTCAATCCTATGAACATGATAAAATGCATGATTAATCTAGAGAGTACACCATAACCAATCAACTCTAACCATCATCATGGTCGGCCTTAATGGCCTGGGTGTCCCTTACCTGACCTCCATTTTCACTACTGAAAATGTGTTGCTAGTTAAGGATGACTAATTCCAATGTCTTCTCGCTTCGTTTGGAGTAGAACGAATCCTAGAACTGATTAGATTACTTGGAACCATCCATCTCTAACGTAAGCTAGTATAGTACAGTGGTTAAAGCTCCCACTGAGTACTCAATGCTTGATCAACACAATGTCTTAGCATAACTCAATACTCTTCAAAACCAAACCCTTTTCCAAAAATATTTACTTCCCCAAAAATATTTGAAATATAATATTTTTCATGTAGTCATATATCTTTATAAATATTTCATCCATTATAGGATTTTATATTTAAAATCATGCTATGAGTTTCTCAATTCATTTATGCATGATAATTTCCATCCTATATGCTAACCACAAAAAAATTCAAGGTTTTATATTCATCTTATCATAAATAAATGATATCCGTGACTTACAATGAAGTATGATTTAATATATCATGTCAAGATTTAAACAACATGCTTTTATTTTCCATAAAAGATTTAACTAAAAAAATAATGTCTAATGGCTTTATGAAATTCATTCTGTACATAAAATAATTTTGAGATGTAGGGACTTATCTTAAGTCCTAGCAAAAGATAATGTTTATCTTAAGTTTGAAACTCCACACCTTCTCTTCCAATGAAATCTAATACATAAATTAAATACTCATCAATTCTCTATGACTAATCACAATCATATAATTCATTCCTTTGTATACTATCCTTATACCCTAGTCATACTAATATTCAACTCCTATCTTACTCTATCATTCATTAACAAACATCATAGCAGTTAGCTACAAACGCACACATATATAACATAAAATATCACTCTTCATATAATCATATAATAAAACCAAGTGACTAACAATTTAGTTAACTCATAGAAGAATATAATTTCACATAAAATATTAAATTTCAGCAATCCCTCTTCCTCCTACCAACCGGTCACCACACCTCAATTCACAGCACATTATTTACCACAATTTCTTCTCAAGTATACATATTTCACCAATAAATATGTATCACAATAATCTCTATTATGCTTAGAATAAATTTAATCCAAGAAGGGGAAGGTTTTACCTTCCTAAATGAACTAACTAAGTGCTTTCAAATTGCTAACTTTCTTCTTCTTATTGCTATTTCTTTCACTCTATTTATTTCTTTCTCTCTCTGTCTTCTTCTCGTCCTTTCTCTCTCTTTTTCCGTTTTCTCTCTTCTTTTTTCTTTCTTCTCTTCCTTCTTTCTTCTTTCTCTTGGTTGCATTCTTTTTCTCTCTCTCTTTTTCTTCTATTTTTGCCACTCTTGGCTTCTTTCCCCTTATTTATAGTGTTTTTATAGTGTTTCCTACAACTAGTGATGACTTGGAACCTAAAAGAAGTTAATAGAACATTATAGAACATAATAAAATGTCATAGAATATTATGGAAGTTTATAGAATATATTAGAGTATTATAGAATATAGTAGAAATTTATGGTAGGTAATAGAATGTAATAAAATATAATAGAAATTTATGGAAGAAAATAGAAGGTTTTAGAAACTTTTAGAAATTAGTGGAAGCCTTCAAAAGCTTTTAGAAGCTTTTGGAATAAAGTAGATACTTTAGGGAATTAATAGAATATAATAGAAGTCTTTAGAAGGTTTTAGAATAATATAGAAAATTCTAAAATCTAGAAGAAATCAATATAATCTTTTAGGTTATATAAGAAATAATTAAAGTGGGCCACCATATAAATTTAATTATATATAAACTATTAGTTAAGATGGGCCACCACAAGAATTAAAATGGGCCACCTATATTTATAATGTACATTTAATATAAAATTAATAATAATATACAATATGATACTAAAATATCTATAGCCTTTAATAATGAAGTGGGCCACCCTATAATATAAGTTGTGACAAAGTTATTAGGCCACCTATACTTAGTAATAAATAAGTGGGCCATCTTTTTTTTTAATTAAAAAATTCACTACTACTAAATAATATATATATATATATTTATTAATAATAGAAATATATCCTAATTAAATTATTCATATAATTCAATATTTCTTTTCTAAATAAACTAGTATATACAGCAAAAAATAACATATACATAAATTTTAATATGCACACCAATAGAACAAGAAGAACATGTGCAAACGATGAATAATTTTGGACTCATGTAGTATCTTTCTGGCTAACCTTTTTCTAGAGAACTCTTTCGCAGCTTTCACTAATTCATCCATCCATACTTTACCAATGCTATTCACAAGGAGGGGTATTACACATTTGATGCTTGCTTAAGTACATAAATGGATGTCTTAAGCTTGCAAACTATGTGCTCTTAGTTTTTAGCAACAAAATCTTTTGGTTGGGACATATAAATGTCTTCACTAAGATAACTATTTAGAAAGGCCATTTTAATATCCATTTACTCTATCTCATAGGCATAATAACATGCAATGGCAAGGAGGATACGAATGGACTTAAGTATATCTACCAGGAAAAAGGTTTCCTCATAATTGAAAACCTTTTTTCTTAATACAACCCTTTGCCACAAACCTAGCTTTGAAGGTTTCCGCCTTTCTATCTACACCCCTCTTCCTTTTGTACACCCATTTATACCCAATGGGTTTTATCCCTTCAAGAAAAACTACAAGATCCTAAACTTGATTAACTTAATCTCGGCTTTTATTATTTCATGCCACATGTGTACATCAGTATCAGCAATAGCCTCTTCGTACTTAGTGAGATCTTGTTGCTGATAATCATAGACTAGGACAAAGTCCTTTTTAGTCTATCTTTTTGGAACCCTATATACCTTTCCACTACGACAAGGCTCCTTTTGCATAGGATCATTAGGTTGTGCCTCTTTCATTCCACAATTGGGTCGCTAGGAGTTTACTTAGAAGATAGCTTCTCTATTAGTTCTATTCTACTTGAACCTTTGGTGTATGTACTTTGTTCATCCTCAAGTATAGCTTTGGTACTTATCAATACTTTTTACTTCTTTAGATGATAAAAGTATCCACCATTCATTCCCTTTAGATACCCAACAAAATAGTGTAGTTATGATATTTGTTCTAATTTATCTCCCTTGATCAATATGTAAGTTGGACATCCCCATATCTTAAGATGATTTAGACTATACTTTCATCTAGTGCATGTGAAACCCCACCGAAATCAACCTTAGAGTAAGGGGGGTTGGGATGCATATCATATTATTTTGTATAAATATATATAGTTTTGAATGATTTTATGTACTTGAGAATTGTGATTTATAGGTTAAAAGGCTTAGTTATGCTTATTGAGTAGGAAGGGTAAAATTATAATTTTACTTGAGGTTTAAATAAGAAGAATATTTGGGTAAGAAAATAAGAATAAGAGTTAGTGTGGTTAAGTGGTTAGAGCTTTGGAATTAATCTCTAAGGTTATGAGTTCAAATCCCATCATTTAAGTTTTATTCATGATTATCTTAGTTAAGTTTGATTTTTTTTTTCTTACATTCCTTAAAGATAGGAATATTGTCCTAGGAGAGACATGAAGAGAATGTCTAAATCCTATCATCATGTCCTAAAAAGAGTTCTAGAAGAGTTCTTGTTGTTTTTATTACCTCTAACTTTGTCCTAACATCTTCACAATTTAAATTATTCAAAATTCATCAAGTCTCATCTTTTATTTCCAGAAAAATTCTGTGAGGATTTCTTAGCTTTGAATTTCAAAAATTAATCTTAGAAGTTAGAAGGTACACCGAAAATAGGAAAGAAGTTAGGAAGGGTTCCTAAGGGAAAAAAATCACCATGGTAGAACTTTTAAACTCATCTTCATGTTATTCAAGTTCTTGATGAAGAAAACCTGGAAAATTTTCAGAATTTTGAGTAGTCCAGCTTTCGAAAAACTCAGCTAGTTTTCTTGTTCATTTGCGGCCAAAAACCAATTCATGTAGCTTGAAGACTGAAATTTTTGTGCAAATTTGGACTGCATAAAACTGTGCAAAACCAGAAAAATTTCTGTGCAGTTTCGCTGCACATCAATCTGAAAATGAAGCTGTTTTTTTTTGTCACCAAACCAGCAAAACTCCTCTGCTTTTTCTCCAGAAAAAAGGCTGGAAACCAGCCTTAAAAGACCTTTAAACACCCCTTAAAGTTCTCTGCAAATTGGGCTGAAGAAATGCAGAAATTTTGCATAGAAAAATCATCAACCTTTCGAAACCTTGAACACCTTGAAACTAGAAAATTCCTAGCCTTGTCTCCTTAGGCCTAGGCCAAAAAACCACCTTCAAACCTCTGTAAAATGAACCTTGTTCAGCTATGAATTGAACACCATTAACCTCTCCACCTACCTTGAATACTTGGACTCCATAATCACACCTAAAAAATCTCCTAGGATCACTCTATTCAAAACATATTTGAAGTTAAAAAAAATTCCAGAATTTTGCCACCTTAAACCACTCTTGTATCAAGCAACTAAACCAGAAATTGCTCTGCCATTAAACCCTACATTTTAGCCAACAAGAAGGCCTGACCAGCCTTCATTCATTTCAGCAAAATAAACTAGTCCAGCCGGCACCATAGAAGAGCAAAGAAACCTCCATCAATTAAACACCATTAGCTTATCCTATACCTCAAACCACTCCACAAATTCCTCCATTTGAATTTCAAACAAAATCAAATTATTCTCTTCCCCTCTAGCTGAAAACCGAAACTCCTAATTCCTCTAAACCATTCGGCCAACACCCTTCCAGATTTCGTGCAGCACCTTTCTCAAATTCTCTCAATTTTCACCAAGAACGCACATTACATTCCTTCAAGCCAAAACCTACCCTAAACACCTCCAATCACTCTCAAATACTCCAAATTGCTCCTACATAATCCCTAGTGTTCATTTCTGGTATTTATAACACAAAATCTCGCAAACAAGAAATTGCAATCGAATTAAAAACTAGTTTTTCTTGAAGGTCACAAGAACATCATCAAGGTAAATCAAGAACAACTTCTTTGTTCATCTTCTTCCATTCAACCTTCAATGCACCATACTAATGCTCTCTCTCTCTCTCTCTCTCTCTCTCTCTCTCGGCCGAAATGGTTGATCAACAACCATGGCTGTTTTTCCCTTGGACAACACATGACTCTCAATCACGCATGGACCTTTTTTAGTCTTCATCGAAGTAATCGACAATCAAGTATTTTTCCCTTAAACCTCATTTTCAATTCTTCATTCATGTCTCTTAGATGTTGATAGGAAGACTATAATATGAATGGGGGATTGATTGTATGCATGTGAATGAAGGGGATGGGGTCAGGACATGAGAATGGTTGTATATGATTAAGCTATATGGATTTTCTTGAGAATCAATGTATGTTCATTATGTCTTAAGAGAGTTATGGATGCTTAAAGCATGTTAGATGTTATGACACTTATGGTGAATAGGATTTTTATGTTCTTATTTCCAATGAAGCCATGATCGATGATTATGCCTAGTAGGGATTTGGCCATATGATAGTATATGTTGATTTAAGCTTATGTTCATGAATGGATTAGTTTATTATTTGATGTTGGAGAATGTGTTCATGAATCTTGTTTAGCAATAGGAAAATCATGATTATTTTCTTATTGATCATAGGTTATTTTTATTAACAAATTTTATTACCTAAATTAAAATTATTACTATATTTTTTTTCTAAAGGTTTCAAAATTCCTAAGAAGTTTTGGAAGTGGAATATTAAATGAAATATTGACATTTTATTAGTCAAATAAATAATATCTTTTATATAAATAATAGTAAAAAAATAAAATCTTAATGACCTTGTAGACCATAGTTAAAACTTTTACCTATATTCATGAATATTATTTATATTAAAATTTATTTGTTATCTATTAATAAAAAATTTAATACAATTCGGTTATTATTAATTTTATTTATTACTAATTATTTATTATCTATTAATTATTAATGAAAAATTAATTGTAATTTAATATTTATTTATAATAATACTATTTAAAATTTACCATTTATTAATATTATTTAGGACTTAGTATTATTCAATATTTAAACACTAGTTTATTTATTAATAATAATACTCAAGATTTATTATTTGAACCTATAACTTATTAGTAATTATTTCAGAACCCCTAATTATTTTAACTTATCAAGCTTGATTTATTTTATAAAATCCTTTATCATCTAGTATGCATGCTTAGGACATTAAGGTCATGGTTGTAATTAGTTGACTAGGAATTATTTATGTAAGGCAAGTATAGCTCGAGTATAACCTTACGCCTTATGTTTACCCCAGGCAAGGTTAGGTTAGCCTTGGAGGATTTTTGAGTTCAAGCAAGCAAAGGATCAGGTAAGCCCTTGCATGGAGTTATTTGAAGACAAAAAATTATTGTGGCAAGCCAAGTTTAATGTGTATGACCATTCTATTGTAAAGGCAATTAAGGACCGTTTTTCCTTTTTATTTCAGTCAAGCAAATCATTTGAAAATTAAACAAGCAATTTTACACAAAATGCTAAACTCTTTCTAAAACCCAACTTTGACAAGAATTTTAGAAACCCTTAAATGATATTTCCAAGTAAATCAATGTATGATCAATTTTCTCCCAAGTGGGACAAACAACATTGAATACTCAATAAGGGTAGACTACTAGGATTGGTCTTTGAAGGGTTAGGGTAGGTCTCTCAGTAGGTGGCCACCTCTGAGGAGTGAGTCCTTCTTGGATAGAATGCCAGTCCGGTAGGTCATGCCGGTCTGAGCTAGCAAGTTTCAGTCATGTGGACTGTGTGTTTTCGGAGTGGACAACCGGTAAGTTTAGGTGTAGAGATGGAGGAGTATTTCACCTAATAGGCCGTACACCTACCTTTTGTCAGCATGCTCAACTGTGGCATTCTGATAATTGTATTGTCATGGGGCCCAACGTGTAGTAACCCATGACTACCTCTTTGGGTAGTTGTATTTATTGTGTACATGTATGGTTTGGAAAGCAAAACAACACTCTTTATTTTTAACATTTATTTAATGCTTACCAAAAATTTATCTTATGAAACTTTTACAACTTGTATACATGAATTGTTTTACCTGGAACACTCAAAGCACACACTGGCTTACTGAGATTTTTATCTCACCATTTTTTATGCCATGTTTTCAGGACGGTCCTACTGTGAAGGTCATTAGCTAGATTGATGCTTGTGATTCTGAAGACTCTTTGTTATTTTCCTTATGTGATGTTTTGAGATTTTGTAGCAGATAATTTATTTTGAATTTGTTCATGTATTATTGGGTTGTAATAAGTTTAATTTTAAAGTATTTATTTTATTTTATTTTATATGACCTAGTTATAAAAACCCCTTATCCTATAGACGGGGCGACATTCCCGGCCTTGTTGGGCCTAGGTAGTGGGGTGTTATAGTGCACATCTCATAAGGCGTCCTAGGTACTGACTTGGAAGGTACCAAGTTCAGGATATCTGCTATCGTCTCTAGAGTATATCCCTAAAAGGAAATAGGAAGAGTTGTACGAGACATCATGCTTTTGACTATTTCCATCAATGTCTTGTTCTGTCTCTCAACTATTTCATTCTACTAGGGTATCCTAGGAGCACTAATCTGAGACATTATCTCATAGTGTACTATGTAATCTTTGAACTCACTAAGGAGATACATTCCACCATAATCCGTTCGAATGGTTTTGATTAGCTTGCCTATTTGATAGTCTATTTCAACCTTAAACACTTTGAATTTATCAAAAGAGTTAGACTTGTGCCTCATCAGGTAAACATAACCATACCTTACATAATCATCTATGAACGTGATGAAGTATTTGAAATCTCCTCTTCCTGGTGTGGACAAAGGACGACACACATTGGTATGAAATAAAATCAAAATCTTTTGGGCACTATCTACCTTTTAAGTAAACGATCTTTTGGTCATCTTTCCCATAAGATATGATTCACATTGAGGTCAAGTTTTCAATCTTAATGAGCCCAAGAGCCTATCATGGATTATCCTCTGAATCTTGGTTAAGTTAATATAACCCAGCCTTAAATGCCACAAGTATAAGTCATTCACATTGGTTTTTATCTTCTTATTTGTTTAAGATTCACTTTGAGCATTATTTACTTTATTGTTAATATGATTGATGAAGAACAAATTACTATACATGTGCCTAGTACATAAAGTTACTCTATCTTTGCTTATATAAATACCACACTGGAATGAAACAGAATATCTATCATTTATTAGTTTTGCAACTGAAACAAAATTCTATTTAAAACCAAGAACATATAAAATTTCTTTCAATAATACTCTTCTATTATAATCAAAATGTAACTCTAGGTCTTTCACTATTTGTGCTAACACACATGCTTCATTTTTTATGCGGAGACCATGCTCACCCTTCTTGAGTCACGTTATCTTCGTAAACCCCTGCAGAGAGTTACAGATATGTTTAGTAGCTGTGGAAGTAGCAATCTAAGTGGATAATGATCCAACCATCATAGTTAACTATAGATAAAAAGCATTACTTGTAGGATCCTTCTTAGCCAAAAGATCAAGATGCTCATTTTTTTAGTATCCCTTCTTGCCATAGTTGAAGCACTTCCCTTTAGGCTTGACATTAGGCTGTGCTTGTGTTAGGTTGCTGCATTTCCTTTCTTCTTCTTGAACTTTCTGGACTTCAGCCTAGTCCTTGAAGAAGAAGACTTGGTAACTAAGGCCTTAGATTATGATATCATGATTTTCTCTGCTATTTGGAGCCCCTTCATTAATTCTGTTAGAGTCATCTCTAACTTGTTCATGTTATAATTTTACTTGAACTGAGAGAAAGAGTTTGACAAAGTCTCAAGAACCATATCTACTAGGCTATCAGGGTCAATAGTACCCCCAGGACTTCAAATTATTCAAAAGCAACAATTATTATGAGTATGTGATCCTTTAGCCATCTTGGTATTCATGATCATCCTAAGAGCCTATTACCTCATAGGCTGGCTCTTAAGAGCCTATTACCTCATAGGCTGGCTCTTGTCAGCAAACATGGGGCTAATGTGTTGGATTTCGCTCATGTAAACTAGAGATAATAATTAGAAAATTAAAACAAAACCCAAATAAAGAGGATCACTCATATGCAATAATGTGGGTCAAGAGAGTTTAGCGGGTTTTGTAAAGGAGTTTGACATTTAAAAGATAGGTTCTTTAAAAATGCAGGCATCATGCACTAACAAATTTTAAACCCTACTCGTAAAGATATTGCTTAATATAGTAGTACGTTAGGTATCAATCCCACAAGCAACATGAGAAATATACTCGATAAGAAAAATAACTCAACCAACTTCATTCATATGAAATCGTCTTATATTGACTTAACTTAATTAAGTCTAATGATGTATTATTTACAAGTATGTACACATGAATAAGAGAAATTAAATTAGGAAACTACCTAAAACTAATCTTAACAAATTAAGAAACAAAGAATCAAAATAGGACATAAGAAAAATAGGAAACTTCAAGACCTATTAAGAAATAATCATGTTCTTAGGCACATGTAATGAAATCAAGTTATAATACTTATCATTCAATTGATTACTTTGAGCAATTGGTTTAGAGATCTTTCTTAGCGAATTAAATCTCTTATCCTTAAAAAATGGAATGAATCCCTAACTTCATTCTCAATTTATTCTCAATTGATTAACCTTTTCTTAAAGATATTAATACTTTAATTAATGAATAATCATAAACCAAGTATAAAGTTGATAAACACACAAGGCATTACCAATATCAAATTACATATCCAGCTGGCCTCGAAAATATGCAATTGATCATTATATAACTCCATATTACTAGTTAAGCCAGTTAGCCTCGAAACCTAACAAGTAATAGTTGCTGCTTAGATAAATCAATCTAGAGATCAATTATCTTAGCAAAACAATTGTGTGAAGTAAAAGGTTATTAGCCATACACAATCAAATCAACACAATTAATAGTCATAAAACTTGGAATTACATAAATATACGAGAGATAATCTAAATTAGATCAAAGATAGAATCTTTAACACATAAAACTCAAAGTTTCAAACTTAACAACAAAACATAGACTTAAAGTCATGAATAAAATCTCAATTTTTGGAATACAAAGAAACTTGAAACATAAAAACATTTGAAAACAAGAAAAAACAAGAGAAAAATTGAATAATAGAACCTGGGAAGCCCATAATCTCTAGTCTTCTTGCCTCCTTACCTTCTTCTCCTTGTCTTAGCCTTATTTTCTCCAAGAAAATTAGGTTTTGGTGAAATATATGTGTATATCTCTTGAATTTGGACATACATCACCCTTATATAATGCCCATAAATTATATTCGATTGAATTTGAGAAATTTAAACTGCCTTGTTTAGGATTTTCTAAAATATTTAGGAAGCTTACATGGCTTGTAAGTCGGGCATACATGAAAGCCATGCATAAATTTTGAATAAAACTATCTTGATAGTGGCATGGGATCATGCACGGTTGTGCATCTGCACAGGATTATGCATAGTCATGCACTTGATCGTGCATCCTGTAGTGTAACTTTTTTCTTGATTTCTACAAAATTTTGGGGCTGAAAAATTCTCTCATGTTATGCTCGGGCTGAGGCGTGAGTGTGTATCAATCTATGCATGTCTCTTGGAAACTTCTTTATTTTTGCATAGCTTGATGCATGGGCGTGCATCAAGCCGTGCATGCACATGTACCCCTAGAAACTTGCTTCCAAGGCTTTCAAACAATTGAAAATCGATCCAAGTGTGAAAACTTAGAATTTAAATCCAAGTTCTATTCATTTTTCATTAAAGTGACCTAGAAAAACCAAAGAAAATAATATAAGTAGAAAACCATTCATTATCACACAATAACATGCACAAAAGCTGAGGAAAAAAACTATAAAAAGGTGACTATTTCATGCCTAACAAATACCCACACACTTAGTTTTTTACACGTCCTTGAGCAAACAAGTCTTTTAAAAAGGATTGAGACATTAGATTTCAATTTTCAAAAGGTATAGTGGAAAGGCTAACTTTTCTTTTTACAACAAAAAATATTCTAACTTTTATTTAATCAAAAAGATTTAGGCAAACTTACATATTAAGTCAAATATACCTAGGGCCATTACAGTTAGTTTAAACAAGTTTATCTTTATTCAACGCAGTGCATTCCCTCTATAGATCAAAGCATATAAATGATGTAAATCATATAAGTTAAGTACATGCAACCAATTTAAGTTTTTAATTGTCTACACAACTACAAATTATGTAGTAAAATAGGATTTCTAAATCATTTATTTTCTTTGTCTTTGAACTCAAAAATATCTTCTTGAGATTTATAGCCTCAAGTGAGTGTGTTTCGCTCTATCTCACCATATTGGCCCCTGATAAGGGTTAAAATCACCATTCTTTCCCTAGTTATTTATGTTAGGGATATTCCCTAGAGTCAATTTGTACTTGTACTATTGTCATTATGTTTTATATAATAATATGAGGTTTTCTTTTCCATGAATAGTGCAATTTGTTTTGTGGTCATCAAGTACGTGACTTGATAGTAAAACCCTACAATGAATACAATGACTATTCTAAAATTGTCCCTGATCGATTATTATTATTGGAATAATAATAAATTAAGATTAGTATGTTTGTGACTTGATGGCTATGTTTTACTGGTCATGGATATTTGTGATATCAAGTCAAAACATAAATAAATGTTAGAGAACATTGTATTGGACATGATCCAATGTGAGAGTACTTCATGGAACATGTCATAAGTACTTTCTAGCCATAATGGTATTAAAAGTCCTTTGATCTAAATTCATCATAATTTCCTACTTGATAAATTCTCTATTTTGACATTGTCTAAAGTTATCTTTAACTAGATGATAAATTAGAGTACTGTTGGATATAGAATAAACCAAAGAGAGGAATATGATTAATAGTGAAGGAATTTGTCCCTTTCAATTATGTGAGAGATATCCATGGGCCCCTTGATAAGTTAGGCTGTTAAAATGTATGGCTGTGCTCAAACATATCAATTTGAGATATTGATATCATTTGTTTGAACAGTCTACTATAAGATCAAAAAATAATTGATTAAGATTAATAAGGATGATATGCTCCGTACCTTATGCTTAATCTGGATATCGTGTGACAAAAAGACTAAATATAAAATTATGGTTTGGTTCAAAGATATCACTGATCTTCGTTTAACCTAGATAGTTATAATATTTTGCTAAAAACCTCTTATAACTCATAGGCCATTTAAATATGATTTGGGTACATTGCTAGTATTAAATGAATTTATAGGGTTACACAACAAGCGAACTCGTTAGGTTATTTTTCTGGTAATCAGGTTCGATGAATCTAGAAATATGTCTAAGTTAATTGAACCTAGAAAGTGTTAGAATTCGTGGACTCCTAAATGCGAAAAACATCCACGAATTCCTTCCGAGGATCTAAGTAAACGATTAAGAAAATCGTAGGTTTGCAGATTTACCTCTGTTATGTGTAATCGATATCCTTCAGTTCCGATTGTGCTGCTGTGCGTGCAACCCGAACGATCACCAGACGCTGCAGTTGTGCGAACGTCCTCTATCGGATACACACCGCGAACTCACTCATCACCCGGGGAGTGTTAGCGCCTAGGGTTTTGAGAGGCTTATTTTTCTGGTGGATGAAGGCACGAATTTTACAACAGAATTGGCACACACAAGAAGACGGCTAGGGTTTTTTCTTAAAAACCCACTCCGAACCTCTTAGAGTCCAATCCTAATAATATCTTATCGTGTTTTAATTTAAATTCAAATTAAATTAAAACTGATACGATAAGATTCTGCCATTATCTCGGTAATTTAACTAATTAATTTACCGAGTCAGATTCTTATAATCTGGACATTATTCAGATACATCGAATGTGGATATATTTCCAGATTCATTATATCTGGTAGATTTTCTAAATTCGATTAACTTAGACATGTTTCCAAATTCATCGAATCCGGTTACCAGAAAATAACCTAATAAGTTCGCTTATTGTGTGACCCTATAGGTTCATTTAACACTAGCAGTGTGCCCAAATCATATTTAAAATGGCCCACAAGTTATAAGCGGTTTCTAGCAAAATATTATAACTATCCAGGTTAAATGAAGATCGGTGATCTCTTTGAACCAAACCATAATTTTATATTTAGTCCTTTTGTCACATGATATCCAGATTAAGCATAAGGCACGGAGCATGTCATTCTTATTAAGCTCAATCAATTATTTCTTGATTTCATAGTAGACTGTTTAAACAAATGATATCAATATCTTAGATTGATATATTTGAGCACGACCATGCATTTTAACTGTCTAACTTATCAAGGGGCCCATGGATATCTGTCCCATAATTGAGAGGGACAAATTCCTTCACAATCAATCATATTCCTCTCCTCGATTTATTCTATATACAACAGTAGTCTAATTTATTATCTAATTAAAGACAACTTTAGACAATGTCAAAATATAGAATTTATCAAGTAGGAAACTATGATGAATTTAGGTCAAAAGACTTTTAATATTATTATGGCTAGAAAGTACTTATGACATGTTCCATGAAGTACTCTCACAGTGGGTCATATCCAATACAATGTTCTCTAACATTTATTTTTGTTTTGACTTGATATCACAAATATCCATGACCAGTAAAACATAGCCATCCAGTCACAAACATACTAATCTTAATTTATTATTGTTCCAATAATAATAAACGATCAGGGACAGATTTAGAATAGTTATTATATTCAATGTTGGGTTTTACTATCAAGTCACGTACTTGATGACCACAAAACAAAACACACTATTCATAGAAAGGAAATCCTCATATTATTATATAAAACATAACGATAATAGTATAAGTATAAATTGACTCTAGGGCATATCCCCAACAGAAAGTTGACCAAATACAATAAATCTAGAAGTATGTCCACATTCGATGTATCTGGATGATGTCCAGAATGTAATAATCTAATTCAGTAAATTAATTAGTTAATTACTGAGATAATGGCAGAATCTTATCATATCAGTTTTAATTTAATTTGAATTTAAATTAAATTATGATAAGATATTATCAGAGTTGGACTCCAAGAGGTTTGGAGGGTTTTAAAAGAAAACCCTAGCCATCTTCTAAAAGGGGTACTCTATTAAGAAAAATATTCGTGCCTCCATTCACTAGAAAAGTTTAAGCCTCTCAAACCCTAGGCGCTAACACTCCCGAGGTAACGAGTTAGTTCGCCGTGTGCATCTGATAGAGGGCGTTCGCGCATTGCAGCGTCTGGTGATCGTTTAAGTTGCACGTATGACAGCAAAACCAAGATCCAACGATCTTGATTACACTGAACATAGGTAATTCTGTAATCGCTAGATCATCTTAATTGTTTAGCTTGGGTTCTCGGAAGGGATTTGCGGATGTTTTCCACATTTAGGAGTCCATGAATCCCAACAATTTAAGGTTATTTTAAGATACATTTATTGTAATAACTAGGCATATTCCTTTCTATTTGACATTTTGCTTGTAAAAGGTGTTTTTGGCAAATATGTACAATTTAAGTTAAAGTCGAGTAGAAAGTACATACAACCAGAGTAGACCTGGTGCTAGGCCCAGCCTAATGGACTAGGAGCCGGGTACACTCTGCTCTAGCAGAAGAAATTGAGCAAGCTTCAGGGGAATTCAAGAATAAACTAGGTGCCAGATCTGGCAAGTGCACTTGGCGTCGGGTCTAGTTTTTCTGCCAAGGGGAAGCGGCCAAAACAGAGCAAAAATAGGAGAAGGATAAAGTACACCTAGCACTAGGTGGGTCGAAGGTACTTGATGCCAGGTACGCTCCAGAGGCGAAAATTCTGTACGCGGAATTAGGGTTTATCCAATGATTTTGTTATTTTCCTACTCGTACTCGGCCAAAACTTCCTTAGCCAGAAAATTGGCATCCAAGAGGCCTATAAAAACACAAAAGAACACAAGGATTGGAGATATAAAATATAGAGAGGTGAATTAAAGGGCAAAAATTCTTAATCTCTTATTGAAGGAGGTGTTTACCTAAACCAAGGAGGATGGTTCAAGGGAGTCTTCAAGGCAAAAGAAAGAGGCTTGTCTATGAATGTTTTCTTTTTTGTTTATCTTCTTTTTCTTTAGCAATAATGTATTCAAATATTTTTATTATAATTTAACATTATTTTAAGATTCATGATTTTGTGTTAATTTAGTTATTTGATCAATTCTTTGTTATCTTTAGTGTTTGATTACTCGATATCATTGGTTATTGATGCGAGTTCTTCTAATTGACTTGAAACGACAATGTTAGGAGTTTTATTGCATTAATTTCGTATTTGTCTAATCTTAATGGACCTAAGCGACGAAGTTAAGGTTATAGGACTAAGTGATAAAAAATTAGTTGATTTCATCTCGAGCAAAGGGCTATTAGATAATTTCATATTTATAAGGAATTGAGCTTAATGCATGTTTTGGTTATAATTAGCTTGATTGGCAAGTTTGTTAATGTGATCAAAATATAGGATTCCTTGGATTGGGAAATAAAGTGGGATTTATCTAAGTAGAATCATGACTTGTGAAACGATTGAATTTTACTTTATATTCTTTCATGATGCCAAGATAATAATAATTTGTTGAGAGGATTGCTAGTTGGTTCATTATCATGTCTTCTAGGGTAATTGTCAAAATTGCATAAACCTACGTCCTTGAGTTGTATATATTTCTTTATTTTTCTTGTTATTATTTTCTTACTTTATTTGTAGTTAGTTAAATAATGAATAAAAAGTGATTAGTGTGTACTTGTTCCTTTAAGGATCGATACTTGTTAATTCCCTATACTATACTTGCGGTGAGTATACTTGCTCACATGTGTATTTTGGGATTAATGTTTTAATTAAAACTAGATTAATGGATGGATTTAAAATTGATGATTTTATATACCTAAAATTTATGCATCAGTCCCCTTCATTTTTTTTTCATCATCATTTTTTCACACACTTTTTTCTTTTCACATGCTATTTTTTTTCCAAAGGACATGCGCTTTGCATTCCAGGACCTCTTTTCTTCTCACTTAGTAGGTGCCATTAGGGAACCATCTATTCTAGCATATTTACTTAAACCCAAGTTTAGGATTAGTCTAGAAATTTGCCAAAAAAATTAGCATATAAACTAAACTTATACTCATCAGATCAATTATATGAATATTACAAAGTTAAAAGTTTCATACACTTAATAAGAAATTGACGAGGTTAAACTAAATTTGCAAGATTTAGTTATCTCCAACCTAATATGAAAAATTTAACAAAAATCTAATTGGTTAAATAAATATCAAAATATTTTTCAAAGTCAAAAGAAAAGAAATTAGTTCCACTAATTTTTCTTTCAAAAACTCAGAAGTTTGCTCAAAAATTAATCAAAGAGTTAGAAAATTTTGAAATTCCACCCCCACACTTAAACCCTGCATTGTCCTCAATGGACAAAAAATAAGAAAAGAAAGCACAGCAAAAAAGAACTAAAAAGATAAAGGGGAAAGGAAAAGCAAATACTTCCCAAATCAAATATGCTTCAAGATTGACAAGTAAAAGAAATCCTCCAAAAGTTGCGCTAATATTCTATTAAAAGCATCAAGAAATATTATTAGATCATTAAGTATATAGCCAGAAGAAAAAAAAAAGATGAAAGTTAAATAAAAACGACATAAAAAGAAAGTGCATAACATAAACCTAGTCTAGAAATAAAAGATGTAAAAAGAATCGACCATACACAAAAGAAACGAAGGATAAAAAACTCCCTTGGGTTAGCTCCCAAGAAGCTCGTGTGTTTTGCATTGTTAGCTCAATAGCATTACCCATTCTTAGTCCGAATAGGTAGCTTTCTCAAGATGCAATTCATTGGGTGGATGAACGAAAACTCCCTCATAGAATGGCTTTAACCTTTGACTATTCACTTTAAAAATCTTACCACTATTAATATGTTGAAGTTCTATAGCACCAAGGGAAAAGATATGAGTTACCTTAAAAGGGCTTTTCTATCTAGACGCGAGCTTACCTAGAAAGAGCCTAAGATGAGAATTGTAGAGCAAAACCTTGCTACCTACATTAAAATGTCTTTCTAGAGATGAATTTATCATGGTACATCTTAGTTTTTTCCTTATAAATTAAGGCATTCTCATAAGTATCATTCATAATCTCCTTCGAATCCTAAATTTGCAATTTCCTAGAATTCAAAGCATCTTTCACATTCAAATTACATCACTTTGTAGCCCAAAATGCCTCATGCTCTAATTCCATAGGAAGATGACAAGCCTTACCAAATAGAATCTTACAAGGAGATATATTAATTGGTATCTTAAATGTGGTCCTATAAGCTCATAGTGCATCACCCAAGCGAAGACTCCAATCCTTTCTATTAGGGTTCATAACTTTTTCTAGAATAGATTTGATTTCCCTATTAGCAATTTTAGTTGACCATTAGTTTGAGGATGATATGATGTAGAAAGCCTATGCTGGACTTTGTACTCTCTAAACAATGCCTCAATAGCTTTATTACAAATATGTGATCCTTACTAATGATTGCCTAGGAATCCCAAACTTATTAAAAATTTGGTCCTTAAGAAAGTCAACCACCACTTTAGCATCATTAGTTCTTGTAGCACTAGCTTCAACCCATTTGGACACATTATCTACTGCCCACAAAATGTATAATTTACCAAAAAGAATTGGGAAAAGGTCCCATAAAATCAATCCCCCAAACCTAAAAAATTTCACAAGGTAAAATATACCTAAGAAGTATCTTATCTTGCCTAAACAATTTCCCCATCTTTTAACATGAACTACAAGGTTTTACGAACAAATATACATCCTTATGCAAATTAGGCCAAACCACCTTCAAGAACATTATGTGCAGTATATTATGGACCAAAATAACCCCATATTCAAATGTATGATAAAATGCAAGTATAGATTGAAACTCTTTTTTTCGGGCACACATTTTCTTAGAACATTATTAGCACAAATTTTGAATAGGTAGGGATCATCCCAAATATAAAACTTAGCATCATGTTTGAACTTTTCCTTTTGAGCCCTACTTAATTCCGTTGGTAGTTCTTTAGTTACCAAATAATTGACAATGTCAGCATACCAAGAAGAACTACTATGCAACAAATATAAATGCTTTTTTTTGGAAATAAATCAGAGATAGGTAATGTAATACCCCATATTAGACCACCTTTAGTAAGTGGGGAAAAGTCATGCATGTCACATTATTTTATACTGCACATAGCGATTTGAACTATTTTCATGAAAATGTCAGCTTGTTATTGCATGAATTAATTTGTTTTTGAAGTGGTCGTGTCATTGGAGTTTGTTGAGTTTTAATTTATTGAGGGGAATTTATTAGGAAGAGGATGGAGCAAGTGAGTAGGAATCAAGGAAATCTATTAGGAGAATAGTTACCAAGAATTAATGTGGATTAGTGGATAAAACTTGGAATTTAATTCTTGATGTGCTTGAGTTTGATTCCTAGCTACTTCAAATTCTTTCATTTCTTTTGTTTTCTTCTTCCCTAACTTTTTTTTTCCACTTGGCCGAAACACCCTAGGGTTGCTGCCACCTTGGAACCAATTTCCTAAAAATTAGGAGTGTGATTTATCTTGGGAATTATTGTATAAAATATTTGAGAATAAATTAAAATTTATTCCTAATATCTTATCATAATCTTTTAGAGAATTTTAAATATTATTAATCTAGATTTTAAAAGATATATCTAGGTAATATATTAGGAGATAGAATACATGAAAATCTATAGGTAATGTGTTATATGGTAGCCGCCACTTTTTAAGGGATAAATCTCCATATTTTAATTTTCTTTAGATAATTTTTTTTAAAAAGGAAATAAAAGGAAAAAGTTTGAATTTTAAATGAAGTAATTATCTCTTGGATAAGATGATGACTTTCAAAAATTTAGGAAGAAAAAAGGAAGAAGAATTCGGTAGCTTCAAGGAAGTAGGAAACCAAAATTTTCTCACAATATAACTATTTATTAGCTATTTAAAAATTACTCAAATTAATATAGGGAATTAATTAAATTATTTCTTAAATAGATAACCTAATTTCTTTACAAAATTTTCTGTAAAATTTCATCAAAGCTACTGCCACACTTAGAGCAAATATAGTTCAAATAAAACTCTCTAAAACCTAACTAGGGTTATCCAAGAAAACCTTAACCAACTAGGACTCTGTTTTAGTAAAAAAAAAATACCAGAAATTTCCCCCCAATTCCTTCAGAATTTCAGCCAAAAACCAGCCCTATTATGTACGACATTTGCAGCAAAAACCTGCACAAGAACTCCTCTAGCTAGCGACAAAATACAGCTGCACAAAGACTTCTCTTGTTTCGCCACTATAGAGACCAAAACCAACCAGATTTCTTCACTCATTCTGTCCAGATTCCCCTCCCTTGTTTGTCCAGAATTTTGGCCATTCTAAGCTGCAAAAATACAGCAGCAATCAGCCCTAAACTCCTCTCCAATTTCTGCACCCATAGAAGAACTAAAGCTGTCCAACTTTTCTCTTGTAATCAAGACTCCATAGTAAGGTAGAACTCCTCCAAATACCTAAACACCAAACCCTAGACTTTTCTATCTAGAAAACCATGAAAATCCCCACCCTTTTAGACCCTCAAACTCACAAAAAAACCATCATTCAACTTGCTCCAAAATTCGGCCTTACCCCAAAAACAAAGACAAACTGAAACTCTCTACAAGGTAATTGATCTTCAACTCTTCTATTAATCTCTTACTCCATTCTTACCTTCTTTTCTTCTTTAAATCATGTCCGTAAGGGACTGATTTTATCCATTCCTTGAAGAGTCTCGATCGAGGTCATCCAAGTGGATCAATCTATTCAACCATTACTTGAACGCAAGCTAGTCATCAAAGAATTGTTGTGTTTTAAATCTAGATCGCTAAGAGGTAATCAAGAACCTATCTTTATTGATTTAAATGGCATTAATCCTTACTGTATTGATTTATGAGTGCTTATGGAGTCGAGCATGAAAGTATGAATGAATTAGATTGATGAATATGTTGATGTAAGCCATAGAAAAAGCATGTTTGAGATAGGACATTGATATATCTTATCATGATGAATCTAGATCTATGCTAAATAGGCAAAGATGAGATCTTTAAATGTTTATGAGACTGTTTATGATGATTTTATGCTAAAAGAATATAAGAGTTGCCATATGGTGAATTAAATTAGATGAATTCATAGATATGATCAATAGAGTGAAAAAGGGAAGTTGTATAGGTGATCTAGTGAATTAAATCTTCTAGATACCATGAATGACCTAGGGGATTAATGAGATCATGGAGAGTCATATTGTATGAAATAGTGGATGGAATGATTAAATCCTAATTGTGGGATTATTTACTCTAGATAAGGAAGGAGTGGAAATAAGAGCAATCAATTGAGTTGGACCTAGCTGTTGATTTATTCAAGTAAGTCCATGCATAATTGTTTTGATAAATATTACTTGTTTGCAAGCAATTTTTACAATATTATTTGCAATTGATGTCAATATGATGTTTTGACTAGAGGATTGAAACGTTTGCTAAAAATGATGAGTTATACTAGATTGTTATGATACTTGAATTGGAAACATGGATATTGTATTTTCAAAACGAATTTACTAAATTTTAATTATTCAAATTCAAAAACGATTTCTTACATTATTGTCAAATGATTTGAAACGCTATTATGAAAAACCACGTTTTGCAATCAAACTAATCAAAGACTTTCAAAAAAGGGAAAATGATTCTACCCCTAACTGGGGAGCGTTGAGTACTCAGCGAGGGTAGGCTAGTAGTACTAGTTTTGAAGAGCAAGAGTAAGTTTCTGGCAAGAGGTCACCTCCAGAAGATAAACTCAACTTGGAGAGGTGACAGTACTACTTAGTCAGGCTGTCCGAGCTAGCATATTAGTCCATGTGGACATTATTAATCCAGAGTGGACAACCGGAATGTTGGGTGTAGAGATGGAGGAGCATCTCACCTAGTGGGTGGATCCCCCACTGCCCATTGTTGAAAGAATACATTTGGAAGCTATCATGGTAGTAACCATGATATGGATTGTGTTACTATATTATTGAATTATTTACTAATCCCTACTTAAAGAATTATGAATGTGATGAAATGATGATTTATTGGAAACTATTTTGGATTTATTGAGCAAGGCTCCTTGGTATAACTATTATTGATGAAATTGACTTGCAAACACGATTTTTGTGATTTGGATAAACTTGCATACACAAAATGGTATCAATTGACACTTGCACACACGAGACTTAGTGAGATGTCAATCTCGCACCTTTTATATCATGATTTTAGGGGATTGCTTATACTGAGCAGGGTGAAGCGTTAGGTGATGAACTTCAGTTTATTTATTTCTTTAGTTATATTTTGAATTTATTTCAAGAGACGTTTGTTAGTTTTGATTTTTCAGACTTGTATAAGTTTCGCTTCCGGATGTAATGAAACTATTCCTTTAATTTTATTTAGCAGTTTTTTTCTTTTGTACTTTGTTATAAAGACCCTTGGTTCTTTGGACGAGGTGACATTCTACCCTATTTAGGTACCTAGGGTGTGGGGGTGTTACAAGTGGTATCAGAGCCTAGGTTTAGGCAATTGACTTGATTGAGTGGTACCTAAACCTTAGAAATTGAGATTCATTGAATAGTGTTTGACCTCTAAGAGTTAAGATTTAGTTCTGATTTCTTTGTATTTCTTTTATAGGATGTCTAGAAGGTCTGCAATTGTAACCCGAGACTGGCTTTTTAGGTGCGGTCCTGCGAGTGGTAGAGAATCTAGCCCAATATCTATACCAGATTCCTCATCATCAGAGTCAGAGACGGAACCTAAGGGTGGATGGATCCCGAGTAAGGAAAAGATCGACCAGGAGTCACCTAAGATAGAAGACTTCGGAGTAGATGAGGAACCCGAGGACTCGATACCTGAGATGCCTGCACTTGAGTGGAATGAGGAGTTAGTAGAGTATAAGGGTGATGATGAGGGAGAGATAGAAGGTGGAGGAGCAATTGATGATGAGAGAGATGATGAACTAGGGGGACTTGAGATTAAGGGGGAGGTAGGAGGGCTAGAGAGCGAGAGTAAAGCAGAAGTGATTGATGGGGAGGGCAGTACTGATACACCTGTGACCCTATCCATAGAGAAAGGAACCCCGACATTTCTCGGAAGTGAGTCGTACGAGTCAGAGATAGGGAGGCCTAAGATTGCACTGATGTTAGCCATGGAAAAGCTTAGGGATGCGAAGTTAAGGGCCAAGCTAAGAGGTAGGGATGATGAGGAGTACATTTTTGGTCAGCCTAAGAAGAAGCCTCAATCTTTTGGTTTCGCTAAGGATCGTGTGCAAGATCATCCCAACAGCAGTGTAGGATGGCTAGTGGAGCCCCCTACAGAGACTTTTGAGGATTCTAGTGGCTCTAGTGAAGCTTAGAGTTTACAAGACCCTTAGTGATTATTCTTTTATTTCTATGAAGAGATGTTAGTTTATTTATTTGATTTAGCATTTCCTCTTTCATTTTGAATTTCATTTTACAAGAATAAAAGAAGTACTTAGTAGGATACTTCCTTATTTTGTACTAAGTTAGATTTGGTTAATGAAAGTAGGATTTTATTGATTTCTTTATACCATTTGGAGTGCTATTTGAAAAAATTTATTTTCCATCAAGTTGCAAATTCTTCCCAATCTATGAGCTAATTTATTGCATGTCATGAACTTTTCCCCTAATGAACTTTGTATTGAATGACAGTAGATGGCACCAAGACGTAGGGCTGTAGGATAAGGTAGGGCGGCTTAAGAGAGCGAGCCATCAATTCTTGAGTTTGAGCAGGCACGGCGATCCACACTAGAGGTGGAATGGGATCTCGAGCAGGAACAGGAGTTGACATCGGGAGGGTCCAAAGAAGTGACCATGGGGTAGGCCTTCGATAAGATGGCCGCCATTCTTCAAAATTTGATTGAGAAAGTGGATAATATGGATAGGAGAGCACCTAGGGGTGAGGATGAGGCATTAGAATGATTCCTGAAGTTCCAACCTCCGACATTTCTGGGCGAAGTGAAGCAAGATGAAAAGGCAGAGTAATGGATAGAACATATGGAGGATATTTTTGCAACCCTGCAGTACACTGAGAAAAGGAGAGTGAAGTTTGCTGCATTTAGGTTGAGGGAACCTGCCCGAGCTTGGTGGCAACGAGTCTAGGAAAACTGGGAGAGAGAGGATAATGACTGGACATAGGAGAATTTTGTGGAAGCTTTCCAAGCAGAGTATATACCACGATGGATAGCAGAGAAAAGGGAGGATGAATTCCAGACTCTCAAGCAAGGAGGAATGACCGTGGCTCAGTATGTTGCACGGTTTACCCAGCTGTCCTAGTACTGCAAGTGTCTAGTAGATATGAGCAGAAGCGGACACGTCAATTCATGAAGGGACTTAGGCAAGATTTGAGGAGGGCATTGGCACTATCTCCTCTGGTGTCATACACATTTGCGGTAGATATAGCAACTCGAATAGAAAATGAGGATAGGAATCGGCCTATGAATTGGCCATTCCAATCGAGTCGACCACCGATGAGACCCCCGGCTCACAAGCGACCTCCTAGAACGATGCAGTAGGGAAATAAAGGGAAGCAGCCTAGGATAGCACCATCAGGTCCTATGTCGAGTGCACTAATATGTCAAAGTTGCTAAAGGCGAGGTCATACCAAAAGAGATTGTTGGTCACGGGGAGTGACGAAAAGATGTTTCAACTATGGTGACCCGAACCACCTGAGGAACAGCTGTCCAAGACTGCTCAGAATGGGATAGGGAGTTGCGACCAAGCCAGCTGGGGCAGCTAGAGGAGCACCTGTTAGGACAAATGGAGAAAGAGGCCAAAAGCCTCAAGTGAAAGCCAAGGTTTTCGTGCTCAAGTAGGAGGAGGTTAGAACTGATTCAGCGGTAGTTGAAGGTACGCTTTCTGTGCAAGGTCATTCTATTTCTGTTTTAATAGATCCAGGATTGACTCATTCATATGTGAACGATAAGTATGCACGCCATATGGGTTGGGACAGGGTAGAGTTACCTTATACCATGATAGCGAGTACACCTTTGGGAAGGTAGAGAGGTGCGAGTAATATAGTTCAAGGGTGCGATGTTATGGTTGGAAAAGAGATTTTGAAGGCGAATCTCATAATCCTACCTATCGATGACTATGATTTGATTCTGGGTATGAACTGGTTAGCAAAGCATAGAGCAAGAGTAGATTGTAAGGCTAAGATAGTGCAATTTGTTAGACCCAGATGTGATATATTAGTGTTTAATGGGAAAAAGGTGAGGAAGTTGAAATTCTTGATAGCAGGTGCAAAGGCGCAGAGAATGCTGAAGAAGGGTTGTGTAGGATATTTGGCTTATCTAATCAATAAGCCTAAGGATCAATGTACCTTGGAGAGCACTAAGGTGGTGAAGGACTTCGTGGATGTATTTCCAACGGAACTCACTTCTCTTCCACCTTCTTGAGAAGTCAAGTTTACTATCAATTTAGTTCCTGGAGTGGAGCCGATGTTGAAGACTCCTTATCGAATGGCGCCTGTGGAATTGAAAGAATTGAAGGAATAGCTAGAAGAATTAGTTAAGTAAGGGTACATAAGACCCAGTACATCACCTTGGGAAGCCCCGTGTTGTTCGTAAAGAAGAAGGATGGGACATTGAGATTGTGCATAGACTATAGAGGTCTGAATAACCTCATGATCAAGAATAAGTATCCCTTGCCTTTGATTGACGAGTTGTTCGATTAGTTACGAGGTTCGTGTTACTTTTCTAAGTTGGATCTCTGACAAGGTTATTACCAAGTGTGAATCAATGAGGAGGATATTCCTAAGACAACTTTCAACACTAGATATGGCCATTACGAGTTCGTGGTGATGCCATTCGGAGTAACTAATGCATCCGTTGTCTTCATGGATCTTATGCACAGGGTTTTTCAGCCGTACTTGGATAAGTTTGTGGTAGTGTTCATAGACAATATTCTAATCTACTCTAAAAGTCTCGAGGAGTATGCAGAGCATTTAAAGTTGGTACTGGAGAAATTGAGAGAGCATAAACTCTATGCTAAGTTTAGCAAATGCAAGTTTTGGTTGGATTCAGTGGCTTTTCTTGGTCATGTGATATCTAAAGATGGAATTAAGATGGACCCATCGAAAGTTGAGGCTGTCTCAAATTGGAAGCAACCGGAGAGCGTAACTGAGATCAGGAGTTTTATTGGAGTGGCAGGATATTACTTCCATTTTATTAAGAACTTCTCTACGCTAGCAATATCGATGACCTGATTGCTAAGGAAAGATGTGCCGTACGTCTGAAATGATAAGTGTGAGAAGAGCTTCCAAGAGCTTAAGAGGAGATTGATGACATCACCAGTACTGAGCCTACCTGAATAAGGTAAGGCCTACTTCTTGTACACGGATTCGTCTAAGGAAGGTCTAGGGGTGGTGCAGATGCAAGATAGGAAAGTTATCGCCTATGCATCGAGGAAGTTGAAGCCGCATGAGGTAAACTATCTGATGCACGATTTGGAGTTGGTAGCGATAATGTTTGCTTTAAAGAAATGGCAACACTATTTTTATGGAGTGGAATATGAAGTTTTCATGGATAATAAGAATTTGAAGTATATATTCATGCAAAAGGACTTAAACTTAAGGTAGAGGAGGTGGATAGAGTTCTTGGAGGAATACAAGTGTCCAATTAACTACCATCCGGGAAAAACGAATGTGGTAGCTGATGCACTGAGTCGAAAAGTGAGAATAGCTAGCTTGAGGGTATAAGAGATTCAAATAGTACAAGAAATCTTGGGACAAAAGGTAGAAGTAGGAGAAGGGAAAATTAGTTTGAGCAACCTGAGGTTGGAGCCTGAGTTGAGGCAAGAGATTAGTGAAGTTCAGCAGAATAACCAAAAGTTTCAAGGCTTTAAGGTAAAGGACGGAACGAGAGAAAATAAGCAGTTTCGAACTGATGAAGTGGGAGTGATGTATTTTCGAGAATGGCTATGTGTGTAACATCCCACTACCTAGGTCCGCCAGGGCCGGGGATGTCGCCGTCCAAAGGACAAGGGGTCATTATAACTGGATCACACAAATAAAATAGTGGAATAAAAATAATAATTTAACTTAAAATTTATTACAACCCAAAAATAAATCCAAGAATAAATCCATGAATTCAAAAAAATAAATCCATAATAAAATTTATCCACTCTTATCTCCCCAAACCATTACACAAAATAAATTATCAGAAAATCTTCCAAAGCAGGCAATATCTAGCTACTCATCCCCACAGCAGGATCGACCTAAAATCATGGTAAAAATGGTGATGAGACAGAAATCTCAGTAAGTCCGTGTGTGCTTTGAGTGTCCAGTGGAAATAGTTCGTGAATGCAAAGTATAAAATTCGTTATAAAAGATCACTGTCAAGCAATAAACATTAGTCAAAATCAAGAGTGGTGTTTTGGCTTTTCCAACCATACATAATCAATAAAATCAACCACTCAAAAAGGTGGTCATAGGTTACCACACGTTCGGCCCCATAACCGGTCAGAATGCCGATACTTTGTGTAGACTGACAAAAGATAGGTGATTGGCCTACCGGGCAAGATACTCCTCCTTCTCTATACCCAAACAACAACCGGGTGTCCATTCCGGCAAAATACAGTCACTTGACTGAAAAATAAACTACTAGCTCGGACCAGCACGACCTACTGGACTGACATCTTATCCTGGAAGGACTCACCTCTCAGAGGTGGCCACCTACTAAGAGACTTACCCTAACCCTTCAAAGACTAGTCCTAGCAGTCCACCCTTATTGAGTACTCAATGTAACATATCCCACTTGGGAGAAAATGAATAAACACAGTTTCACATGAAAATGGCAATTAAGGGTTTCCTAAGTATTTGTCAAAATCCATTTTAGAAAGAGTTTTAAGTTTGGGTAAATCTGCTTGTCGATTTTCAAATAATTCAATTGATTGAAATAAGAAAGAGGTCAATCCTCAATTGCCTTTACAGAACTGAGTGTCCATGCACTCTACGTTTGGCTTGTCATAATAAACATTTTACATCATTCAGGTTTTATGCAGGAGCTTACTTAATTCTTGCTCACAATAAAAGGTCTCCAACAGCTGACCTAACCTTGCATGGGCAAATACAAACCACAATCAAACTCAAGCTAAAATTCACTTTCTCAATTTAAAACAACTCAACTCACTACTACTGTGATCCTAGTGTCCCAAGCTTTAAGGCTAAACAATAAATAAATAGGTTTATAAGCTAAGCCTAATTTGATATTTAAAATAATTAATGTTTTGGGAAATAAGTACTAATAAGTTGAAGGTTTAAATCTTGCTAAGCTAAATTCAGAGTTTAATTGGTGAAGAGTCTTAGGTATTAGGTAAAATAATGATTTATTAATAATTAATTGTTTGAAAATAATTGCTAGCTAAAATTAGTTGAAAATAAATTTTAATGGGTCTTGATTGGAAGATAATAAATAGACTTTAATAGGTTTTGATTAAAAGGTAATAATTAAATTTTTAGTAATAAATATTTTACTTATTATGATTATTTTCATAAAGGCTTTAGTTGATTTTATCATTTTATATAATATCTATATATTTTATTCCTTGAATAAAAGCTACCATTTATTTGGCTAAAATATCTTTTTAGTAATTCAAATCCACTTCCTAGGGTTTTTCAAATTTTCTAGCAAAATCATAATATTAAATATTTTATTAATGAAATAAAAATTAGCTTAGGGACAACTAGATCATGATCATAGTTCTATGACTAACCATAATCATGAACATATACAACCCTTCCATTCATCAAATCACCCAAATCATGCATATAAGCATAGATATAAATTTATCAAGATATGATCTAACCTCTAATAGCATAAATATAATCACAGCTTCAATAATCCAACATGAATATAAATCCTATTCACCAAAGGTGACATAATCTCTAGTATACTTGATCACAAATACTACCTATGACATGGAGACATGCATTAAACCCTAAAACACCATACAATCAACCAAGATAATCCATTCATGCATAAATCCCATCTCCAACATATTCATACATATATCATGCTTCACTCTCAACTCATCACAACAATATATACTCAACCCTATTCATGATTCATCTTCTATCAACATCATCCTAGAGATATGAATCTAGAATTTAAAAGAAGGGTTAAAAAGGCTTACTTGATCGATGAATACCTTGAAGGAGTTTCGAATGGATCTCAACTCCTAGATGTCTAAATCCGTCCAAAGAAGATGAAGGAAGCATGGCCATGGTTGATGAAATCATTCGGCGAAGAGAGAGGGAGTGTTCGGTCGAGAGAGAGAGAGAGAGAGAGAGAGAGAGAGAGAGAGAGAGAGAGAGAGAGAGAGAGAGAGAGAGAGAGAGAAGAGAAGAAGAAAGTCTATTAGCATGCTTAAACACATATATGTTCATTAGAGATTGAAGATTAGCGAAGATGAAGTTGATTGAATAAACCTACCTTGAAGGTGTTCTTGAGCCTTCACAAAATTTCTGGTTTTTGATCCGAAAGTGCGAGTTCGATTTTGGAGTTTGATGTTAAAATTGGTATGGATGGACTCACGGTAGTGTATAGATGAAATCTGGAATTTTTAGAAGAAGTTTGAAGTGATTTGGAGAGGTATTAGGTGAAAGGAAGGAGTATGTGTTCTTGGTGTGCAATGTATTCTTGAAGGTTGAAGAGAATAGAGAGTTTTTGGGATTGGAGGCTGCCAAATTTCTGTAGGGATTAGGGCTGCCGAATTGCTTGTAGGGTTTTGGAAGATGATTTTCTGCTTTGGAAGGGAAAATGAATGGTTAGTTGTTGAAATCCTTAAAGAATATTTTTGGGAAGTAAATTTGGAAACTAAATATAACAAGAATATCTTTGATTATTGGAGAGCTTTTGGGAAACTGCCATGGCCGACTGCTTGTGCAGTATTTCGGCTGGATGAGAGTTGGTTGAAGGAGGCAAAGGGTGGCCGAAAATAAGGAGTATAATGGTAGAGATTTGTTGGAGTGATTTTTGGGTAGCTGTGAAACCCCAGTCAAAACCAACCTTAGAGTAAGGTGGTTGAGATGCATATCATATTTTATTACATGTTTAAATATATTTTTATATGATTTTATGTGCTTTGGATTTATGTTTTATTGTCTCGATGGCTTGATTGTGAGTATTGAGTGAGAAGGGTAAAATGGTAATTTTTGCTTGAGGTGAAAATAGGGAGATAGCTTGAGGATTAAATAGGAAAAATATTTTAGGGAAAACAAAAAACAAGAGTTGTTTTGGTTTAGTGGTTAGAGCTTTGGAATTAATTCTTGAGATTTTGAGTTCAAATTCCATCATTAGAGCTATAGCATGATTGAATTTTATTTTTGCTTGGGAAGTGATATTTTCAGCCATAGGTTCTTTAGAATAGGGTAGAGGTGTTATCCTAAGGGAGGCATGATAGGATTATCCTAATCCTACTCTTTTACCCTACACAAAATTCCTAAGGGGAATTCATTTCCTCTTGATCCTTAAATTTTCCTAGTTCTCAATTCATTAGTTTGTTCAATTTGTTCAAGCCAGTTTTATTCTAGAAAAATTCCAGTAATGTGCTGTGGCTTTGGAGGTTCAAAATGTCTTAGTGAAAGATGTCTTATGGACCGAATCCATGGAAGTGGGGGAAGGATTCCAAGTGAATTAATTTCCCTAGTGAACTTTCTAAAACTTCACTCTAGCTAGGTTCATTTTCTTTCATGTATTGAACTGAAATTTTTCCAGCTTCTTGTGCCTTCAATATGAAATCCCAGTCAAAACCAACCTTAGAGTAAGGGGTTTGGGGTACATATCATATTTCATTGCATGTTTAAATATATTTTTATATGATTTTTTGTGCATTGAATTTGTGTTTTATAGTCTAGAGGGCTTGATTATGACTATTGAGTGAGAAGGGCAAAATGGTAATTTTTGCTTGAGGTGGAAAAAGGGAGATAGCTTGAGGATTGAATAGGAAAATATTTTTAGAGGGAAAATAAGAACAAGAGTTGTTGTAGTTTAGTGGTTAGAGCCTTAGAATTAATTCTGGTCTTGGGTTCAAATTCCATTATAGGAGCTTTAGCTTGGTTAAATTTTATTTTTGCTTGGGAAGTATTATTTTCGGCCTTATGTGCTTGGAGTAGGGTAGAAATGTTGTCATAAGAGAGACATGATAGGAGTATCCTCATCCTACTCTTTTGCCCTACACAAAATTCCTAAGTGGAATTCATTTCCTCTTGATCCTTAATTT
Organism: Voacanga thouarsii; assembly: GCA_026120185.1. Taxonomy (NCBI): domain Eukaryota; kingdom Viridiplantae; phylum Streptophyta; class Magnoliopsida; order Gentianales; family Apocynaceae; genus Voacanga; species Voacanga thouarsii. The sequence continues at coordinate 927,291 of JANUWF010001030.1, forward strand.
CTCCTATTTCTCAACTCATTAGTTTGCTCAATTTGTTCAAGCTAATTTTATTCTAGAAAAATTCCAGCAATGTGCTGTGGCTTTGCAGGTTCAAAATGTCTTAGTAAGAGACATCTTATGGGCCGAAACCATGGAAGAGGGGGAAAGGATTTCAAGTGAATTAAATTCCTTAATGAATTTTCTTAAAACTTCACTCTAGCTAAGTTCATTTTCCTTCATGCATGGAACTAAAATTTTCCCAGCTTTGTGTGCCTTCAAGGTGTTGAAATTCTTAGCCATTATTCCCTCCCAAATGCTGCCAGAAAATGACCCTTTTGATTAGCTTAGAACTTGGATTTTTCTGGCCATTTTCGGACTGCACAAAAGCTGTGCAAAACCAGAAAAATTCCTGGGCAAATTCACAGCTTTGGAGGTCCGAAACCAAGCTGTTTTCTTTCAATTTTTGTTCAGCATCTTAGCCACATTTTTCCTCCATAAAGAAGGCTAGAAACCAGCCTTGAAAGACCTCTGAAATCTCCTTCAAACTCCCAGCAACTTGGCTGGAAAATGGCAGCTGAAATTGCCCAGAAAATTCCAGCAAGCAGCGAAATCCTGTGCAGAATTTTCCAGCCTTGGTTCCTAATTCATCCCTAGCTGAAACTCCATCCTTCTTCTGCAAAATCACCCTTAAACCTTCAGTAACTGAACTCCATTATCCTCCTCAAGCTTCTACATGAAAATCTAGTCATGGCTGCCTAAAAGATTTCCAAAAAAATTCTGCAAACATGATCTGATTTGGATACCAAAATTCCAGCCACCATAATTTAACAACTTTTCATAAAATATACCTCAAACAAACAGACCTTCCCTTCACCATTACACTTAGTATTTTCAGCTACCCTTAGCCTCCCTCAACCAGAATTCATCTAGGCAAAACACTGCCAGCAATTCGGCCATGGCAGACTTCCAAAAGCTCTCCCATGATCAAAGATATTCCTGAATATTTAGTTTCCAAATTTTGCTTCCCAAGAATATTCTTCAACGATTTCAACAACTAGTCTTTCCTTTTCCCTTCCAAACTAGAAAATCAGCTACCAAAACCCTTCAAGCAGTCGGCCAACCCTAATCTTTACAGAATTTTGGCAGCTCCAATCCCAAAAGCTCTCTACTTTCTTCGACATCAAGAACACACAACACACCAAGAACACCTACTCCTTCCTTTCACCCAATACTCTCCCAAATCACTTCAAACTTCTTCTAAAATTTCCAGATTGAACCTACTCATTGCCGTGAGTCCATCAATACCATTCTTAACATCAAACTCTAAAATCTAACTTGCTATTTTGGATAAAAAACCAGAAATTTTGTGAAGGCTTAAGAACACCTTCAAGGTATGTTTGTTCTAACAACTTCATCTTCTCCAATCTTGATCTCTAATGAATATATATGCGAATAAATATGCTAATGGTCTCTCTTTCTCTCTCTCATGGCTGAATGTCTCTCCTCTTGGCCGGATGGCTTCTTCTTCAATGGCCATGCTTTCTCCACTTTCTTTGGACGAATTTAGACATCTAGGGGTTGACAACCATTCGAAACTCCTTCAAGATATTCAGCAAACAAGTAAGCCTTTTTAACCCTTCTTTTAAATTCTAGATTCATGTCTAGGATGATGTTGATAGAATGTGGATTATGGATAGGGTTTGAGTATATATTGTTGAGGTTGAAGCATGAATGTATGTATGAATATGAAGGAGATGGGATTTGTGCATGGATGGATTATCTTAGTTGATTGTATAATGATTTGAGGTTTAATGCATGTCTCCATGTCATAGGTAGTATTTGTGATGAAGTATGCTAGAGATTATATCACATTTGGTGAATAGGATTTATATTCATGTTGGATTATTGAAGCCATGGTCATATTTATGCTAGTAGGGGTTAGATCATGTCTTGGTAAATTTAGATTTATGCTTATATGCATGATTTGGATGATTTGATGAATTGAAGGATTGTATATGTTCATGATTGTCGTTAGCCATAGAAGTATGATCATGATCTAGTTGTCCTTAAGCTAATTTTTATTTCATGAATAAAATATTTCATAATATGATTTTGCTAGTAAATTTGAAAAAAAAAAAACCTAGGAGGGGTAGATTTGGATTATTATATATAATAAGGATATTTTAGTCAAATAAATAATAACTTTTGCTAGAAAAATAGAATATATATAGAAATAAACTAAATCCTTTTATGGAAATAATCATAATTAGTAAAATATTTATTACTAAAAAAATTAATTATTATCTTTAATCAAAACCCAATAAAAATTTATTTATTATTTTTCAAGCAAGACTCATTAAATTTATTTTCAACTAATTTTAGTTATCAATTATTTTCTAACAACTAAATTATTAGTAAATCATTATTTTACCTAATACCACCTAAGACTCTTTATCAAGTAAACTCTAAATTTTTCTTAGCAAGATTTAAACCATCAACTTATTAGTACTTGTTTCTCAAAACATTAATTATTTTAAATATCAAATTAGGCTTAGCTTATAAACCTATTTATTTATAGTTTGGCCTTAAAGCTTGGGACACTAGGATCATGGTGGTAATGAGTTGAGCTGTTTTAAATTGAGAAAGTGGATTTTGGCTTGAGTTTGATTGTAGTTTGTATTTGCCCATGCGGGGTTAGGTTAACTGTTGGAGACCTTATATTGTGAGCAAGAATCAGGTAAGCTCCTGCATAAAATCTAATTGATGAAACATGTTTATTATGGCAAGCTAAATGTAGAGTGCATGGACACTCAGTTTCGCAAGGGCAATTGAGGATTAACTTCTTTCCTATTTCAGACAAACAACTTATTTGAAAATTAATAAGTAGATTTACTCAATCTCAAAACTCTTTCCAAAACTGATTTTGATAAAGACTTTGGGAACCCTTAATTGTCATTTTCATGTGGAATAGTGTTTTGTTCATTTTATCCTAAGTGGGAAATATCGTTGAGTACTCAATAAGGGTGGACTACTAGGGCTAGCCTTTGAGGGGTTAGAGTAAGTCTCTCAGTAGGTAGCCACCTTTGAGGGGTGAGTCCTTCCCGGATAGGACGTCAGTCCAGTAGATCGTGCTGGTCTGAGCTAGCAGTGTTCTCTTTCAGTCAAGTGACTGTGTGTTGCCGGAATGGACACCCAGTTGTTGTTTGAGTATAGAGAAGGAGGAGTATCTTGCCCAATAGGCCGATCACCTACTTTTGTCAGTTTGCACAAAGTGTGGCATTCTGACCAGTGGTATGCACAAAGTGTGGCATGCTAACCATGCGGTTATGGGGCCCAACGTGTGGTAACCCATGATCATTTCTTTTGAGTGGTTGATTTTATTGATTATTTATGGTTGGAAAAGCCAAAACACCACTCTTGCTTTTGACTAATGTTTATTGCTTGCCAATGATCTTTTATAAAGAATTTTATACTTTGCATTCACGAATTGTTTTCTCCTGACACTTAAGCACACACGGACTTACTGAGATTTCTGTCTCACCAAAATTTTTACCATGATTTCAGGTCGATCCTGCTATGGGGATGAGTAGCTAGATATTGTCTGCTTTTGAAGATTTTCTGATAATTTATTTTGTGTAATGTTTTGGGGAGATAGGAGTGGATAAATTTTATTATAGATTTGTTATTGGTATTCTTGGATTTATTTTTGGGATGTAATAAATTTTTAAGTTCAAGTATCATTTTTATTCCGCTATTGTATTTGTGTGACCTAGTTATAAAGACCCCTTGTCCTTTGGATTGGGTGACATCCCCGGCCCTGGCGGGCCTAGGTAGCAGGGTGTTACATTCAAGGTGTCGAAATTCTTAGCCATTATTCCCTCCCAAATGCTGCCCAAAAATGGCCCTTTTGATCAGCTTGAAACCTGAATTTTTCTGGCCATTTTCGGACTGCACAAAGGCTATGCAAAACCAGAAAAATCCCTGGGCAAATTCGCAGCTTTGGAGGTCCGAAACCAAGCTGTTTTCTTTCAGTTTTTGTTCAGCATCTTAGCCACATTTTTCCTCCATAAAGAAGGCTGGAAACTAGACTTGAAAGACCTTTCAAATGGCAACTAAAATTGCCCAGAAAAATTCCAGCCCTTGCGAAAATCCTGTGCAGAATTTTTTTTCCAGCTTGTTGCCTAATTCAGCCCTAGCCGAAACTCCACCATTCTTTTGCACAAACCACCCTTAAACAGCCATGAACTGAACTCCATTGTCCTCCCCAAGCTTCTGCACCAAAATCCAATCATGACAGCCCTAAAAGATTTCCAAAAAAATTACTGCAATCATACCTTGATTGAATACCAAAATTCCAGCCACCATAATTTAGCAACCTTCCATAAAATATTCTTCAAACAACCAACCTTTCCTTCACCATTATAATCCTTATTTTTGGCCACCCTTAGCCTCCTTCAACCAGCTTTCATCCAGCCAAAATACTGCACAAGCAGTCGGCCATGGCAACTTCCCAAAAGCTCTCCAATAATCAAAGATGTTCTTGTTATATTTAGTTTCCAAATTTGCTTCCCAAAAATATTCTTTAAGGATTTCAACAACTAGCCTTTCCTTTTCCCTTCCAAACCAGAAAATCATCTACCAAAACCCTACAAGCAGTCGGCCAACCCTAATCTCCTTTAGAAATTCAGCCAGCCTTGAACAAAACCTCTCTACTCTCTTTAACCTTCAAGAACACATAGCACACCAAGAATACCTATTCATTCCTTTCGCCTAATACCTCTCCAAATCACTTCAAACTTCTTCTAAAAATTCCAGATTTCATCTATACACTACCGGGAGTCCATCCATACTAGTTTTAACGTCACACTCCAAAATCCAACTTGCTCTTTTGGATAAAAAATCAGAAATTTTGTGAAGGCTCAAGAACACCTTCAAGGTAGGTTTGTTCAAACAACTTCTTCTTCTCTAATCTTTGATCTCTAATAAATATACATATGAATAAGCATGCTAATGGACTCTCTCCTTCTCTTTTCTCTCTCTCTCTCTTGGCCGAACCACTCTCCCTCTTGGCTGAATGATTTCATCAACCATGCCCATGCTTTCTTCATCTTCCTTGGACGGATTTAGACATCTAGGAGTTGAGATCCATTCGAAACTCCTTCAAGGTATTCACCAATCGAGTAAGCCTTTTTAACCCTCCTTTTAAATTCTAGATTCATGTCTCTAGGATGATATTAGTAGAAGATGGATTATGAATAGGGCTTGAGCATGTATTGTTGTGATGAGTTGAGATTGAAGCATTAATAAATGTGTGTTTATGATGGAGATGGGATCTATACATGAGTTGATTATCTTGGTTGATTGTATGGTGTTTTTAGGGTTTAATGCATGCCTCCATGTCATAGGTAGTATTTGTGATCAAGTATGCTAGAGATTATGTTACCTTTGGTGAATAGGATTTATATTCATGTTGGATTATTGAAGCCATGATTATATTTATGCTAGTAGAGGTTAGATTATGTCTTGATAAATTTAGATCTATGCTATTATGCATGATTTGGATGATTTGATGAATTGAAGGGATGCATATGTTCATGATGGTAGTTAGCAATAGAAATATGATCATGATCTAGTTGTCCCAAAGCTAATTTTATTTCATCAATAAAATATTTACTATTATAATTTTTCTAGTAAATTCGAAAAAACCCTAGGAAGGTAGATTTGGACTATTATATATATAATAAGGATATTTCAGTCAATTAAATAGTGGTTTTGAAAGAAATAAAATATATAGGTATTATATGAAAAAATAAAGCCTTTTATGGAAATAATCATAATAAGTAAAATATTTATTATTAAAATTTAATTATTATCTTTTAATTAAAACCTATTAAAATTTATTTATTATTTTTCAAGCAAGACTCATTAAAATTTATTTTCAACTAATTTTAGTTATCAATTATTTTCTGACAACTAAATTATTAATAAATCATTATTTTACCTAATACCACCTAGGACTCTTCATTAAATAAACTCTAAATTTTTCTTAACAAGATTTAAACCTTCAACTTATTATTACCTATTTCCCAGAACACTAATTATTTAAATATCAAACTAGCTTAGCTTATAAACCCATTTTATTTATTATTTGGCTTTAAAGCTTAGGACACTAGGATCACGGTAGTAGTGAATTGAACTAGTCTTATTTGTGATAGTGAATTTTGGCTTGAGATTGATTGTGGTTTATATTTACCCCAGGCAGGGTTAGGACAACTGTTGAAGACCTTTATTTTATTCAGGCTAAGAATCAGGTAAGCTCCTGCATAAAACCCGATTGATGTAAAATGTTTATTATGGCAAGCCAAATGTAGAGTGTATGGACACTCAGTTCTGCAAAGGCAATTAAGGATTAACTTCTTTCTTATGTCAGAGAAACAAACTATTAGAAAATCAATAAGCAGATTTACTCAATCTCAAAACTCTTTCCAAAACTGATTTTGACAAAGACTTTGGAAACCCTTAATTGCCATTTTCATATGGAACGGTGTTTTGTTCATCGTTGAGTACTTAATAAGGGTGGACTGCTAGGGCTAGTCTTGAAGGGTTAGGGTAAGTCTCTCAGTAGGTGGCCACCTCTAAGGGGTGAGTCCTTCCTGGATAAGATGTTAGTCCAGTAGGTAGTGCCGCTGAGCTAGCAGTTTATTTTCCAGTCAAGTGACTGTGTTTTGCCGGAATGGACACCCGGTTGTTAATTGGGTATAGAGAAGGGGGACTATCTTGCCCGGTAGGCCAATCACCTATCTTCTATTAGTTTGTACAAAATGTCGGCATTCTGAATGGTTATGAGGCCCAACATGTGGTAACCCATGACCACTTTTTTGAGTGGTTGATTTTATTGATTATTTATGGTTGGAAAATCTAAAACACCACTCTTGATTTTGACTAATATTTATTGCTTGCCAATGTTCTCTTATAAAGGTTTTATACTTTGCATTCACGAACTATTTCCACTGGACACTCGAAGCACACACGGACTTACTGAGATTTTTGTTTCACTACCATTTTTACTATGATTTCGGGTCGATCCTGCTATGGGGATGAGTAGCAAGATATTGCTTACCTTGGAAGACTTTCTGATAAATTTATTTTGTGTAATGCATTGGGGAGATGAGAGTGAATAAATTTTATTATGAATTTGTTTATTGTATTCTTAGATTTATTCTTGGGTTGTAATAAATTTTAAGTTAAAGTATTATTTTTATTCCGCTATTTTATTTGTGTGACCTGGTTATAAAGACCCCTTATCCTTCGAACGGGGCGACATCCCCGGCCCCGGCAGGCCTAGGTAGCGGGGTGTTACAGTAGCCATGGCTGTTTAAGGAGGGTTTGTGCAGAAGAAATCTGAGGTTTCGGCTAAGGGTGAATTAGGAAACAAAGCTGGAAAGTTTTCCTGCACAGAATTTTCGCAAGGCTGGAATTTTCTGGGCAGTTTTTCGGCTGCCATTTTCCATTCAGCTTGCAGAGAGTTTGAAAGGGATTTTAGGGGTCTTTATTTATGGAGGAAAAACATAGCTAAGATGCTGAGTAAAAACTGGAAGAAAACAGCTTGGTTTCGGACCTCCAAAGCTGCGAATTTGCGTAGGGATTTTTCTGGATTTGCACAGCCTTTGTGTAGTTTGAAAATGGCCAGAAAAATTTAGGTTTCAAGCTGATCAAAAGGGCCATTTTTTGGCAGTATTTGGGAGGGAATAATGGCTAAGAATTTCGACACCTTGAAGGTACAAGAAGCTGAAAAAATTTCAATTCAATGCGTGAAGGAAAATGAATCTAGCTAGAGTGATGTTTTAGAGAGTTTACTAGGGAAATTAATTCACTTGAAATCCTTCCCCCTCTTTCATGGTTTCGGTCCATAAGATGTCTTTCTCTAAGACATTTTGAACCTTCAAAGCCACAGCACATTGCTGAAATTTTTCTAGAATAAAATTGGCCTGAACAAATTGAACATTCTAATGGATTGAGAAATAGGAAAAATTTAGGATCAAGAGGAAATGAATTCTCCTTAGGAATTTTGTATAGGGCAAAAGAGTAGGATTATGATACTCCTATCATGACTCTTTTAGGACAACATCTCTACCCTACTCCAAAGCACATAAGGCCGAAAATAACACTTCTCAAGCAAAAATAAAATTTAATCAAGCTAAAGCTCCTATGATAGAATTTGAACCCGAGACCTCAAGAATTGATTCCAAGGCTCTAACCACTAAACCATAACAATTCTTGTTCTTATTTTCTCTCTAAAAAATATTTCCTATTCAATCCTCAAGCTATCACCCTTTTTCCACCTCAAGCAAAAAATTAGCATTTTGCCCTTCTCACTCAATAATCATAATCAAGCCCTCTAGACTATAAAACACAAACTCAATGCACATAAAATCATATAAAAATATATTTAAACATGCAATAAAGTATGATATGCATCCCAACCCCCTTACTTTAAGGTTGGTTTCGACTGGGGTTTCCCATCCTCCCCTCCTTAGCAGAATTTCGTCTTGAAATTCAAGCATACCTCTATTTTAGCTCGGGATGTGAAACCCCAGTCAAGACCAACCTTAGAGTAAGGGGGTTGGGATGCATATCATGCTTTATTTCGTGATTAAATATGTTTTCATATGATTTGTATATGCTTTGAATTTGATTTTTACTATCTTGAAGTCTTGTTGGTGAGTGATGTGTGAGAGGGGCAAAATGGTAATTTTTGCCCGAGGTGAAAATAAGGAGATAGCTTGTGGATTGAATAGGGAATAATTTTTCTAGTAGAAATAGCAACGAGAGTTGTTGTGATTTAGTGGTTAGAGCCTTGGAATTAATTCTTGAGGTCTAAGGTTCAAAGTCCATCATAGAAGCTTTAGCTTGAGTAAATTTTATTTTGCTTGGAAAAGGATGGTTTTAGCCATGAGGGCCTAGATCAATGTGGTGATGATGTCCTAGGAGAGACATGTTAGGAGAATTCTCACTTCACTCTTTTGTTCTTCGCGAAATGCCTAAAGGGAATTCATTCTCCCTTGATCTTTAGCTTTTCTTAATTTCCAACTCCTTAGCTTGATCAAGGTGTTCTATCCTTTTCCTTTCCAGAAAATTCAGTAGAGGACAAAGGTCTTTTAGGATCAAAATGCCCTAGTAAAAGGCTTCTTATGGTTTGGAAAATGTAAATGATTTGTGGGAAAATTCAAGAGGAAAATCACTCTTGAAAGCTTGCTGAAATTTTTCCTCAAACTTAGTTCATTTATCTTCATAAGATGAGCTGAAATTTTCCAGCTTGTTGTACCTTCAAAAGGTCGAAAATTCTAGCTCACATTCCCTCCCAAATGCTACCAGAAAAATGGTCTTTAGGATCAGTTGAAACCTGAAAGTTTCTTGCCCAAATTTGGATTGCATAAGTTAGAGCAAAGCAGGAAAAATTCCTGTACGAAAATCGGTTTTGAGAGCTCAAAACCAAGCTGTTTTCTTCCAGAATTTGTACAACACCTTAGCCATGTTTTTCCTCCATAAAGAAGGTTGGAAAACAGCCTTGAATACCCCTGATATCCCCTTCAAACCTCGCTGCAAACCTGCTGGAAATGGCAGACGAAAATTCTGCTAGGAAATTTCTGTTCAGCGAAATTCCTGAGCAGAATTTTTGTCCAGCTAGTTTCCTATTTTGTTTCAACTGAAAACCCCAATATACTTCTTTCAAAACCTCTCTTAAACCTCCATTAACAGAGCTCCATTGTTCCCGGAAGTTTCTGCACGAAATTCCCTCCATGGCTGACCGAAAATCTCTCTACAAAATTCGTGCAATTAAGCTCGATTGGTTTCCAAAATTTCGGTCATCTTATTTAGCAACCTTCCATAATATTTTGCTCAATGGACCAGACTCCTTCTTCATCATTGTACACCCTACTTTCAGCCACCATAAGCCTCCATAAGTCAGCATTAATCCCATGAAATTCTGTCCAAACAATCAGCCATGGCAGACTTCAAAGCTGTCCAAACAAATCAAGATATTCTTAGGATATCTACTTTCCAAATTTACTTCCTAACAATATTCTTCAAGGATTGTAACAACTCACCTTTCCTTTTCCCTTCCAAATCAGAGAATCAACTCCCTAAACCCTACTAGAATTTGGCCAGACCTATTCTCACAGAAAAATCGGCAGCTGCACAAACTCTTCCCTCTCTCTCTCGATTTTCTTCAAGCAACAAGAACACACACATACTACACCAAGAACACCTACTTCTTCTCTACACCTAATAACCCTCCAAACCACCTCAAACCCTCACGAAAATCTCCAGATTTAGTCTACTTATTGCTGTGAATCCATCAACATCAATATTAACATCAAACTCCTCCAAACATCTTGCTACTTCGGATCAAAGCAAAAATTTCTGGACAAGAACATCTTCAAGGTAAACTTATTCTAACAACTTCATCCTCTTCAAACTTAATCTCTAATGAAAACCTATATGAATAAGCATGCTAATGATCTCTTCTTCTTCTTCTTCTCTCTCTCTCTCTCTCTCTCATGGACCGAAAATTCCTCCCTTGGCCGAATGGTCTCTTGTTCCATGACCATGCTTTCGCCACCCTTCTTGAACAAGATTAGCCATCTAGGAGTTGAGATCTTCTCTAAACTCCTTCAAGTCATTCATCAATCAAGTAAGTACCTTCAATCCTCTTTTTAAAATTTAGAATCATGTCTCTAAGTTGATGAATGGCGATGGGGTTGTGTATGTGATGTTATTGATTGAAGCATGAGTATATGTATGATTGAGATGGAGATGGGATTTATGCATGGAAGGATTATATTGGTGGATTTAATGATGAGTTGAGATTTGATGCATGTCATAGGTAGTATTTGTGATGAAGCATGCTAGAGATTCTGTCACCATGGGTGAATAGGATTTATATACATGATTAGATTTTGAAGCCATGATCATGTTTATGCCAGTAGAGGTTAAATCATGTAATAATAAATTTAGATCTATGCCTATGTGCAAGACTTGGATGATTTGATGAATTGAAGAATTAAGTATGTTATTGATTATGGTTGACCATGGAATCTTGATCATGATCTAGTTGTCCCTAAGCAAATTTTATTTCATGAATAAAATATTTACTAATAATTTTTGCTAAAGAATTTCGAAAACCCTAGGAAGGGTAGATTTGGAATTATAATATATGTAAAGGATATTTTAGTAAAAAAAAATGATTTTTCTAGAAAATAAAATAAATAAATATTATCTAAAATAAGGCAAATTAATTAAAGCCTTATGAAAAAGATTCATACTTAATAAAATATTTACTAGACCAAAACCCTTAAGGATTTACTTATTATTTTTCAAGAAAGACTTATTAAATTTAATCTTAACTAGTTTTATCTATCAATTATTTTCTAACAACTAAGCTACCATTAAATCACTATTTTACCTAGTACCACCTATGGCTCTTGATTAAATAAACTCTAAATTTTCCTTAACAAGATTTAAACTTTCAACTTATTAGAATTTATTTCCTAATCCATTAATTATTTTAAATAACAAATTAAACTGAGCTTATAAACCTATTCAATTATTGTTTTGCCTTAAAGCTTGGGACACTAGGATCATGGTAGTAGTGAATTGAGTTGATTTAAAATTGAGGAAGTGGATTGTGGCTTGAATCTGATTAAGATTTGTATTTGCCTATGTGGGGTTAGGTCATCTGTCCGAGACCTTGTTATTGTGAGCAAGAATCAGGTAAGCTCCTGCATAAAACCTATCGATGTGAAATGTTTTCTTATGGCAAGCTAAATATGGAGTGTATGGACACTCGTTTATTTGAAGGCAATTGAGGGTTGAACTCATCTTTATTTCCAACGTTGGAATTATTCCAAAGTTAATGAGCAGTTTTTTCCAAACTCGAAACTCTTTCTAAAACTAATTTCTCGCAAAGCTTTGGAAACCCTCACATTGTTATTTTCATGAAGCACAATGCTTTGTTCATTTTATCCGAAGTGGGAAATGTCGTTGAGTACACAATAAGGGTGGACTACTAGGACTAGTCTTTGAAGGGTTAGGGTGAGTCTCTCAGTAGGTGGCCACCTCTGAGGGGTGAGTCCTTCCCGGAGAAGGTGCCAGTTCCAGTGAGTCGTGCCGGTCCGAGCTAGCAGTTTATTTTGGTTCAGTCAAGTGACTGTGTTTTTGCCGGAATGGACATCCGGTGGTTGTTTGGGTATAAAGAAGGAGGAGTATCTTACCCAGTAGGCCGATCACCTACTTTTGTCAGTTTGCACAACGTGTTAGGCATTCTGACCGGTTATGGGGCCTAAAGTGTAGTAACCCATATCCCTTTTTTTTTAGTGGTTGATTTTATTACTTATGTATTGCTAGAAGAGCCAAAACGCCACTCTTTCTTTTGACTGATGTTTATTGCTTGCCAATGTTTCTCTTATAAAGATTTCACACTTTGCATCCACGAACTGTTTCTGCTAAATACCCAAAGCACACACGGACTTATTGAGATTTCGGTCTCACCACATTTTATCATGATTTCAGGTTGATCCTGTTGTGGGTGAGTAGCTACCTTGGAAGAGAATGTGTTTTTGATTTTATGTACTGCTTTGGGAGACGAGTGTGGATGATTTTAATTATGAGTTTTGTTTTGGAATTTCATGGATGTACTTTGGAAGTATTTATTTTTGGGTTGTAATAAATTCTTTTAGCTTGAATATTATTCATTTCAGCAATTTTTATTTGTGACCTAGTTATAAAGACCCCTTGTCCATTGGACGGGGCGACATCCTCGGCCTTGGCGGGCCTAGGTTTTCTGGGGTGTTACACGGGATACTTCCGTTTAACCCACTCTTCTGATTCCCACGTGGCATCTCGCGTTCCATGATGCTCCCACTGAACCTTGACCATCGGTATCTGTTTGTTTCAGAGAGTCTTGACACTGCGGTCCAATATTCGTACAGGCTTCTCCACATAGCTCAGGTCTGGCTGCAACACTAACGGTTCATCATTCAATACATGATCGGGATCAGCATTGTACTTCTTCAATTGTGACACATGGAACACATCATGAATTCCCGTCAATCCATCTGGCAGGTCCAATCAGTAAGCTACCAATCCAATCCTTTCCTTAATCGGAAATGGCCCTAAATATCTCGGATTCAACTTTCCACCCTTCGAATGCTTCAAAATTCCCCTATTCGGCGTGAATTTCAAAAATACGCTGTCCTCGACTTCAAATTCCAATTCTCTCCGTCGGTTGTCTGCATAGCTCTTCTGCCGACTCTGTGCCACCTTTAACCTTTCCTTGATCAATTTCACTTTATCCAGCATTTCTTGGACACATACTTATCTGGTTTTGGTCACAGGACCGTATTCGGACCAACTCCAATACAACGGTACCTGACACTTAGGCCCATATAAAGCCTCATACGGTGCCATCCCAATTGAGGCTTGGTAGCTATTATTATATGACAGCTCGGCATACGATACACACTCTATCCACTTGTCCCCGAAGTCCAGGACACAAGCTCTCAGCATATCTTCCAATATTTGAATAACCCTTTCTGACTGCCCATCGGTCTGCGGATGTGCCGTTGAATTGAATTTCAGATTCGACCCCATTGCTTCTTGAAACTTTCCCCAAAAACGAGATGTAAACCTCGGGTCTCGATTTGACACTATGCTCGAAGGCACTCTATGCAGTCGGACTATTTCTCGAACATAAGTCTGAGTCAGTTTCTCCATCGATTCCTTCACATTCACCGGTATGAAATGGGCCGACTTGGTCAGTCAATCCACCACTACCCATATAGCGTTCTTTGGAGTGTTTGACATGGGAAGCCCGGTGACAAAATCCATAGTCACCTCCTCCCACTTCCATTTCGGTACTAGCAATAGCTGCAATAGTCCCGCTGACTTCTTGTGTTCCGCTTTGACTTTCTGGTAGGTGAGACAGGTCGAAACATACTTGACCACATCCCGCTTCAGTTCGGGCCACCAATAGGCTCCTTTCAAGTCCTGATACATCTTGACTTCCCTCAGATGAATGGCGTATTTGCTCTTGTGCGCCTCTTCCAAAATTCGGTCCTTTAATTGCTACTCTCCGGGTACACACAATCGATCTCTGAAATGTAGAACTCCCGTCTCGTATTGACAGAATTCACTGCCCGGCCGCGTAAGCTCCCTGTCCTTGAAAAGCTGAAACTCGGCGTTGCTTTGCTGAGCTTCCACGATTTCCCTCTTCAAATCTGGCACCAACTTCAAATTGCTGATGACAATTCCTTTGTCTTACACTTCCACCCTTCTGTCCAACACATCCTGAACCGCTTGCATTTCTTGCACCCTTAGTCTGGCCATTCCCACTTTCCTACTCAGGGCGTCCGCCACAACGTTGGCCTTCCCGGGATGGTAGCTGATCGGACAACGGTATTCTTCCAAGAATTCCATCCACTTTCGCTACCTCAAGTTTAGATCCTTTTGAGTGAAGATATACTTCAGACTCTTATGGTCGGTGAATACCTCATATTCGGCTCCATACATGTAGTGTCGCCATTTCTTTAGGGTGAACACTATAGCTGCCAGCTCCAGATCATAAGTGGGGTAGTTGACTTCATAAGGTCTTAGCTTCCGAGAAGCGTAAGCAATCACCTTCTGGTCTTGCATCAACACTGCGCCCAGTCCTTCTTTCGAAGCGTCGGTATATAGTGCGTAAGGTTTCCCTTCTTCCGGTAGACTCAATATTGGTGCTGTCATTAGTCTATGCTTTAGTTCTTGAAAACTTTTCTCACAGTTGTCGTTCCATACAAATGGAATTTTCTTTCGCAAAAATCGGGTTATTGGCGATGAGAGTGTCAAAAATCCCTTGATAAACCTTCGGTAGTAACCAGCCAGTCCCAAGAAACTCCGGTCTCGGTGATACTCTCCGGCTGCTTCCAGTCTGAACCACTTCAACCTTTGCCGGGTCCACCTTGATTCCTTCCTTGGTCACTACATGGCCAAGGAATGCCACACTGTCCAACCAAAATTCGAACTTGCTGAACTTAGCGTACAGCTTGTGCTCCCGAAGCTTCTCTAATATGAGCTTCAGATGCTCTGCATGCTCCTCCAGACTCTTAGAGTAGATCAAAATGTTGTCGATGAAGACCACCACTAACTTGTCCAGATAGGGTCGGAACACTTGGTGCATCAGGTCCATGAATACTACTGGGGTGTTAGTCACCTCGAACGAAATCACCATGAACTTGTAGTGTCCATATCGGGTGTTGAAGGCCGTCTTGAGGATATCTTCCTCTTTATTCGCACTTGGTAGTACCCTTGCCTCAGGTCCAATTTAGAGTAGCAACTAGACCCTTGCAACTGGTCAAATAGCTCGTCAATCAACGGTAGGGGATACTTGTTCTTGATTGCCAAGTTGTTTAACCCCTAGTAATCAATGCACAGCCTCAAAGTTCCGTCCTTCTTCTTCACAAATAGCACAAGCGCTCCCTAGGGTGATGTGCTCGATCTGATATAACCTTAGCTTACTAATTCCTCCAATTGTTCCTTCAACTCTTTCAGTTCTGCCGATGCCATCCAATACGGAGTCCGCGATCCTGGTTCTATTCCTAGAACTAAGTCGATGGTGAATTCCACTTCTTGGCTGGGAGGTAGAGAATTAAGCTCCGTCAGAAACACATCGCGAAAATCCTTCACTACTTCAGTGTCCTCCAGAGTGCACTGGTCCTTCGGCTTGTTTATCACGTAAGCCAGGTACCCTTGACACCCTTGCTTCAACAATTTCCAGGCCTTAGCCCCCGCGATCAAATACTTACATTCTTTCACCTTCTTGCCATTAAATTCCAATACATCACAACCCGGTTTGACGAACTGGACTGACTTATTTTTATAGTCTATCCTAGCCCCATGCTTGGCTAACCAGTCCATCCCTAAAATCAAGTCATAATCCTTAAGGTCTAATACTATCAAATCTCCCTCCAGACTTTCTCTCCCTACATTAATTTTACAATCTTTCACATAACGATCCGCTTGCACCATTTTCCCCAGAGGTGTGCTCACCACTAATGTGAAAGGTAGCTCCACTCCATCCTAATCCAAATGACATGCACACAACTTGTTTATATAGGAATGAGTAGAGCCAGGATCAATCAAAGCATTAACGGACCGTCCTTGAATAGTGAACGTACCTTCTACCATCTCTGCATCGGCCCCAACTTCCTCTCTGTTGAGAGTGAATACCTTGGCCTTCACTTGCAGCTTCGGTGCTCCACTCCCAGATACTCCCATGGTGTTGGCTCGGTTGGGCCCTGGGTTCGGGGCAATTTGGGGCAAGTGTTCCTCAGGTAGTTCGGGTCGCCACAACGATAGCATTTCCTTTCACCACCCTTGGACCAACAATTCCTCTCAGTGTGACCTTTCCTTCCACACTGCCTATATGATGGGAGATTCGGGGCAGGTCCACCCAATGCTGTCCTGGCTTGCTTTCCCCGATTCTGCCATTGGTGATTGGTGGGGCGTTTGTGGGGTTGCGGTCTCGGGAAGTGTCCCTGCGGCTGCCTTGGTGGCTGGAAGGGCTTTGTCGCCATCCTGCTGCTGTCCTCATTTTCCGTTCGTGTAGCTACGTCTACAGCCCCCGAATAGGTTGTTGGTGGAGTAGGTGCCAATACTTTCCTCAACTTCGATCTTAGCCCCTTGACGAACTGCCTCGTCCTATTCTGTTCGGTGTCCACCAATCTCTTATAGTACTTGGACAACTGGGTGAACCGGCCCGCGTACTGGGCCACCAACATGCTTCCCTGCCTCAGATTTTGGAATTCGTCTTCTCACTTCTCCACAATCCACTGTGGGATGTACTCAGCCCTAAAGGCTTCAACGAAGTTGGACCACATCCATTCTTGCTCGACCATCTCCCAGTCATCTTAGACTTGCTGCCACCGTGCCCGAGCTAGTCCTCTCAATCGAAAAGCTGCAAACTTAACCATCCGCTCCTCGGTGTACTGGAGCGTTGCGAATATATCCTCCATTAGCTCAACCTATTGCTCTGCCTTCTGGTCTTGTTCCGCTTTGCCTATAAAGGTGGGCGGTTGAAACTTCAGGAACCGCTCTAAGGCCTCGTCTTCACCCCTTGGGTTCCGTCGCTCGGTCATAGACTGCAAAATCTCGACTATCTTGCTGAATGCCTGGCCCATGGTCACATCAACTGGAACTTCAGACCCCAATCCCATATTCGGACTATTCCCTTCACCCTGGTTAGGTGCTTGCATCTGGGTTGTTTCTACTTCCGGTGCCCCTTGATCGACTTCTGGAACCCTTCCACTTGCTGAAGCTACACAACTCTTGGGTGCCATTCTAAACCACACCCCAAATGATAAGTGTATGCATTTAAGGTTCAAATCATTTTAGTTGCACATGTATTCACAGTCAAATATGTGTAAACAGAAATCAGATGTAAATTTTGCCCAAGGAATAAATTCTCTTTCAAAAATGGACTTGCATAAATTCAAAATTTTGATAGAAAGTAGAATTAAAATCCTTAACATAAAAGTTCTCGAAAAATAATAAAC
This sequence comes from Voacanga thouarsii, assembly GCA_026120185.1. NCBI lineage: Eukaryota > Viridiplantae > Streptophyta > Magnoliopsida > Gentianales > Apocynaceae > Voacanga > Voacanga thouarsii. The sequence goes on from JANUWF010001030.1 coordinate 944,861, forward strand.
AAATAAATGTCCAAATTAAAATCACTTCTAGTCCTCATCATCAGCCTCATATAACCATCCCCCAGAGTTCTTAGAAAAATCCACCCCAACCCTGCTAGCAAATCCCTCCATTGGCTCCTTCCTTGGGCGCCTAGAACTCTCCCCGGTGATGAGACTCCACTTTATCATGGAGGATAAGGACTGATGACTAGAGCGAGGACCAAGAAGCTTTAAGATGATTTTCAATTGATCATCAAACAATGCTTGAGGAAGAAGGAGGATTGGAGGGTTGAGGAAGAAAGCCAAGAGTTCGTGTTGATGGCCATCCGCGAAGGACCCCAACAAGAACTTAAGCCGTCAGCAAAAGGGGTTGAAATTTGACAAGGGAGGCTTCTAGAGGACAACCGGTGCTGGCTCCATGCTGCCAAACCGGCGCCGGCTCCATTTTGTCCAAAACCAACACTCAAGAAAACAAGAACCAGCCGAAGACAGAACCGAACCGGCCGAAGATAGAACTGGCGCCGACTTGATGTCCTCAAACCGGCACCGGCTTTCCTCTGGGCCACCACTGATTGCTCAGCGTTTTAATGCTTTTCTCTGCCTTTCTTCACTTTTAAGTGTTTGTAAAGACTTATTTTGACCCTAAACTGTAATTAAACCCTAGGGATTACTTAGCTAGGGTTAGGATAGTATAAATAGCACCTTTATTGATTTGACAAGACAACACACTTCATCACACTTCATTTCAATTCAAATTTGAGAGAGAATCTTGAGAGGCCCTAACCTCCTTATTCATCTTGTTCAAGACTAAGCTTAAAGGTTAGTCCTCTTTTTGTAAGAGTCTCTAAATCTTTTGGATAATCTATTGTTGTCTTCTTTGAATGGGTCTTAGTTGCGTTGTTCTTCTAAGGTTTGTTTGAAATTCAATATTTGGGTGCCTATCTTCTCTATTCTATTTGTTCTTACTTGCCTTTGTTGCTTCAAGGATATTAGGTCGAGAATATAGTAAAACTTTCTACTCATCTTGAGGGTCTTTGAGGCTTTGTTCTTTAAGGGTTTGAAAGAGTGTAGGTAGTTAGGTTACTTTATCCTTTTGTCACAAGAAAAGTCCCTATTTTAGTTCCCTTTATTTGAGCTGAGCACATAGCCACCTAAAACACCTCAACATCAAGAAAAGTCACACAAGATTCGTATCAAAGAGTTTGGTATCAGAGCAAGGAAAAGCTTGATTCCTATCCAAGCTTGAAAATAAGAAAAAGGATCCCTACAAAGTGAAGAAAAGAGAAAAACAGAAAATCCCGTAACTCAGAAAATTGCTCCAAAAAGGTCTTGAAATTTTTATTATTTCTTGATTTTGCTCTTGGGAAATTTCTCCTTGATATTGTTGTAATCCTTGGGAACAAATTTGTCTTGTGATTGTGTTGAAATTTGGCTTGAATATAGGTGAAAATTCTGGTTGCTCTTGAGTGATGAGATTGCAGCCAAGGTGTTTGATAAATGTTCTATGAGAGTGTTTTTGGCTATAGTTGGGAACTTTGATTCTTGATTTTTATTCCTTGAGATTTTTTGGCTTAGTATATCACTAAATTATTGAATTCCATGTCCATTGAACTCAAATTTTCTATTGCACCTTTGTGATCATCTCGTTCTTCATCATCCTAGTTCTAGTTGTTCTTGTTTTCTTTGTTCTTGATAATTCTTGTTTGTTTCTTGCTTAGAAGTGCTCTTTTGCATCTAGTGCTTGCTCTTGAGTTGATTGAGTCCATTTTTCTTAAAATTCTTGGCTTAAAACTTGATTGCTTGGAGGTGCCCAACAAGTGTTTGTTGAAATTCCCCTAAGACCCACTATTTGGAAATTCCTTTTAATTTGTGTGATTCACTTAGCTGGACTAAATCTTCAGCTATTAGGGAGAATTGGGATTGAACAAGAAGGCTTGAGTGTTGAGAAAAAGACAAGAGGGAGAGCCTATTATTAAAAGAGCCTAAGAGAGTAAACACGAGGGTGGAGTGATCAACCTTGAGAGCCAACATGCAAGGAAGTGCAGTGAGGATCGATTTTTCTTTCTAATCTCTTATTTTGTAGGTATAGACAAGTAAATACTCTACCACCATGGCCCATGAACAAGAGATCTTTAGACCTAACGCAAGTGGACCTAGTAGACCTTAAGAAGAACCCATTGATACTACGGGATTGCGTGAGGACTTGCAAGCCTATGCAAAGGGAATTTCAAAATCTGACAAGGGAGTTAATAAACCATCTTGGCCAATCTTCTACCGTTGCACAAAGGAGGGGCCAAGAACGATTTGAAGCACCTAGCCCTAGAATAAGGATGGTAATGCCCACACTTCTCCATTACATGTCCAACAAGGGGAAGAATAGGACGAACATTCAATTAGGGGATTCCAACAAGCTCCTATAAGAGGGGGAGTTCATGGAATGAGAAGAGGACGAGGTAGAGGACAAAGAGGGAATAGGGGGAACAATCTAAGGGGGCTAGAAAGAGAATTTGAAGGAGCCAATGAGTGGTATGAAGGAGAACATGTTGAGGCCTTTGGGGAACAACCTCGAGGATGGGGTAATAGAGGAGGAAGGAGAAAAGGAAATGATGTGGAAAGGGAGTTGAGCCATATTAAATTGAAAGTGCCCACATTCTATGGCAAGAGTGACCCGAAACTTATTTTAAGTAGGAAAGCAAGATGGAGATATTCCTAGAAAGCCATACTTATAGTGAGAGGTTAAAAGTGAGGTTGGCTATTTTGGGCTTCCCGGAGTATGCTTTGGTATGGTGGGAGCAAGTTAGTGCTCAAAGGAGGCAAATAGGAGTGGAAACCGTGGCAAGTTGGAATTTAATGAAAGATATGATGAGAGTAAGGTTTATACCACACCATTACTATATTGATCTTTACCAAAGGTTCCAATCACTCAAGCAAGGGAACAAAAGTGTAGAAGATTATCATAAGGAGATGGAAGTCATGTTGATGAGAGCTCAAATCCATGAAGATCCTAGAGCAACAAGAGTAAGGTTTTTAGGAGGATTAAATAGGGAGATTGTCAATTTGGTGGAATTGCACCCCTATGATCGATTGGAGGATATGGTACATGCCGCCATGAAGATTGAAAAGCAATTAAAGAGAAGGGCATTTACTAGACCAACACTTCCAAACCCCAACACAACTAGCAAGGTGCCAACTAAGAAGGATGAAGCCCCCAAGCCATTTCAAAGGGACTTCAACAAACCTGTAGGATTTCTAAATTAATTAAACAGATTAAACACAGCGGAAAATATCAAGAAATCCAAGCTATGGATCATGGGTTTGCAGTAGAAATGGGAAAAAGAGAAGATTGCGCTTATTACCTCTTGAAGTCGGAATTTAAAATTTTCTTGTTCCAAGAACGCAGACGCGATCTAGATCACAAAACTGGTTCACAGCAGCTCAACTGAAGTCCAAGAAAGAACTCCCTCTAATGATAATCCACACAAAGTCGAACGCTCACGATCTCACAATTCTATGCTAGTAGAATTTAGGAGGCTAGGGTTTGATTAATAAGAGAGAGACGGCTAGGGTTTGATCAAGAGAGAGGCAGAGAAATGGTTTCTCTGTTATTGCGTGAATAGTTTGTATCTCTTACCCTAAGGAAACCGTTTCCTTATATTTATAGATTTATAATTACCGTAAATTGTAACTTAGTCCTTCAACGTCCAATTGTCAACAAATTGGTCCTTGAAGTTTATTTAATTACAATTAGGTCCCATGAATTATAACAAACTTATAATTCACCTATAAATATATTCCCTTCTCTTAATTAACCCCACAATATTATCAAATAATATATTTGAGCATTCAAACCTTTATTGTGTGTGACCCATTAGGTTTCCTGGTCTTATTGGTAGCATAATATGAATTAATTCTAACAATATTAGAATTAATAATCCTTAATAAAATAAAGGATTAAATTTATTAATTCTCTAATTAATAAATCCATATTTAGCATATCAAGAGTGACATCTAGCAATGACTCTTGACCACCTAAAAGTCCAGAAAGTCAAGTGGCTTGACATGAACCTTTCAATAGAAAATTATCAATGCAATAAACTCCTTTCACCATACAATATCTCATTCGGTCTAGAGCATGGAATTAGTGCCAACTCCCTCCAGAATATTATTAATTCTGACCCGAATATTTTATACTTGTTCAAGAAATCCATTACTCGATATGTGTATCAATTGGAACCATTTCCATCACATAGTCGCCTTGGCCATGGACTTCATGAGTAATGATTTCTACAAGTGGCCTTGAGATATACTCTCCTACTATTAGGAGTGGTGAATCCTTTATTGAATTTCTCAACTACTTTCATTTACTTTACGTTGTACCCAATATGCATCCCATAGGCAGTCCTAGATAAGACTCCAAAGATTAGAATAAAAGTACAACGCTCGTTAAACAAAGTGCCTTGGAGATCTCAAGTTTAATGATATTTGCACACTTGCTATAATGAGATTCTATCACTGGCACTAAATAGTTATCCAAGTGATTATCTCGTAGCTAGGTCATCCAATGAACTTGTTCCAAAACAAGCATCCACACGTTAATCCTGAGTATCCCAATACTCACGGATATGAGAACCATCGCTTGATCTAATCAAGAGATATAACATGTGCCAGTCTTGGCGTATTAATAATGTCCCATCTTATTAATACTATGACTGGGGATTATTTAAGTACAAACACTGCATAGTGTAGTAGGAATCTCACATCATGATCTTTATCATGATTTCCTTAACACTGTGTTGTACTAGGGACTTTATCTAACGGTTTGTATATATATTTAGATATAACAATCAAACTGAAAGATAAAGAATGCCTCTTATTAATTTAATATGCAATATACATGGTACAAGTGATTGCCTCTAGAGCACAACACTAACAAAACCTAGGGAAGCTTGGAAACCTAGGGAAGAATGGAAGCCCAGGGAGGATTGGAAACCTAGGGAAGGATGGCACAAGGACAAGGGGAAAGCTATGGAAAGGCCACAAAGGAATAGAGATATCAAATGCTTTAAGTGCCTTGGATATGGACACACTTCCCATGAGTGTCCAAGCAAGAGAGCAATGTATACTAATCCCTATGGTGAGGTCTCTACCGACGAAGAGGAAGAGGGAGAAAGATACCAAGGAGACCAAGAGGGAAATGGACATGAGGAGAGTGATGAGGGTGAAGTTGTTAGACAAGAATACTCTCTGGTGGGAGTTACTAGAAGGTCTCTAAGTTCACAAGCCATTGAGGATCAAGACCACCAACAAAGAGAGAACAATTTCTACACTAGTCAACAAGATCCCTTGAAGTGTCATTGTGGATAGTGGGAGCTGCACTAATATTTTTAGTGCAGATTTAGTTGAAGAATTGGACATGAGTTGGATTAGACATCCCAAGCCCTACAAACTATAATGGTTGAATGATAGTGGGGAAATGAGAGTAAACAAGCAAGTATTGGTGTCTTTTGAAATGAGGAAGTATAAGGATAAAGTGCTTTGTGATGTAGTACCCATGCAAGTAGGTCACTTACTACTAGGGAGGCCTTGGCAATATGATAGGCATGTAAAACATGATGGGAGGAAGAATACTTATTCTCTACTCAAAGAGGGAACTAAGTTCACCCTCACTCCCATGGCCCCTAATGAGGTGAGCAAAGACCAAAGAATCATGAAGGAAAAAGTAAAGAAGAAGGGAGCGCAAGAAGTTAAGCAAAAGCAAGAAATTGAGAGGAAAGAAAAGTAGAGGCAAGAAAAAGAATTGAGAGAGAGAATGAACAAACAAATGCCATTGACAATCAAGGATAGGAGTGAGCAAGGACAAGGGAGGGGAGGTAAAACGAGAGTGAATTTCTTTGCAAAGGAGAGTGGGGTTATAGAAGCTATAGAAGCTAAGGAATTGGTTATTCTTCTTTTATGCAAAGGTTCTTATATTTCTACTAATGATTCCACATTGTCTTTGCCTCATGAAATTGCAGCTATTCTTCAAGAGTTTGGAGACGTTTTTCCAAATGAGGTGCCCGGAGGACTACCACCATTGAGAGAAATTGAGCATCAAATCGACTTTGTGCCCAGAGCCATCATCCCCAACCGACTGGCATATAGAAGCAATCCAGAGGAATCCAAGGAATTGCAAAAGCAAGTGGAGGCATTGCTTGAGAAGGGACATATGAGAGAGAGCCTAAGCCCATGTGCGGTTCCGGTTCTCTTGGTTCCCAAAAAGGATGGGACATGGCGTATGTGTGTGGATTGTCGCGCTATCACAACATAATGATAAAATACTGCTATCCCATTCTTGGGCTAAATGACTTGCTTGATAAGCTATTTGGTGCATGCATTTTCTCAAAAATTAATTTGAAATCCGGTTATCACCAAATTAGAATAAGGGAAGAGGATGAATGGAAAACTGCTTTTAAAACTAATCAAGGGTTGTATGAATGGCTTGTCATGCCCTTTGGGTTGTCCAATGCTCCTAGTACTTTTATGCGATTAATGCACCATGTTTTGAGGGAATTTATTGGGAAATTTGTTGTTGTGTACTTTGATGATATATTAATTTACAGCAAATCATATGTGGATCATTTAAATCATGTTCAAAATGTGCTTATTGCCCTCCAAAGGGAGAGATTGTATGCTAATCTTGAGAAATGCTCATTTTGTTTGGAAAGGATTACGTTCCTTGGGTATGTTGTGAGTGCCAAAGGGATTGAGATTGATGAGGGAAAAGTGAAAGCCATCCAAAATTGGCCAACCCCTATCACCTTTACCCAAGTCCGTAGTTTCTATGGGCTAGCTAGCTTCTATAGGAGGTTTATCTAAAATTTTAGCACTCTAGCAGCCCCTCTAACAGAAGTGGTAAAGAAAAAGGTGGGATTTAGGTGGAAGGAAGCCCAATAACAAGCCTTTCAAACCCTCAAAGATAAATTGAGCCAAGCTCCCATTCTTATTCTTCCCAATTTTGAGGAGGCTTTTGAGATAGAGTGTGATGCAAGTGGGGTGGGAATAGGTGCGGTCTTGACCCAAGATAGAAAACCCATTACATACTTTAGTGAAAAATTGTCTGGGGCAACCCTTAACTATTCTACCTATGACAAAGAGCTTTTTGCTTTGGTGAGGACCTTAGAGTATTGGCAACACTACCTTTTGCCAAGAGAGTTTGTCATTCATATCGATCATGAGAACCTTAAACACCTCAAGAGCCAACAAAATTTGAACAAAAGGCATGCAAGGTGGATAGAGTTTATTGGGACATTTTCATATGTCATTCAATACAAGAAGGGTAAGGAAAATGTGGTAGCAGATGCACTATCTCGAAGGTATGCACTTCTCAACTTTTTGGATACTAAACTTCTTAGTTTTGAATTTGTGAAAGATTTGTATGTTGATGATGAGGAGTTTGGGGATATTTTCCATGCTTGTGAGAAAGGTGCATTTGCTAAATATTATAGGGATGATGGTTTCTTGTTTAGGGAGGCAAGGCTTTGTGTGCCAAAGGGTTCCATTAGGGTGTTGCTAGTTCAGGAAACCCATAGTGGGGGACTAATGGGGCATTTTGGTGTTGCCAAAACCTTAGGCATCCTGAAGGAACATTTCTTTTGGCCAAAAATGAAAAAGGATGTGGAGAAACATTGTTCTCAATGCATTACTTGTAGGCGAGCTAAGTCTAAAGCTCTTCCACATGGTTTTTATACTCCTTTGTCCACACCTAATGTGTCTTGGGTTGATATATCAATGGACTTCATTTTAGGATTGCCTAGGTCCAAGGGGGCAAGGATTCTATATTTGTGATTGTTGACAGATTTTCCAAAATGGCTCATTTTGTGGCTTGTTCCAAGACTAATGATGCGTCATATATTGCAGATTTATTTTTTAAGGAAATGGTGAGAATGCAAGGGATTCCAAGGACTATTGTCTCGAATAGGGATACAAACTTTCTTAGCCACGTTTGGAGAGTTTTATGGAACAAACTTGGAACTAACCTTTTGTTTTCCACAGCTTGTCATCCCCAAACGGACGGACAAACCAAGGTGGTCAATCGCACACTCACCCAACACTTGTGGGCCATAATAAAAAAGAACTTGAAGAATTGGGAGGAGTGCTTGCCTCACATTGAGTTTGCATACAATAGGGCTATTCACTCTACCACTTCTTATTCTCCTTTTGAAATTGTATATAGTTTTAACCCTCTAACTCTTTTGGATTTGGTTCCTTTGCCTATAGGTGAACAGTTGAACCTTGATGGAGCTAAGAAGGCAGAAATGGTGAAGACATTCCATGAGAAGGTGAAGGAACCATTGCAAAATGCAATGAAGAGATCGCTCATAAGCATAATCTAGGAAGGAAAAAGGTGTCTTTTGAGCCGGGCGATTGGGTATGGGTGCACCTTCGCAAGGAGAGATTCCCCACGCAACGCCGAAGCAAACTTGATCCAAGGGGGGATGGACCATTTCAAGTTCTTGCCAAAGTTGGAGATAATGCTTACAAGATAGATCTACCGGGTGAGTATCATGTTAGTGCCACCTTTAATATTAGTGACCTCTCTCCTTTTGATGTAGATGATGGCAATGATTTAAAGACGAATCCTTTTCAAGGAGGGAGAGATGATGAGACTCCACTTCATCATGGAGGACAAGGACCGATGACTAGAGCGAGGACCAAGAAGCTTCAAGATGATTTTCAATTGATCATCAAACAATGCTTGAGGAAGAAGGAGGATTGGAGGGTTGAGGAAGCATGCCAAGAGTTTGTGTTGATGGCCATCCGCGAAAGACCCTAACAAGAACTTAAGCCATCAGCAAAAGGGGTTGAAATTTGACAAGGGAGGCTTCCAGAGAACAACTGGTGCCGGCTCCATGCAGCCAAACTAGCGCTGGCTCCATTCTGTCCAAAACCAACAGTCAAGCAAACGAGAATCGGCCGAAGACATAACCAAACCGGCGCCGGCTTGATGTCCCCAAACTGGCGCCGGCTTTCCCCTGGGCCACCACCGATTGCTCTGCATTTTAATGCTTTTCTATACCTTTCTTCACTTTTAAGTGTTTGTAAAGACTTATTTTGACCCTAAACTGTAATTAAACCTTAGGGATTACTTAGCTAGGGTTAGGATAGTATAAATAGCACCTTTATTGATTTGATAAGACAACACACTTCACTTTAATTCAAATTTGAGAGAGAATCTTGAGAGGCCCTAGCCTCCTTGTTCATCTTGTTCAAGACCAAACTTAAGGGTTAGTCTTCCTTTTGTAAGAGTCTCTAAATTTTTTAGATAATCCAATGTTGTCTTCTTTGAATGGGTCTTAGTTGCGTTGTTCTTCTAAGGTTTGTTTGAAATTTAATATTTGGATGCCTATCTTCTCTATTCTATTTATTCTTACTTGCCTTTGTTGCTTCAAGGATATTAGGTTGAGAATATAGTAGAACTTTCTACTCATCTTAAGGGTCTTTGAGGCTTTGTTCTTCAAGGGTTTGAAAGAGTGTAGGTAGTTAGGTTACTTTATCCTTTTGTCACAAGAAAAGTCCCTATTTTAGTTCCCTTTGTTTTAGCTGAACACATAGCCACCCAAAACACCTCAACATCAAGAAAAGCCACACAAGATTCGTATCACCCGGGCTCAACTTGGATGAAAGAAGAAAGGAAAGAAGGCCTAGGTGGAGACTCATAGTCTATCTCCCCCGAGTCATCATTATCTGCTGCTAAGTCCACCTCGGGATTAGGAGGGTGGGGTTCATGCTCCACTACCATCACCTCGTCCTCACTGTCGGAACTTATGTCTATCACCGGAATTGGGGGTGGCTCAATGATCTGGACCTCATCATCACTGCTATCCTCCTTAGGGATATCTGGCTGAGGGGCAAGCTAGGGAATTGGAAGGTCCTCCGGGTATATAGGGATAGGCGAGTGCCACTGCTGCCCTTTCCTCGCTGTCCTAAGTATCCTAACCATCCTACAACATCAACAAGATAGGTTAGATAAAAGATTTAAACTTAAGTAAACAGAACAAACACTATTAATATTTGCCTATAACCTAAGCTCTGATACCACTTGTAACACCCTACTACTTAGGCTCGACAGGGTAGGGGATATCGCCCCGTCCAAAGGATAAGTGGTCTTTATAACTAGGTCATATAAATAAAATAGCAGAATAAAAATAATAATTTAACTTAAAATTTATTACAACCCAAGAATAAATCCATGAATTTAAAAAAACAAATCCATAATAAAATTTATCTACTCTTATCTCCCCAAAGCATTACACAAAATAAATTATCAGAAAATCTTCCAAAGCAGGTAATATCTAGCTACTCATCCCCACAGCAAGATCGACCTGAAATCACGGTAAAAATGGTAATGAGTCAGAAATCTCAGTAAGTCCGTGTGTGCTTTAAGTGTCTAGTGGAAATAGTTCATGAATGCAAAGTATAAAATTCTTTATAAAAGATCACTGGCAAGCAATAAACATTAGTCAAAAGTAAGAGTGGTGTTTTGGCTTTTCCAACCATACATAATCAATAAAATTAACCACTTAAAAAGGTAGTCATGGGTTACCACACGTTGGGCCCCATAACCGGTCAGAATGCCGACACTTTGTGCAGACTGACAAAAGATAGGTGATTGGCCTACCAGGCAAGATACTCCTCCTTTTCTATACCCAAACAACGACCGGGTGTCCATTCCGGCAAAACACAGTCACTTGACTGAAAAATAAACTGCTAGCTTGGATCAGCACGACCTACTGGACTGACATCATATTTGGGAAGGACCCACTCCTCAGAGGTGGCCACCTATTGAGAGACATACCCTAACCCTTCAAAGACTAGCCCTAGCAGTCCACCCTTATTGAGTACTCAACGTAACATATCCCACTTGGGAGAAAATGAACAAATACAGTTTCACATGAAAATGGCAATTAAGGGTTTCTTAAGTCTTTGTCAAAATTCGTTTTAGAAAGAGTTTTAAGTTTGGGTAAATCTGTTTGTTAATTTTCAATTAATTTAATTGACTGAAATAAGAAAGAGGTCAATCCTCAATTGCCTTTATAGAATTGAGTGCCCATGCACTCTACGTTTGGCTTGCCATAATAAACATTTTACATCATTCAAGTTTTATGCAGGAGCTTACCTGATTCTTGCTCACAATAAAAAGTCTCCAACAGCTGACCTAACCCCGCATGGGTAAATACAAACCACAATCAAATTCAAGCCAAAATTCACTTTCTCAATTTAAAACAACTCAACTCACTACTACCATGATCCTAGTGTCCCAAGCTTTAAGGCCAAACAATAAATAAATAGGTTTATAAGCTAAGCCTAATTTGATATTTAAAATAATTAATGTTTTGGGAAATAAGTACTAATAAGTTGAAGGTTTAAATCTTGCTAAGCTAAATTTAGAGTTTAATTGGTGAAGAGTATTAGGTATTAGGTAAAATAATGATTTATTAATAATTAATTGTTTGAAAATAATTGCTAGCTGAAATTAGTTGAAAATAAAATTTAATGGGTCTTGATTGGAAGATAGTAAATAGACTTTAATAGGTTTTGATTAAAAGGTAATAATTAAAATTTTAATAATAAATATTTTACTTATTATGATTGTTTTTATAAATGCTTTAGTTGATTTTATCATTTTATATAATATATATATATTTTATTCCTTGAATAAAAGCTACCATTTATTTGGCTAAAATATTTTTTAGTAATTCAAATCCACTTCCTAGGGTTTTTCGAATTTTCTAGCAAAATTATAATATTAAATATTTTATTAATGAAATAAAAATTAGCTTAGGGACAACTAGATCATGATCATATTTCTATCGCTAACCACAATCATAAACATATACAACCCTTCCATTCATCAAATCACCCAAATCATGCGTATAAGCATAGATCTAAATTTATCAAGACATGATCTAACCTCTACTAGCATAAATAGAATCACGGCTTCAATAATCCAATATGAATATAAATCCTATTCACCAAAGATGACATAATCTTTAGCATACTTGATCACAAATACTACCTATGACATGGAGATATGCATTAAACCCTAAAACACCATACAATCAACCAAGATAATCCATTCATGCATAAATCCCATCTCCAACTTATTCATACATATATTCATGCTTCACTCTTAACTCATCACAACAATATATACTCAACCCTATTTATGATTCATCTTCTATCAACATCATCCTAGAGACATGAATCTAGAATTTAAAAGAAGGGTTAAAAAGGCTTACTTGATCGATGAATACCTTGAAGGAGTTTTGAATGGATCTCAACTCTTAGATGTCTAAATCTGTCCAAAGAAGACGAAGGAAGCATGGCCATAGTTGATGAACTCAGTCAGCCAAGAGAGAGGGAGTGTTCGATCAAGAGAGAGAGAGAGAGAGAGAGAGAGAGAGAGAAGAGAAGAGAAGAGAAGAAGAAAATCCATTAGCATGCTTAAACACATATATGTTCATTAGAGATTGAAGATTATCGAAGATAAAATTGATTGAATAAACCTACCTTGAATGTGTTCTTGAGCCTTCACAAAATTTCTGGTTTTTGATCCAAAAGTGCGAGTTGGATTTTGGATTTTGATGTTAAAATTGATATGGATGGACTCACGGTAGTGTATAAATGAAATCTGGAATTTTTAGAAGAAGTTTGAAGTGATTTGGAGAGGTATTAGGTGAAAGGAAGGAGTAGGTGTTCTTGGTGTGTTATGTGTTCTTGAAGGTTGAAGAGAATAGAGAGTTTTTGGGATTGGAGGCTGTCGAATTTCTTTAGGGATTAGGGCTGCCGAATTGCTTGTAGGGTTTTGGAAGATGATTTTCTGGTTTGGATGGGAAAATGAAAGGTTAGTTGTTGAAATCCTTAAAGAATATTTTTGGGAAGCAAATTTGGAAACTAAATATAATAAGAATATCTTTGATTATTGTTGAGCTTTTGGGAAGCTGCCATGGCCGACTGCTTGTGCAGTATTTCGGCTGGATGAGAGTTGGTTGAACGAGGCTAAGGGTGGCCGAAAATAAGGAGTATAGTGGTGGAGGAAAGGTTTGGTTGTTTGAGAGATATTTTATGGAAGGTTACTAAATTATGGTGGCTAGAATTTTGGTAACTAATCAAGCATGATTGCAGAGATTTGTTGGAGAGATTTTCGGGTAGCCATGTCTGAATTTCGTGCAGAAGCTTGGGGAGGACAATGGAGTTCAACTCATGGCTGTTTAAGGAGGGTTTGTGCAGAAGAAAGCTGAGGTTTCGGCTAGGGGTGAATTAGGAAACAAAGCTGGAAAGTTTTCCTGCATAGAATTTTTGCAAGGCTGGAATTTTTTGGGCAATTTTTCGGCTGCCATTTTCCAGTCAGCTTGCAGAGAGTTTGAAGGGGATTTTAAGGGTCTTTCAAGGTTGGTTTCCAGCCTTCTTTATGGAGGAAAAACGTGGCTAAGATGCTGAGCAAAAACTGGAAGAAAATAGCTTGGTTTCAGACCTCCAAAGCTGCGAATTTGCCCAGGGTTTTTTCTGGTTTTGCACAGCCTTTGTGCAGTCAGAAAATGGCCAGAAAAATTCAAGTTTCAACCTGATCAAAAGGGCCATTTTCTGGCAGCATTTGGGAGGGAATAATGGCTAAGAATTTCAACACCTTGAAGGCACAAGAAGCTGGAAAAATTTCAGTTCAATGCATGAAGGAAAATGAACCTAGCTAGATTGAAGTTTTAGAGAGTTTACTAGGGAAATTAATTTACTTGAAATCCTTCCCCCTCTTCCATGGTTTTGGTCCATAAGATATCTTTCTCTAAGACATTTTGAACCTTCAAAGCCACAGCACATTGCTGGAATTTTTCTAGAATAAAATTGGCCTGAACAAATTGAACATTCTAATGGATTGAGAAATAGGAAAAATTAAGGATCAAGAGGAAATGAATTCCCCTTGGCAATTTTGTGTAGGGCAAAAGAGTAGGATTAGGATACTCCTATCATGTCTCTCTTAGAACAATATCTCTACCCTACTCCAAAGCACATAAGGCCGAAAATAACACTTCCCAAGCAAAAATAAAATTTAATCAAGCTAAAGCTCCTATGATGGAATTTGAACCCAAGACCTCAAGAATTAATTCCAAGGCTCTAACCACTAAACCACAACAATTCTTGTTCTTATTTTCTCTCTAAAAAACATTTCCTATTCAATCCTCAAGCTATCACCCGTTTTCCATCTCAAGTAAAAATTAGCATTTTGCCCTTCTCTCTCAATAATCATAATCAAGCCCTCTAGACTTTAAAACACAAACTCAATGCACATAAAATCATATAAAAATATATTTAGTATGATATACATCCCAACCCCCTTACTCTAAGGTTGGTTTCGACTGGGGTTTCACAATGTGTACCAGATGACCCCGTATTGAAGAGAGATAATGGATGAGGCTCACAAGAGTAAGTATACTATTCATCCAGGAGAAGTGAAGATGTGCCAAGATTTGAAGAAGGCCTACTGGTGGTCGGGAATGAAAAGAGATGTGGCGCAATATGTCTCTACTTGCCTGACGAGTTAGAAAGTAAAAGTGGAGCATAAGAGGGCAGCCTGATTACTACAACCGTTACCTATTCCTGAGTGGAAGTGGCAAGAGGTGATGAAGGATTTTGTTACCGGACTACCTATGTCAAAGACTTTGAAGGATGCTGTTCGGATTGTGGTTGACAGATTGACCAAGACTGCTCATTTTAGTCCGGTAAATGTTAAGGATTCTATGGAGAACCTGGCTTAGACATACATTCGGGAAGTGGTTAGATTGCATGGTGTACCATCATGTATTGTATCTGACAGGGATCCTAGATTTACTTCCAGGTTTCGGTCCAAATTTCAAGAGTCACTGGGAACGAGTCTAAAGCTCAGTACTTCTACTCACCCGTAGACAGACGGACAATCCGAAAGAGTTATCCAGATTTTGAAGAATATGTTGGGTACCTAACGCATATCATATATGGCACAGTGAAAAAATAAAACGAGATACCATCCCAGGATCCACATATATGCGAAAAACAAGACATAAAGAGAACAAAGGTAATAGCTTTTTACCTTTCTTTGATCGTGTGGAAAATAAAATTTTTCTTCTTCAAATCGAGGTGCAATCCAGCAATCCTCTTGATCAAACACCACGAGAGTTGAACGTCAAACCACTATAATCACAGTGTGTGATTATCTCTAACAGAAATTCACACAGAGGATACACTCAAGCAAGAAGTTTTCTGTGCTAGCAGAAAAACTAAGTGGTGGCTAGGGTTGTTTGCTTCAAGAGCAACGAGAGAGAGAGAGAAGAAAAGAAGGTTGTGTTACTAGGGTTGGAGTTTTCGTGTCTTACACTTAGCTAGGATTTCGTGTGTTATATCTCCTATATAACACGAAATCTTGGTCAAAATATACTCCAATCATAGAATTCTAAAACAGTTAGAATTCCCTAATTGTATTTGGAAACATCAAGTTCTTACAATTACAATTTGGACTATTAATTATAACTAATTATAATTTGGCCACAACAATTTCTCTTTCTCGCAATTAATCCCACTATGTTATCAAATAACATCTTGAGTATATAATCCTCTATTATGCGTGACCTATTAGGTTTTCCAGTTAATTGGCAGAGAACATGAATTAATCCAAATGTTGTTGAGATTAATAATCCATAATTAATTATAACTAATCCTATTAATTATAATCATGATTGGTTTATTAATTCATCAATTAATAAACCTATATTCCCAGATCATGAGCGGTATCTAGCAACACATTATGACCACCCAAGAGTCTAGGAAGTCAAGCGGATTGACATAAACCCTTCAATAACAAACTATAATGCAATTAACTCATTTCACCATACAATATCTCATTCGGTTTAGAGTAAAGAATTAGTGCCAACTCTTTCCAGAATTAATTCTGGCCCAAATACAAAAGTACTTATACCAGGAACCCACTACTCTAGATGTGTATCAATTGAAACTATTTCTAATACACAACACCTTGGCCAAGGATTTCTTGAGTAGTAATTCCTACAAGTGGCCGTGAGATATTCGCCCTTACTATTAGGAATGGTGAATCCTTTATTGACCTTCTTAACTACTTTCATTTACCTCACAATGTACCCAATATCCATCCCATAGGCGGCCCTCGATCGAGCTCCAGAGATTGGAATCAAAGTATAATGCTCAGCAAATAAAGTACCTTGGAGATCTCAAGTCTAAGGATACTTACACGTTTGCTATATTGAGATTATATCACTGGTACTAAATAGTTATCCATGTGATTATCTCATAGCTAGGTCATCCAATGAACTTGTTCCATTAACAAGCATCCATGTGTTAACTTTGAGTATCTTAATACTCATGGATATGAGAACCACCGCTTGATTAAATCAGGAAGTCTAACACATGCTAGTCTTAATGCATTAATGATGTCCTGTTTCATTAATACTATGACTAGGGACTATTTAAGTACTAACACTATACAGTGTAGTAGAAATCTCATATCATGATCTCTATCATGATTTTCTTAACACAGTATTGTACTAGAGACTTTATCTAATGATTATATTACACAAAGGAAAATAAAAGAAATTGTAAGATAAATAATGTCTTTTATTAAAATCAAATGT
The DNA here is from genome assembly GCA_026120185.1 of Voacanga thouarsii. Lineage (NCBI taxonomy): Eukaryota > Viridiplantae > Streptophyta > Magnoliopsida > Gentianales > Apocynaceae > Voacanga > Voacanga thouarsii. The sequence goes on from JANUWF010001030.1 coordinate 961,510, forward strand.
GTCATATACAATCAACAAGTTATTACCTCTAGGGCATAACATTAACAAACTCCCACTTACACTAATAAGTTCCTTTTCAGTGGTTGTGTAATTGTATTGTGCAGGTTTAAGCATATGAGAAGTATAATAGATCACATGAGGAACCTTATCAACCATTTGCCCCAAAATCGCTCCTATTGCCTTATCACTTGTATCCCACATAATCTTTAAAGTAAATCCCAATTTAGTGGTTGGATTATGGGGGCACAAATTAATCTCTCCTTTAGCAAATTAAAGCCTTTTTGCAATTTTCGACAAAGTCGAAAGAAGTTTCTTTTTATAACAAATGATATACAACTTGTGAAATTTTTTGAAAAATCTTTAATGAATCTTCTATAAAATCGAGCATGGCCTAAAAAATGCCCTTATTCTACATATATTAGAAGGATAGGAAAGAGATTTTATTACATTAATTTTTCCTTTATCAACTTCAATCCCTTAACTGAAACAACATGCCTCAAAACTATTCATTGATTTACCATAAAGTGACATTTTTCATAGTTCAACACAAGGTTGGTTCACCTTTTGAGAATAAGTTCCAAATTTCCTAAGCATGCATCAAAAGAATTTCCATATACATTACAATCATTCATGAAAACCTTAATAATGTGGGCAATATACTAAAAAAAAAAAAAAAGAAAGTATGCAACTTTGAAGAGTACTGGGGCCATTACAAAGACAAAAAGGAATTCTTCTATATGTAAAAGTTCCAAAGGGGCAAGTAAATGTGGTCTTTTCCTGATTCTTGGGTGCAATGATAATTTGAAAGTATCTGAAAAACCTATCTAAAAAGTAAAAATATAAAGAATTGGCAAGCTGTTCTAACATTTGGTCTATAAAAGATAAGGGAAAATGGTCCTTCCTAGTATTGGCATTTAATATGCTATAATCAGTACAAACCCCCAACCATTTTGAAGCCTAGTACGAACCTTTTCTTCTTCCTTATTCTCAATTACGGTTATTCCAGTTTTCAATACCATTTTTTCACAAATTTAAAGCCCCATTTTTCACTACTTCCATCATTAGAGGGTTCAATTTGGGGTTCCTTAGATATCTTAGTCTTATAATCTAAAATGATTTGATGCATACAAGTAGATGGACTAATATATTTAATGTCGACTAAGGTTCAATCAAGTGCAGTTTTGTGGTCCTTAAGTACGAAAAATACCCTCATTTCTTTGGAAGAAGAGAGATTATTAGCAATAATAATGTGTAATGTTTCTTCTTCACCTAAATATTCATATTTAAGATAAGATGGCAATGGTTACAACCCAAGTGAAGGGGAACTCACAATAGATGGCAACATACTTTCATGGGAAATAGGTAAATTAAATTTATTCTAAAAAATGGGTCATGCAACTAACTCTTCTACCCTATTAATCATGTCAACATCAAAATTCATAGACAAAGAATTTTGCAAATGCTTATTAAAGTTCTAGTCTAAAGTAGATTGCATCATCTTCATGTAGATGTGTTCAAGAATTTCATCAACAAGTGGATCAATGATATTAATCAATGAGACATTAGAAGATTTATCACAAGGAAATTTCATGGCATCAAATTTATTAAAGAAAAATTTCTCCCCATCAAATTTCATTGAGAGTGTCCCATTATGAACATCAAGTTATGTTTTAGCCGTTTTCAAGAATGGTCTCCCTAAAAAAAATGGGAGAAGAAGTAGATGAGCTAGGCTTATCCCGTAAAACCCCACCTAAACCTACCTTAGAGTAAGAAGGATGGGATGCATAGCATGTCATGATGCATAAAATATATCTCTTAAATGATTTTGTGTGTATTAGAATTGTGTTTTATGGGTTATATGATTTATTTGTGCTTATTGAGTAGAAATGGTAAACACGTTATTTTGCTTGAGGCCGAAATAGGAAGATAGCTTGAGATTTAGATAAGAAGAATATTTGGTAGTGAAAATAAGAACAAGAATTAGTGTGGTTAAGTGGTTAGGAGCTTTGTGATTTAATCTCTAAGGTCTTGAGTTCAAATCCCATCACTTAAGTTTTATTAATATTTTTCTTAACCAATGTTTGAATTTTCTTCTTTCTTACATTCCTTAAAGTTAGGAATGTTGTCTTAGGGAAGATACAATGGTAATGTCTTGACCATGTGGTCTTGTCCTAAAAAGAATTCTACAAGAATTCTTGTCTACTTTATTTTTGCAAGCCTTGTCTTAACCTCTTTGAATTTAAACTATTCCTAATTCTTTAATTCATTTTTATATCGATAAAATTCTTGGATAATTCATTGCTTAGAATTTTGAAAATCCCAGCTCTTGTGGGATAGGTGTTTGGCCAAAAATGTGGAGGAAGAATAGGAAGGGGTTTCAATTAAAACACCATAGCTATTACTTCAAGAACATATCTTCTTCTTGTTCTTGTTTTGGTTAAAAATGTGGAAAATTTTCCAGATTTTCTTCAAAGCTGGTTTTCAAAAAATTGCAACAAGCTTCTCTACCTAATTCTTGCAAGGAACCAACCATCTTATGTGAGGATGAAGGCTGAAATTCTTGGAATTTTTGCAGCTTCACAAACATTGCCAAACCAGAATTTTTTTCCCATCAAACTAGCAACCTTTGAGCATGATTTTGAAGCCATCCGTTAGTACTCATGGACAGCTGAGACTTTCTCTTTTCTTCTTCAAGATGATTGCTAGAAAACCACCATTAATGGACCTTTAAACACCCTTAAATTCTAGATGCAAAATTGTTCCAAAGAAGACAAAAAATTCTACACCAAAACTATTTCAAATTCTAAGTGCTCTTAAGCTTCAATTCCAGAATTTTTTTTCCAGCTTTGCCTCTTCATGCTAAGGCCAAATTTCTTCAGAAAACTTCATCAAACTTCAGCCCTCTTATAGCCATGGACAAAACCTCTTGACTTCTCCACCTACCTTGATCAATAAGACTCCATTAACATACCTCAAAATGCTCCTATCTTCACTCTATCCAAATTTATTCAAATTTCAAATTAAAATTTCAGATTTTATTTCATTAAATACTCATTTAGCTAGTTGATAAAACCAAAAAATTCTCTACCATTCCATAGCCAATTTTGGCAAGCCTAAGACTGAAACAACTCTCCATTCCTTGGTTAAATCATAGCTAGTTTAGCCATACACCATTGAAGGACAAGAAAACTTCCAAGAGAAAACACCATTACCTAATCCTATACCTCAAACATCTCCACTTTTCTCTCAATTTGAATTTTGAAAAAACTGAAGCTTTCTCTCTCATTCTTGGATAACCAAAAGCTTACCTTAAGTTAGGCCATTCGGCCATCCTTCACACAGCACACACAAAATTCCTCTTCCTCTTAATCTCTCTCAAACACACCAAGAACACTAAGAATACACACTACACATCTTCAAGCCTAAATCACTTCTAAACATCTCCAATCACTCCCAAACTCTCTAAACCATTATTATTCAACCTATATTCTTCCTTGGTGTACTTTATAACACCAAAACACACAAAGTCGAACCTTCAAATGGATCAAACCACCCTTTTTTTATTGAAGATTCGAAGAACAATAAAAAGGTAAAATAAGAACAATCTTCTTGTTCTTCTTCTTTTCTTCAACTTCTATATATTCATCTCTTCTTATTCTCACTTTTTTCCTCTCATTCTCTCCCACTCTCTTGGCTAAAATAATGATGAACAACTATGGACAATTTTCAGATCATTGAAGCCATCAAGCACTCAAGGTTCTCCTTTGACAAGCAACATCTCCAAACTTCAAGCGTCATCAAACAAGTATTTTATACGCAACTCCTCTTATTTATTTTGAACTCAAGATAGTTAGAATGATGTGGTAGGAATGTTGATTTGTTGAAGGTATGATAGATACATGTATATCATATGAAGATGATGTTTATTTGATTTGGAGGTTAAGTGGGTTAAGGCTATTGCATGAAGTAAGTGAAGATTATGAATATGATAAACTTGGGAGTAGATTTATGTTATGAGTTCATATGTCATTAGTAGAAGTTAGTTTGATAGAGATTATTGCTACCCATGCCATGCTTATGCTTTTATGTTGTTTTAGCCAGTAAATGACGTGCTAAAAAGTATTACTGGATTAATGCTATCCTTATGTAGTATATGTTAATTCAAGTCTATGTTTTTGAATAGATTAACATGTTATTTGTTGAATCCTTGTGTGTATGATTATGTACATGGTTTTTTTCTAACAATAAAATTATTGTAAGAACTACCTTTATTATTTTTAGAATTATTCTTGCTATTATTATTAATATAATTAATGTTACTATTTAATTTAATTTACAAAATTTGAAAAACATTAAGTAGGTTTGAAATAGAAGATTATTTAAAATATCGTTGTTTTATTAGTTAAATAAATAAAATATTTTTATTAAATATAAATAATAATACATTGAAATTAATTAATATCAATTAGTCTTACTAAAACTTTTATCTACACTCAAAAATATTATTTATATTATAATAATTTATTTATTATTAATTTTTATTTTTATTTTTATTTATTAATTAAAATTAGGTATAATTTATTTTTATTTATTATAATATTATTTAATTATTATTTATTACCAATATTATTTAGGATTTATTATTACCTATTATTTAATACTAATTTTATTTATTATCAATATTACTCATTATTTATTATTTAGTAATAAGTAGTTAAAACTATAATTTATTATTTATTCATTATTTATAACGCCTATTTATTTTAACTTATCACATTAATTTTATTTTATAAAGTACTTTATCAACTAGTATTAAAGCTTAAGGTATTGCTATCACGGTTAGATATTGATTGTGGCTAGTTAACCTAAGAGTTATTTATTTAAGGCAAATATTGTCTGGATGTTTGTCTAATACCTTGTATTTACCCCAGGCGGGGGTTAGGTTGACTTGAATTATCTTGGAAGACTTTTGTACCCAAGAAGAGCAAAAGATCAGGTAAGTTCCTGCATAAAGCTGTTTGAAGATCAAAGCTACCTTGGCAAGTCAAGTACAATGTAAATGAAAATTTGTACTGTAAATGCAATTATGGACAATTTTCCTTTCCTTTTTAGTCAAGCAAACCATTTAAAGTTAAACAAGAAATTTTATACAAAATGCTAAACTTTTCCTAAAAACCAACTTTGACAAGAATTTTGAAAATCATAATTGCTATCTCAAAGAGAATCATTATGTGATCTTTCTTTTCCCAAGTGGGACAAACACAACGTTGAGTACTTAATAAGGGTAGACTACTAGGATTAGTCTTTGAAAGGTTAGGGTAAGTCTCTCAATAGGTAGCCACTTCTGAGGGGTAAGTCCTTCCCGAATAGGATGCCAGTCCTGTAGGTCGTACCGGTTCGAGCTAGCAAGTTCAGTCAAGTGGACTGTGTATTTTTGGAATGGACAACCGGTAAGTTTAGGTGTAGAAATGGAGTAGTATCTCACCCGGTAGGCCGTACACCTACCTTGTGTCAGTATGCATAAAGTGTGGCATCCAGAACATTTTTTTGTCATGGTGCATAAAGTGTGGTGCTATGGCTACCCCTGTTGGGTGGTTGTATTTATTGTATACATGTATGATTTGAAAGGAAAACACCACTCTTCATTTGTGAAATTTATTTGAGACTTGCTAGCACTTCTTTATATGAAAATTTCTCAACTTGCATACATGAACTATTTTACCTAAAACACTCAAAGCACACATGGGCATACTAAGATTTATGTCTCACCACTTTTTGTACCATATTTTCCAGTCAGCCCTATTGTGAAGGTTATTGATTAGAGATTGCCTATGTTTTGAAGACTTATTGTTTTTTTTTCTATGTATTTCATTTGAGAGACTTTAGCAGACATTTGTTTATTTTTGGAACTTGTTCATGTATTGCTTTGGTTGTAATAAGTTTAATTTTGAGTTATTTATTTTATTCGTTTTGTGAGTTCTAATTATAAAGACCCATTGTCCTGTGGACGGGGTGACATCCCCAGCCCTAATAGGGTACGCAGGTAGTAGGGTGTTACATATCCTCTATTTTAAGAACATAGAAATCCTTAGGAAAAACCAATTCATTGACTTAACATATTCAACCACTCCATTAGATTATGTTTTGGACCTATCAACCAATTGAATGATAACTCTTGTAGGATTCAAAATTCATCGATCAAGTGAGGTATACAAAGAATATGGCATAATATTAATGGATGCTCCTAAATCTAACATGTAACCCAAAATGAGTTTCTTCCTAATGATGCAAGGAATGGTGAACATACATGGATATTTTTGTTCTGGAGGCAATTTCATTGAAGAATAGTAGAGACATTTCCCCCATTGTTATCCTTTCATCCTTCTTAAGCCTCTTTTTATTAGTGCATAATTCTTTTAGAAATTTGGTATAACGGGAGTATGGGAAGATTTATCTTTGAAAAACCTTAAGAGGGAGCGTGAGGGGAAGGGGGGGGAGTGGATAAAGTTTTTGGCAAACAAATGTAAATTTTAAAGATCTTTTGAGAATCTTAAAACATGAGCCAGTAAAGTGGGTGAGCCAAAAACATATAGTCCATGCAGCTTTGAATATGCTGCTAAAGAATTTTCAAGACTCCACTATTTTATGGAAAGAAGCTCTATATTTAAGATTGGTAGATAAAGCAATAATAACAGTTTCACCCAACTACATAAATGTCTTTGATCAAATCAATGAATGCAAGGAGTAGTGTAAAGCTATTAAGTCGGATGATTAGTAAAAATGCAGCATAAATATCAGATTAAATCGCAAGAGAATAGACTCAATGATTTATAGTGGTTCGTTTGCCAATGATCAGCAAGTCCGGTACTGCTATATCTGTGCATTGTGATAGTCAAACCACAATTGCAAAGATAAAGAGTACTATGTATAATCAAAAGACTAAGAGACACATCCAAGTTGGGCTTAAGTCTATAAGGGAGTTAGTGTCTGAAAGGGTAGTGTCTATTAATTTTGTTAGATCTAAAGATAACATTGTAGACCTTATAACTATGGGACTAGAAACCTCGTTATTCATTAAATCTAGGTTGGGAATTGAATTAATAACCCAGCAATGATTCATCTATAGTGGTAACCCAACTGACTAAGTGGAGATCCCACAAGGTAGTTCAATATGGTATAAACAAGCTCTTTGAGTGAAACTGGCACCTATGCTGATATCTTTGTATCAAGATCCTTTCCCTGAAAGCCTATTGTGCATTTATTGCAATTAGTTAGATTTTTTACTCTGAATGGGATCAAATTTTTTAGACAGGATGCTAGCAGTACATCCTTGGCGATCGCCAACTATGTGAGTGGTGTTATGTGTCCGCAACTAAAGGGAATTAAGTTTTCTCCAAATACTCTCATGAGACAAGATCATGACACATGTCCATAATGTGTTAACCCTAAAAATTATCTCCATAGCCGATAATTTATTGTTACCAATGGACGCTGTCATACTCAAAGTTCAGATTTAAGACTCAAGTCCATTTGTTCCTATGGGGGCAGAAGTTGGATAACTTAGGTAGCGGTTTAAACCAGAAGGTACCATTATCGAAAGCAGATTATGTAAATCTTAGATAGTCTTTAACTATATATTTGTGGGGGATTATTGAAAATGGTATCTTTGGGAGTTAATTATTTTTAACTCATGATTAGTTAGCCTAAAATAATTAATGGGAGTTGTTCTTGCCATGTTAGAAATTGTTTTGATTATGGTAGAAGCCATTTTCAAGGTAGAAATCTATAATTAAATGTCATTAAAGTTGAGTATTTAACCATTTGGGAACTTATGTTAGACATGAGTACCACATGAGAAAAGTTGAGGAGTGTGGAAGTCTTTGTATACTAAAAGGCTTTTTTATAGACATGACATAAAAGCCCAAGGTAGTGGGGCTGCCACACGTACGTGCCGCCCGTCCGACTTGGCTCGGGTTCGTGCTTGGCCCATGTTTTGATGTTCCTCTCTTTTTATTTGCTCCAATTAACTCTAACTTGTATAGGAAAATGAAAGGTTAAAACTTATCAGAGTTAGGTCTCTTAATTCGGATTGGTTTAGGGTTTTTTCCAGAGGCGATATTAAAAGGAAAAAGAACAAAGCCACTGCCAGAGGGTTGTTTTTAGTTTTGCTTTCTTTAGAGAAAAATTACCTCTTATGTTCTCCCTATCACAACCCTTTCTGACAAAACGGGACCAGTGAATTGAGGAGATTTTAAAGGTAATCGCAGTTGGTGTGCATCGATGGCGATGTGAGACCATTTTATCATGCAAGGAGAGTCGCTGTACCTATCGCACCAGAGTAGGGTAAATAACTTCTTGAAGGCAAACCAGTATTGAACTGGTAATTCGATTAGCATTTCTTTCAGTCATGTCGCTACTTGTCCAGAGGAGAGCTGGTGCCAGGTATATCAAGTGGGGACAGAGTCAAGTCCTTTTTGCAGAACAATGCCCATGTGTGGTCCTGTCTCGTGTGCAAGTCTCTCATGTCCATTCTGACTTATCTTTTCTACTTTGAATTCTGTCTGGTTTCTTTACGCTTGGACTATTTGGCCTTACCGACTTTATTGATATTTGATAATTACATTTATTAGAGCCCTGGTTGGGTATAGACAGTGCTTATTCAATTTAGTTGAGTTGTTTGTCTGTGCTCGTTGGTACGTATTTATTCTAACAGAGAGTGTATAAGGGGTGACTCCTATTTCATGACTAAATCAAAGGGCTTGGTCCTACATTTGATTCAATGTCTCTAAACTTCAAAGGGATAATTTAAATCTTTTTTTTCTATTCTTAGGTGCTAGTATTTTTCTATCCATTTTGATAGGTTGAGTTTTTGGGTGCCTTCAAATTTCATTTTTTTGTTCTAATCTCTTGATAGATTATAGTATTTTGGTGTTTTGAAGTAGGTTAGATTTACAAATTCTCATTGGATTAAGTGCATTTGCATTTAGTTCATTTGTGTGTGTGAATTTGGTAGGGAGTTAGGTGACCAACTCTAGGGTTCTTGTTTTCAAATCAAGAGGCTTTCGTGTTTTTTTACTGTATCAAAAAGGCGTCAGAATAAGATTGTATTGATTTTAATCAATACAACTTTCTTTAGGTAAATGTACAATTTTCTTCAAGAACTTGTTAAAATTTTTAGATTTTCGTCACTTTTTTTAGGGCTATTTTTGAATGCTTAAAACTCAATATTATCTCTTGAACTTAATGTGAAATTGAACTTACATGTTGGGTTTATGATTGGGTAGCTATTTGAGGATTAAAATTGTTTAAGAATTGAAGTTATTTGAGTTGATTGGCTGCACAAAATTCTACACATTAGAAATCCCATAACTAAATTTCTTGCAATTTTTGTGGGTTAAAAACTTGAATTTGTGCCATGGGAATGTTGTGAATTTTATCCTATATGATATATTGGTCTTTGGGAAGTCATTTGGTGTCAAAATTTGTTGATTTGGAGCCAAAACCAAGCTGAAATTTGCCACTCAAAGTTGAGTTCCGAGGTGCATACAAGGTTTTTGATATATTACATCAATGACTTGTGATTGTTTATACATGACTATCTCAAGCTTCCATTCATAAACTATATTATCTCCTAGCATAGTAGATTGTTCTTAGTGAGGTAAATCCTTCCTATATCCACTAGAAAGTTTGTTTCTCTTTGAATTTGTCTTGAGTTTCGGAAGCACTTGAGTGGATTGAAAATGGCTAGAGGATGAGCTCATTGTTGTAAAAGCTAAAGAAGAGTGTAAACACAAGGGTTGAGTGACATTAATTGAGTGCTAAACACATGAGGGAGTGAAGTAAGGAACTTTTTTTGTGTGTTTTTCTACTCAAAATTCCTCTTTAAAATGAGAAATGGCTTATTAGAGTTCGTATGATTCATCTTCTATGAGTGCTTAAGGTGAAGTAAGTGATTTTTATGAAATGTCATGCTTAAATAGAGGAGAATTTGATAGCTATAATGAGGAAGAATGGGACTATGAAAAATGTGAAGATAATTTCGAATTGATGTATAATTGTAATGAAGAGCAAAGTACTAGTGGAGATATGAATGGTGGATATGAAAAGGGAAGAATTGCACGGATAGTTTATGAGAGTGAGGGAATTCTTGTAAGAGGACCTCCAAAGAGAGAAAATGGTAGATTGTAAAATTACTCAACTAATGGTTTTAAAAAAAAGAGAGAGTATGTGCAAAAGAAGGAGTATGATTACTCTAATTGTTAGGGAAAATGCCATTACTTTACAATTATCTTAATGAGCCATAATGGTGGAATGATAAGTTGCAAGGTCGTAGAAATTCCACCTATAAACACACCAAAGGTACTTATCCCAACAAATTAAAACATATGAGATTTTATGGAGTACAAGGTGACAACTGAAGGCATGCGAAGGTTAAAAAACAAGTTCTAGAGGTTGAGAAGCAACCTTAAAGGAGAGTAGACCCAAAGTAAGCTACTTATGCCAACCCTCTACTTAATTAATCAAGAGATGTAGGAAAAGAGAAACTTGGAGGGGTGGGAATAGGTAGTCAAGGAGGAATGGTGATTGAGCCAATTTGTCCATTGATTGGAATGGCAAGAAGAGATGGGAATGCTTGTGATGGTAAAGAAGGAGATGAGATGCAAAGGGAAAATATCTTCTTTTCAAGGTGTCTTATCAACGAAAAACCATGTAGTTTGCTTATTGATGGTGGAAGTTGTAAAAATTTGATTAGTACAAACCGGTGGAGGAATTAGAGTTAGAAGCCTTGAAACACCCTAGTTCCTACAAGCTTTATTGGTTGAATAATTGTAGAGAAGTGAAGGTGAACAAACAAGCTAACATTAAATTTAACATGGGGGGATACCATGATGAAGTGTTATGTGCTGTATATCACATGCATGTTGGGCATATTTTGTTGGGTAGACCTTAGATATTTGATAGGGATATAGTCCACAAGGGGAGGGACAACACTTATACTTTGAAGAAAGATGAAAAAATTTCAATTTAGTTCCCTTATCCCCTAGTGAGGTTTTGAAAGATCAAAATATTTTGAGGGAAAATGAAAACAAAAGGAGAGAGAAGAAAGAGGGGAAAAAGATTAAGAGAAAAGAAGTTGAGAGAAAAAAAGAAGAGATGAAAACAAAGCAGGCTATGTAAAGGCCAGAACACAACTGGCGCCGACTTCGCACTAGAATAAAATTGTTCCATTCCCAGCATATAGTCGGCTCTGGCCTTACCAGTACAACCAGTGCCGGCCCTATTCGGGCAATGCCCTGTTTTGCTGATTTTTCTTGTTTTGTTTTGTTTCTAATTTAATTTTCACTACGTTTGCCTTGTGATAGGTATATTTTGGACTTACTTAGGAGATGAATGACTGAGATTACATCTCCCATTTGCTAGGTTTAGTTTGTTATCTTTATATATGCCTCCTTACTCCTGTAATAGATAGAATTTTGAGACTTAGAATATTTTTGGTAGAGAAACCAAAATCTCTCTAGAAGAGAGTGTGTAAGGGGTGACTCCCTTCAAGACTAAATTAAAAGGCTTAGTCCTACATTTGATTCAATGTCTCTAAACTTTAAAAGGATAATCTAAATTTCTTTTTCTATTCTTGTGTGCTAGTAATTCTCTAGTGCTCTTGATATGTTGAGTTTTTTAGGTGCCTTCAAATCCCATCTTTTTGTTCTAATCTCTTGATAGATTAGGGTATATAGGTGTTTTAAAGTAGGCTAGATTCACAAATTCTCATTGACTTAACTGCATTTGCATTTAGTTCATTTGTGTGTGTGTGAATTTAGTAGGGAGTTGGGTGACCAACTCTAGGGTTCTTATTTTCAAATCAAGAGGCTTTAGCATTTTTTTACTGATCAGAAAACAACTTGAAGATCATATCAAATAGTTTGGTATCAGAGAGAGGAAAGCTTTGATTCTTATCAAGGCTTGGTTTTTCAAGACAAAGGCTTCAAAGTTTCAAGAGAAACACAACAAACTCGTCACTAAGTAAGGTGCTTCAAAAAGGTCTTCAAAACTTTAATTTTTCTTAATTTTCTTGTTGAGAAATTAATCTTCTATATTAGGTTGATGTTTGAGTAGCTATTTGAAGCTTTAAATTGTATAAATCTTGAGGGTTTTTTGGTTTATTTACTTCAAATTTGTTAAGCTCAAAAAAAATCCCATAACTCATTTTCATGCTAAATTTGTGAACTATAAAACTCATGTTTTGGACTTTTACTTGTTGAGAAATTATTCCTTGATATTAGTATAATCATTGGGAATTAATTTTTCTTGTGATTATTGAGTTTTTGGGTGGCTACAAGTGTGAAAATTTTGAAACCCCTTGAGTTACGAAGTTGCACCTCAAATGTTTGATATTTTGTTTGAGTGGACTTAGAGCCTTGAAATTGTAATCAATTCTTTTGTTAATAGTTTCCCTTATTGGTAAACTCTTGAGAATTCATTTTTTTTGGGAATTACTTGAGCAATTAAAATCATTATAGTTGTTAAATTCTTACTCTTATTCTTGAGTAATATATTCCTTGAACTCTTAGTGTTGCATTAAAAAATCTTGTTAGGTCTTGTCCATTCACCAATTCCTTATTCATTAAAGTTGTTGAACTCTCTTGCATGCATTGACTCTTAATATAAACTTCTTGAGATTCATTGTTGTTGATGATCAAACTTCCATCTAAGTCTAGTTGGTTGTCCTTAGACGATTAATAAACTTGTCAACTTTGGATTAGCTCCTAAACAATTGGGGAGATTTTTGTGGAAATAACACATTCAGAAAATTGAGTGCTTGAAAAAAGTAAAAGTGTGAGCTTATTCTTGTTAAAAGCCAAAGGAGAGTTAAATACAAGGGTTGAGCGATAATTCTTGAGTGGATACACATAAGAGAGTGATTGCGAGGAATTACTTTCTCCTTTTATCCAAATTTTCTAAGTAAGAACCCTTGAAATTCTCAAATACAATGTCCCAAGGAACTTCATTTGATATTCGAGCCACATTTGAAATTTTCCAAGTAAAAATGGAAGGCATGAGGAGGGACATTGAGGGGATGAAATCTAACCAAAGCTAAACCTCAACGAATGCTAAAAGGGGAGATAGCCTTAGAGTGAGAAATGAGTGCCAACCTCCACCCCCATTATATGAGCAACCAATGAAAGGATGTGGAGAATCTTTTATGGGAGATTATCAAAAGATTCCAATAAAGGGAAGAGGTAGGAATACATTGGGGTTAGGGAAGAAATTGAGGAGTGCAAAAAAAGGGACCTACCCTAAGAAGTCCACATATACTAATCCTATTTTTCAACATTCACTAAACCAGGAAAATAAGCCACCAAAACAATCATAAAAAGCAACCTAAAAGCCTAGAGAAGAAGAGGGTAGTGAGAAAAGGCTTGAGGTTGGGAAGGTTATTCCATTAATTGGTGTTACTATAAATATTGAGGGTGCGAATGATGTTGAGAATGAGAAGAATTCACACAGGAGTAATATCTTTTACACTAGGTGTCTTCTCCAACAAAAGCCTTGTAGTTTGATTATTGATAGGGCAAGTTGTACAAATATGATAAGTGCTACCTTAGTGGAGGACTTGGGATTAGAAACTATGATACATCCTAAACCATACAAACTCCATGTGAGTGATTGTGGTGAAGTAAAAGTAAATAAACAAGTTGAGGTTTAGTTTGATATGGAAGGCTATAAAGACGTGGTGCTATGTGATGTATTCCCAATGCAAGTGGGGTATATTTTATTGAGAAGGCTATAGATGTTTGATAGAGATATGGTGCACAAGGGGAGGGAGAATACATATGTTTTGAACAAAGATGGGAAGAAGATTACACTACTTCCATTATACCTTAGTAAGGTGCTTAAAGATCAAAATATCTCGAGGGAGAAGGATAACGAGAGAAAAGAGTTGAGAAAGAAGCAAAAGTAAGAGAGAAAAGAAAAGAGCTTAAGGAAAATTCAAAATAAGAGTGTGCAAAAGAAGAGAAAAAGAAGAAGGGTGAGGGGGAGACAACGCAAATAAGACCTTCTTGTGCTTGAAGAGTGAAAATAATGAGAAAAAGACTACAAAGAAGAAAAGTGAAGATGGGGGAAAATTGAGCTTTTGTGGGAGAGTATAAACTTGTATTTTTATATTCACAAAAAAATTCTTATTTGAAATCTTACACTGGTGTTAATTCAAGAACGAATCATCTTCAAGAAGGGGGAAATGATAGGAATCCACCCAAGCATCATGCCAAAGATAAAAAAGGGGGAGGGAGATTCAAATCTCACTCCATGGTGCCAAGGAAGAATTTAAATTATGAAGGCTTTCAATGGAGGAATCAAGCCAAAATAGAGAACTTAGAACACTAGAAATGAGAATCAAGTCATCCAAATAACAACCAAAGACCCTTGATTCAAAAAGAAACCAAGAACACTTTGAAAAAGATGATTTAGGCAACCAACTTTACCTCTAACAAGAACCTTGGATTATTTATAACCTGAGACCTAAATTAGCACGCTAATTGATCTCTCCTAAAAGGGTTTATAAACTCAATATATAGGGAAGGACTATGCCCTAAGAATGGTCTTGATGTTCATGGGATTTACCGAAGAGGAATTACCTCTCAATGCTCTCAAAGGAGATGCTTTGATTTCTATCAATATTCAAAATTTTTACATTGAAATGTTATAATACCATATATATATGCATCTAAACCTAACTAAGGCGAGATGAAGTCTCAGCCATTTAAACCTTTAAAAGGTCTAAAATATCCCTATTACCTAATAAAAGTCGTGAGAATTAAATTAGAAAAAAATAAATAAATAAAACAAGAAAAATCAACAAAACTGGGCTATGCTCAAAGTGACTTGCCACCAAGTAGACTTGTTAGTCCTGGCGCCAGGTGAGCATTATAAAAGTTTGGTCAACAGGCCGAGTAGGCCTGACACCAGGTGGCCTTGCTAGGCCTAGTGTCGGGTGAGAATTGTTCTTCATTGCGAACTTATTTTCACTTGCCTTCAACCATTCTTTTGTGCTACTTTGATCCTCCATACAAATTGTTGTTTAAGCCTTGATCTTTTTGGCCCTTCTTGGATCCTCCATCACTTGACAACATTCTTGGTTCTTGATTTATCTTCTTGAAGGTCTTTCAAGCTTCCTTTTGGCACCCACTTCTTTACTATCTTCTTATTCCTTGGCATGGTGGCTTGTTTGTCTTGAATCCTTAATTAAAAGCCTTTGTAATTTAAATTCTTCCTTGGCACCATAGAGTGTGCTTTGAATCTTCTTCCCCCTTCTTTAGCTTTGGCAAGATGCTTGGGTGGATTCCTATCAATAGCTAATTCTTCATTGTCTAGATCAGTACCATAATCACTTTCAGATTGTTCACTGATAGCTTCATTTTTTCCAGCTTTTAAGGTTGTTCCTCTTGTTTTTTTTTTTTTTTTTGCCATCATCATCATGTACTTAAAACCTTTTAAGTTTCATTTCATGTGTCAAGAGGGATCCAATCAGCTCTTTAGTTGGTAAGCTTTTAAATTCTTGGATTCCTCCATAACCAAGGTTCTTGGCTACCATCTCTTCAGCAAGGCATCAAGTAGCTTTCTATTTTACTCACTGATGGGATATATTTTCCTGTATACCTTCAGTTCATTTATGATATTTGTGAATTTGATAAACATATCAGTTATGTTCTCACATAGCTTCATAGTAAACAGCTCATAATCACGGACTAAAAGTTATATCTTTGATTCCTTTACTTGATTAGTCCCTTCTTGGGTGACTTCAAGTAATCTCCACATTTCGTAAGTTGAAGAACAACCACTAACCCAGTTAAATTCATTAGTATCAAGAGCACAATACAATATATTCATTGCCTGAAAATTCAAAGCCATTTTTGAAATATCCTCATTATCATATTCATTATTCTGTTTAAGTACTTTTCTGCCTTCAACAAATTTTGACAAAACAAATAGTCCATTCTCAATTTAATTTCATAGCTCAAGTATTTTCTTTTATTGAACAAATAAGGTCTATTTGTGGAAGATCCTTCAATGTAAGGTAGAGTAGACATGTTGGCCATATGGATCTTTGCTACAAGGCTGTTAAGCCAAAGGTAATGTAGACCAACGCTCTGATATCAATTGAAAAACCTTAAAGAGGGAGGGGGTGAATAAGGTTTTTGGCAATCAAATGCAAATTTTAAAGATCTTTTGAGAATCTTACAATAAGAGCCAACAAGGTGGGTGAGCCAAAAACATATAGTCCGTGTAGCTTTGAATGTGCTGTTAAAGAATTTTCAAAACTCCACTAAATGATGGAAATAAGCTCTATATTTAAGATGGGTAGATAAAGCAATGGTAATAGTTTCACCCAACTATATAAATGTCTTTGATCAAATCAATGAATGCAAGGAGAAGTGTAAAGCTATTAAGTTGGATGATCAGTAAAAACGCAGGCACAAATATCAGATTAAAGCACAAAAGAATAGACTCAATGATTTATAGTGGTTCGATCCTCAAATGATCTACATCCACTATCTTAAGCACATATTTAAGAATTTCAACACAATCACTAAAACATTTTTTCCAAATCAATGGTGGTAGGCAACACCAATCTTACATAAGAAGATCACAACACTCGGTTTTACACCAAACCTCTTCAAACTTAACAATCAAGGCTAACCCTAACTGGTTTCCTTAGCCTTGATACACAGTAAATCAAGGCTCATCCCAACTGGGTTTTACTTCTCAAACCTTGGTACAAAATAAAATACGGAGAAAATGCAGAAATACCTCACAGATTGTGCAGATATAAACAATCTAAGCACAAATACTTTTTTACCATTGGAGCAATTTTGATTTTACTTTGAAGCACAATGAAAAGGAAGATTTTTGTATTCTAAAATGTAAGAATATTTCTGAAAGAGATAGCATAAAAATTTGCTTCAAAATCAAGTTTTGAAATTAGAGCAAAAAGTAAGATAACAATAGCTAGTTTTTCGCTGTTAGATTTTCTAGAGTTTTGGACTCAAAGATTGGAAGAAAGTGCATCCAAAATGACACTTTTTTAGACAGAAATATTTTGACACGATTACAGAGTTTTGGATGAAGCTTTTGGATGCAAAGTCCATCCAAACTACTCAATCCAAACATCTAAAAGCTTACTCTTTGAAATCATTTTATTTGTGTGTTTTAAGGTAGAAATAAACTGAATTATAAGGTAAAGAGACATATAAATTTATACATAATACCTTGATAGGCGATTCCTATTCTAAAGTTCTTTCACAAGGTCTTCTTGATTTTGTAAGCTCTTAAGTTGAAGTTGTACTTGATCAATCACTTCTTTGGTTTCCATTTGCTTGAGAGCTACTAGCAGTGTTATTTACGTGCCTTGAAAGAACATAGGTCTAACATATCCTATCACATATAGATCACACAAGTTAGTCCTTATCAATGTTTGTCATAAGTCAAAACACAAAAGAATGTCTTAGAGCTAACAATCTCTACCTTCTTAGAAATTTTCAAAAAGTTCTTTTCCAAGTCCTCCTTCCTATTTTTAGCCAATCTACTAAAGAAATGTTGTAATACCCCATTTTGAACCACTATTAGTTCATGGGGAAGTCATGCATAGCATCACATCATATATTTTATTTGATAAATTTGAGCTATTTTTATGAAGCTTACATGATTTATGTGTTTGATATTTCATGGAGTTAATTATTTTGATATAGTTGTGTTATATGAGGTGGTAGGGCTCTTGTTCTTATAGGGTAGAAATCAATGAAAGAAGAATGAAGTGAGTTGGATTGGGTTTATAGGAATTTATATAATGAACGTTCTCATAAGAGTTATTGTAGAATAATAGTTAGAGCTTAGTGAGTATTCTTTGGTGACTTAGGTTCAAATCCCAGCCCTTGCAAACATTTTCCTTCTTATTTCTAATTAAACTCCTTTCCTCCTATTTTCTCTCCTCCTAGTCGAAATCCCTAGGGTAGCCGCCACTTTGATTTGCCAATCCCTAAAATATAGGAATGTGATTATTTTGGGTTTTGCTAAAAAGGAATTAAAGTAAATTGAAGTCCTATTATTCTTTAGTTAGTATTTTATTCTAATCTTTTAGGAAGCTAAATATTTCAACATCTAGAATTTTCTAAAGATCTTATTCAAGGGATTTATTATGGAAGGAAAATATAGAAGCATTTATTTTGGAAACAATATTATAGCTACTACTTTTAAAAGAATGAACGTTTCTCCAAAGTTGATTTTCTATAAAGAGTCTTATTTGGAAATAAAGAGATATTGTCCAATATTTAATGGAAATAAATGTTTTCCCCAAGATTTGTTGCCTTTCAAAAATTATTATTTATGGAAAAAGAAAATTCAGATTTATTCCATAAAACTAGATTTTATCACCAAATATAATTATTCCTTAATTAATTATTTTTACCTAAAATAAATTAGGACATAAACTAATTTATTTCTTGGACTAATATTCTATTTTTATTACTTGAATTTTTTGGAAAAATACAAACCCTAGCCATCATGATGGGTATTTAATTCCATTCAAATTCCCTAAACATAGGAGAAACTTAAGTAGTTTTAATCAATCAAAATTCCTTTAGCTAATTGACCAACTAGATTTTCTCCCTTCTTTCCTCCATAATTTCAGCCACTCTAAACACACACACACTCATGAAAATTTCAGCCATATTGCTCTCCAATTCACTCTTGTTTTGGCTAAAACAACAACACTAAAAAGCCCTCACCTTTCCCTTCTAATTTTCGGCCAATACATGAACCAAAATGCAGCCCTTCTTTTCCTCTTTTCCTCTCTTATTTTCAGCCACAATAAAAACTAAAAAACAGCCATGAAAACCTCCTAAACCTTGAACAATTTTGGCTACAACAAAAGAACCAAAAGCTGTCATTTTTCTTGGTAGTGATCAATAGTTGAAATCAAAGTGCAATTCTCCCAAACACTAAGACATCCAACCCTAACCTATTCTCTTCATCAAACCAGCCTACAACCAAACCCTAAACACTCTCCAAATATGGAAAATTCCAGCCGCCACCCTCTCTAAGGATTTCGTCCATTGCAACCTCCAATCCTCTGCAAAATTGAAAACTAAACCTAAGGTGAGTAACCCTTCAACCCCTTTCAAATTTTATTCAATTAATCTCTTTCTTTTCTTCTAAATCTAGGCCATAAAGGAGCTGATTCTTGTCCCCTATTATTGGATATTTTTGAACAAGAAGACCAGGAGCATCCCAATCAACAGTTCTTCCTCAAGTGAAACCAAGCAACCATCAAAGGTGCTACCTTTGCTCGTAGTGTGTCTCGTCACGAGGTATTCTTAGTCTCAATCCCTTTTGCTTTAAATAAGGTTGCTTTTATGGTGGTATTGTCATGCATGGAGCCTAGATGAAAGCATGAATAGACTAGATTGATGGGTTTGGGGGTGCGATTAAATGAACTAGGCATGTATGACTTTGAGCATGATTAAATAATACTATGATAACCTAGATCTATTGCATGGTAATTAAAGATGAGGTCTTTAGAAGCAAATATATTCATTATATGAGATTAATGGTAGACGAATATTGGAGGTCCTTGCATTGATGAGTTGGTTCGATTTTAAGCATACATAATGATGAGATGCATGATCATGGGAAGCTATAGAGATGATTTAATGAATTAGTCTATCTAGATACCATGGATGAATTAGATGATTAATATGATTGTAGGGATTCATGATGCATGATGATAGTGGGTTAATATTTGGATTCTAATTATAGAATCATTAATTCTAGATGAGGAAGAGATTTGAAGTGAGGACAAGCATTGCTTTGGTTATTTTCAAGTAAGTCCTTGCATAATTGTTTTGCTAAATATTATATGTTTGCAAGTCTTTTGTACATTGATATTGAAATAGTTTCAATATGATGATTGAGATGTTGATTGAAACATGATGAAATGTTATTGTGGTATTTTGATACTTGGATTGAGAACGTGGATATTTTATTCTCTAAATGATTTTGTCAAATCTCAACTTTTAATTGAAAATTATTTCTTTTTTCATTATGATTAAAATGTTTTGAAAAGCTTGTTGTGAAAATCACATTTTTCAAAGATAAGGTAATCAATGATTGTGAAAATAAGGGAAATGATTCTGCACCTAAGTGGTGAGTGTTGAGTACTCACCGATTGGAGGGGGGGGGGGATAAGCTAGTGGTACTAGTCTTGGAGAGTTAGAGTGAGTCTTTTGGCAAGAGGCCACCTCCAGAAAATGAGCTCTGCTTAAAGAGATGGCAGTACTACTTAGTCAGGTTGGTCCGAGCTAGTGTGTTGGTCCATGTGGACTTTATTCTTTCAGATTGGACAACCAGTATGTTGGGTGTAAAGATGGAGGAGTATCTTACCTTAGTGGGCAGATAACCCACTAGTATTGAACGGTTATATTGGGATGCTATCATGGTGGTAACCATGATATGAACTTTGATATTGTTATTGAATTATTGCTAATTCCTACTTAATGAACTTGTGGTTTTGATAAGTTGATGATTTATTGAAAATTATTTTAAATATGATGAGCATTGCTCCACTCAATAACCTTTTGTTGATGAAAATTGGCTTGCAAACATATTTTGTAGTTTTGATAAACCTACATACATGAAATGTTTAAATATGACATTCGCACATACGAGACTTACTAAGATGCCAACTCACACTGTTTTATATCATGATTTCAGGGGAGTGCTTTTGTTGAGCGAGGTTGAAGAAATAAAAGATGAACATTCAGTTTATTTTAATTTGCTTTGCATTTCTTTTGAGAGATGGTTTTTAGTTTAAATCTCAGACTTGTATAAGTTTTGATTTTGGACGTAATAAAAATTTTGTTTTATTTTATTTAGCTATTTTTCTTTTGTACCTTGTTATAAAAACCTCTAGTCCATTGGACGGGGCCAACATCCCTGCCTTTTTTGGGTACGTAGGTACTGGGGTGTTACAAAGGTAGTTACATTTTATTAGGCATCGATTTTCCTAACTTAGGTTCCTATAATATCCTACCTTAAATCACCCTTAACCATATAGGGGGAGTATACCTTGCATGGAATTTTATTTGAGCATATAGAATTTTAATACATTTATATATATATATATATATATATTGCTTATTATGTTTATGGTTTTATTGATATTTGAGTTAGTTAGAGTTTACATTTTGTGAATATATTTCGATATGAGTTGTGTAAGGTGCAATAGTTGAAAGTGAAGAGAATTTGTTTGGGAAAACATAAACACAAGAATTAATGGGATTTAGTGGATAGAGCTTTGAGTTTGAGATCTAGTAACCTGAGTTTGAATCCCTACTTATGCTTAATTGACATTTAATTTTTGCCTAACCTTTTGTCTTGGCTGAAAGTCCCTCATATCATCCGCCACTTTGATGTTTGAAGCCCTAGAATTTATCCTTGAAAGTTTTTGGATAAAACCTTATCGTTATCTTTTGATCTTATCATTATCTCTTCTTGAGAAGGTTAATTATCAAGATAGATTTTAATACACATATGTTTGCGCGCGCGCACACACACACACACACACACACACACACACACACACTCTCTCTCTCTCTCTCACACACACACACACACACATATATATATATATTTGTTTATTTATATCTTTGATATTTAAATTCACGGTAGCCATCACCTTTAAGGGTTTTATCCCTAAAATTTAGCTATTTTATTTTCTTTAGGATTGGGAGATGAAATTTGGTTATTATTTTTTTATTTTATCCACTCCTAATTTATGAATATTTTTTATAAATCTATTTACCTAAATATTTGGGAACTAAACTTTATCTTCAAAATAATATCCATTCATTTAATTATCATATAAATTCTTCTAATTTTCTTCTTATTTCAGCCACCACTTTGTGGAGCAAGACTCCTATAAATTATCATTTTTGAGTTCTAGGATATTAGAATAAAAATCCAGCAGTTTATCTTTTAAAATAATTAAATTATCTATTCTAAAATTCATTTTATCTCCTATGGATTTTTAGCTAATAATTTTCTAGTTATATCTATATCTTGGCTAATACCAAGAGTTTTATTATCTCCAAAATTAGTTCTTGAATATTTAAATATGGTTATTATCTTCACTAAAGGATAAGGCATGCAAAAATTTAGATATAAACTATTTTATCCTTATCAAACTAGGATTTTATTTAATCACAAGAACTAAACTTTAGTCTCTCTTTTCCTCTCATTTTCAGCCCTCCCTCTCTCTCATCATTCCCTCTTTTTCTTTCGTCCTTCAAGACTTCTCAAAAAGTTGGTTTTCTTCTCACTTTCTCTATCTAGCTAAAATAAGAGAAGATTCAAGGGAGCTCTTAAAGATAGAAGAGAAGCTATTCATTTATCTTTTTTAAATTTCAAAATTCTTATCTCTTTTCTTTAGATAGAGTTGCAATCTCTCTAGGTTTCACTACACAAAACACAATCTCTCTCTGGTATTCAAGCATCTCTCAGCCTACTCACATACCCACTCAATCGAAACACCAAAACAACATAAAAACACACAACCACTTATTTGCACCAACTAAAAATACAAAAAGCCCTCTTCTCTCTCTCTCTCTCTCTCTCTCTCTCTCGGCCTTATTGCTTTTTGATAGGAATCCACCCAAGCAATACACCAAAGCCAAAGAAGGGGGATGGAACTACAAGCCATACCTTATGGTGCCCTAGAAGAATCCAAGACATAGAGGCTTATAAGGGAGAATTCAAGCAAAACCAACCAACAAGCTAAGAAACATGAAAGGTTGAAGAGGTGGGTGCCAAATAGAAGGCCAAAGAAAGCTACATTTGCCTAACATTTCAAGTAGAAGGGTAAAGGAGCACAAAGAAAGGCTAAGGATAAAACAAATCAGCTTTGGAATGTATAGAAGGCAATCGGTACTGGCCCAAACAAGGAAAACCCAGCACTGGCCCAGTTCTGGACGGCTCGAGCTCTTAACCATACATAGGTGGCGCTGGTCCAAGCGATGTAAGCTGGCATCGGTTCAAGTCGGGTAATGCCCTGTTTTTGTTGAACTCTTTTGTTTTGCATTATTTTATTTTCAATTAATTTTTCACAATTTTGATTATGTAATAGGGTTCTTTTAGACTTCTTAAAAGCTTGAATGGCTAAAATTTCATCTCACCTTAACTAGGTTTAGATGCGTATATATAGCATTATAACATTTCAATATAAGTTGGATATTATCGTTGAGATCAAAGAGAGAGTCTTGTGAGAGTTCTTGAGGTTCTTCCATGAAGGCCAAGACCAATCTTATGATTCCATTCCTTGCATTTGATTTTTGTTTATAAACTCATAAGGATAGATCAAACTAATCTATCAAAATAGAATCTTAATTTCTTGCTAATCTAAGGGTATGGAGTAGAGGTTATCTTTGATTGCATAGTTCATCTACTTCAATTCTTCTTGATTTCTTAGTTCGATTGAGAGTTCTTGGATATGAATTAGTCACGAAATTCATCAATTAAACAACCTTCAAGCAAGATCATATCAAGTGCTATCAAAGTGGGAAAAGCTTTGATTCTTATCAAAGCTAGATTCTTCAAGGAAGGACTTCAAAAATTGCCAATCCTGTAACTCAAATTTGGGCTTTAAAAAGGTTAAGTTTTCTTGTATTTTATATTTTAAACTTGTGCCTTGTTGATAGTATTATCATTGAAGATGGCAAATTTCTTGTTGTTTGTTGATTTTTAGGGCTAAAGATATTTGAAATTTATGTTATAACTTAAGTTTCGAAAATTACCTACAATGTGTTTGATCTTTTGCTTGAGTACATATTTGTCATGAAATTGTGGCTAAAACTCTTGTGAACCCTTCCTATAATTATTTATCTATTGGTTTCAAGTATTTTGGGGATATTGCTTGTCCGAGAGAGCCATTTTTTGTTGTGAAATCTTGTTTATGTTCAATGACCAACTATGTTCATCATGACTTGTTCTTGTCTTGAATGCTATATTTTTTGAACTTCTACTACTTCATTGAAAATCATATTTGGTCTTGTCCATTACCTATTCCCTAGTCAATGTTGTTGAGGTTCTTAAATTTATTGAATCTACCTAATTGATATAAACTTCTTGAGGCTCATTGTTGTTGTTGTTGATCAATTTCCACTTTAGTCATCTAGTTGGTTGTCCTTAGAGAGTTAGTTGACTTATTAAAATTTAGACTAATTTCAAAGCAATTAGGGAGACTTTATGGGAAAAACTTGTTAAGCACTTGAGTGAATTGAAAAAGACAAGTGGGTGAGCTTATTATCACAAAAGGTAAAGAGAGTTAAAGATGAGGTTTGAGTATATAAACGTGAGGGAGTGCTTGTGAGGTATTATTTCTTCTATCCAAACCTTCCAAGTAAATATCCTACCTAACCTATCAATAAAATGACCCATGGTTCCTTTAACATAAGAGCTACCTTTGATGCCCTCAATGTAAAGATGGATGACATGAGGAGGGATATAATTGAATTGTAAATAAACCAAGGCCATGCCTCAACCGTTGCAAAATGAGGGGATATAGGGAGCAAAATAGCCCTAGGATGAGAGAAGGGAACAATGTCACACCTCCATTATATGAACAAGGAGAGAGTTGGGATGAACATTCTTTAGGGGGTTCTTCACCCACTACATTTAGGGGAAAAGGCAAGGTTGAGAGGAGGAGAGGAAGAAGTAGGATGCATAGGAGACATAAAGGATAAAATGTGAGGGGGCTTGAGAGGGAGTTTGAAAGAATGGATGATTGGGACGAGGGAGATCATGTAGTGATATGATCTTGAGTGGGCTTTTTCTTGGTGTTGTGGGTGGTTTAATTGGTAAGAAGTTCAGCTCAACCAATGGGACCATAAACAAAGATTCTTTTTGAGACAAAAGGAGAAAATGAAATAACAACCTACCCTCTATCAAACCCTTGAAGAACTAAGCTTCAAAGACCCTCAAGAATAGTAGAAAGTTCTACTATAATCTCACCCCAATATCCTTGAAACAACAAAGGCAAATAAGAACAAATAGAATAGAGAAAATAGGCACCCAAGTAATGGAATTCAAACAAACCTTAAAAGAGTAAAGCAATTAGGACCCATTTAAAGAAATCACATTGGATTATCCAAAAGATTTATAGACTCATTCTTAAGGGGGACTAACCCTTAAGCAAAGACTTACACAAGATGAACATGGAGGCTAGGGCCCCTCAAGATTCTCTCTCAAATTTTGAATAAAGTGTGTGAATTGTATTATCAAATCACTAAAGGTTCTATTTATACTATCCTAACCCTAGCTAAGTAATCCTCGAGGTTCTATTACAGTTCAGGGTCTTAATAAGTCTTTACAAACACTTTAAAATTGGAGAAAACTGGAGAACACATAAAAAATGCAGGGCAATCATCGGCTGCCCAGGCCGGAGCCAGCGTCGGCTAGGGCCCTTGAAGCCGGCACTGGTTGTGCACTGCCTTCAGGCCGGTCGTGTTGTAGATTGAGGCCGGTGCCGGTTCGAATGCTTGGGCAGGCTCCAACTGTCCCCTGTAAGGCTTCCTTTTGGTCGAATTTTGTTTGTATTTGTTGCCTGCTTGAGTTCTTGTTGGGGTCCTTCTTGCTATCATAAAAAATGAGTTCTTAGCTAGCTTCCTCAACCTTCCAACCCTCTTCTTTCCTCAAGAATGGTTTTATGAGCAATTGAAAATCAACTTGAAGCTTCTTGGACCCAGATCTTGTCATCGTTCCTTGTCCTTGCATGGTCACGTCTCCCTCTCATTGATCTTAATTTTCATGATAAAGCGGAGTCTCATCATCTCCCCCTCCTTGAAATGGATGTTGGGAGATATATCTTTTTAGACTAGGTTTCTGATGTAAATATCAAATGTTTTAATAAAAAAATTTATTTCCAGAA
This sequence comes from Voacanga thouarsii, assembly GCA_026120185.1. Classification (NCBI taxonomy): domain Eukaryota; kingdom Viridiplantae; phylum Streptophyta; class Magnoliopsida; order Gentianales; family Apocynaceae; genus Voacanga; species Voacanga thouarsii. The sequence continues at coordinate 987,485 of JANUWF010001030.1, forward strand.
ATTGTTTGTGAATTTACATTTTTATTTGTGCACAATTAGTTTAGAAAAGACCCATTGTGTTTAAATAAGTGGTCCATGTGAATGGAGGTCTTTCACAGTAAGGTATGGATCACGGGTTACTTAACACGTAAAGATTCGTTCTTAACCGATTGATGAAAATGGGAATCTCATCATGTCTAGGTTATTATGTTTTGTGAATTCTAAACGGGGAATGGCTTACCTTTAGCCAGTGAGTGGTCCACTCACTTCATGATATAAACGTATTTCGAATATGTAAAACAGGACCTGTAGTAGTAGTTTCTTAAAGTACTATATGGTAGAAACCTAGACTACTATCGCTACAACGTGGACTAGTACTCTACGACTTGAGTATGAGTTGATGGTCTGAAGAAGCTGGAAGCATATACTTTGATATGCTATAGTTGAAGTTCTATAGTAGGGCTAACAAACTTGCATATTGGGTATGTATGACTAGTTTGTTAAGACAGACTTGTACAAGATAGTTTCTATACTATATCTCTCATTGTGATTATCTGAATGATCTAAATATCTAGGGCTCTGGGAAACATGACTTGGATGTTTGCTTTAGGGTAGCTCTCTTCAAAAGCGGAAATAATCCAGGAAGTCATGGATCATTGGACTAGAGGTCTAAGGATGGTAGATATCATTTAGAGAGGTGTTAGTACACTTCTTCCTCTCTAAATGTATGTCGATGTATAGAGGGGTACTTTAGTCATTACACCTGTAGGTCAGAGACTTTGCTAACGCAACATTATCATTGGGGTCACTATTTCTTTATGGTGATATTAGGAAATATTTAAAATGTAAAATACAGTTATTTATATGGCAAGGGTATTTTGGTCATTTTAGTAGCCAAGGTGGTGTGTCTTTTGGTCCCCAGTATAAACCGTAAGTCCTAATTAAATACAGGCTAAGAAATTGATATTAAATTAAATGGAATTTATTTTATTTAAGTAGCCTGATTTAATTGTTGGGCTAGAATAAAATAAAAGTCTATGTGGAGAGAGAATTAATTAAATTAGTTTGGTGGGTCAATTAATAATTCAGGGCTTTGGTCTAATTTGAATAATTAAATATTAACCTGGGACTAAACTAATATAGGCTTATTTATTGGACTAGTTTATTTGGGGTAGGAAATTAATTATTCGTTGGGTCAATTATTTGGTTCTGATTAGAATAATTAATTAAACCCAAAAGGTTAAACTAAGAGTCCAATGGCCCAATCCAATTTAACTTAGGGTTTTTATTTAGGTTAAACAAGAGGATGAAAGAAAAGAGGAACATTAATTCTCTGAGACGGTTTCTTCTCTGTGAAAAAAAAGGCCAGATGTCTCTCTCTCTCCAGAAAAAGGTTCATTAGTCTGTAGTTGTTCACCAAACGGATTTAGGCATGCTATAGACTAGAAAATCAAGGGTTTGGCATTCACCTACATGCAAAGACGGAGTAGGAGGCTTGCAGGAATCGTACCAGAGGTGTCCACCAGCGTACCCACCCGGTAGCACACATTCCGATCCAGCTAACTCTTAGAACGAGGAAAAGAGGTAAAAAAATTTTAAACCTTGAAATTTGTGTAGAGCACGACCAGTGCCGGCTTTGTTCAGGAATCCCCTGTTCTTTAGTTTTTCTAGTTTTTTTGATCTTCGCTTCCACTGTGTGCCCTGTGTTTTCCGCTTTCTATGCCTTCAATGGATTCGTCTCTTAATCATTGCCTTCATCTACACGGAGTACCTTCATAGTTGTAGCATTCTTAGCTCCATCAAGGTTCATTCGTCCACCTATAGGCAAGGGAACCAATTCTAAAGGAGTTAGAGGGTTAGAACCATACATAATTTCAAAAGGAGAATAAGAAGTGGTAGAGTGAATAGCTCTTTTGTAAACAAACTCAAGGTGTGGCAAGCATTCCTCCCAATTATTTAAGTTCTTCTTGATTATGGTTCGTAAGAATTGGGTAAGTATTCGGTGGACCACCTCCTTTGGAAAAACATCTCCAAATTGTTGAAGAATAGCTGCAATTTCCTTAGGCAAAGACAATGTAGAATCATTAGTAGAAACATAAGAACATTTGCATAAAAGAAGAATAACCGGTTCCTTAGCTTCTATAGCTTCTATAACCTCATTTTCTTTTGCAAAGAAATTCACTATTCTTTTACCTCCCCTCTCTTATCCTTCCTCACTCCTATCCTTGATCGTCAAAGATACTTGTTTATCTATTCTCTCTCTCAACTCTTTTTCTTTCCTTTCTTATTCTTTTCTCTCAATTTCATGTTTTTGTTTGCTATATTGTGCTCCCTTCTTCTTTTCTTTCTCCTTCATGTTTCTTTGATCATTGTTCACCTCACTAGAGGCCATGGGGGTGAGGATAAACTTAGTTCCCTCTTTAAGTAGGGAATAAGTATTCTTCCTCCCATCATGCTTAACATGCCTATCGTATTACTAAGGCCTCCCTAGGAGTAAGTGACCCGCTTGCATGGGTACCACATCACATAGCACATCATTCTTATACTTCCCCATCTCAAATGACATCAAAACTTGTTTGTTTACTTTCAATTCCCCTCTATCGTTCAACCATAGCAATTTGTAGGGCTTGGGGTGGTTAATCCATCTCATGTCTAATTCTTCAACTAAGTTTGCACTAATCACGTTAGTGTAACTCCCACTATCCACAATGACACTGCAAGGGGTCTTGTTGATTAGACACCTAGTGTAGAAAATGTTCTCCCTTTGTTGGTGATCTTGGCCCTCAATGGCTTGTGAATGTAATGACCTTCTTGTGACTCCCACCAAAGTGTATTATTGACCAATAACTTCCCCTTTATCACTTTCCTCATCCATTTTTCCCTCTTGGTCTCCTTGGTACCTTTCTCCCTCTTCTTCTTCATCGGTAGAAATCTCACCATAGTAGTTAGTATACATCGTTCTCTTGCTTGGACACTCATGGGAAGTATGTCCATATCCAATGCACTTAAACCACTTGATATCCTTATTCCTTTGTGGCCTCTCCATAGCTTTTCCCTTATTCTCGTTCCAACCTTCCCTAGTGTTCCATTTCTCCCTAGGCTTCCAATCCTCTCTAGGTTTGTTGAAGTCCCTTTGGAATGGCTTAGGGGCTTCATCCTTCTTAATTGTTATATTGCTAGTAGTGTTGGGGTTTGGAAGTGGTGGTCTAGTAAATACCCTCCTATTTAATTTCTTGTCAATCTTCATAGCGGCATGTACCATATCCTCCAATTGATCATAGGGGTGTAATTCTACCAAATTGGCAATTTTCCTATTTAATCCTCCCAAGAACCTTGCTCTTATTGCTCTAGGATCCTCATTAATTTGAACTCTCATCAACATTTCTTCCATCTCTTTGTGGTAATCTTCCACACTCTTTTTCCCTTTTTTGAGTGATTGGAGCCTTTGGTAAAGATCATTGTACTAATGGTGTGGTATAAACCTTGCCCTTATCATATTTTTCAATAAATTTCAACTAGCCACGGTTTCTACTCCCATTTATCTCCTTTGTGCACTACCTTCTCCTACTAAACCAAAGCATACTCCGAAAATCACAAAATAGCCAAGCTCACCTTTGACCTCTCACTATAGGTATGACTTTCTAAGAAGATCTCCATTTTGCTCTCCTACTCGAAACATACTTCGAGGTCACTCTTGCCATAGAATGTGGGTACTTTCAATTTAATATGGTTCAACTCCCTCTTCTCATCATTTCCTTCTCTCATTCTTCCTCGATTGCCCCATTCTCTGTGGTGTTTCCTAAAGGCTTCAACTTGTTCCCCCTCATACCATTCATAAACTCCCTCAAACTTTCTTTCTAACCCCCTTAGGTTGTTCCTACCATTCCTTCCTTGGCCCCTACCTCATCCTCTTCTCATACCAAGTCTTACCCCTCTCATAGGAGCTTGTTGGAATCCCCCGATTGAGTGTTTATCCAATTCTTCCCCTTGTTGGGCATTTAACGGAGAGGTATGGGTATAGCCATCCCTCATCCTAGGGTTAGGTACTTCAAATCGCTCTTGACCTCTCTTTTGTGCGATGGTAGAAGATTGTCCAAGATGATTTATCAACTCTCTTGTCATGTTTTGGAACTCACATTGCATAGTCCTCATCATAGTTTGCAAGTCTTCACGCAAACCCCCAACATCAATTTGTTCTTCTTGAGGTCTACTAGGTCCACTTAGGTTAGGCCTAGAGATATCTTGATCATAGGCTATGGTGATGGAATATTTACTTACTTATACCTTCAAAATAAAAGAGATTAGAAATAAAAATAGAACATCAATTCACTTCCTTGCGTGTTGGCTCTCAAGGTTGATCACCCTACGCTCGTGTTTGCTCTCTTAGGCTCTTTTAGTAATAGGCTCACCCTGTTGCCTTTTTCTTAATACTGAAGCCTTCTTGTTCAATCCCAATTCTCCCCAATAGCTAAAGATTTAGTCCAACTTAGTGAATCACACAAATTAATGGATTTTCCAATTAGGGGGTTTTAGGGGAATTTCAACATACACTTGTTGGGCACCTCAAGCAATTAAGTTTTAATCAAGAATTTCAAGAAATATGGACTCAATCAACACAAGAACAAACACTTAGACTAACAAGGAAACACTTCTAACCAAGAAACAAACAAGAGTTACCAAGAACAAAGAAAGAAGAACAAATAGAACTAGAATTATGAAGAATAAGATGATCACAAGTGTGCACTAGTAAAGTTGAGTTTATTGAGCATGGAATTCAATAAGAGAGTAATATACTATTTCCCAATATTCCAAGGAATGAAAATTAAGAATCAAAGTTTCTAACTATAGCAAAAAACATTTTCATAGAACATTTATCAAACACCTTGGATGCAATCCCGTCACTTAAGAACAACCAACATTTTCACCCATATTCAAGCCAATTTTCACCACAAACACAAGAAAAATTTGTTCCCAAGGATTATATTAACATCAATGAGCAATTTTCCAAAAGAAAAATCAAAATATAATAAAGATTTCATGACCTTTTTAGAGTATGTTTTTGAGTTAGGGGATTTTCTCTGTTTTCTTTTTTTTTTTTTTCAACTTTGTAGGGTTCTTTTTCTTGCTTTCAAGCTTTGATTAGAATCAAAGCTTTCCTTACTCTGACACCAAACTCTTTGATATGATTTTAGGTGGGCTTTTTCTTGGTGTTGTGGGTGGTTTAATTGGTAAGGAGTTCAGCTCAACCAATGAGACCATAAATAGAGATTCATTTTTAGACAAAAGGAGAAAATGAAATAACAACTTGTCCTCTATCAAACCCTTGAAGAACTAAGCTGCAAAGACCCTCAAGAATAGTAGAAAGTTCTACTATAATCCCACCCCAATATCCTTGAAGTAACAAAGGTAAATAGGAACAAATAGAATAGTGAAAATAGGCACCCAAGTAATGGAATTCAAATAAACCTTAGAAGAGCAAAACAACTAAGACCCGTTCAAAGAAACCACATTGGATTATCCAAAAGATTTATAGACTTATTCTTAAGGAGGACTAACCCTTAAGCATGGTCTTGAACAAGATGAACAAGGAGGCTAGGGCCTCTCAAGATTCTATCTGAAATTTTGAATAAAGTGTGTGAATTGTGTTGTCAAATCACTAAAGGTTCTATTTATACTACCGTAACCCTAGCTAAGTAATCTTTGAGGTTTTATTACAATTTAGGATCTTAATAAGTCTTTACAAATACTTTAAAATTAGAGAAAATTGAAAAAAACATAAAAAATGTGGGACAATTGTCGGCTGCCCAGGTCGGCACCGGCTAGGGCCCTTGAAGCTGGCTCTAGTTGTGCACTACCTTTAGGCCAGTCGTGTTGTAGATTGAGGCGAGCACCGGTTCATATGCTTGGGTTGGCATCGGCTATCCTCTGTAAGGCCTCCTTTTGGTCAAATTTTATTTGTATTTATTGCTGGCTTGAGTTCTTGTTGGGGTCCTTCTTGCTCTCATAACAAATGAGGTCTTGGTTAGCTTCCTCAACCTTTCAACCCTCTTCCTTCTTCAAGCATAGTTTTATGAGCAATTGAAAATCAACTTGAAGCTTCTTGGACCCAGATCTTGTCATCGTTCCTTGTCCTTGCATGGTCACGCCTCCCCCTCCTTAATCTTGACTTCTATGATGAAGCGGAGTCTCATCATGTAGGTAGCTATAGGATACCAAATCAAGGAATTGGGAATGGAGTAAAGAGAAGACAAGATGATGAGGAGGATAGGGAGATAAGGCATGTTAAAATGAAAGTACCCTATTTCCAATGCAAAAGTGATCCGGAGGCCTATTTTGAATGGGAAAGTAGGATGATGATTTTGTTTGAGTGTGAAGAATATAGAAATCAAACCAAGGTTTAATTGGCCATTTCAAGTTTTCTTGAGTATGCTTTTGTGCGGCAGGACCAAGTAGCATCCTATAGAAGGAGGATGGGGAATCAATTGGTTGCCACTTGGGAATTGTTGTGGAACTTGATGAGAATGAGATTTGTGCTTCTATGTTATTATAGTGAGCTTTACCAAAAGTTGCATATGCTTAGACATGGAAATAAGGATTTAAAGGGCTTTCATAAGGAGTTAGAGGCGACTTTAATGAGGGCCAACATTTTTTAGGATATGAGGGCTATCGAAGCGAGGTTTTTGAGTGGTTTAAATAAGGATATAGCAAATGTGGTGGAGTTATATTCTTATGAGACTTTGGAGGAAATGGTGCATATGGCTACAAAGATTGAGTGGCAGCTCAAGAAGAAGTCTTATCCTAAAAAAAACTATATACACCAATCCTATTTTCAACCACCTACCTAATGAGAGAGAAGAACCACTAAATCCCCCAAGACTACCAAGAGAATCCTACAAGCCTAAAGAGGAGTGGACAAAAGAAAAATCTAGAGAAAAATGGGCCATGGAAAAGGGCAAGGGTATAGAGAGGCCAACAAGGTATAGAGACATCAAGTGTTTTAAATATTTTGGAAATGGACACAGCTCTTATAAGTGTCCAAACAAGAGAATGATGTTTACCAGTGCCCAAGGTGATATTTCTGTCGGTGAAGAGGAGTATGATATTGGGAAGGTAATGGAAGGGCATAATAGATATAGTGATACTAGTGAGGAAGGCATCATTGTTCACTAACTGGAGTTGCTATCAAGGATATGAGTGCTTGTGAAATAGAGGATGTTTGTGAAGAAGAGGTGAAAGGAAGCTTACAAAGATATAACATCTTTTACACCCAATGCCTGATTAACCAAAAGTTATGTATTGCTGTTATTGATGGAGGGAACTTTATCAGTGTGGTGAGTGCTAGTTTTGTGGAGGAATTGGGCTTATATGTGATGAGACACCATAACCCCTATAGATTACAATAGTTTTATGATAGTAGGAAGTTAAGGGTGAACAAATAAGTGTTGTTGACAATTTAGATGTGGAAATATGTAGATGAATTCATTTGTGATGCGGTCCCTATCCAAGTTAGCCATATAATTTTGGGAAGGCCATATCATTTTGATAGGAGTGTATTGCATGATGGGAGGAGGAACACTTATTTGGTTATTAAAGAAAGCATGTTGTACACTCTTCTACCCCTACCCCCAAGTAAGGTGAGAGAAGTACAAAAGAAAATAAGGACAATGAGAAAAAAAAGAATATAGTAGGAGACTTCTAAAGGAAAGAGAGTGAGAGGAAAAATGAGGAGGGAGATAAGAGAGTGCAAAAGGAGACCTCAACATAAGAGGGAGCTAAGGAGGAGAATGAAAAAATGAGAGAAGAGGAAGATAAGATGAAAGTGACTCTCTTATGCTTGTAAAATGGTAATAATAAGGGAGCTCCAACAAAAATTGGGAGTGAAGATAAGGGGGAGATTGAACTCTATGTGGGGGAACATAGGCTAACATTTGGTCTTCGCAACAAAACATTTTGCTTGAAGCCTTATGTAGGTGCTCATTTTAGGATGAACTCGCATAAAGAAGAGGGAAATGATAAGAATCCACCCAAGCAATACACCAAAGCCAAAGAAAGGGGATAGAACTACAAGCCACATCTTATGGCTCCCTATACATATCCAAGATATGGAGGCTTACAAGGGAGAATTCAAACAAAACTAACCAAACGCAAAAATTTTGAAGAGATGGATGCCAAAGACAATGCTAAAGAAAGCTACATTTGTCCAATATTTTGAGTGGGAGGCTAAAGGAACACAAGGGTAGGTTGAAGACAAGACAAACTGGTTGTGGAATGTACAAGAGGCAATCGACGCCGGCCCAAGTAAGGGAAACCCGGTGCTAGCCCAGTTCTAGATGGCTCAGGCTCTTGACCACACACAACTGGCCCCAGTCTAAGCGATGTAAACTGGAGTCAATTCAAGTAGGGCAATGCCTTATTTTGCTAAAGTATTTTGTTTTGCATTGTCTTGTTTCCAATTAATTTTCACAACTTTGATTATGTAATAGGGTTATTTTAGACTTCTTAAGAGCTTAAATGGTTGAGTTTTCATCTCACCTTAGCTAGGTTTAGATGTCTATATATATGGCATCATAACATTTCAAATGTAAGTTAGATATTATCTTTGAAATCAAAGAGAGCTTCTTGTGAGAGTTCTTGAGGTTCTTCCATGAAGGCCAAGACCAATCTTAGGATTCCATTCCTTATTTTTGATTTGTGTCTATAAACTCATAAGGATGGATCAAACTAACCTATCAAAATAGAATCTTAGTTTCTTACTAATTTAAGGGTCTAGAGTAGAGGTTTTTTTTTTTTTCCCTAGTTCATCTACTTCAATTGTTCTTGACTTCTTAGTTGGGTTGTGATGTGTTCGGACTTGGGTATAAAAATCTGATAAAAACTAAGCACATTCCCAATTAAGTTTACATTAAAACGTTAACCCCAAATCACATATATGAGCATGCGTACTCATCATTAACCGAGCATAGGGTGTTCAAACGAGTGTCGATCCTCCAGGAACAACTGGACATTAATTGCCTTTCTTTCATTATTTAACCAACTCGATAAAGTGAAAAACAAATAAAAATATATATATATATACATGTCAAGGATGTAGATTTATATAATTCGAGCCATTAGTTAGACAACCATAATCTTAAAAAACTCAACCATTATCATAACTAATTATTCCCTTGGCATAATGAAGGATTAAGATAGGCTCACTTTATTTCCAATCCATGAATCCCTATCTTCTCGGTAACTTAGCATCACATTCCTGTCTCAACCAGTCTTACCCAAAAGATGCATTAAACACAATCATTTGATTAAATTTCCATTCTTGGCAAAGTTAAACATGAAATTAACTAATGAATCCATTCCTAACAGATATTAATTAACATTTAATTACCTTGTTCTTGGCAGTTAATCCCTTTTCCAAGCAAGTTAAGAGACAACAGATATGAAATCAATCAAATTGAAACCACCATCAACCATTTTTCCAAGCAAGCCAATAGAAAGTAACAATTAACCATTCTCGTAATAAGCATAAGTAATTAAATACCAAGGATAACAATCAATTATTCAAAAGATCAAATAACTCTAAATATCATGAATATCTAAAATAATGCCGAATTACAACAAAACAATTAAAATATCATTATTCAAGAAAAAGAAAATAAAGTAAAAAAAAAGCACTCATAGACAAGCCTCATTCTTCTTCCTTTGAAGACCTTCTTGCACAACCCTCCTTGAACTTGAAGAATTCCTCATTTGATTGAGTGATTTTCTATGATGATAAATGAATTCTCTCCTTTTCCCTTGTGCTTTTCATCTATTTATAGGCTTAGAAAGTGCCTAAACTCGTAGGTACAGTGTTCTTGGCTAAGTAGAAGTTGGAAGATACTAAAACTCCACAGATTACCAAAAACCTCGTAGAAAAAAATCAAGAACCGCCTTAGCTTCAGGGCACAGTCGGTGCCACCTTGACTCTTGGAGCCGGCACGGGTTGTGTTCTTCTTCTCCACTTGTTCACCGATTTTTCTCTGAATTTTGCACAATGTGTCCAGAATGCAGTCGGCGTCGGTTCCAGCTTCATAGCTGGCGCCGCGTTGGTTCTATTCTGCTTTGTTTCAACAATTTTTCCATTGCTTCAAAGTCCGTTTCAACAGTGCACGGCCGGTGCTGGTTCTAAAGCCCTAGCCGGCACCAATTCCACTTTGTTTTGCGACGCTTTTATTCCATTTTACCCTAAAAATCTAAAATAAAGAATAAAATACCGTTCCCAGGGTAAAATCTCAAATATGAAGGAATATGCCTAGTTATTGAACAAAATGTATTGCAAAAGAACCTTAAATAACTAGGAAAAATATGACTAATTTAGCCCCTACCAGGTTGAGGGGTCTTGGGTATGAATTAGTAGACTTAATTCCTATTTCTAGTTATCTAGGTTCTCTAATTGGCCTAGGGTATTAGTATTTGAATTGGGTGTATTTGTTTTGCTTCAAAATCCTTGTTTTGAGCTTCAAGATTGGTTTTGTACTTAACCCAAAAATTAGCCACGAAATTCATCAATTAATCAACCTTCAAGTAAGATCATATCAAGTGCTATTAGAGCATGAGAATCTTTGATTCTTATCAAAGTAAAACTCTTTGAGAAAAGACTTCAAAAATTGCCAACCCCGTAACTCAAATTTGGGCTTAAAAAATGTCAAGTTTTCTTTGAGTTTTCTTATGTATTATATGTGTGCCTTGTTGATAGTATAATCATTGGAGATTCCAAATTTCTTATTTTTTGTTGATTTTTTGGGCTAAAGGTGCTTGAAATTTATATTATAACTTGAGTTCCAAAAATTCCCTACAAAGTATTTGATCTTTTACTTAAGTGAACATTTGTCTTGAAATTGTGGCTAAAACTCATTGTGAACACTTTCTATAATTGTTTATCTATTAGTTTCAAGTATTTTGGGGATATTGCTTGTCCGAGAGAGGCATCTTGGTTGTGAAATCTCGTTCATGTTCAATGGCCAACTATGTTCATCATGGCTTGTTCTTGTCTTGAATGCTATCACTACTAGAAAAGGGCTGATTACTAACTGACAAATTCTGTTAATAATTGTCCAATTTCTGTTGGTAATACTAGATTACTAATAGATTCCCAACAAATTCAGTTTGTTGGTAAAACACTTGTTGGAAATTATTGCCAACAAGATTTTTTCAAGTCGGTTGGTAATTACCAACAGATTTCATAGTTGGTTATATTAAATTTCAGTTGGTAATAGTTTTTTTGGAGTTAAGTATTTTCTGTTGGTAATTTTATTAAATTACCAACAAATTGACTAATTAGTTGGTAAAGTAGTTGGTAAATTTTCAATTGATTCTTTTGTTGGTAATGTAGTTGGTATTTTTTTTTCAATTAATTATTTAGTTGGTAATTTGGTTGATAATTTTCCAACAATTCCTTAGTTGGCTTTTTTTTTTTTATGTTGGTAAATATTATACATTATCAATAGATGATTCAGTTGTTACTTAGTTAGTAAATGTATAATAATATTATGCCAATTGATAGCATACCAACAAAAATTCAATTGGTAATGGCATAGTACAAAAATACAATATTGTTGATAATTACCAACAGATTTTCTATTGATAAACATTTATAATTTTCTATTAGTAAGTACCAACAAATTTCCTATTAGTAAGCACCAATAGATTTCTGTTGGTAACTAAAATTACATTATTACTATATAATCTATAATTCACATATTTGATAAATCAATCCTACATAATATTAAAAGTACATCTATATCAAAAGCACATCAACATCCATAATTCTCATATTTGAAACACTGTCAAGACCAACTATTAGCCATATCTAAAGTACTGTTGATTCATTCCTCTTGTGTGGCCTTTGCAGTATCAACTAGTGCCAGTCTAAGATTATCAGAAGCTCAGCTAAGTATAGTATATGCTTCGTTGTCCTCAGCATCCACATTGGCTCCATGCCTTATGAGAAGGAAGACAAGCAAAGTTAGTTGGAATAATGAAAATCTTTTATCTGGCACAAAAATTTCTATCATAATTTTAAATAATGCATTTGTCCAAGTATAATTACTGCTAGTATAGTAAAAAAGTAACATATAATAAATTGATAAAATCTATCAAAAACTATCAACAAGGAAGGTCAATACAAGTTTACTCAGTAACAGATGTTATCGCCTTAAGAAACATGGTGGACCATAAAAAGATTAAGTTGAACTAAAAGAATATTTTTCCCACCTTTAGATGATTTTGTAGGTCTACAATGTATAGATATATCCTCTTAATTTCTTTAACTACAAGGAGATATGTGGAAGAGAATAATCCGTTTCTCTTACCATGAATCTATGTCAAATGCCTTGTGCAAGTTATCTTGCAATTAGCTAACTCCTTAATTGGAATTTACGCAGTTAAGAGATTCCTATCACTGCCACAAAGTAAAAATTCCTATATATTTTTTTTCAACACATAAATTACAAAAATGAATTCATAAGAAAAACTTCCACCCCACATTTGACTTACATTTAGCTGAACTATATAAGCTAACCAAGTAAGAGGACAAAAGTTGCATAGTATCCAAATCACTTTAAATAAACTAATGGAAGTAAAGTTCCTTCTTTGCTCCATGAATTTTTGCCTCATACTTTTAATAGTAGCAATGATTAAATTGTAGACAGTTTATAGGCACATCCAAAATATAGCCCTGAGAAGCAAAAATGAGAAAAGAAGCAACAGCCAAAAAGGGTAAATGATAAACTAGAAAAAAGTAACATAATTATTTCTATTCTTAATTCAAGACTTGCTATAGGTAATTTATAAAAAACTTTATACTTCGATTCGCTTTATTAATGTATTTTGACTAACATTAGTATTAAATGCCAGTTAACACAAATAGACTTATTTTTTGCTACCAAATTAAATCAATCTCTAGTACTCCAATGATTCAATCATTATCTATTTCAATAGCAAGCTCCTTGCAAGAAATAGACAATTAGCATGAGCCCAAAACCAAGCCTATAGAAATGGTTTCATACAATTCAAACAACCATCGACTAATGTAATATGGAATACAACAATGCAGATACATACATGTGTACCTTGTGTATGTTTGTTATTTTTTTAAAAGACCTCAATAAGAACCTTAAAAAAAAAATGATATTTCCTCTTTGACATGCTTTATCAGTATCATCAACCTCTGCTCCTTCCTCAATTAAGAGTTCAAACAATTCATAGTTCCCTGTACTTGATGCATGATGCACCTTACCTGCATATAAGCATCTTATTCTTGACACTGTAATCATGGTAGGCTCATAAAAAATCATCCTAATACTATGCTTTTTTCGGCCAAGAAGAACTTTAGCTCCCTTCAAACAGTAATGCAAGGAATATTTTGGTTGAAGCATTAAAGATGTTTCAGCAAAATCATCTTAGCTAACAATTGAATTCATGCAGCATAAATAATGTCTATTGATATGCTTCCATAAGCCTTCACTTCAGTAATTAAGGTGCAAGCCTAACTTTGTCCCATCCCTACACTTTCCTTCTAAATAAGAGGAAAAAAAAATGAGAGATGGGACTAGGGAGGATAGATTAATGAAAAATATTAACTATAAATACTTAAGACATAGAAGAGATATATTAAGTATTTGAAACAATTAAAAAAATTCTATCAATTGAAACTATAATGGCTTTAATTTATTGATAGGGAAATGTCATAGGATAGAAGAAAATGGAAGAAGTATATATGTCTTTGAAAGACTTGGTTTTAAGGTGTTAAAGGGTTTATTTATTTATTTACAAAAAAAAAAAAGCTTTTATTGATGATAAGGAAAATTTAGTTCTTTTATAAAGAGAGCATAATCAGCTGAACCAAGAAAAACCTAAACTCTAAACAAAAGTATACGTTAGAAAAAAATCTGCTATTATTTTATACTATACCTTTCAGCCCAAGGATTGTATATTTCACCTGTAAAGGCAATTTTTTGAAGCCATTCCTCTTTACTGAAAAGTCTACTATTATTTTTATCAAGTTCTAGTATTTCCAATCCAATAACACAGCTTTTCTAGCAAAAAATTCCTTTTGAGAAGTCTTCTCTAGCCTTAAATAGCTAATTGAAGTTGTAGGACAAGCAAGAAAAAAACATTAGGGTACAAGCACAAGGCACAACAAGTAAAATTATACTTCTATGCAAAATTAAGCCATATGTCATGAGAATCAAGAAATCCTGAATCAAGTTCATGAACTATTAAATTTTATGTGGGCTTAAAATATAAGGACTTACATCCATTTACAGCCTTACAAAACTACAATGCCAAAGTACTTTTGGTGATGACAAGGATAAGAAATTCAAGAAACCAAATCATATTTCTTCTAATTACACTTATGTTGGTCAGATAATTTAGCTATTGATTGTCCAAGATTTGACGTTGTTGATAATACTAAAATGAGGAAGAAAATGAAGTGTCATGGCTGCCCAGTAAAAAAAAAAAAAAAAATTATGACTATAGTAAAGCAGTAGTATTAGGTATTCTATTACCAATTCATGAGTATGGCTAGATCCAACTAAGCTGAAATAGATGGAGTCAGAACTCCATCACCAATTATCTTGTAACAACCAAATAAAGCTAAGAAGAGCAACAAATAGTGACTTCTTTTGTATTTCTCAATGGCTCTTCTTGCCCTTGATTGCACTTTGATCTTCGGACTTCCCCCCATCATGATGCAGAATTTCGCTAGCACTTTTATCATTTGGAAGCAACCTGACTCTAGCATACTTGCAAAGCAATAAGTATAATGAAAATTTAGGACCTACAAAGATCTAAGGATGTTAACAAAAGAGTCTTCATAATACCCTAATAACTAACTGATATCAAGTATTCATACCTTCTACATCATCAACAACTTTAAGAACTATGAAGGCATGGTATATTTCAATAAGGACATGATAGTTAATGTCCAGAAAATGAAGGAAAAAATTTCATATATCTCATTTTCTAATTCTACTTACTTTAGCTTAATCAAGCCAAATATATATAAGAGAGCAGTAGTCAAGCGACCACATATTACTCCTAGGCTTTGAAATGACAAAATAACTGTGCTTCATCTTATCTCTCTCTATTTATTTGCCTATGAAATATACATTAAAAATATGTACTAATTTACTATGAGTTCTCTACCAGTCTTAATAGAATAAGATATGAATTCAAATAAAATGAGTAAAAGGCAGAAAAAAGATTTATAAGCTAGTAATGATATTGATAATGAACAGATCACATATTCAAGAACACTTGAAGTATTACTATGGAAACAAAATCGAGTCTTCCATTTGTTTGCAAGAGTACGATAAAAGATCTATCAAAGACAAAATTCAAGTAGTTGCAACTTGTGGAGAATGATGATTTTCATATTCCTTATATCTCCATTTATAGTCCTTTTCCCACTATTATTACTAATAATTGTCACTATTCACTTCACAACAAAGACTGCTTAACAAGCAATCAAACTACAATACTTTCGTGGGCAAATATGATGCAGAATTTGATGAAACTAAGCTTTATCAGAGTCACTTTACTTAATGGTACTAATAACAGAATAAAAAGAACAATTTGACTAATCTACACTATACATTTGAACTCTTTCCTATAATTTTGAAGAAATAGTGGATCGACTCTTATTTGACTACAAAATTCTGACTACAAAAAGGGTTTTCTTTTCCCCCTTTTCTAATCCCATTTTATAACAACAAAAGATGGGTCCAAGTCTATTTTTCTTTCAATAGATTTTTGGGCTAGTGTTTTTATCCTAACTTGACCTCAAAATCATTCATTTTCAAGTTCTTTGTAACAAGTGGTGAAGATAAAACATTTAAAAACAGAATAAGCTCTGAATTGAATTAAAAAAAAAAGTAGAGTTGTCATATAATTACATTGGGTAGAGCACTGCATTTATGACTTATACCAATGAGAAATCAAATTCATGATTGTGGTTTAGTGAAGCAGAGTATAAATGAACTAAAACTTATACAAAATGTAACACCCCACGACTACGTACCCTAAAAGGGCGGGGATGTCGCCCCGTCCCGTAGGACAAGGGGTCTTTAGAATGAGGTATAAAATATAAAGGCAATCTCCAAAAGGATCAACTTAGATAAATAAAAAAATACTCTTATTACATCAGGCTCAACTTGGAGCAAAACGGAATAAAACAAAATACTGTTTAGAAGCATAAGCAACAAATGTCTCCTAGAACGGATAGAGAAAATAGCAAAAGCTTCAACTATTACATGCCCCGCTGACTCAGCATAGTCTATCCTTTGAAAACATGATGTAAAACGGTGTGAGAAGAAATCTCAGTAAGTCCTGTGTGTGCACATGGTGTTTTAAATAGTTCATGTATGCAAATTGTAAAACATTTGTAGAAACAATTTGGCAAGTTATAAACAATCTCTTTTCGCAAGGAGTGGGTTTTTCTCATTGTCACACTTTGTACAAAATAAATCCTCCACTCGGACAAAAGTCATGTCACCACACGTTGGGCTCCATGGGAACAAATTGGCCAAGGCACCATACTTTGTGCACCTTGTCCGGACCAGATTACCACACGTTGGGCGTTCTGATCAAGGTGAGTGTACAGCCCACCGGATAAGATACTCCTCCATCTCTACACCCAACAAAACCATCCGGGTGTCCATGCCGGGAATATAAATACCATACCAAGTACACATGCTAGCTTGGATTGGCCTAACCAACCAATACTATCGCCTTTTCAAGCAGAGTTCATCTTCTGGAGGTGGCCTCCTGCCAGAAGACATGCTCTAGCCCTCTAAGACTAGTATTGTTAGCCTACCCTTATTGAGTACTCAACGAACATATCCGTCAATTCTTGATTCAAAATATTTCCAAACCTTGGCTTTGTAAAACGCGGTTTTCTTTAAAAAAGATTTCTAAAAATTTAAGGAAACGAATAGTTTTTTTTTGATAAAATCATTAGTTTGACAAAACCGTTTAAAGAATAAATATCCACGTTTACAACCCAAGCAAACATAGTTTAACAATAGCTTTACAAAGCTTCACAACATGGACTTACCGTCACAACATTTAACAAAACAGTTTATATAAGGACTTACCATCACAACATTTAACAAAAGAGTTTATGCAAGGACTTACCAACACAACATTTAACAAAAGAGTTCATGCAAGGACTTACTTGATATGCCTCAAATAAATGCGATAAATTCATAGCTGGCTTTCCTCAATTATCCACCTGATCTAAACTATATAACATCATGATCAGGGTCTCAATTAATTCAAACATGCTCTAATCCCATTTATTTTCATAACAATTCGTAGTAAACTATTCAATCCCCAAAGATCATATACTACGACCACATGTTTATCTCGCTAATAAACACCATTAAACTTTACTTTCGGCATCAAGGGAGGGTATTCTCTTACCTTTCAACTACCGGGTAATGAGGTCTCGATGCTCCTATGGTGATCGTCCCGAGTTCGCTTGAGAAGAAGAGAGAAGCTACCTCATTTGCCTCTCTTGACCGAAAATTAAGGAAGAAGAGGAAATCAGCCTCTATAGGGCGTGATTTAAGGGTAGAAGAAAGAGAAAATAATCATTAGAGAAAACGGCATCAAGAGGTTGAAAGGATTTGTGCTTACCTTAAGGTGTGTTCGACCTTTTGGCTTAGAATAGCTCTTGTGTTTTCGAAAATTTATAGAGAGATGTTGCTGAAATTTTCATGTAGAGTGGAGAGGGTAGACGGTTGCTATGATTTAGAGTTGGAGAAGATTGGTTTAGGGTTAGATGGTGATGTTTAGATAGACTCCTAATGGCTTTAGGTTTCATGGACAGCAAAGGCGAAATTTCAGCTTGTTGCGTGTCTCCTTGCTGCCGATTTTAGGTGAGTTTAATGGAGGAAAAGATTCTGCAATTTTGCTCCTTTATGCTGGCCGAAATACTGGTCAAGGGAAGGGCTGAATGTGTTCAGAATTTTGGGCCAAACAAGGAAGAGTTTGTGTGAGATGTTGATGACTGAAAAATCCTGTGCAAGTGCTGTGAAAATTCTGTGCAAGAGTAACAATGTTTGGACTGTTTTGGCTGCTGTACTTCTACCGAAATTTCCAGAGGAAAATTGGGGGTTTTGGGTGGTGAAAATAGCTTGATCAGCTGGGGGTTTTTGGTGTGTTTTGTGTGCAGAATTTCGGTTGGAGTAGGAACACAACAGCTGGCCGAAATTCCTGCACCAAACTGCCGAAATTCCTATGCATAAGCTGGACGAATTTCAGTGTTTTTGTGTGAATAAAATTCTGGTTTTTTGTAGCTAAGGTACCCTGAATTGATGAGGAATATTTAGGTGTTTTGAGGTAGGATTTACAGAGTTGGATTGTAGCTAAGAAGCTAGAATTTTCGGACAGCTTGTGATGACACAAGGTTGCCGAAATTCAGCTAGGAAAAGGAAGAAAATCCTAGTTGAATTTGGATTGAAATAAAATCTGATTTTATCAAGGATTTGGATAGGATTTCCTCTAGTCCTAGAAGAGTTTGGATTGAGCTACAAGTCCTCCGAGAAGTGGTGGCACTTGCTGGAATTTTTTTTTCCAGATTTTTAGCTAACATTTTAGGATTAAAATCAACAAGATTTCCTACTAGGAAAAGGATTCATTAATTCCACCTATCCATGGCAACATCTATCTAGCTAAAGTCAAGCTAATATTTTAATTACTAGCTAGGGTTTTTCGAAAATCCTAAGGAACACCAGCTGAAAATTAAAGGTGAACTTTATTCACGTCAAAGTCCTTAAATTTAGGAAATAACTATAGAGACTTATTCACTTGGAGTAAAAACACTAAAATTTCTCTAGGATAGCTAGATTCTTTTTCAGCCAAGACAAGAAATGGTTTAAGGAAAAGAATTTTAAGAAGAGAAACTAACTTCACAGAAGGTAGGATTCGAACTCGGGTTACCAAAGGAAATCACCAACCTCCCCACTATTCCAAAACAACTCCAATGCTAATTTTTCTACAAGAAGTTCTTACCACCCCAATACTCATCCTTCCAAATCTTCGATCAAACCTCCCTTAACCAAGTCTTTAACAACATAACTATTTCACATCAATTAATTCAAATGCAAGAGCAACGGAAAAATTCACATTCATCCATGCAAATAAAATTATTCTAGCTACCACATAAAATGCAAGATGCAATGCATTGCATGACTTTTCCCCATAGTCAAAGGTGGTTTTGGGCGGGGTATTACATCAAACATAGAGAGAAGAAAGAAAATACAAATATGGAAAAAACCATAAATAAGGAAAAATAATCCCTGAATTGTTTACAAATCATCATAACAAAGGAAAGGGTTCATTAAACTTGCCTTGAATTCAGAAGAAATGGACTCAAACCTCAGTACAGGATCCATAGCAGAAGCAAAAGACTAAAACTTCGAAGAAGAAAATGGAATTAATTAGTGAGAGCTACTTTGTAAGGAATCAGAAAAACATTACATCATGAAAGGAAAAAAAGAACTTGCAAATAAATCAAACAAGTTTAAGAGATAATTCATCAAACAACTTGTCTATAATGTTGCAAGAAGAATGCATCTGCTTATAAACCAACAAAATGAGGCTTTCTTATTCCGTTAAAGTAAATGCTTGAAAAGATATGCCACAAGAAAACTTAAGCCTTACTTGATCTTCACATACACATCCAATACGATAATTACACAAGAAATAGAGTTTGAGTTTAACAAATCAGTTACATCTAAATAAAAAAATTCAACACTTTATGGCCTGTTAGAATCTAAAAACAAAAGTTGCCTAATATTCATCAATTTTTAGTAAGAAATAACCAGAAGAATTGTATGTTCAATGTAGCAATATTAAAATTTTCACTAAACTTCGGAGTAAAATGAGCAAATGCATGTACCACTATTCATTACTATTCTGTGTCACATGAAATCTAGGCAGTAGATGAGTGGTCTTCAATTCAAAAAGGCAGCTAGCTTTTCTGTAGGAAAAAGAGGCTGCTAGCTAGAATTGGTGGTCTTCAATTCAAAGGGCAAAATTAGTCACCCTTTTTTACAGATTTGGAAGCAAGGCAATGGGTAACGGCGTAAGAGGGAATTTTGGGCTTTAGGGCATGATGGGTTGAATAGAGAAGTAGGTGACAACAGTTGTAAATTGATGCTTAGAAAATTCCTCAATTCATTAACAAAAATAATTCGCTACAAACTCACACTTCGTTTGATGAAAATTTTTAAATAGGCACATTTACACTTAGAATGTGTCTTTAAACTAATTAATCAAAACTACGTCATTTTTTATTTATTATTATGATGTGCATAGCGTCATTATAGGTACTCTTGTAATTTTAGGCTCAATACAATTACAATCCTAATATAATTATTAGGCCCAATTTTTAAATACTTTCAATTCTAAAAAAATTAATTTTAATTTATTGAATTTCAAAGTTATTCCCAAATATAGCCTCAATATTTTTTATGCAATTGGTATACTTTATTTTTTTTAACCTTGTAATTCTTTCTTAATAAGTTTAATACTCTTGTAATTTATGATATAAATATAACTACATAATATATATATTTTAAGATTATATAAACATTACCAATTGGTCATATTGCTTTTAAACTAATATACAATGTCATTATTCGATTTGATAAGCCATAATCATAATATAATTACTAAGCTCAATTTTGGAGTCCTTTCAATTCCAATAAATTTAATTTTAATTTATTAAAATTTTGAAGTTATTCCCAAATATAACCTTAATATTTTTATAAAAATATAAAGCACTAAGTTATTACTTAATTATAATGATTAAATTTCACTTTAATCAAATATAAATTAATAGACACAATATACAAATTAATTTTGGACTCTTATATAAAGATTATACTAGACTACGTGATAAAATATATCCTGTTACCTTCAAATTTTACCATAATACGTTTTTTTAGAGCAATTTTAACAAATCTAATGATTGGATCATTAATTTCATATGCTTATATTTATAAATGCGTTATGTAACAACCCACCTTTTACTTTCAATTGGCTTCTATTTGTAATAGGATAAGAATTTATATCAATGGCCAAAACAAAAGATGATCGGTATACTGATATGAATATGTTGGTATAATACTATTTTGTTAGGACCTGGATGTAATTATTGGATTTGTTCTACCCGTATCCTAAAATTTTGGAAGGCTATTGTTATTAATAAAATAATAATTGTAGGATACTATGAAAAAAGAAATTGATTAGTGCGATGAAACGCATGTTTTGGTGTGAATTATGTTACGCGGGGTATCGGGGTCATTTTCGTCATTTTGACCGTGACTGCGACTTTAACCCCAAATTTGACCAAGTAGAGAAGGAATTGAAGAATTTAAGTGTTACCAATGAATTCAGTGGAATATTTGGGGTTGATTGGTGAAAGAAAATATTTTTCCGTTACGGACCCGATTTTGGTCATTTCTAAAGAAAATAGAAAATGCGGTTGAAAATAGGACGTGTGGCTCCTTAAGATTGGTGGCCAAGGACAAGTGTCAAATATTAAGAGGATGCATGAAAGATTCATTCATGCAAGACTTCTTAAATAAGCTTTTGCAAAATAAATGAAGAATTATGTGTAATTTTGTGATTGGAACACATCACTCGTGGGCCCACTTGATTAAGGTCTTAAGCAATATAATTGGTTAATATTTAGATCAAGAGAAGATGAATGAATGGCTGAAAATTGGACAAGAATTTTTTTGGCCATGAAAGGATAAATAAAGGAAAGTTTTGTGGAGGAAAAAGTGGTTGGAGTGTAAAAATCCTATTGGAACACACTTAAATATATCCACCATTCAATTAAACCAAAACACGAAATGAAAGGCCAAGATTTGAGGGGTGAATGGTGGTGGAAAAGGGCTGTTAAAAAGCCTGAATTTTGGCAGCCAAGAGAAGGAAAAACCAAGAGAAAAAGAGATCAAATAAGAGAAAACAAAGAAGGCTAGTTAGTGTGTGTTCTTGCTATACTAGGTGAAGCCTTGGTGTTCTTGGAGCAAATCACACCAAATAGCCTCAAATACGAGTTAAAACCCTACATTTCTTGAATTAAAGTTGTTTTTGAGCGAATGATGATTATGATGATGTGAATTTTAATATAAAAACACAACTTTCATGTATTGATTTCAGATCAAAGCTAGGGTTTGTGAACTTTTGTGTATGAACTTAATATATGCTTGTATATGTGCCGGTTGCTTAAGGGCCTTTGAATGATGTTTTGTGTGAGGAATAACTGAACAATTATGGTAGCTTGAACTCGTATTTTTGGTTGAAGAGGTGATGATCAAAGTAGAGTAAAAATGGAATTTACTTGGTTGGAAAAATGGATCAAACTAGCTTTTGATTAGAAGAATTGAATTTGTGTTGAATAAGTGTGATTTATGTGAGCTACTCAAAATCTATAAATTCAAAATTAAAGATGATTTGAAGGAGGATTGAATGAATTAATGGTTCCAAGGTGCTAAAGGCTAAAGGAAGACAAAGGAAAGCATGAATAGTGAAATTGAGACAAAACTACTGAGGCAGTTTTTGCCCTATACCATGTTACTAGAACCAGAAATCTGAAAATGGCCTATACATAATTAAATTTAAGAGTCTTATGGTTGTTTTGGCATATCATAGAGCCAAATCGGAGTTGTAGATTGAAAGTTATTTGCAAAACAAAACCATGTGTCAATATGTGAAATTCCAGAAAAATGATTCTGAAAATGGATGAACTTATGGATGATTAATTATGTTATTTTGGATGAAATAAATGGGAAATATGAAGTGAATCGCTTGTTTACAAAGGGAGGAAGGATGTGGGAAAAGAAAAATGAATGAATTGATCAAACGATGAAAAAAAAAAAAAACGACGTGAACAAAAGTTGAACGTTTTCTTTATCCATCGGCCGCATCGGCAAAACGTCGGTGAGACGTCAGCTAACTGTCGAGTACGTTGGCTACCTGTTGGCTGGACGATGGATAACCATCGGCTATTTTTCGACCGAACATGATTTGACCCAAAAACGATATTTGGTGTAGGTTTGTCGGTAAACGACCAGCGAAAGGTTGAAAACAGTGGAAACAATGGTTGAACGGCCGTAAACAGATAGAGTTTAGTTAGGACACGAGGTGAGTCCCTTTGATTTCTAAAAAAATTTTAAAGCTAGTGTGCTTTACTTTTCCATGAAATGCTATGTTTTGTACCATTTTGGAAATCCCTGAATATGCTAAATGTTTATTTGAGCAAGAATTATTCTTATTGCACTTTGGGTTCGAATGAACTTTATATTTGGCTTGGAAACCTTAATGGACGATTTAAGCATGAATTTGTGAATTTAGTCCCTTTTGGATTAAAAACTTGGGATTTTCGAGATACGGTAAATTTTGGAATCGGGTATTTATAAATTGACTGGAATGCCCTTATTGGAACGTTTTATGGAATTATGTTTGGAATCTTTGAATTTAATATGATTTTGGGATTAGAACTTTGGATTTCTTAAAATAAATTCCTTTTGGAATCAGGTATTTGGAAATGACCCAAATGTCCTAATTGGAATGTTTTATGGAAACCTTTGGAATCAGATATTCGGTAAATGACCGAAATATCCTTATTGGAACTTTTGTGAATACTTTTCAAATCGGATAAGGGTAAAATAACCCAAATACCCTTGGAAAGTCTTTTGCAACAGGGTATTGGTAAAATGATCTTAACACCCTTGTAAATGACTTTTGTGATCGAGTACAGGAAAAATGACCAGGATACTCTTCAAAACATGTTTTTTATGTGTGAACAAAACTTTTTATCCTATTTTAGCATGATTTTGGAAAATAATTTCTCGTGATGAGATTAACTTTTGGAAAATGACCTTTTGATCCTTGAAATTATTTTATTTGTTATGTACCGTGGAATGAATTGATTGACTCTGCGGAGTCTATGTGAATGATGATCTGACTTGCGAGTCAGTGGGATCAAATTCTAGAAAATGTTGTTTTGCCCCAAAACTATTTTGATTTGAAAAGCCTGCGAGATCAAATGACCATCTAGCCTGATCAGTCAGATGGGGTTGGTATTGTTAACATTAAGTACTCAGCAAGGACTTTGATCTTTGTACTAGCCTACGTTAGAGTTAGATGACCCTAACAACCTGGCCTAGTTCTAGGGATTGTCTTACTTCGAATAGGGTGACAGGATATTGAGATGAGTTGTCTTGACTAGCCGTTTATCACATGGCAATTGCGACGTCTGCGGGCGCTTCTAATTTTGAGTCATTCGCTAGATGCCGTGTGGGGACACTCGGTGCATTTGACTCCTTACCACCTCGATGTAACACATCACTACCTAAGCCCAGCAGGGCTGGCGATGTTGCCCCGTCCATAGGACAAGGGGTCTTTATAACCAAGTCACATAAAAGAAAATAAAAGCAATACTTTAAAATTAAACTTATTACAACCCAAAAATACATGAACAAATCCAAAATAAATAGTCCACAACAATCTCTCAAAACATCACATAAGGAAAATAACATAAAGTCTTCAAAGCATAGGCAACAAATCTACCTATTAACCTCCACAACAAGATCATCCTAAAAACATGGCATAAAAGGTGGTGAGATAAAAATCTCAGTAAGCCCGTGTGTGCTTTAAGTGTTTCAGGAAAAACTGTTCATGTATGCAAGTTGTTAAAATTTCATAAGAGAAAGAGCTAGCAAGCATTAAATAAATGTTAAAACAAAGAGTGGCGTTTTGCTTTTCAAACCATACATAAGCACAATAAATACAACCACTCAAAGAGGTAGCCATAGGTTACCACATATTGGGCCCCATGACCACATGGTCAGTATGCTACACGTTGAGCATATTACTGGTCAGGCTGACACATGTTGAGTATGCTGACAAAAGGTAGGTGTATGGCTTACTGGGTGAGATACTCCTCCATCTCTACACCCAAACTTACCGGTTGTCCACTCCGAAAACATACAGTCCACATGACTGAAACTTGCTAGCTCGAACCGGCATAACCTACTGAATTGGCATCTTATCCGAGAAGGACTCACCCCTCAGAGGTTGCCACCTACTGAGAGACTTACCCTAACCCTTCAAAGACTAGTCCTAGTAGTCTACCATTATTGAGTACTCAATGTTAATTGTCCCACTTGGGAGAAAATTGATCATACATTGATTTACTTGGAAATAGCAATTAAGGGTTTCTAAAATTCTTGTCAAAGCTGGGTTAGAAAGAGTTTAGCATTTTGTGTAAAATTGCTTGTTTAATTTCCAAATGATTTGCTTGACTGAAAATAAAAGGAAAAATAGTCCTTAATTGCCTTTACAAAGTGAATGTCCATACACATCGCATTTGGCTTACCACAATAAGTTTTGGTCTTCAAATAATTCCATGCAGGAGCTTACCTGATCCGTTGCTTGCTCGAATTCAAAAATCATCCAATGCTGACCTAACCCCGCCTGGGGTAAATATAAGACATAAGGTTATACTCGAGCTATACTCGCTTACATAAATAATCCCTAGTTCAACTAGTTATAATCATGACCTTAATGTCCTAAGCTTTAAGGTTAGATGATAAAAGATTTTATAAAATAAATCTAGCTTGATAAGTTAAAATAACTAGGGGTTGTAAAATAATTACTAATAAATTATAGGTTCAAATCATAAATTTTGAGTGTTTTTATTTATTAACCAACTAGTGTTTGACTATTGAATAATACTAAGTCCAAAAAATATTAATAAATGGTAATTTTTAAATAGTGTTATTATAAATAAATAAATTAATTAATATTTAATGGATAATAAATAATTAGTAATAAATGCAATTAATAACAAATGAATTACATTATTATTTTTTCATTAATGGATATCAAATAAATTTTAATATAAATAATATCTATGATATAGGTAAAAGTTTGAACTATGGTCTACCAGGGCATTAATATTTTATTTATTATTATTATTTATATAAAAAATTTTATTTACTATTATACATATATATATATATATTATTTTTAATAAAATATATTATTTATTTGACTAATAAAATATTAGTATTCTATTTAATATTCCAATTCCAAAACTTCCTCGGAATTTCGAAATCTCTAGAGGAAAAATATAGTAATAATTTTAGTTAAGGTAATAAAATTTGTTAATTAAAATAACCTAGGATCAACATGTAGAACATACTCACAATTTTCCTATTGCTAAACAAGAATCATGAACACATTCTCCAACATCAAACAATAACTAATCTATTCATGAATATAGGCTTAAATCAACACATACTACCACATGGCCAAATCTCTACTAGATAGAATCATAATCATGGCTTCAATGGAAATAAGAACATAAAAATCCTATTCACCAAAGGTGTCAAAACATCTAACATGTTTTAAACATCCACAATTTTCTGAAGACATGATGAACACATATTGATTCTCAAGAAAATCTATATAGCTTAAACATACACAACCATTCTCATGTCCTAATCCTAACCCCTTCTTTCATATGCAAATACTCAATCCCCCATTCATATTCTTTTCTTCCTATCAACATCTATGAGACATGAATTCAGAATTTAAAAGAATGATTAAGGAGAAATACTTGATTGATGTGTACTTCGACGAAGATTTAAGAAGGTCCATGTGATTGAGAGTCTTGAATTGTCCATGAGTGGAGAAAAATAGCCATGGTTGTAATCCACCATTTTGAGAGAGAGAGAGAGAGAGAGCATTAGCATGATACATTGTAGGTTGAATGGAAGAAGACGAATAAAGGTGTTGTTCTTGGTTACCTTGATGATGTTCTTGAGACTTTAAGAAAGAAAAAAAAAACTGGTTTTGATCCGAATGCCAATTCTTGTTTTCAAGATTTGATGTGATAAATTTCAGAAATGAACTTTAGGGAGTATGTAGGAGTAATCTGGAGTATTTGAGAGGGATTGGAGGTGTTTAGAGTGGGTTTTGGCTTGAAGAAAAGTAGTGTGTGTTCTAGGTGAAAATTGAGAGAGTTTTAGAAGAAGTGTGTACGAAATTTGGAGAATGCTGGCCGAATGATTTAGGGAGTTTAGGGATTTCAGTTTTATCTTAGAGAGGGAGAGAATAATCTGATTTTTTGAAATTCAAATGGAGATATTTAAGGAGTGGTTTGAGGTATAAGATATGTTAATGGTGTTTTATTCGTGGAGGTTTCCTAGAGCTGCAATGGAGCCAGCTGGCCTGTTATGTTTTGTAGAAATGAATGAATGTTAATATAGTCCTATGGCTGACCAAAATTCAGAGCTTATTGGAAGAGGAATTTCTGGTTATGAAGCTTAGTACAAGAGTGTTTTCATGGAGTAAAAGGCTGGAAATTTTTGAATTTCAAATTGTAGTTTCAATAGAATGATCTTAGGAGATATTTATGGTGTGGTTATGGAGTCCAAGTGTTCAAGGTAAGTGGAGAGGTTAATGGTGTTCGGTTCATGGCTGAACAAGGGTCATTTTACAGAGGTTTGAGGGTGGTTTCTTAGCTCTAGGCCTAAGGGATCAAAGCTGGAAATTTTTGGTTTCAAGGTGTTGTATGGTTCCAATGGTTTGCTGAATTTCTTGTGCAGTTTTTCTACAATTCTTCAGCTCGGTTTGCAGGGAATTTGAGAGGTGATCGACGTTCTTTTAATGCTGGTTTCCAGCCTTCTTTATGGAGGTAAAGCAGAGGTGTTTTACTGAATTGAAGGTAGAAGAAAACAACCCCATTTTCTGGTTGAACATCAGCGAGACTGTCCAGAATTTTTTTCTAGTTTGTGCCGTTTTTGTGCAGTCCGAATTTGCACATGTTTTTCAGTCTTGAAGCTAAATAAATTGGTCATTTTTTTGGCAGCAAATGAGCAAGAAACTTGGCTGAGTTTTTTGGAAGTTAGGCTGCTCAAGAATTTGAAAAATTTCCAGGTTTCCTTCAACAAGAACATGAACACTGTGGAGATAAGTTTGAAGGTTCAACCATGGTGATTAATTTCCGTTGCGAACCCTCCCTAACACCTCTCCTATTTTCAGTCAATCCTCCAACTTCCAAGATCCATTTTTGAAATTCAAAGGCAAGAGGTCCTTACTAAATTTTCTTGAATTAAAAAGTGAATTTTGATAAATTTTGAACAAATTTAATTTGTGAAGATGTTAGGACAAGCTAAAGGTAATAAAAGAACAAAATTTCTGCTAGAATTCTTTTTAAGACATGATGATAGGGTTAGGACATTCTCTTCATGTCTCCCCTAGGACAACATTCCTATCTTTATGGAATGTAGGAAAACAAAAATTCAAACTTAACTAAGATAATCATGATTAAAACTTAAGTGATGTGATTTGAACTAATGATCTTAGAGATTAATTCCTAAGCTCTAACCACTAAACCACAACAACTCTTATTCTTATTTTCTCACCCAAATATTCTTCTTATTTAATCCTTAAGCTATCTTCCTATTTTGTCCTCAAGCAAAATTACCATTTTACCCTTCCTACTCAATAAGCATAACTAAGTCTTTTAACGTATAAATCATAATTCTAAAGCACATAAAATCATTCAAAACATATATATTTTTGCAAAATGATATGATATGTATCCTAACCCCCTTACTCTACGATTGGCTTTAGGTGGGGTTTCACATCCTCCCCTCATTAGGAGAATTTCATCTCGAAATTCAGGCATACCTCTATCTCAGATTGGGATACTTCTACTTTACCCACTCTTCTATTTTCCTTGTGGCATCTCGCATGCTATGATGCTCCCACTGCACCTTTACCATTTGAATCTGCTTGTTCCAAAAGAGTCTTGATACTTCGGTCCAATATTTTCACGAGTTTCTCCGCATAGCTCATGTCGGGTTACAACACTAACGGCTCATCATTCAAAACGTGTCCGGGATCGGCATAATACTTCTTCATTTGAGACACATGAAATGCGTTGTGTATCCCCGTCAACCCATCTGGTAGGTCCAATCGATACACCACTGGCCCAATTCTCTCTTTTATTGGAAACGGTCCCAAATACCTCGAATTCAGCTTTCCACCTTTCGGATGCTACATAATTCCCTTATTCGGTGTTAGTCTTAGGAATACATTGTCTCCCACCTGAAATTCTAACTCTCTCCACCTATTGTCCTCATAGCTCTTTTGTCGGTTTTGGGCTGCTTTCAACCTTTCCCTGTTTAGCTTAATCTTGTCCAACATTTCCTAAACACAGAATTCTCCTGACTTGCTTACGTGGCCGTCTTCTGTCCAACTCCAGTATAGCAGTACTTAACACTTGCGTCCATACAATGCCTCATACAGAGCCATTCCAATCGAAGATTGATAACTATTATTGTAAGACAACTCTGCATATAGCACACATTCAATCCACTTATCCCCGAAATCCAATATGCAGGCTCTCAGCATGTCCTCTAATATCTGAATAACCCTTTCTGACTGTCCATCAGTTTGCGGATAAGTCGTTGTACTGAACTTCAGACTAAACCCCATTGATTCTTGAAACTTGCTCCAAAATCGGGATGTAAATCTCGGATCTCGGTCAGACACAATACTTGAAAGTACTCTGTGTAGTCTGACTATTTCTCGCATATATGTCTCAGCTAACTTTTCCATTGAATCCCTTACATTCACTGGTATGA
Organism: Voacanga thouarsii; assembly: GCA_026120185.1. Lineage (NCBI taxonomy): Eukaryota > Viridiplantae > Streptophyta > Magnoliopsida > Gentianales > Apocynaceae > Voacanga > Voacanga thouarsii. The sequence goes on from JANUWF010001030.1 coordinate 1,017,184, forward strand.
AATGTGCGGATTTGGTCAATCGATCTGCCACTACCCATATGGTGTCCTTTTGGGTTTTTGCCATAGGAAGTCTAGTTACGAAGTCCATGGTCACCTTTTCCAATTTCAATTCAGGTACTAGTAACGGTTGCAACAATCCTGCTGACTTCTTGTGCTCTGCTTTGACTTTCTGACAGGTTAGACACATCGAAACAAACCTAACTACGTTCTTGTTCATTCTTGGCCACCAATAAACCTTTTTAAGATCTTGATACATTTTGTTCTCTCCCGGATGAATGGCGTACTTACTCTTATGCGCCTTTTCTAAAATTCTGTCCTTCAATTGGTGCTTATCGTGTACACACAAACTATTTCAAAAATACGAAACTCCCGCTTCGTCCTGTCGAAATTCATTGCCTTGTTGTTTAAGCTCCTTGGCCTTGAAAAGCTGGAATTCTGCATTACTTTGCTAAGCCTCAATAATTTCTCGCCTTAGATCTGGCATCAATTTCAGGTTGCTAATAATAATCTTTTCTTCTTGCACTTCTGCTCTTTCATCCAACACATCCTGAACCACTTGAACCTCTTGCACTCTTAGCCTAGCCAATCTAACTTTTCGGCTTAGGGCATCAGCAACAACGTTGGCTTTCCCAAAGTGATAGTTGATAGGATAATGGTACTCTTCCAAAAATTCCATCTGTCTTCGTTGCCTCAAATTCAAGTCCTTCTGGGTGAAGATGTATTTCAGGCTCTTGTGATCAGTAAACACTTCATTTTCTGCTCCATACAAGTAGTGCCACCATTTCTTTAAAGTGAACATAATGGCAGCCAGTTTTAGTTCATGCGTGGGATAATTGACTTCTTGCGGCTTCAACTTTCAAGAAGCATAGGCGATCACCTTTCGGTCTTGCATTAGAACTGCTCCCAAACCATCTTTCGAAGCATCGGTATATAGTGCGTAAGGCTTATCCCCCTCTTGTATTCTCAACACAGATGCTGTCATTAATCTCCACTTCAGCTCTTGAAAACTCTTTTCACATTTTCATTCCAAACAAAGGGTACGTCCTTCCTCAGTAGCCAGGTCCTAGGTGATGCGAGTGTTGAAAATCCCTTAATAAACCTCCTATGGTAGCCAGCTAATCCCAAGAAGCTTCGAATCTCGGTGATGTTCTCAGGTTGCTTCAAGTCTGAAACTGCTTCAACCTTCGCTGGGTCCACCTTGATCCCATCCTTGGTCACCACGTGGCCAAGAAATGCCACACTATCCAGCCAAAACTCACACTTGCTAAATTTGGCGAAGAGCTTGTGCTCCCTTAGCTTCTCCAGCACCATCTTCAAATGTTCTGCATGATCCTCCGGGCTCTTGGAGTAAATGAGTATGTCGTCAATGAAGACTACCACGAACTTGTCTAAGTAGGGTTGGAATACTCGATGCATCAAATCCATAAATACTGCGGGTGCATTGGTTACCCTGAATGGTATTACCACGAACTCGTAGTGACCATATTGTATGTTGAAGGTGTTGGATTGTATGCCCTCTTAGACTAGGTTTCTGATGTAAAATCGAATTATTTAATAAAAGAATTTATTTTCAGAAATTGTTTGTGAATTTACTTTTTGTTTGTGCACGATTTTCGTTTGGAACAGACCCATTGTGTTTAAATAAGTGATCCATGTGAATGGTGGTCTTTCACAGTAAGGTATGGATCACGGGTTATTTAACACATAAACATTTGTTCTTAACCTATTGATGAGACTGGAAACCTCATCATGTTTAGGTTATTATGTTATGAATTCCAAATGGGGAATGACTTACCTTTAGCCAGTGGGTAGTCCACTCACTTCATGACATAAGCGTATTTCAAATACGTAGAACAGGACCTGTAGCAGTGGTTTCTCAAAGTACTATATGGTAGAAACCTAGACTACTACCGCTACAGCGTGGACTAGTACTCTACGACTTGAGTATGAGTTGGTGGTCTAGCGAAGCTGGAAGCATATACTTTGATTTGCTGTAGTTGAGGTTCTATCATAGGGCCAATATACTTGCATGTTGGGTACGTGTGACTAGTTAGTTAAGACAGACTTATACAAGATAATTTCTACACTATATCGCCCCTTGTGGTTGTCCGAATGGTCTAAATTATCCAGGGCCCTGGGAAACATGACTTGGATGTTTGCTTTAGGGTAGCTCCCTTGGAAAGCGGAAACACTCCAAGAAGTCGTGGATCATTGGACTAGAAGCCTAAGGATGGTAGATGTCATTTAGGGGGGTGTTAGTACACTTCTTCCTCTCTAATTGTACGGCGATGTGTAGAGGGGTATCTTAGTCATTACACCTGTACGTCAGAGACTTTGCAAATGCAGCATTGTCCTTGGGGTCAATATTTCCTTATGGTGATATTAGGAAATATTTAAAATGCAAAATACAGCTATTTATATAGCAGGGGTATTTTGGTCATTTTAGCAGCCAAGGCGATGTGTCTTTTTGGTCCTCGGGATAGCCCGTAAGTCCTAACTATTTTTGGGTTGAGGAATTGGTCTCAGTTGAAGAGGATTTTATTTTATTTTGTTTTATTTTATTTTATTCAGGAAGTCTAATTTATTATTGGATTGGAATAAAATAAATAAATAAATAAATAAAATAGAAGTTGAGAGAAATTAATTATCTAGTTTATTTGGTTAATTAATTATTCAGGGCCTAGGTCCAGTATGAATAATTAAGAAATTAACCTGGGCTTAAACTAGGGGAAATAATTAATGTTTAATTATTTATTGGGTTATTTATATAGGCCCAAGAAATAAATAATTAAAGATTAATTATTATGGTTCATTTGAGCTCATTAATTATTTATTGGGTTACTTATGTAAGCCCAGAAAATAAATAATTAATATTTATTATTTTGGGCCTTTTTGGGTCCAAGAAAAATAATAAATATTTATCTGGCCCAATAGCTTGGACCTTAGGGTTTTTTTTCCAGATACGATTAAGAGGAGTTTAAGGTTAGGCCAAACTGTTTCTCAGGATAACATCCGGGTGTTTTGAAATCCCGGAGAGATGTTTATCAGAGATAAAGAGACCTAGTTTAGGCCAAATATAAACAACTCTTTGAAAAGAAAAAAACCCTAATTTTCTTTCCCAAGCCACAAGACTCACGTGGTCTCTCTCTCTTGCTCTCTCTCACGTTTTCTTATTCTTAGTTTCTCCTTGGACTTTGCTAACTAATAGCAGGTAAACCAAGGAGAATTGAGACCCTTCCTCTTCACCATAGTGTTCACCGACTAGAGGTTAGGCTGAGGAATATCCCGAGAGCTGGAGAGCTAAGCGTTAATGCAAACAAGGCGAAGTCGAAGGCTAGCGGGTGTTCAACCGGAAGCTCCTTCAAGTGTGCAAAGCCAAGCGATTCCAGCCGTTCAATCTGTTCCTACGCAACCTAGGAGGGTTAAGAAACACAAAGGTATGATCTTCACGCTTCCGCATGGCCTTTATGGCTTGCGTTTTAATTTTTCTCCAATTTTTTTTGGCACGGTGCATGCTCCCCTGTTTCTGCGTTCCATCAGAAGGCCATCTTGGGAATATCCTATTCTTTTATCCTCACTTGATAGTACCCTTGCCTCAAATCTAGTTTGGAGTAACAACTAGACCCTTACAACTGGTCGAACAACTCGTCAATCAGTGGTAGATGATATTTATTCTTAACAGTCAGGTTGTTTAGGCATCGGTAGTCGATGCACAACCTCAGAGTCTCATCATTCTTCTTCACAAATAGCACAGGTGCTCCCCAGGGTGATGTGCTAGGTCTGATGTAGCCTTGTCTCGCCAACTCTTCTAGCTGCTCCTTTAATTTTTTTAGCTCCACCGGTGGCATCCGACACAGAGTTCGGGACACCGGTTCCACGCCTGGAACTAGATCAATAGTGAACTTAACTTCTCGGTTGGGTGGTAGAGAAGTGAGTTTCGTAGGGAACACGTAGGGAAAATCCTTTACCACTTCAGTATCTTCAAGAGTGCACTAGTCCTTTGGCTTGTTTATCATATAAGCCAAATATCCTTAACATCATTGCTTCAACAATTTTTGGGCTTTAGCCCCAGCTATCAAAAACTTCAATTCCTTTACTCTCTTGCCGTTGAACTCCAACACATCATATCCCGGCCTAATGAACTGAACCGATTTATTCTTACAGTCTACTCTAGCCCTATGCTTCTCAAGCCAATCTATTCCCAATATTAAATTATAATCATCAATAGCCAAGACTATCAGATCTCCGTCCAAACTTTCTTTCCCCACTTCAATTTCACAATTCCATACATACCGATCTGTTAGCACCATTTTTCCCAAAGGCGTACTCACTAACAAAGTAAAAGGTAGTTCTACTCCATCCCACCCAAATGACATGAACAATTCTTGTTTAAATAGGAATGGGTAGATCCAAGGCCTATCAATGCATTAACAAAATGACATTGGATAGTAAACATACCTTCCACTACTGCTGCATCAGCTCCAACCTCCTTCCGATTGAAAGCGAAAACTTTTGCTTTCACTTGCGGCTTCTGCGCTCCACTCTCGGATGCTCCTGTGGCATTGGCTTGATTAGCCCCTGGGATTTGAGTTGGGTTTTCTTCTCTGACTCAGAGAAGTTTAGGGCAGGCATTTCACAGATGGTTCGGGTCTCTGCAGTGGTAGCATTTCCACTTACCTCCTCTAGACCAATAATTTTTCTCCGTGTGGCCCATTTTTTCGCAGTGCCGACATAATGGAAGATTCTGCATAGGACCAACCGGTGCTGTCCGAGTTTGCTTCCCCCGATTTTGCCACTGCTGGTTGGCAGGGCGCTTGTTGGGCGGTTACCTCTGAAAAGGTCTCGGCGGTTGTCTTGGCAATAAGAAAGGTCTTGGCGCCATTCTGTTGTGGTTATCATTTTCAGTCCGGGTGGCTGCGTCCACGGCCCCCGAGTAGGTTGTTGGTGGAGAAGGTGCCAATGCTCTTCTTAACTCCTGCCTTAGCCCTCTGACAAATTGCCATGTTCTATTCTGCTCAGTGTCCACAAGGCTCTTGCAGTACACTGACAATTGTGTGAACTATGCTACGTACTGAGCCACTGTCATACCTCCCTGCTTTAAATTATGGAACTCATCTTTCCACTTCTCAACTTGTCACTGAGGGATATACTCGGCTCTGAATGCTTCCACAAAATTAGCCAATGTCCAGTCTTGGTCAATCATCTCCCAATTATCTTGAACCCATTGCTACCATGCCCGAGCTGGGCCCTTCAATCGGAATGCAGCAAACTTCACCATTCGCTTCTCAGTGTAATGAAGCGTAGTGAAGATGTCTTCTATCTGTTCTATCCACCGTTTAGCCTTCTGATCTTGCTCAGCTTCTCCCAAGAAGATGGGTGGTTGAAATTTCAGAAACCGCTCAAAAGCTTCGTCCTCCCCCTTTGGATTCTTCCGTTCAGTTAAAGACTGAAGAATCTCGGTCATCTTGTTGAATGCTTGCCCCATCGTCACTTCGACAGGTTCTTCTGACCCCATTTCCAAATTTGGCTCATTCTCGTTCCCCCGGTTATATGACGGCATTTGAGTCGTCTCCAACTCCGATGTCAAAGGATCTCCTTCCAGAACTTTTCTGCTTGATGTGGCTACATGGAGCCTGGGTGCCATTCTAAACCATGCCCAGATAATGAGTTTATGCATTCAAGTTTAAATCATTGCAATTGAGCATGCATTCACATTCAGGTCTAAGTACAAGGAAATCAGATGCAATTTTTTTTTTTTTTGTTTAAAGGATCACACATAAATTTTTCTCAAACTTTAGAATACTCCAGGTGCTCTTATTTGCATGAATTCGAAAATACAGCAGTAAACACGAATAAAATATTTAGCATAGGAGTTTTCGGAAAGTAGTAAATAAAACATCCTAATTATAGCAGCACTTAGCCTCTCTAGTCCTTATCAAAGTCCTTAAAGTCGGCATCATACAACTATCCCCCAGAATTCCTAGTGAAGTCAATCCTAGCCCAACACACAAGGCCATCATCCATTGGTTCCTTCCTGGGTCGCCTAGAACTCTCCCCAGTTTCAACTTGGTTGGGTGGGGGTATGAATGAAGGTCTAGGTGGAGATTTATAATCTATCTCCCCCGGGTCATCACTATCAGCTGTCAAGTCAACTATGGGACTAGAAGGGAGGGGAACATATTCCATATAAATTTCCTCATCTTCACTGTCAGTAACCAAGTCTATCACAGGTATTGGAGGTGGCTCAATAATCTGGACCTCATCATCACTACTACCATCTAGGGGTATAATTGGCTACGATGCAGGCTGAGGCACTAGTAGGTCTTCTAGGTAGATAGGGATGGGATGTGAAACCCCAGTTGAAAGCATCCTTAGAGTGAGGGGGTTGGGATGCATATTATATTTTATTGCATGTTTAAATATATTGTTATATACTTTTATGTGCTTTGGATTTATGATTTGTAGCCTAGAAGGGTTAATTATGTTTATTGAATAAGAAGGGCAAAATGGTAATTTTTGCTTGAGGAGAAAATAGGGAGATAGCTTGAGGATTAAATAGGAAAAATATTTTGGAGAGAAAATAAGAGCAAGAGTTATTGCGGTTTAGTGGTTATAGCTTTGGAATTAATTCTTGAGGTCTTGGGTTTAAATTCCATCATTTGAGTTTTTGTATGATTGAATTTTATTTTTATTTAGGGAGGCTATTTTCGGCCTTGTATGCCTTAGTGAAGAGTAGGAGTGTTGTCCTAAAGGAGTTATGAAAAGAGTATCCTAGTCCTACTCTTGTGCCCTACAAAAATTTCTAAGGGAATTCATACCATTCTTGATCCTTAGTTTTCTTACTTCTCAATTCATTAGAATGTTCAATTTATCCAAGCCAACTTCATTCCAAAAAATTCCAGCTAAGTGTTGTGGCTTTGAAGGTTAAAAAATTTCTAAGAGTAAGACATCTTGTGGGCCAAAATTGGGTAGGAGTTGTGGAAGGTTCCCAAGAGATTAATCTCCATGGTTGAACCTTCAAAACTCCACCCTAGCTATGTTCATTTTCTTCATGAAGTAATCTGAATTTTTTTCAGCTTCTTGTTCAGTCCAAGTGTCGAAATTCTCAGCCATCATTCCCTCCCAAATGATGCCAGAAAAATAGCCCTCTTGACCAGCTTGAAGTCTGAAATTATGAGGCCAAAATCGGACTGCACAAATGCTGTGCAAACCAGAAAATTTTCTGGGCAAATTTGCAACTTTGGTGATCCTAAACCAAGCTATTTTCTTCCAGTTTTCATCCAGCACCTTAGCCACATTTTTTCTCCATAAATAAGATTGGAAACCAGGCTTCAAAGACCTTTGAATGCCCCTTCAAATCCTCTACCAACTGACTGAAAAATGGCAGAAAATTCCAGCAACTAGCAAAAATCTGTACAGGAATTTTTCTAGCCTTGCTCCATCTTCAGCCTTGTCTGAAACCTCCCCTCATTTTTCTATACAAACTTCCCTTGAACAGCCATGAACTGAGCTCCATCATCTTCTCCAACCTTCTGCTCCAAAAACCTGTCCATGGCTGCCCCAAAAATATCTCCAACAATTACTCCATTCAAGCCATTGATTGAAGACCAAAATTCCAGCAAATATATTTAGTAAACTTCCATAAAACATCCCTTAAACAACTAGGCTTTCCTTCACCATTGTACTCCCTCTTTTCAGCCACCATTAAGCCCCTTCAAATAGCTTTCATTCCAGTAGAATCCCTAGCCATCCAGTCAGCCATTAGAGCTTCCAAAAGCTCTCCTTCATTGAAGATCTTCTTACCATATTTTGTTTCCAAAATTGATTCTCAAAAATATTCTTTTTGGATTCCAAATAATCAGCCTTCCTTTTTCCTCTCAAACCAGAAAATTCAATTACCAAAACTCCCTCGAACAATTCGGCCACTCCTTCCCTCAGAATTTCGGCCAGCTTTAACCAAAATCGTCTCCATTCTCTTCAACCTTCAAGAACACCTAGAACACCAAGAACACCTACTAGCATCTATACGCCTAATACCACTCCAATCATCTCCAAAAACTCCAGATCACACCTACTCTACCCCTTGAAACCACTTCTACAATTTTTAACATCAAATACCAAAATCCAACTCTCTCATTTGGATTGAAAAACCAGTATTTTTGTGAAGGCTTAAGAACATCTTCAAGGTAAGCATGATCAATCACACCACCTTCTCTCATATTCAACTTCTAATGAATATATATATAAAATCATACTAATGGACTCTCTTTTTCTCTCTCTCTCTCTCTCTCTCTCTCTCTCTCTTTCTCTCTCTCTATCTCTCTTGGCCGAATGGTGACTTCCACCATGGCCATGTTTTCTTTATCTCTCTTGGACGGATCTAGTCTCCTAAGAGTAGGATCCATTCGAAACTTCTCCAAGGTACTCATCAATCAAGTAAGCCTCTTCAACCCTCTCTTTAAATTCTAGATTCATATCTCTAGGATGATATTGGAAGGAGATGGATTATGATTAGGGTTTGAGCATGTGTTGTTATGATGTGTTAAGATTGAAGCATGAATAAATGTATGTATAGGATGGAGATGGGATTGATGCATGAGTTGATTGTCTTGGTTGATTGTATAGCATTTTTAGGGTTTAATGCATGTCTCCATGTCGTGAGTAGTAAATGTGACCAAGCATATTAGAGATTATGTCACCTATGGTGAATAGGGTTTATGTTCATGTATGATTGTTAAAGCCATGATTATGTTTATGTTAGTAGAGTTTGGATCATGTCTTGGTAAATTTAGATTTATGCCTTTATTCATGATTTGGATGGTTTGATGAATTGGAGTGGAGTATATGATTGTGGTTAGCAAGTGGAAATATGATCATGACCTTGTTGTCCCTAAGCTAATTTTATTTTATCAATAAAATGATTAATACTATGACTTCTTCTAGTAAATTTCGAAAACCCTAGGAAAATGTGGATTTGGTCTTATATATAAAATAGTGATATTTTAGTCAAATAAATGATAGCTTTTATTAAAGAAATAAAATATATAGATATTATATAAAATAATAATATCAAATAAAGCCTTTTATATAAATAATCATAATAGATAAAATGTTAATTTTGAAAGTTTTATATTCATAAATACTATTAAAATTTATTTATTATCTTTCAATCAAAACCTATTAAAATTTACTTGCAATTAATTTTAGTTATCAATTATTTTATAACAATTAATTAGTAATAAATCATTATTTTACCTAATACCGCCTAGGACCCTTCATCAAATAAACTCTAATTTACTTTTAGCAAGATTTAAACTTTCAACTTATAGTACCTATTTTCCAAACCCTAGTTATTTTAATATCAAGCTAGATTTATTTTATAAACCCTTTAATTTATTATCTAGCCTTAAAGCTTGGGACACTAGGGACATGATAGTAGTAAGTTGAGCTAGTTTTATTTGTGAAAGTAAATCTTTGGCTTGAGTCTGATTATGGCTCATGTTTAACCCAGGTGGGGTTAGGTCAGCTGTTGGAGACCGTTACTTTGAGCAAGGATCAGGTAAGCTCCTGCATAAAAATCATTTGATGCAAAATGATTATTATGGCAAGCTAAATGTAGAGTGTATGGACACTCATTTCTGTAAAGGCAATTGAGGATTGTCCTCTTTCCCATTTTAGTCAAACAAATTATTTGAAAAATCAATGAACAGATTTACTCAAATCCTCAAAATCTCTTTCTAAAACTGATTTTGACAAAGACTTTGGAAATCCTTAATTGTTATTTTCAAGTGGAACTATGTTTTGTTCATTTTCCCCCCAAGTGGGATTAATTACGTTGAGTACTCAATAAGGGTGGACTGCTAGGACTAGTCTTTGAAGGGTGAGGGTAAGTTTTTCAGTAGGTGGCCACCTCTGAAGGGTGAGTCCTTCCTAGATAAGATTTCAGTCCAGTAGGTCATGCCGGTTCGAGCTAGCAGTTTTCAATCAAGTGGACTGTGTGTTGCCGGAATGGACAACCGATTTTGTTTGGGTATAGAGAAGGAGGAGTATCTTGCTCAGTAGGCTGATCACCTACCTTTTGTTAGTTTGCACAAAATATGGCATTCTGACCGTTGTATGGTTATGGGGCCCAATGTGTGGTAACCTATGACCACTTTTTTTGAGTGGTTGATTTTATTGATCATGTATGGTTGGAAAAGCCAAAACACCACTCTTGATTTTGACTATTGTTTAATGCTTGCCAGTATTTCTCTTATGAAGATGTTATATTTTTCATTCACGAACTGTTTTCGTTGGACACTCAAGGCACACATGGACTTACTGAGATTTTTATCTCATCACCCTTTTTACCATGATTTCAGGTTGATCCTGCTATCAGGATGAGTAGCTAGTGTTGTCTACCTTGGAAGAGATTTTGTTATCTATTTTTATGCAATGCTTTGGGAAGTCGAGAGCGAATAATTTTTATTTCTGGATTTATTTTTGAATTCTTAGATTGTAATAAGTTTTGAGTTTAAAGCATTGTTTTTATTCTATTATTTTGATTGTGTGATCTAGTTATAAAGACCCCGTATCCTTTGGACGGGGCGACATCCCCGGCCTTGTCGGGCCTAGGTAGTAGGGTGTTACATAGGAGGATGCCATTGTTGCCTGTTCCTTGTGGTTCTAAGCATTCTAACCGTCCTACAGCATAAACAAGACAGGTTAGTCAAAAGATTTAAACTGAATAAAATAAAGCATATAGTGTCAACATTTGCCTAAACCTAGGCTCTGATACCACTTGTAATACCCCACTACCAAAGCCCAGTAGGGCCAGAGATGTCGCCCCGTCCATAGGACAAGGGGTCTTTATAACTAGGTCACATAAAAGAAAATAAAAGAAATACTTCAAAATTAAACTGATTACAACCCAAAAATTCTTGAACAAATCCAAAATAAATTGTTCACAACAATTTCTCAAAACATCACATAAGGAAAATAACATAAATTCTTCAAAGCATAGGCAACAAATCTAGCTATTGATCTCCACAGCAGGATCATCTTGAAAACATGGCATAAAAGGTGGTGAGATAAAAATCTCAGTAAGCTCATGTGTGCATTGAGTGTTTCAGGAAAAACAACTTATGTATGCAAGTTGTAAAAATTTCATAAGAGAAAGAGCTGGTAAGCATTAAATAAGTGTTAAAACAAAGAGAGGTGTTTTGCTTTTCAAATCATACATGAGCACAATAAATACAACCACTCAAAGAGGTAGCCATGGGTTACAACACGTTGGGCCCCATGACCATATGGTTAGGATGCCACACGTTGAGCATACTGCTGGTCAGACTGCCACACGTTGAGCATGCTGACAAAAGATAGGTGAACGGCCTACCGGGTGAGATACTCCTCCATCTCTACACCTAAACTTACCGATTGTCCACTCTGGAAATACACAGTCCATATGACTGAAACTTGCTAGCTCGGATCAGCATGACCTACCGGATTGGCACCCTATCGGGGAAGGACTCACCTTTCAGAGGTGGCCACCTACTGAGAGACTTATCCTAATTTTTCAAAGACTAGTCCTAGTAGTCTACCCTTATTGAGTACTCAACGTTAATTGTCCCACTTGGGAGAAAATTGATCATACATTGATTTACTTGGAAATAACAATTAAGGGTTTTTAAAATTCTTGTCAAAGTTTAGTTTTGGAAAGAGTTTAGCATTTTGTGTAAAACTACTTGTTTAATTTCCAAATGATTTGCTTGACAAAATATAAAAGGAAAAGCAGTCCTTAATTGCCTCTACAAAATGAATGTCCATACACATCGCATTTGGCTTGCTAGAATAAGTTTTGGTCTTCAAATAATTCCATGCAGGCGCTTGCCTAATCCTTTGCTTGGGGTAAACACAAGACATAAGGTTATACTCGAGCTATACTCGCTTACATAAATAATCCCTAGTTCAACTAGTTACAATCGTGACCTTAATGTCCTAAGTTCTAGGGCTAGATGATAAATGATTTTATAAAATAAATCTAGCTTGATATGTTAAAATAATTATGTGTGGTAAAATAATTAGTAATAAGTTATAGGTTCAAATCATAAATTTTGAGTGTTATTATTTATTAATCAACTAGTGTTTGACTATTGAATAATTCTAAGTCCAAAAAATATTTATAAATGGTAATTTTTAAATAGTATTATTATAAATTAATTAATTAATTAATATTTAATGGATAATAAATAATTAGTAATAAATGAAATTAATAATAAATGAATTACATAAAAAAAATTTCATTGATAGATATCAAATAAATTTTAATATAAATAATATTCATGATATAGGTAAAAGTTTGAACTGTGTCTACAAGGGCATTAATATTTTATTTATTACTATTATTTATATAAAAGATTTTATTTACTATTATACATATATATATATATATTATTTTTAATAAAAGATTTTATTTATTTGACTAATAAAATATCAATATTCCAATTCCAAAACTTCCTAGGAATTTTGAAATCTATAGAGGAAACATATAATAATAATTTTAACTAAGGTAATAAAATTTGTTAATTAAAATAACCTTGGATCAACATGTAGAACATACTCATGGTTTTCCTATTGCTAAGCAAGAATCATGAACACATTCTCCAACATCAAACAATAACTAATCCATTCATGAACATCGGCTCAAATCAACACATACTACCACATGGCCAAATCTCTACTAGACATAATCATAATCATGGCTTCAATGGAAATAATAACATAAAAATCCTATTCACCAAAGGTGTCATAACATCTAACATGCTTTAAACGTCCATAATTTTCTTAAGATATGATGAACACACATTGATTTTTAAGAGAATCCATGTAGCTTAAACATACACAACCAATCTCTTGTCCTAATCCCAACCCCTTCATTCATATGCATGTACTCAATCCCCCATTTATATTCTATTCTTCCTATCAACATCTAAGAGATATGAATTTAGAATTTAAAAGAAGGATTAAGGAGAAATACTTGATTGATGTGTACTTTGATGAAGATTTAAGAAGGTCCACACGATTGAGAGTCTTAAATTGTCCATGTGTGGAGAAAAACAACCATGGAGAGAGAGAGAGAGAGAGAGAGAGAGAGAGAGAGAGAGAGAGAGAGCATTAGCATGATACATTGTAGGTTGAATGGTTGAAGATGATCAAAGGAGTTGTTTTTGGTTACTTTGATGATGTTCTTGAGACTTCGAGAAAAAAAACTGGTTTTGATTTGAATGCCAATTCTTGTTTTTGAGATTTGATGTTATAAATTCCAAAAATGAACTCTAGGGAGTATGTAGGAGTAATCTGGAGTATTTGAGAGGGATTGGAGGTGTTTAGAGTTGGTTTTGGCTTAAAGAGAGGTAGTGTGTGTTCTTGATGTTCTTGGTGAAAATTGAGAGACTTTGAGAAGAAGTGTGCACGAAATCTGGAGAATGCCGGCCAAATGATTTAGGGAGTTTAGGGATTTCAGTTTTTAGCTTAGAGAAGGAGAGAATAATCTGATTGTTTGAAATTCAAATCGATAGATTTAAGGAGTGGTTTGAGGTATAGGATATGTTAATGTTGTTTGATTGATAGAGGTTTCTTAGAGCTGCAATGGAGCCGGCTGGACTATTATGTTTTGTTGAAATGAATGAAGGTTAATATAGCTCTAAGGCTGGCTGAAATTCAAAGCTCAATGGCAGAGGAATTTCTGGTTATGAAGCTTAGTACAAGAGTGTTTTCATGGAGCAAAAGGTTGGAAATTTTTTAAGTTCAAATTGTAGTTTGAATGGAGTGATCTTAGGAGATATTTGAGGTGTGGTTATAGAGTCTAAGTGTTCAAGGTAAGTGGAGAGGTTAATGGTGTTCAGTTTATGGCTAAAAAAGGGTCATTTTATAGAGGTTTAAGGGTGGTTTCTTCGGTCTAGGCCTATGGGATCAAAGCTGGAAATTTCTGGTTTCAAGGTGTTCTATCGTTCCAATGTTTGCTAAATTTCCTGTGCAGTTTTTCTGCAATTCTTCAGCTCTGTTTGCTGGGAATTTGAGAGTTGATTGAGGTTCTTTTAAGGTTGGTTTCCAGCCTTCTTTATGGAGGAAAAGCAGAGGATTTTTGCTGGATTGAAGGCAGAAGAAAAAAGCTCCATTTTCTAGTTGAACATCAACAAAACTGCCGAAATTTTTTTTCTATTTTGTGCAGTCTGAATTTGCACAGATTTTTCAGTTTTCAAGCTGAATCAATTGGACAGTTTTCTGGCAGCAAATGAGCGAGAAACTCGTCTGAGTTTTTTTGAAGTTAGGCTGCTCAAGAATCTGGAAAATTTTTAGGTTTCCTTCAACACTATGGAGATGAGTTTGAAGGTTCAACCATAGTGATTAATTTCCGTTGGGAACCCTCCCTAACTCCTCTCCTATTTTTAGTCAATCCTCCAACTTCCATCATTTTTGAAATTCAAAGACAAGAGATCCTTACTGAATTTTCTAGAATTAAAAAGTGAATTTTGATAAATTTTGAACAAATTTAATTTGTTAAGATGTTAGGACAAGCTAGAGGTAATAAAAGGACAAGAATTCCTCTAGAATTCTTTTTAAGACATGATGATAGGATTAGAACATTCTCTTCATGTCTCCCCGAGGACAACATTCCTATCTTTATGGAATGTAGGAAAACAAAAATTCAAACTTAACTAAGATAATCATGATTAAAACTTAAGTGATGGATTTGAACTTATGACCTTAGAGATTAATTCCTAAGCTCTAACCACTAAACCACAACAACTCTTGTTCTTATTTTCTCATCCAAATATTCTTCTTATTTAATCCTGAATCTATCTTCCTATTTTGTCCTTAAGAAAAATTACCATTTTATCCTTCCTACTCAATAGGCGTAACTAAGTCTTTTAACATATAAATCTTAATTCTAAAGCACATAAAATCATTCAAAACATATATATTTATGCAAAATGATATGATATGAATCTCGATCCCTTTACTCTAGGGTTGGCTTTAGGTGGGGTTTCACACTCGATGGTGATTGACGCCATGATTGGGATCACTAGTTTATGGTGGCCAGTAAAAGATTGTGTGCTATGGTACACTAGGTATCCTGCAGTATACTAGAGCAGAAGCACGTTGCGGTGTACTTATTTTGGCGATGCACGGTTGTGTTTTGGAGGCTGCGGTCACAGTACAATGATACGTGGTGCTGAAGGCAAAAACTGCGAGAGTTGCATATAGGTCGGCCTTCTATTGGAAAAGTGCCTGTGATTTGAAAATTGGGGCAATGATTTGAAATCGAAATACAGTTTTTCAAAAATGATTGAGTTCTAAATAAACTCTTTGTTAAAGAGTTTTGGAATCATTTCCAATGAACAAATGATATGCTATTTCACAAAAGTTTTATGTACTCTATCTGTTTGTTAAAGCACTAGAACACACGGGACTCATTGGGTGATTTTTCACTCACACGTGTCTTTTATCTTACCTTTTTGTAGTATCCAGAGTTGAGTGGACCTACGGATAGAGTACCACAGTGACAACAGAATAGGTTCGGACGTTTCTTCTTTGGATAATGTACGTTATTACTGATGTTGAATGGAAATTTTCATGTTTGAGATTCTTTGTTATATATGTGCACATGACCATCAGTATGGGTTGTTGTATAGTTTTGGACCGTACATATTCTATTGGTTTTTCGTTATAAAGACCCCTTATTTGGGTAACTGGACGAGGTTACACCTAATGTTGATATGCTTCCGTTGTTACCTTTAGTAGGGGTGTTACATTGATATTAGAGCCTTGTTTTATAGAACTGTGGTATCGTCATAGGGATTGATAGATCTCTTTTACTATAGAGGTATAACGGATAGGAGTGATAATGGCAAGTACCCAATGGATGAGTATAGTGATGATGAGAAGAAAGAGATAGAGGAGCACTCAGGTGTTAAAAGATCTGGGAGGATTAGGATTATCCACCGAGCAGGTGTGCCCGGACGTTTCACATGGACAGGATCCAGCCCTGGCTGCCTTCATACACCCTATTTTATCGGGAGTGCGTTTGACCCTGTAGTGCCTGTCATTACCTTCTTTGCGCGAGACCTCAGTTTGAAAAGGATACCTAGTCCCGAGAGGACATCGTCACCAAATGAGGAGACGGGTGGCAATTTTGATGAAATTGATGGCAACATTAAACCACGCCATTAGGATAATGATAAGGAGGATAGTGTCCCCAATGGCGTAGTATTGTCTTAGGATAATGAGAAGGAATTTGGTGGGGATACTCTGGGAATATTAGAAGATGAGATGTTATGTTTGGAGGATATTGAGATAGGAAGAGATTAGAAGGTACCCGAGGTGAAGGTACTTGTAGTTGGGAAGTTCAAGGAAGAATTAGAGATAGACTCAAACATACTGGCTTGGTTGCATCCTGATGCAGATAAAGGTGAATGATTTAATACAGCCGAATCCTATACGATTTCTACTAACTCAGAACCTCCTGTTTCAGATAGTGATAATGATAAGCAGGAGGATTAGACGTGGATATGTGTATTAGAATATGTACAGTTCGGCCAGTGTATATGACAGTGTGCTTGGCACACGAATTTTGTAATGGCTTTGTGTTTGATGAGAATGAATATATGTTATGATCCTACTGTGTGCACTATAGCTCTTTTGTGCCTGCTCTTGAGTTATATTATATCGTTTTACTAGCAAAATTGTATGAACTTTATAGATATCTACTAATTGAACTTTTAGATGATAATCGCGAACTGCTCAACATAACCCTGAGCCAATGGGGGAGGAATCACATGTAGAAGGTTCCCACCTTGTGAATTTAGATTATTTTATGTTCTAAACCTTCTAGAAAATAGCTGATACCATTTAATGGATGGTTGTGACTATTACTAGAGTTGGATTTGCTAAACCAAGTAAATGCTCGAGTGGTTGTATCGAAGAAGATGGATGATCATGTCACGGTAGTGAAAGGTACACTCCTTAGCTTTAAATCATGATGCTAAAGTATTAGTAGATCCTGGTTCTACACATTCCTTTGTTGCTAATGTATTTCTTGACGCTATGGGAATAAAAATGGGGAAGAAACTTCATAAGAAATGCTTGTCAGTACCCCATTGGGAAAGTACATGAATAGTGAGAAAGTACATAAGGAATGAAAGATCTTGGTAAGAAATGAAATTTTGGAGGAGATTTGATATGTCTGCCCATGGAGGACTAATATGCTATCTTGGGCCAAGACTGGCTATCCCAAAATCATAATCAAGTTGACTGTAGACATAATCTAGTACAATTCCGTCAACCTGGAAATCTATATTGGAAATTGTAGACGAGGCTGGGAGGAAAAGTAATACTTGCATATTGGGACTCAAGACCCGGAAGATAATTAAAAAAAAAAAGGGGTGTACTGGGTACTTGGCCTATGTAATTAATAAGCCATGAGGAGTTAAGAAACCCGAAGAAGTTCTTGTTATGAATGAGTATTTGGATGTTTTTTCAGTGAAATTGAAGGAATTACCACTGAAGAGGGAGGTAGAATTTTCTATTGAGTTAGTGACATTAGCTCAACCAATTTCAAGAACTCCTTATTGAATGGCACTTACAGAATTGCAGGAGCATAAGAAACAAGTACAAGAATTAATGGAGCAAGAATTCATTCGGCCTAGTACTTCATTTTGGGGAAGGCTTATCTTGTTTGTTAGAAAGAAAGATGAGTCATCACGAATGCATGTAGATTTGTGTGGTTAAATGCAGTAACGGTAAAGAATAAATATCCATTGCCCATGATTGATGAATTGTTTGATGGGTCACAAAGAGTAGGATGATTCTTAGAGTTAGACTTGAGGTAAGGATATTACTAAGTTTGGATTCTTGAAGAAAATATACTGAAATTGCATTTAACACCATATAGACCTTTTGAGCTTGTAGTGATGCCCATTTGGTGTCACTAATGCCTTCTGTTCATAGATCTAATGCACCAGACATTTCGGCCCAGTTTTGTAGCTATATTCATAGATGATATTCTGGTGTACTCTAAAAGATCCCTAAGATCATGAACAATAATCTTTAGAAAGTATTAAGAAAGTTAAGATAGTCCAAACTATATACAAAATTTAGTAAATGTGAGTCTTGGCTACAAGAAGTAGCATTCTTAGGACATGTGATATCCAAAGTCGCGAGTATAATAGATCCTGCAAAAGTTAAAGAAGTGATGAACTGGAAACGTTCTGAGATTCTGACTGAATATGATGTTTCCTGGGATTTGTAGGATATTATCGGAGATTTACTGAGAAATTTTCTAAGATATCTTTACTTTGAGTCGACTCACCTAAAAGAAAGTTTCTTATGTTTGGACTGGAAAATATGAGGGAAAATTCCAGGAGTTGAGAAAAGGATTAAGCTCTGCTCTTGTTTTAACATTTCCAATATGGATAAGCCTTATGAGGAATACACAGATGTGTTAAAGGAAGGATTGAGAGGATTATTGATGCATGAGAGAAAGGTGATAACTTATATCTCTAGGAAGTGGAAACCTCATGAGGAAAATTACATTATACATGATTTGTAGTTAGTTGCTATTGTGTTTACCCTTAAGGAGTGGAGACATTATATGTGCGAGGTTAAGTTAGAAATCTTCACTGATCACAAAAGTTTGAAGTATGTTTTTACTCAAAAGGAATTGAACATAAGGCAAAGTTGATGGATGGAATTTTTGGAAGGATTTTAATGTCCAATTAAATATCATCATGGAAAAGCAAACACAGTAGTAAATGCCCTTAGTAGGAAGGCAAATTTATCAGCTCTTCGGATGTTATAAATTTCAGAATTAGAAGTATTTGCAGTAGACGGAGAAATAAGGATAAGTAATACTTCCATTAAACCTGCCTTCCTACAACAGTTGAAGAGAGAGCAAGCAAAAGATGAAGAGTACAAAAGTTAGTGTAGAAGGAGGCAAACATAGGAAGAGATGAGTTCTGAAAGGACAATGATAGGATTAATTGCTATCGGGGTCGGTATTGTATTTTGAAACAATATGCAATGAGATAAGATGTTTTAATGAAGACATCTTAGAGTAAGTATACTGTCCATCCAGAAGCCATAAAAATGTATCAGAACCTAAAACAGCATTATTGGTGGATTGTTATGAAGAATGGCAATTCAGACCTTGTAACTCGATGTTTAATTTGTCAGTAAAGGAAAGCCAATCAACAATGGCCTGGAGGATTACAACTATTGGATTGTATGCCCTCTTAGACTAGGTTTCTGATATAAAATCGAATTATTTAATAAAAGAATTTATTTTCAGAAATTGTTTGTGAATTTACTTTTTGTTTGTGCACGATTTTTGTTTGGAACAGACCCATTGTGTTTAAATAAGTGATCCATGTGAATGGTGGTCTTTCACAGTAAGGTATGGATCACGGGTTATTTAACACATAAACATTTGTTCTTAACCTATTGATGAGACTGGAAACCTCATCATGTTTAGGTTATTATGTTATGAATTCCAAATGGGGAATGGCTTACCTTTAGCCAGTGGGTAGTCCACCCACTTCATGACATAAGCGTATTTCGAATACGTAGAACAGGACCTGTAGTAGTGGTTTCTCAAAGTACTATATGATAGAAACCTAGACTACTACCGCTACAACGTGGACTAGTACTCTACGACTTGAGTATGAGTTGGTGGTCTGGCGAAGCTGGAAGCATATACTTTGATTTGCTATAGTTGAGGTTCTATAGTAGGGCCAATATACTTGCATGTTGGGTATGTGTGACTAGTTAGTTAAGACAGACTTATACAAGATAGTTTCTGCACTATATCGCCCCTTGTGGTTGTCCGAATGGTCTAAATTATCCAGGGCCCTGGGAAACATGACTTGGATGGTTGCTTTAGGGTAGCTCCCTTGAAAGCGGAAACACTCCGGAAGTCGTGGATCATTGGACTAGAAGCCTAAGGATGGTAGATGTCATTTAGAGGGGTGTTAGTACACTTCTTCCTCTCTAAATGTACGGCGATGTGTAGAGGGGTATTTTAGTCATTTCACCTGTAGGTCGGAGACTTTGCTAACGCAGCATTGTCCTTGGGGTCAATATTTCCTTATGGTGATATTAGGAAATATTTAAAATGCAAAATACAGCTATTTTTATGGCAAGGGTATTTTGGTCATTTTAGTAGCCAAGGCGGTGTGTCTTTTGGTCCCCAGTATAGACCGTGAGTCCTAATTAAATATGGGCTAAAGAATTGATCTTAATTTAAATGGAATTTATTTTATTTAAGTAGCCTGATTTAATTATTGGGTTAGAATAAAATAAAGGTCCATGGAGAGAGAGAATTAATTAAATTAGTTTGGTGGGTTAATTAATTATTCAGGGCTTTGGCCCAGTTTGAATAATTAAAGATTAACCTGGGACTAAACTAATATAGGCTTAATTAATTGGACTAGTTTATTTGGGCTGGAAAAATTAATTATTTATTAATTGGGCCAATTATTTGGTTTTAGTTAGAATAATTAATTAAGCCCAAAAGGTTAAACTAAGAGTCCAATGGCCCAATCCAGTTTAACCTAGGGTTTTATTTAGGTTAAACAGGAGATAAGGAAGGTACGGTATTTTTCCCCGGGGCTTCCTCTCTGTAAAAAATACCAGACGTTTTTTCCTCCCTCTCCAGAAAATATTCTTTAGCCCCTAAGTTGTTCACCAAACGAGATTAGGCAGGCCATATACTGGAAGATCGAAAGTTAGGCGTTCATCTACATGCAAAGACGAAGTAGAAGGCTTGCAGGGATTGCACCAGAGGCTTCTACAAGCGCGCCTACCCCAGTTCCGTATATTCCAGTTCAGCCGAGTGTGAGATCAACAAGAAGAGGTAAAAGAAAATATTTTTTTCCCCTTTTTCTTCTTCACGCAGGTGTGCTGCGTTTTTGTTGTTCACGTGGCTGGTTTTTGGGCTATGTTTGGCTTGCAATTTTATCTTCAATTGGTATCAGAGCATGAAGATATTTGCACATATAGGAAGCCTGTATGCTAGTTAATAAAATCGGACAGTTATGTGTGATTAACTGTGATCCTTCGCTGGTTTTTTGGTATGGATAGATGGCTTGTTAAACCTCTCGGATGGAGGTATAGGTGAGATGTAATTCACTGTTTTTCCGAGAATAAATCGTGTAAACCCAATTTTAAAGGGTATAGGCGGTTGTTGGTTTTTGGTTTTATTGATTTTGGTTGAAATCAGAGGGCAAAAGCAAGTAAATCCATCGCAGA
Source organism: Voacanga thouarsii (assembly GCA_026120185.1). Lineage (NCBI taxonomy): Eukaryota > Viridiplantae > Streptophyta > Magnoliopsida > Gentianales > Apocynaceae > Voacanga > Voacanga thouarsii. Next base: position 1,038,469 of record JANUWF010001030.1, read on the forward strand.
AAAAAAACCAGAAGAAAACGCAGCAGAAGAAAATCGCACTGGAGAATTGAAGCAGACGGCACTGTTCATCGGCTCGGCTCGCCGAGCCGAGCCGCCAGCAGCGTCTGTGTCCGGAACAAGGAGGACGGCTCGGCTTCGTGGCTTACCGGCTCGGCTGCATCGGATGGAATTGAATTGCAAAATTGCAATTCAATTCGCGAAATCCGGAAGTCTTCTCGCGGGTCAACACGCGGGTCAGCACCGGGGCGGGTCGCGGGCTTGGATGGTCCATGATGCGGTTGTTCCGGTGCGGCGGGTGTTGTGGACCGATGACCAGAATTGTTTTGTTCCTGTGCGGCGGGTGCAAGTGAACCAATGGGAAATTTTTTTTCCCCTTGTAATTTTCTTGCATTTTCTTTTTTGTTTTGGGGTCCATACTAGTGTAAGTTAATATTTTTGCAATATTTAATATTCTTGGAATATATTTGCATGAAAAATATTAGTAAGGGATTTTAGGATTAAACAAGATCATTAATTAATTAATTAATGTGTTTAATTCTATTATTTGGGCACTTAGGTTTAAAAAATAGAAAAGCATGAAAACGTTTATTGTTTTCTAGCATGCTATTTTTTTTATGTACCTATGTGTGCTTTTTCTCAAAGACCAAAGTCTTTGGGAACCTTTTGTTTTGGCAAGGAAAAATATTTTTCTTTAAAAACTAAATGGTTATTTTAATTGGTACAAAAATTAATCCTTAAATATTTTCTCAAAGGATTTAATCCTTGACATAGAAAATATATTGGATTTAGATATTTTTGTAAATTAAAATGGAGAGCCATTTTGTTTTGTTTTGGACTAGAAAAATGATTTTGTCAAATAAACTTGAGACCAAAGTCTCTAGAAAGTTTTAATTGGAAATTTTTGAAATCATTAAGTTTTAACTTATATAAAATTAGTCCATGGAGGAAATCTCTCAAAGGATATAAGCCTTGACATAGAGATTTTATTGGACTTAGATATTTTATTTTTGAGTTAAGAAAAACTTAATGGAAATTTCAAAAGGATATTTTCCGAAAAACCTTAATTTTAAAAGATTAAGTGGGAGAGGGTTCCAACGGCCCCACGGCTTCCATCACGGTCCTCATTAGAGATCGTGGATCCCCTCGCGTCACCCCGGGAGTGAACCCGTATAGGATGGGGATACCACAAGGATCTAGATCTAATGGAAGGATGTAATTAATAACCCGGGGCACGTACTATGATCGGCCAGCCCACGTTGGAGGTTATAGTGCGAGGTATGTCCATAGGAAATGAGAGGAAACGGCCATCCCACGATGGAGTTATTCTCTAGACCATTACCTAGAAGGGAAATTAATTTGTGGTGGTTAATACACTTAGCTTAGGAAACCGTTAATCTTCCCAAGAAGCTATGTCGCTTTTCCTAAGAGCCAAATTATTTTCAGTGCACAAATTTCATTTTGTTTTCACAAACTAATTTCTTTCTTTTATTTTCGATTTTCAGAAATGGTGGGAGGTTCTTTTAGTCCATTGGCCGTTATTCTCGTGGAGAATAAGTTAACGGGTCCAAACTATGTGGATCGGAAAAGGAACTCGGACATAATACTCACAAATCGAGGAGTATAAGTATGTCCTTTACGAAACCTCGCCCCGTTATCTGGGAAGGTTCCACCGCCGAAGAGCGAGAGGCTGAAAAGGCATGGAAGAAAGTCGACGAAATGGCACGTTGCTATATGTTAGCTTCCATGTCTAATGTGCTCCAGCCAAAACACGAGCACATGGCTTCGCATATGACATAAGTCAATCGTTGGCAACTATGTTCGCGGACAAGAGCCGGCCCGCAAGGCAGGAGGCTCTTCGAACAATTGTAAACACTAAGATGGCCGAGGGAGCATCGGTCCGAGAGCATATGCTCAAGATGATTGCTCGCTTTCGAGGAGGCAGAAATCTTAGGGGCTGTCATTGACCCCGAGAGCCAAGTGGACATGGTTCTCGAATCTCTACCGGGCTCTTTCACTCGGCTCAAGTTAAACTATAACATGAACAAGTTGAACATGAGTTTGATCGAACCGATGAAGGAGCTCCGGATGGCGGAGAAGGTCATGAAGCCGCAGCCTAAGGCCATGATTGCTAAGGCCTCTTCTTCAAGAACCGGGCCTAAGCCCGTAAAGTTCAAGAGGAAGAAGGGGAATGCAAGCAGCCTCAGCCCAAGAACCAGCCCAAGGACAAACCAAAGGGCAAGTGCTTCAAGTGTGGAAAGAAGGGACACTGGAAAAGGAGTGTCCAGATCTTCAGAGCCAAGAAAAACCCCACGAGTAATGTTTACTATCTAGAGTCCATATCAATGGTAGGATCAACTTCCACTTGGATTGTTGATTCAGGAGCCACCGATCATATCCGTAACTCCTTGCAGGGGTTTAGGAAGATAAGAAGACTCAAGAAGGGCGAACATGGGCTTCGAGTGGGTAATGGAGCACAAGTCCGGGCCCTTGCAAGTGGGAGAGCTGGATCTTAATTTTGATTGTAATAAGATAGTGGTTTTAAAAGACATTTTATATGTACCTGGTTTTCGTCGAATTTGATTTCAGCTTGCAAAACTTATTAATCAAGGATATTCTCGTATCTTTCCATTCTCGGTATTTCTATCAAGCAGAGATGGAGAAATTTTATGTACTGGACACATGTATGGAAATTTGTTCTTTTTAAACCCTATTAATAACCAATCAAATAACGCTCTGTTTGAACCTTTAACTAAGAAGAGAAAGACCAATATCAATGATTCATACCTTTGGCATCCGAGGTTGGGTCATATTAACTCAACCAGGATTCGTAGGCTAATCCATGATGGGCCTTTGGGCTCATTGAGATTGGAAAGTTGGCCTCAGTGTGAATCTTGCCTGATGGGAAAAATGACCAAAAGGTCTTTTACACCAAAGGCGGATAGAGCCAAGGAGGTGTTGAGTCTTGTTCACACTGATGTGTGCGGTCCATTGTCTACACCAACCGGGGAGGTTTTGAGTACTTCATCACGTTCATGGATGATTGTACGAGGTATGGTTACATTTACCCGATGAGACGCAAGTCCGACTCTTTTGACAAGTTCAAAGAGTTTAAGGTCGAAGTGGAGCGTCTGGACAGGTAAATTAATCAAAACCTTACGATCGGATCGTGGTGGAGAGTACCTCCTAGGTGAATTCAAGGACTACATGGTACATCATGGGATAGTATCCCAGCTCTCTGCGCCGGAACCCCCAGCAGAACGGAGTAGCCGAGAGAAGGAACAGGACGTTGATGGAAATGGTCCGAAGCATGATGTCTCATGCTACTCTTCCAGATGTCCTTTCGGGGATATGCCCCGGAAACAACGGCATATATTCCGAACTTGGTGCCTTCCAAGTCAGCACCTAGGACTCCCTATGAGATGTGGACCGGGCATAAGCCAAGTCCGAATCATCTCGGGATTTGGGGGTGTCCAGCCTTATGTACCGATTAAGGGAGACAAGTTGGAACCAAGATCGGAATTATGCTATTTTGTTGGGTATCCAAAAGGGACAAAAGGAGGCTATTTTTATCATCCTAAGGAGCAGAAGGTACTAGTCAGCACTAATGCTAGATACTTGGAAGATGATCAAAGTACTTCCACTAAAGGTTCAACGAGGTTGGAACCGCAGGAGAAGTTATCTATGGAATCAACTTCTATCGACCCGATTTTGGAACAAGAAGAGGCACAGCCTCAAGAACTCGTACAAATGGAGCCTCGTCATAGTGGGAGAGTGTCTAGGGTTCCGGATAGATGGACTGGAGAAGCCTTTGAGCCGGTTTCCGACCATCGTGAACAAGACCCCGCTAGGTACGAGGAGGCTATTGCCGATGCCGATGCAAATCTGTGGCATGAAGCAATGAAAGCCGAGATTGAGTCTATGTACCTCAATCAGGTTTGGGATCTTGTAGCTTCACTTGAAGGGATAAAACCCATTGGGTGCAAGTGGGTATACAAGAGGAAGAGAGGAGCGGATGGGAAGGTGGAAACCTTCAAAGCTAGGCTTGTGGCGAAAGGGTATACTCAGAAAGAGGGTATCGACTATGAGGAAACCTTTTCCCCGTAGCCATGCTTAAATCCATTCGCATCCTCCTTGCCATCGCCTCGTCACTATGACTACGAGATATGGCAAATGGATGTCAAGACGGCATTCTTAAATGGCCATCTTAGCGAAGACATCTATATGTCCCAACCGGAAGGCTTCATTGTTGAAGGCCAGGAACACATGGTTTGCAAGCTTAAGAAGTCCATTTATGGACTTAAGCAGCATCAAGAGCATGGAACATTCGTTTTGATGAGACTCGTAAAGTCTTATGGTTTTATTCAAAACGAAGATGAACCATGCGTGTACAGGAAACTTGAAGGCATCAATGTGGTTTTTCTTGTCCCGTATGTGGATGACATTCTACTCATTGGAAATGATGTAGGGACATTGTCATCTACAAAGGTTTGGTTGTCTAGTCAATTCAAGTATGAAGGACTTGGGAGAAGCCACTACATTCTCGGGATTAGGCTTCTTAGAAATAGGAAGCAGAGAATGTTAGGATTATCCCAAGCGACATACATTGACAAGATGTCGGCCAAGTACAAGCATGGACTCATGCAAGGGAGCTCTAATCCCTTGCAGTACATGGGTTGTCATTTTCTTCGAAGGACTCGTCCTAAGTCTCAAGAAGAAAAGGACAGAATGAGTAGGATTCCCTACGCTTCGGCGGTGGGAAGTCTCATGTACGCCATGTCGTGTACTAGGCCGGATATCCGCTTTGTCGTGGGCTTAGTTAGCAGATATCGCTCAAACCCGTGGGAGGTTCATTGGCAAGTCAGTAAAGCATATTCTCAAGTACCTCAAGGGAACGAGAGATTATATGTCGGTTTACTGTGGTCGATGATTTGGTTCCTACAGGATACACGTACTCGTACTTCCGAGCGGATAAGGATGAGAGAAAATCCACTAGTGGATATGTCTTCACCTTGTCCGGAGGAGCAATTTCATGGAGGAGTATCAAGCAATCTTGTATTGCCGACTCAACCATGGAAGCCGAGTATGTGGCAGCTTCGAAGCGTCCAAGGAAGCAGCCTGCTCCGAAGTTTCTTTCGTAACTTGGAGTCGTACCACATATGGACAGAGCCGGTTGTGATGTATTGCGACAACACCGGAGCAAGTGTCGCAATCTAAGGAGCCTCGGAACCACAAGAAGGGGAAACACATCGAGAGGAAGTACCACCCGATCCGGGATTTCATCCGGAGACGGAAGTCGTGGTGGAGCATATTACCTCGTAAAACAATCTAGCAGACTCCATTCACCAAGCCTTTGGCTGAGAGAGTCTTCAAGAGACACTTAGACGCCATAGGGGTGGGCACCTATGGACTTACCTAGTCTTAGAGTGCAAGTAGGAGATTGTTGGATTGTATGCCCTCTTAGACTAGGTTTCTGATATAAAATCGAATTATTTAATAAAAGAATTTATTTTCAGAAATTGTTTGTGAATTTACTTTTTGTTTGTGCACGATTTTTGTTTGGAATAGCACTCCATTGTGTTTAAATAAGTGATCCATGTGAATGGTGGTCTTTCACAGTAAGGTATGGATCACGGGTTATTTAACACATAAACATTTGTTCTTAACCTATTGATGAGACTGGAAACCTCATCATGTTTAGGTTATTATGTTATGAATTCCAAATGGGGAATGGCTTACCTTTAGCCAGTGGGTAGTCCACCCACTTCATGACATAAGCGTATTTCGAATACGTAGAACAGGACCTGTAGTAGTGGTTTCTCAAAGTACTATATGATAGAAACCTAGACTACTACCGCTACAGCGTGGACTAGTACTCTACGACTTGAGTATGAGTTGGTGGTCTGGCGAAGCTGGAAGCATATACTTTGATTTGCTATAGTTGAGGTTCTATAGTAGGGCCAATATACTTGCATGTTGGGTATGTGTGACTAGTTAGTTAAGACAGACTTATACAAGATAGTTTCTGCACTATATCGCCCATTGTGGTTGTCCGAATGGTCTAAATTATCCAGGGCCCTGGGAAACATGACTTGGATGGTTGCTTTAGGGTAGCTCCCTTGGAAAGCGGAAACACTCCAGGAAGTCGTGGATCATTGGACTAGAAGCCTAAGGATGGTAGATGTCATTTAGAGGGGTGTTAGTACACTTCTTCCTCTCTAAATGTACGGCGATGTGTAGAGGGGTATTTTAGTCATTTCACCTGTAGGTCGGAGACTTTGCTAACGCAAAGCATTGTCCTTGGGGTCAATATTTCCTTATGGTGATATTAGGAAATATTTAAAATGCAAAATACAACTATTTTTATGGCAAGGGTATTTTGGTCATTTTAGTAGCCAAGGCGGTGTGTCTTTTGGTCCCCAGTATAGACCGTGAGTCCTAATTAAATATGGGCTAAAGAATTGATCTTAATTTAAATGGAATTTATTTTATTTAAGTAGCCTGATTTAATTATTGGGTTAGAATAAAATAAAGGTCCATGGAGAGAGAGAATTAATTAAATTAGTTTGGTGGGTTAATTAATTATTCAGGGCTTTGGCCCAGTTTGAATAATTAAAGATTAACCTGGGACTAAACTAATATAGGCTTAATTAATTGGACTAGTTTATTTGGGCTGGAAAAATTAATTATTTATTAATTGGGCCAATTATTTGGTTTTAGTTAGAATAATTAATTAAGCCCAAAAGGTTAAACTAAAAGTCCAATGGCCCAATCCAGTTTAACCTAGGGTTTTATTTAGGTTAAACAGGAGATAAGGGAGGTACGGTATTTTTCTCCGGGGCTTCCTCTCTGTAAAAAATACCAGAGGTTTTTTCCTCCCTCTCCAGAAAATATTCTTTAGCCCCTAAGTTGTTCACCAAACGAGATTAGGCAGGCCATATACTGGAAGATCGAAAGTTAGGCGTTCATCTACATGCAAAGACGAAGTAGAAGGCTTGCAGGGATTGCACCAGAGGCTTCTACAAGCGCGCCTACCCCAGTTCCGTATATTCCAGTTCAGCCGAGTGTGAGATCAAGAAGAAGAGGTAAAAGAAAATATTTTTTTTTCCCCTTTTTCTTCTTCACGCAGGTGTGCTGCGTTTTTGTTGTTCACGTGGCTGGTTTTTGGGCTATGTTTGGCTTGCAATTTTATCTTCAACAACCATTATTTACTTCATTGTGGAAATATGATGAAATTACTATAGACCTCATTACAGTATTACCTATGATAGTAGAGCGGCGAGATACTATTTGGGTGATAATGGGTCGACTAACTAAGTCTGCTCATTTCATTCCTATTAATTAATGGAATTCCCTAGAGCAGTTAAGTTAAATATATATGGAGGAAGTAATCAGACTTCATGAGTATCGTCTAGTATTGTGTCAGATCGAGATCCTATATTTACCTCAAGTTTTAGACTAAGCTGCAAGAAAGGTATGGCACCATAATAAAGTTTAGTATAGCAGTGCACTTACACAGATGGATAGACAAAACGAGTGAATAGAGCTTTGAAAGACATGTTGAGGACCTGCGCTTTGGATTTTGGAACTAAGTGGATTGATAATTTAGTGTATGTAGAATTTGCATACGAAATGGAATGGCCCCGTTTAAAGCTTTATATGGAAGAAAATGTCAGTCCCCATTATATTTGGAAAATTTAGGACAGAGAATGGGTGAACAAGATACTTTTGATCTTGAAAAGGTTTGGTAGGCTGTAGAGATGATAAAAACCAAGTTAGAAGTAGCGCAGAGTAGACAGAAAAGTTTTGTGGATCGACGTAGGTGAGATTTAGAATTTACTGGAAGGGGATCATGTATTCTTGAAATTAGATCCACAACGACAATTGTGAACAAAAGAACAAGAAAGGAAATTAGCATTTAGGTACGCTGAATCATTCTTTATTATCGAGAAGATTGGGAAAGTAGCCTATCGATTGAAGTTACTACTAGAACTTCAAGTTATTCACGACGTGTTTTATGTACCCCAACTTCGAAAGTATATGGCTGATCTTGCCCACAGTTTGAATGAAAAAACCATTGAGATGACTCTAACCTTGAAAAAAAGAGGAAAAACCTATTAAGATCTTGGAGTATATTGAAATGGAATTGCGGAATGAGAAAATTTCACTTGTACTAGTATCATGGAATCATTATTTTGTGTAAGATGCAACTTGGGAAAAACGAAAGTGAAGATGTTGAAAAAGTACCTAGGTTTAATTCAAGAGTAAGATAATTTCGAGGATGAAATTTTTGTAAGGAGGGGAGAGTGTAACACCCCACCTCTTACTTTCAATTGGATACTATTTGTAATAGGATGAGAATTTATATCAATAGCCAGAACAAAAGATGATCAGTATAATGAGATGAATATTTTGGTATAATAATATTTTGTTGGGACCTGAATGTAATTATTGGATTTGTTTACTCATACCCTAAATTTTCAGAAGGCTATTCTTATTATTAACAAAATAAGAATTGTAGGGTACTCTGAAAAGAGAAATTGATCAGTGCAATGAAACGCATGTTTTTTGTGTGAATTATGCTATCCGGGGTATTGGGGGCATTTTCATCATTTTGATTGCGCCCGCGACTTTGACCGCAAATTTGACCAAGTAAGAATTTAAGTGTTACCAATGACTTCAGTGGAATTTTTGGAGTTGATTGGTGAAATAAAATATTTTCCCGTTACTAACCCGATTTTGGTCATTTATGAAGAAAATAGGAAAATGCGGTTGAAAAAAGGACGTCTGGCTCCTTGTGATTGGTGGCCAAGGACAAGTGTCAAATAATAAGAGGATGCATGCCAGATTCATGCATGAAAGACTTCTTAAATAAGCTCTTGCAAAATAAAAGAAAATTTATGTGTAATTTTGTGATTGGAACACATCATTTGTGGGCCCACTTGATTAAGGTCTTAAGCAATATAATTGGCTAATGTTTAGACCAAGAGAAGATGAATGAATGGCTGAAAATTGGCCAAGAATTTTGTTGGCCATGAAAGGAGAAATAAAGGAAATTTTTGTGGAGGAAAAAGTGGTTGGTATGTAAAAATCTTATTGGAACACACTTAAATATATCCACCATTCAATTAAACCAAAACAAGAAATGAAAGGCCAAGATTTGAGGGGTGAATGGTGGTGGAAAAGGGCTATTAAACAGCCTAAATTTCGGCATCCAAGAGAAGGAAAAACCAAGAGAAAAAGAGATCAAACAAGAGAAAACAAAAAGGCTAGTTAGTGTGTGTTCTTGGTGTACTTGGTGAAGCCTTGATATTCTTGGAGCAAATCACACCAAATAGTATCAAATACAAGGTAAAACCCTACCTTTCTTGAATTAAAGTTGTTGTTGGGTGAATGATTATTATGATGATGTGAATTTTAACATGAAAACACAACTTTCATGTATTGATTTCGGATCAAAGCTAGGGTTTGTGAACTTTTGTGTATGAACTCTATATATGCTTATATATGTGCTGGCTGCCTAAGGGCCTTTGATTGATGTTTTGTGTGAGGAAGAACTGAATAATTATGGTTGCTTGAGGGCTTATTTTTGGTTGAAGATGGGATGATCAAAGTAGAGTAAAAATGAAATTTACTTGGTTGCAAAAATAGTTCAAACTAGCTTTTGATAACAAGAAATGAATTTGTGTTGAATTAGTATGATTTTTTGTGAGCTACTAGAAATATGAAAATTCTGAATTAAAGATGATTTGAAGGAGGATTGAATGAATTAATGGTTCCAAGGTGCTAAAGGCTAAAGGAAGACAAAGGAAAGCATGAATAGTGAAATTGAGATAAAACTACTGGGGCGGTTTTGCCCAGTAGCGTGTTACTGGAACTAGAATGCTAAAAACGACCTTTACATAATTAAATTTAAGAGTCCTATAGTTGTTTTGGTATATTATCGAGCCAAATCGGAGTTATATATTGAAAAGTTATGTGCAAAATAAAATCATGTGTCAATCTGTAAAATGACCCGAATGCCCTCGCAAAGTCATTTGGAATCGGGTATGGATAAAATGACCTGAATACTCTTGTAAATGACTTTTGTGATCGAGTACGAAGAAAATGACCCAGATACTCTTGGAAACATGTTTTTATGTGTGAACAGAACTCTTTATCCCGTTTCAACATAATTTTGGAAAATAATCTCTCATGATGAGATTAACATTTGGAAAAATGACCTTTTGATCCCTGAAATTATTTTATTGGTCTGATGTACCATGGAATGAATTGATTGACTCTAGAGAGTTTATGTGAATGATGATCTGACTTGTGAGTCAGTGGGATCAAATTCAAAAAAAATGTTGTTTTGCCCCAAAACTGTTTTGATTTGAAAATCCTGCGAGGTCAAATAACCCTCTGGCCTGATCAGTTAGGCGGGGTTGGTATTGTTAATGTTGAGTACTCAGTAAGGACTTTGATCTTTGTACTAGCCTACATTAGAGTTTGACAACCTTAGCAACCTGGCCTAGTTCTAAGGATTATCTTACTCTGAACGAGGCGACAGGACATTGAGATAAGTCATCCTAGCTAGCTTTTTAGCACCTGGCAATTGCCGTGTCTGTGGGAACTTGTAATTTTAATTCATTCGCTGGATGCCTGGCGGGGACACTCCGTGCATTTGACTCCTTGCCGCCTCAATGGTGATTAACGTCAGGATTGGGACCCCTAACTTATGGTGGCAAGTAAAAGATTATGTGCTGCGGTACCCTAGGTAAGCTACGGTATACCTGAGCAGAAGTACGCTGCGGTGTACTTATTTTGCGATGCACGATTGAGTTCTGGAGGCTACAGTCTCAGTACAATGATACATGGCGCCAAAGGCAAGGATTGCGGGACTTGCATACAGATCGACCTTCTGTTGGAGAAGTGCTTGTGATTTGAAAATTAGGGCAATGATTTGAAATTGAAATATAGTTTTTTAAAAATGATTGAGTTCTGAATAAACTATTTGTTAAAGAGTTTTGGAATCGTGTCCAATGAACAAATGACAAGCTATTACATAAATTTTTTTTTTACTCTGTCTTTTTGATAAAGCACTAGCACACACGGGATTCACTGGGTGATTTTTCACTCATATGTGTCTTTTATCTTACCTTTTTGTAGGATCTGGGTTGAGCGGACCTATGGATAGAGAGCGATACCAAAGTGGCAGTAGAATAGGTCCGGACGTTTCCCCTTTGGATAATGTACCTTATTACTGATGTTGAATGGAAATTTTCATGTATGAGATTCTTTGTTATATATGTGCACGTGATCATCAGTATGGGTTGTTGTATGGATTTGGACATTATGTACTATGTTGGTTTTTTGTTATAAAGACCCCTTGTCTAGGGAACTGGACGGGGCAACACCTAGTGTTGATATGCTTCCACTATTACCTTTAGTAGGGGTGTTACACGTTAAGTTTGAGGCCGTTATATAGAGATTATACTAGATTATGTGATAAAATATATCTGATTACCTTCAAGTCATAATACTTTTTTTTAAACAATTTTAACAAATCTAACGGTTGGATCATTACTTTGATATGGTTATCTTTATAAAAAGCGTTCGGTTTTAGTTTGTTATAGCTATTATGCAGCAAAATATATTCGGTTACCTTGAAATTTGGTCATGATACTTTTTCAAGTAATTTTAATAAATCTAATAGTTGGATCATTAATTTGATATACTTATCTTTATATATGCATTAGATTTTGGTCGCTTATATAGAGACCATGTTAGATTATGTAGAAAAATATATTCGATTACCTTCAAATTTGATCATGATACTTTTTTTTCGCAATTTCAATAAATCTTACAGTTAGAACATTTATTTGATATGCTTGCTTTTATAAATGCGTTAGGTTTTGGGCCGTTATACAGAGATTTAACTAGGTTATGTGGCAAAATATATCCAATTACCTTGAAATTTGGTCACAATACATTTTTAAGCAATTTTAACAAATCTAATGGATAGATTATTAATTTGACAGGCTTATCTTTACAAATGCGTTGGGATTTAGGCCATTATACAGAGATTATATTAGATTATGTGGAAAAATATATCCAATTACCTTAAAATTTGGTTACAATAATTTTTTTTAACAATTTTAACAAATTTAATGGTTGGATAGCTAATTTGATATGCGTTTCTTTATAAATGAGTTAGGTTTTCATATGTTTTATAGAATTTATGCTAAATTATGTGGAAAAATATATCCAATTACCTTCAACTTTGGACAAAATACTTTTTGTTTTAGAAATTTAACAAAATCTAACTGTTGCATCGTTAATTTGATATGCTTATCTCAATAAATGCGTTAGGTTTCGGGCCATTATATAGATGTTATGCTAGATTGTATGGAAAAATATATCTGATTACCTTTAAATTTTGTCACAATATATATATTTTATAGTAATTTTAACAAATCTGATGATTAGATCGTTAATTTGACATGTTTATCTTTATAAATGTGTTAGGTTTTGAGCACTTACATAGAGACTATGCTAGATTATGTGGAAAAAAATATATCTGATTACCTTCAAATTTGCTGTTGATATTTTTTTTTTAGCAATTTCAACAAATCTAACGGTTGAATTGTTAATTTGATATATTTATCCTGAACAAATGTATTTTTCTTCTAGCTAAACTTTTGCCAACTATCCATTTCAGTTGGTATTTCATTGGAACATCGGCAAGAACAAACTTTCCCTTTTGTTTTATTACCTACAGATTACCATTAGACATAGTTACCAACTACACACATTTTTATTGGTAAGTTGTTGAAAAATATTTTTCTACCTATTTACCAACATATTTACCAATGCAAATATCAACAGCAAAATACACACAGTTGGTAATTCTGTTGGTAGCTTATTGGATATTAATTTACTATATTTCCAAATGATATGTCGGTTGGTAATTCTGTTGGCAAATAATTGACCATCATATTACCAACTATATTATTGACTAAAACATCTACCAACTACCCATTTCTGTTGGTATTCCATTGGTAAATTGGTGGGAATAACATTCCCTCCATATTACCAACAGATTACCATCAAACACAGTTACCAACTACTTGTATTTTTTTGGTAATTGGTTGGTAAATATTTTTCTACCTTTTTACCGTCACATTACCAACAGAAAAATCACCAACGTAATATATATAGTTGGTAATTTATTGGTAAGTAACTGAAATGCAACATATTCCACATTTGTTGGGAATCTATTTGTAATTACCAACCGAACCTGGTTTATAGGGAATGCTCTGTTCATAATCAGTCCTTTTCTAGTAGTGTATGTTCTTTGAACTTCTAGTGCTTTATTGAAAATCTTATTAGGTCTTGTCCATTCGCCTATTCCATAGTCAATGTTGTTGAGCTTCTTGAATTTATTGAATTTACTTGATTGATGTAAACTCATTGAGGCTCATTGTTGTTGTTAATCAACTTCCACCTTAGTTATCTAGTTGGTTGTCCTTAGAGAGTTAGTAGATTTGTCAAAGTTTGGATTAATTTCTAAGAAATTGGGAAAACTTTGTGGGAAGAACTTGTTGAGCACTTGAGTACATTGAAAAAGGCAAAAGGGTAAGCTTATTTTTCAAAAGCCAAAGAGAGTTAAACCCAAGCGTTGAGTACATACATGTGAGGGAGTGCTTGTGAGGAACTATTTCTTCTATCCAAATTTTCTAGGTAAATGCCCTACTTAACTTCTCAAACAAATGTCCCAAGATTCTTTTAATATAACTGCCGCCTTTGATGCTCTCAATTCAAAGAGAGATGACATGAGGAGGGATATAATAGAATTGTAAACAAACCAAGGCAAAGCCTCAGCCATTGCACAAAAAAGGGAATATAGAGAGCAAAGATAGCCCTTGAATGATCAAAGAGAGGGTGAGGATGAATATTCTTTTGGGGGTTCTCCACCAACTCCATTGTGGAGAGGAAGGCAAGGGCTGAGAGGAGGAAGAGGTAGGATGCATAGGTGATATGAAGGACAAAATGTGAGGGGACTTGAGAGGGAGTTTGAAAGAAAAGATGATTGGGATGAGGGAGATCATGTAGGGAGCTATAGGATACCAAATCATGGAATTGGGAATACAGCGAGGAGAAGAGAATATGATGAGGAAGATAAGGAGATGAAGTATGTAAAAATGAAAGTACACCCTTTGCAATGTAAAAGTGACCTAGAGGCCTATTTTGAATGGGAAAAGATGTTGGAGATTTTGTTTGAGTGCTAAGAATATAGAGAGCAAACTAAGGTTAAATTGGCCATTTCAAGTTTCCCTGAGTATGCTTTAGTGTGGTAGGACCCAGTAGCATCCCAAAAAAAGAGAATGAGGGATCAACTGGTTGCCACTTAGGAATTGTTAAGGAACTTGATGCGAGGGAGATTTGTGCTCCTATACTATTATAATGAGCTTTACCAAAAGTTGCATGTGCTTAGACAAAAAAATAAAAGTGTTGTGACTTTCAAAAGGATTTAGAGGTGACTTTGATGAGGGCCAACATTGTTGAGGATGTGAGGGCTACCAAAGCAAGGTTTTTAAGTAGTTTGAATAAGGATATAGCAAATGTGGTGGAGTTACATCTTATGAGATTTGGTGTACATGGTGCATATGGCTATAAAGATTGAGTGGCAACTCAAGAAGTCTCATCCTAAAGAAACCATATACCCCAATATTGTTTTCAACCACCCACCAATGTGAGGGATGAAGCACCAAAACCCCCCAAGATAGCTAAGAGAATCCAACAAGCCTAAAGAGGAGTGGACAAAAAAAAAAAAAAAAAATCTAAAGAAGAATGGCTGAGGAAAAAGATACAGGTATAGAAAGGCCAACAAAGTATAGAGACATCAAGTGTTTTAATGTCTTGTGTAACATCACCCCTTGAACCATCCCAAAGGAAGTGACTTTTACTATCTTTGTGATATTTTGAGAATTTTATAAAATTATTTATAAACCTAATTGTGTGGCTATTTTCTTTGATTTTCAAGTAAGTCATTTTTTGTGAAATGAATATTTTATACAAAATATATTTTATGTATAATTGATTTTATAAGAAATAATCTATTTTATCCGTATTATATTGATTATGACACACACACACACACACACACACACACACACACACACACATAATGCCTTTTACTTAAGGCTTCCTACATAAGCTTTTAAACAAGCTTATTGCATAAGTTTCCTACAAAGCTTCTCAAATAAGATTTTACTTTCTATTATTTTACATATGCTTCCTATGAAAGTTTTCGCACAATCTTCTTTGGTAAGCTTCTCATATAAGCTTTTACAAAGCTTCCTTCATAAATACAAGCTTCTTAGATAAGCTTTTTACAAAGCTTCCACCCTAAGCTTCCTAACACCTATAAATAGGGAAAGAAGGGAAGAGAACAAGATTTGAAGCAAGAAGAGAGAGAGAGGGACGAAAATAGGGTGAGAAAAAAGAGAGAAAGAAAGAAAGAATAAGAAAAGAAACTGAGAAAGAAATAAATAAGAAGAAAAGAAAGAAGAGAGGGAAACTGAGAAGTCGAGAAAGAAAGAAGAAAAAGGAACATCGATGAAGAAGTAGAAATATTAAGAGAATGATTTAGCTCATAGACGTGACTAAGCTTAACTTGAGGAAAATTTCAAAGAAAGCAAGGTGAGTTCCTATTTATTGTATGAAAATCTTTTTTGGTAAGTAATTTTCTAAAATATGTGAAAATGAGTATTTTATGAACATGGATATTGTGTGTCCCACTAGATTCCTTCTCATAGTGAAGTACGTTATGTTTATGTTCATAAGACTAATGTTCCTATGGTATTAATGGTGGTTGGACTAATATTCCTTTCGAATCTGATTGCAATGTGAATTATGAAAGATAGTGGGACTATTAATCTCCATGTGAAGAAACTATTTGTTATGTATCAAGTATGAGATCTTATGTGTTGTTGACAAGTTGTCTTTTTGAAAAATACAATGAAACTATTTTATCTGAAAATCACGAGCACACACGGGACTCACTGATTTTTTTTGTACTCACATGTTTTTCTACATGTTTTAGGCTGAATTTTATAGTGTATAGGTTAGCGACCAGAGTGCGCAATGGAAGCGAGATGGAGTAGAAATAAGCACAGTGATATACCGTGACTATTAGAATATTGTATGAGATATTTGAAGTCCATGTATATTGGGATTTTTCTATGAATAAATTCCCTATTTTGAAGTTATAGTGTGATTTCGCTAGAAATTAAGCTATTAATAGTAATAAAGACCCCTTATCTGGGAGATTAGATGGGGCAACATCCCACGAAGTTATGGCATACTACGACTGGAAATGTGAGGTATTACAGTTGGTATCAATGCTTAAGGTTGAAATTTTGGGTGAATATCTTTGAGAGTTAGAAATAATATCAGATCTATAGGTTATCAATTTGGGATATATAAATGGTATCAGAAAATTTAGTTGGATGATTTTGGGAGTATAATTGGTATTAGAGAGTTAGACTATTTTAAGTTTGAGATCTTGAGTTTATGATTTTTGAGATATTTGATCTTATGTCTATATTGTGGTTGTAGAAGCAGTCATAGGAAATGATTGCCAAAAGAAAAGTGCTGAAGTATATGGCTTTTGAAAACACTATCGATTAGTGATTTTGAAAAAAAAAAAAATCATATTGGAGATCTTGGAAGTATTTTCAAATTTCGAGGACAAAATTTCTTTTAAAATGGGAGATTGTAACATTGCACCTTGAACCATTCTGAAAGAAGTGTTTTTTACTATGTTTGTAATATTTTGAGCATTTTATTGAATTTTATAAAATTATTTATGAAGCTATTTATGTGGCTATTTTCTTTTATTTTCAAGAAAGTTATTATTTGTGAAATAAGTATTTTATGCAAAATATATTTTATGTATAATTGATGTTATAAGAAATAATCTATTTTATCCATATTATATTAATTATGATATATATATATATATATATATATATATATATATATATGATTACTACTACTACTACTACTACTACTACTACTACTAATAATAATAATAATAATAATAATAATAATAATAATAATAATAATAATAATAATATTATTATTATTATTATAATTATTATTATTATTATTATTATTATTATTATTATTATTATTATTATTATTATTAATGCCTTTAACATAAACCTTCCTACATAACCTTTTACACAAACTTATTACATAAGTTTCCTACAACGCTTATCAAATAAGCTTTTACTTTCCATTATTTTACATAAGCTTCCTATGAAAGTTTTCACACAAGTTTCTGTGGTAAGCTTGTTACAAAGCTTCTCATATTAGCTTTTACAAAGCTTCCTTCGTAAGCTTTCATACAAGCTTCTTAGATAAGCTTTTTACAAAGCTTCCACCCTAAGCTTCTTAACACCTATAAATAGGGAAGAAAGGGAGAAGAACAAGATTTGAAGCAAGAAGAGAAAGAGCGGGATGAAAATAGGGAGAGAAGAAAGAGAGAAAGAAAGAAAGAAGAGAGCGAAACCGAGAAGAGAGAAAGAGGAAGAGAGAGTAATAAATAAGAAAAAGGAAGAGAGACGAAGAAGTAGAAATATTAAGAGAATGATTTAGCTCATTGATGTGACTAAGCTTAACTTAAGAAAATTTGCAAAGAAAGCAACATGAGTTCCTATTTATTTTCTAAAAACCGTTTTTAGCAAGTGATTTTCTGAAATATATGAAAACGAGTATTTTATGAACATGGATATTGTATGTCTCACTGGATTCACTCATATTGTGAAATATGTTATGTTTATATTCACAGGACTAATGTTCCTTCCGAATGTTTTTTTGATGTGAATTATAAAAGATAGTGGGACTATTAATCTTCATGTGAAGAAACTATTTATTATGTGTCAAGTATGAGATCTCATGTATTGTTGACAAGTTATCTTGCTGAAAAATACTGTGGAACTATTTTATTTGAAAGTCAAGAGCACACACGTGGCTCACTGAGTGTTTTTGTACTCGCACATTTTTCTACATATTCTAGGCTGAATTGTATAGGTTGGAGATCAGAGTGAGCAACAGAAACGAGATGGAGTAGAAATAAGCACCATGATATATTGTGAGAATTAGAATATTTTATGAAGGATTTGAAGTCCACATATTTTGGGATTTTCCTATGAATAAATTCCAAATTTTGAAGTATGATTCTACTATAAATTATGCTATTAATCATTATAAAGACTCTTTATTTGGGAGATCAGATATGGTGACATCCCACGAAGTCAAGGCCCACTACGATGGGAATTATAGGGTGTTACATCTTGGATATGGACTCACCTCCTATGAGTGTTCGAAATAGAAATTGATGATTACCAGTACCCAAGATGACATATCTTCTAGTGAAGAGGAGTATGATATTGGGAAGGTAAAGGAAGGGCATAATAGAGATAGTGATATGAGTGAAGAAGGAATTATTGTGTCACTAATTCATTCACTAATCAGAGTTGTAATTAAGGATATGAGTGCTTGTGAAGTAAAGGTTGTTTGTGAAGAAGAAGTGAAGGGAAGCTTACAAAGATATAACATCTTTTACTCCCAATGCCTAATTAACCAAAAGTCATGCGTCGCTGTTATTAATGGAGGGAAGAGCTTTATCAACGGGGTGAGCGATTGTCTTCTGGAGGAATTAGGCTTATATGTGATGAGACACCCTAACCCCTATCAATTGCAATAGTTTCATGAAAGTGGGAAATTGAGAGTTAACAAACAAGTGTTGTTAAAAATTGAAATGGGAAAATATGTAAATGAAATCATTTGTGATGTGGTCCATATCCAAGTTAGCTATCTAATTTTAGGAAGGCCATAGCATTTTGATAGGAGTGTGTTGCATGATGGGAGGAGGAACTCTTATTCGTTTATCAAAGGAATCATGCTGTATATTCTTCTACCCCTACCCCCAAGTGAGGTGAGAGAAGTACAAAAGAAAATGAGGGATAATGAGAAAAAGAAAAGTATAGTAGGGGACCTCTAAAATAAAGAAAGTGGGAGGAAAAATGAGGAGGAAAAATAAGAGTGCAAAAAAGAGCTCAATGTAGACTCCCTAGATCATCAAGGCAACACTAATCTCCTTTTCCTATAAGGGGCTGACAACTTGCATTTTTGCTAAGGTTTGCACATCACTTGATCTCTTGAGGTAAACTAATAGGGCCTAAATTAGTCATATTTTTCCTAGTTATTTGAGGCTATTTTGTGATACATTTTGTTTAATAACCAGTCATATTCCTTCATATTTGAGTTTTTACCATTGGAAAGGTATTTTGTGCTTTATTTCAGATTTTAGGGGTAAAATAAGACAAAAACATTGCAAAACATAATAGAGGTGGCGCCAGACAGGCTAGGGGAACTGGTGCCAGCCATGTGCTACTGGCACGCACTTTAAGATGACAAAAAAGCAAGTGAAACAGAGCGGAATAGAACCAAACCGGTGCCGGATGGGAGGCTAAAGGCGGTGCTAACTACATTCTGGAAGGGTTGCGTGAAAATCAAGAAAAATCAATGAACGACTGGAGAAACAAATCTCAACTAGTGCCGGCTGTAAGGCAATAGGCGGCGATGGCTGTGCCCTGATGTTGAGGAGGTGCCTTGATTTTCGCACGCATTTTTTGGCAATCTGTAGAGTTTTAGTATTTTTCCTACTTTTAATCGGCCAAAAACCCTACACCAACGAATTTAGGCACTTCCTAAGCCTATAAATAGAGGAAAAACACAAGAAAAAAGGGAGAATTCTTGGATTATAATAGAAAATCACTCAAATCAAATGAGGAATTCTTCAATTGAAGGAGGGTTGTATAAGAAGGTCTACAAAAGGAAGAAGAAGAAGGCTTGTCTATAAGTGCTTTCTTTTACTTTGTTTTCTTTTTCTTGAACAATGATGTATTAATTGTTATATTGTAATTTGACATTGTTTTAGGTATTCATGATTTTTAGAGTTACTTTGATCTTTTGATTAATTGATTGTTATTCTTGGTATTTAATTAATTATGCTTATTATGAGATTAATTGGTTGTTTCTTTCTATTAACTCACTGAAATCAAAGGGGTTGATGATGGTTTCAATTTATTGATTTCATATTTGTTGTCTATTAACTCGCCGAGACTGAGGGGGTTAATTGCTAAGAATTGGGTAATTAAAGGTTAATTGATGTCTGCTAAGACCAAGGATTCATTGGTTAGCTTCATCTTTTAAGTTTGCTAAGACCAAGGAAATTTAATCAAGGATTGTGTTTAATGCAACTTTTGGATGAATTAGTTAAGATGAGACCAAGTAATGCTAATTTATCTAGAAGATAGTAATTTCATGGATTGAAAAAGAAGTGAATCTATCTTAATCCTTCATGATGCCAAGAGAATGATTAGCTATGACAATGATTAGACACTTTAAGATCATGTTTGTCAAAATTATGGTTTGAGTTACATAATTCTCCATCCTTGACATGTATATATTATATTATTTTATTTTATTTTAGTTATTTCTTTTTCACTTTATTGAGTCTGTTAAACAATGAAAGAAAAGTGATTAATGCATACTTGTTCCTGGAGGATCGAGACTCGTGTGAACCCTATGCTATGTTAATGATAAGTACGATTGCTCATATGTGTAATTTGGGATTAACATTTTAATTTAAACTTGATTGGGAATTTGCTTATTTTTATATGATTTTTATACCCAAATCCATACACATCATAAACTAAGTTCCTCGACTTTAGTAGGTAGACATAGGGTTCTTAATTATAAGTTTTAATGTTTAGAATAAAGGCTTATGCAAGCTATTAAGATCTGAGCCATTATTATTTGAATATGAAGTTATAGTTGTGCTAGGATTGATGAATGTTTTTAAGTTTAATCTTCATAATATTGAAGCATGCATATTATAAATATTATCTATAAGATGCTTAATTATAGCTGCTGAGTAATAATGTCAAGCCTAAACTCTATTCTTGCTAGTTTAAGCATGATCATTTTAGTTCATTTAATGTTTAGATCTGATTGCATATTTGTTAGTGAATGTTAGTATCTATGGAAATCTCAGTTATTGTGCTCCATATACACTCAAATTTTAATAGTTAAAATGCCAATTAGAAATACACAACACACATATATGTATAGGCAAGTGCACATATCGTGTAGTCTAGTGTTGTGGTAAGTATTGAAGAACCTTAGGGAACGAGGGCTATCACTCATACTTCCTCATTTTCTTATTGTTTAGCCGAAAGTATGTGTAAGGTGTAAAACTAAATACATGAAGAGAGAGGTTATGTTCTTGTACATAAGAAAGATTAGTCATAATACCCCCAAGGAATAAGAAAGAGAAAAACTTATGTAACAAAAAGGAAGTCCCCCACTCAAGACCTAAGAAATGAGTACCCTTGGACTCACAATTCCTAATTCTAGGCACTAAAGTAAGCACATGTCAATCTCACCCTCTCCCAAGTAATGAGATTTCTACCCTTGTATTTGATTGATTGATATGTCTACCTAACCAACCAAGCCTAAAGGGGCATTAGTCATCATTCACCATCCTAAACCATCCGGAGGTCACAAAATCCCTATCTCTAGGCAATTTCATAAACCCTTTAGTTATTAGCCCAATTCCTAACCTCCTTCTCAGGTTAATTAAAAATAGCAAATGCTAACATAGTCAAATGGGTGTCCTATCCTCAACCCTATCTCTCAAAATCATTAAGGAAGAATAATTAATTGAAATACATCAATTAAAACCCACTCAACCAAGATAGCCAAATAAGATTAAATAACTAAATACCCAAGAACAAGAATAATAGATTTAAGAAAAACACATCATTCTCAAGCACAAAAATACGATAAACTCTTTATTACAATTAAAAATCCATTATTAGCATAAGAATACAAGAAATATTACAAAAGGTCATAGATAAGCTTTTCTTCTTCTTCCTTTTGAAATCTTCAAGTAGACTCTCTTTCTCTTCTTTTGATCTCTTGGTATTTCCCTCTGCTTAGTACTCAAACTTATAAGAATTAGGTTTTTGAAAGAATTCTTACCCTTTTCCAAGTTCTCCTCTCTTGATTTTGTGTGTAAAGAAAGATTATATATGAGTTTGGTCTAGCAAAATCTTGAAAATGCGTTGAAAAGTATGTGTCCTCTGCAAGTGGGCGGCTCAGGGAAGTTGAACTTCCCTCAGTTGCCATGTTTTTCCAGAACCAAGAACATACTCTGGAAAAACATACATATGTTATGTTTTTCACTACTAGAAATTTAGTCATTTGCAACAATCATTTTTTGCATGGGGCGTATTTAGATTATGTACTTTTTGTGACTACAGTAACCGCTAACGTAAATGGTATGTAAGAGCTCATTAGAGTCTTCTTCTTGCAATGACTAATTAGTATTTTAGTCTAAAACATATTTGGATGTAAATAAGTAATTAGATGCAACAAAAATCAATTGATGTAAATATGGTGGCCTGAAATGGCCAAATTTCGAGTATCATTTGCAACGTGACTATTCCATTGCATAAAAGTTGTTGCAAATATCCATATTATCCATCTAATATGCCTAGAATTCTATTTGTATGCTTGTTAGTTTATTTTTTTTAGTTAGTTTTTTAATTTTCAATAATAACCTAAATCTTAATTTCCTTGTTTTACCTAAACTTTGGGGGGGGGGGGGTGGGGGGAGGGGTTGGTGGACCAAGTTTAATTTGAAGACCTTCTATCTACAACTTTTTTATTTTTGTCCTTTTGATTTTATGTGTATTATAATTCTTTAAATGCTACTAGATACACTTGGAGGGGGAAAAAACACAAAGACTAATTTAAATGGGGATAGTTATATGATAAATGCCCCTTTTTCAGAAAATAATTTTTTCTTTTTTAATCGTTTTGGCCGCTATTGACCATTCTTTGGTTGTTGGGTCTTCCAGAGCAAGAACACAATCAGGCTACCTACGAAGGAAGGTTAGCTCTTGGTCGAGTTTGTGCATTCATTTTCGTGGCGATGGTAAGGTTGAATTTGAGGCACAGCTAACTGATTTTGGTAATCTCTAATTTCTACGTTTCTTATGTCTTTCATTCAACTCATCGCAAGTAATTTCATATTATGATTATAGAATTTTAGAAACCCTGCCTCTAATTTTATATCAATGATATCTGTATTTGGAGTATTGTTTTTGGATTGAAAATGTGAGGTAGTATTTTTTTTAGTTAGAAACCAAAAGCTTGGAATGTTATGCATGTAGCTGAATTAGCATTAACTACAGTTTCCTTTTGTCGATTTTTATCACTTTGATACAATCACTCTTCATCTGAAATGATTTTCTTAGGTCTGGAAATTCATGAATTCCTGCCAGTTAAGTAGAAAACATTTGTGAAATTGTGCTATCAATAAGCACATTTTTTTACAAAAATTTATTCTATTATCTTATATATTAAATCAATACTGGATTGATTGCATTTAGATGATTATTCTTGTTCTATTTTTCCATTAAGTCTGTGCCCCAAAATTTATGATCCAAAGTTAAAGGAAATGTAATGGCTGATTGTTGAAAATTTGAATTTAAGTATGGGACCAAGATAATGTAAGAGCTGCATATTATGTGAACACACTTATCTGGCAATAATAATTTGGTGTTGTTATTGAGCTCAAAAAATGTCCAGTATGACAACGAAATTGGTAGTCCCTTTAGTTCAGTGTAGGAGAAGAAATGTACAGGAAACTAATGATGGACGTTGATGTGTGAGAGAAAACAAAACTGCTCAACCTCCCAAGACCAAAATGTAATGATATAAGGCCTTGGAGAGTCTTCTTATCTTCTATTTTTCATATATGATAGATGAAGCAAATTTGAAATTTCCTTCCTTTATGCTGTTCAAAATGCAGCTATTCTAGCTTTGTGTGTGCTCCATGCATAGAGATGTCATGGGGATTTTGTTACTATTACTTATTGAAGGTTTTTTACAATGTAGAATCTATAGCTGCAACTACCATATTGATTCTGTGTGTTACTTAACATTGGTTTGTCTCAACTGTGCTTATCTACTTAGGAGAAAGATAATCCTTCCTATTGCAGTCTCAATTGTCCTCTACAATTGCAGTTGTAACTTTTGGAAATTTCTTCAGTTTTTTCTTTCCTTTTGCTTAAATAAAAGTTTAATTTTAAAAAAAATTAAAACTATCCCCCAGTGGTAAATGAGATAAATTTGTAATTTAGTGCAGCAAAATAGAATTTATTAAGCTCAACTGAAGCCATATAACATGGAATAAAGTCTTTATGAAAGAAAGAAAGAATAGGAAGGCATATAGGAAAAAGGTTGTTAAAATTGACTTATTCTTAGATGGAGTTAAAAGTAAAAGGATGGTTCTTTTTCCTATTGTATTAGTTTGTAAGCATGGTTATAGAGAAGATGCCATATAGGGTGCACAACCAACTGTTGTCCTCTCCTTTTGTTTATTAGCAATAGATGTCAATTCATATATTCTGAGTTTAGAGAAAGAACTAGAAGTTTTAGCTTCCCATTTATAATAAAATACTGAGAAATATAAAGTTTTGCCCATAGATTTTTACATTTGCTACAATGTGGAATAATATAGATTCTTTGATTTACAATCTATATCTTGCCATAACTGTGAAGAACATATTCACATCTAATGGTGAATCTAAGTACTCCTAAACTCTATATCACTTGTGAGAAATTGGTTATTTAATTAAATTATTAGAGTTCATATTTCCAGCACAAATGGAATTGGGTACTCTACTCTGAAACTGTGCAGTAAATATCCTTTCTTATAAATTTTCAAATTCTAGAACATTTATGGGCTTTATATGCTGTTATGTACATTGTAATATACTAAGGAATTTCCATTCCATGGATGGATCCCTAAATATACTGGGTGTATGAAAATATTGAAAACTTTCTCTGAAGTTCATTATAATTATAATAATGTATGCGGTTGTATAATTACATTTTTGTAGGTCTTGGTTTGTTTGGAATGGGAAATTTAAAATTTTCCTTGTTTTTAAGGCATCTTTCAAATAAATTATTATATTTCTTGTTTTTGTTTGTGCTTCTTTTGATTTTCAAACTTTTTTTAATATTACGTGGTTGTATATTTGATATATGGTACTTGTTTTTTCTCATATCTATCAACATTCTAAGATGTGTAATTTTTATATGTTGGTTTCCTTGAATGGCTTATTGAGAAACCTTCTTAACCCTTTTACACATGGAAGATTCTCAAAAAGGAAAAAAAAAACAAAAAACACGCAAAAAGGAAAAACATGGACAAGAGTTAGGTACTTTTGCCAAATAGAATGACATCTGAATACATATCTGGTGTGAATAAGTTCTTAGAGTTTGCTTTCAGAAATATGCCAGCTGATTCAAAGATATGTTGCCCATGCAACAAGTGTGCAAATCGATATTTCAAGACTCGGGATGATGTTTTTTCACATTATATTCTTGATGGTTTTTGGCAAGGGTAGACTAATTGGATTTATCATGGTGAAACATATGTCCCTTTGAATGAAACTACAGAAAATGCAGAAAGAAATGACATGAATTGGAGGGATGATATGATTGAAATGATTCGTGAAGCCATGGGAATCCATGATAATCAACCTTCTAATAAGAACCAACCTCAAACACTAACGGATAAGGGTTTAATTGGAGCAAATGAGAGCACTAAAACCTTTTTCAAATTAGTAGCTAATGCTAAATGTGAGTTGTACCCTAGGTGTATGAAATTTACATAACTCTCTTTCATGGTGCATTTTTTGCTTCTTAAGGTGACAAATTGATGGATTGATACATCTTTCACAATGCTCCTCGAGTTATTGAAAAAAGCATTCCTAGAAGCAAAAATACCCCCTTCTTACTATGATGCACAAAAAATTGTAGATGATTTAGGATTCAGTTGTGAGACATTTGATGCATGCGCTAACAATTGTATGTTATTTAGAGGTGTGGATAAGAATCGTAATGAATGTGAGATATGTAAAGCTTCTCAATACAAGGCGAGAGGAGAGGAGGGAGGGGGGGGGGAAG
Source organism: Voacanga thouarsii (assembly GCA_026120185.1). Lineage (NCBI taxonomy): Eukaryota > Viridiplantae > Streptophyta > Magnoliopsida > Gentianales > Apocynaceae > Voacanga > Voacanga thouarsii. The sequence continues at coordinate 1,064,569 of JANUWF010001030.1, forward strand.
GAATATTAATGAAACAAATGAGATATTTTCCTCTAAAGCCAAGGCTGCAAAAGTTATTTTTGTCTTCTAAGACTGCATCTCTAATGAAGTGGCATGCTAGGGGACGAGTTAGTGATAGTGTATTTAGGCACCCAGCTGACTCTCTTGCTTGGATTGATTTTGATAAGAAATGGCCTATATTTCCAAGTGAATGTCGTAATGTTAGGCTAGGTCATGATGCTGATGGATTTAACCCATTCAAAATAATGAGCATATATCGTAGTACATGGCCCGTTATTCTTATTGAAGATTTAAAGGGGAAGCAAAACACAGCAGAAAACAAACTAAAGAATAAGAAATAACGCATATCGGAGTTGGCGTCGGTTACGGCCGCCTCAGCCAGCGCCGGTCCCAGTCCGTCCGGACTCCGAGAGGTAAAAAAAAAAAAAAAAAATTACCTTTTCTTGTTCTCAGAATTGGCTAGACCGGAATATGTGGAACCGGGGTAGGTGCACAGGTGGAAACCTCTAGTGCGAATCCTGCAAGCCTCTTACTGCGTCTATGCATGTATATGAACGCCAAATACCCTCTCGATCTTTCATTATATGGCTTGCCTAATCCATGTTTAGTGAACAACTCACAAGGCTAAGGTATTTTTCAGAGAGAAAAGAGGTCGTCTATTTTTCTTTCTCTGAGAAGAAGAAGAAAAACAACGTACGTCTTTATTTTCTTGTTTAACCTAAATAAAACCATAGGTTAAATTGGGTCTTTTTAATTTAGCCCATTGGACTCTTAGTCCAGTCTCATGAACTAAATTAATTATTCTAATTAGAACCAAACAAATGGCCCAATAAATAATTAATTTTTCAGCCCAAATAAACTAGTCCAATTAACAAGCCTATATTAGTTTAGTCCCAGGTCAATCTTTAATTATTCAAACTGGGCTAAAGCCTTGAATAATTAATTAACCCATCAAACTAGCTTAATTAATTCTCTCTCTGTGTAGACCTTTATTTTATTCTAGCCCAACAATTAAATCAGGCTACTTAAATAAAATAAATTGTTTTTAATTTAAGATCAATTCCTTAGACTATATAGAATTAGGACTTATGGTCTATACTGAAGACCAAACGACACACCGCTTTGACTACTAAAATGACTAAAATACCATTGCCTTATAAATAACTGTATTTTTCATTTTAAATATTTTCTAATATCACCGTAAGAAAATATTGACCGCAAGGACAATGCTGTATTAGCAAAGTCTCCGACCTATAGGTGAAATGACTAAAATACCCTTCCATACATCGTCGTGCATTAGAGAGGAAGAAATGTATTAACACCTCTCTAAATGACATTTACCATCCTTAGGATTCTAGTCCAATGATCCACGACTTCTTGGATTGTTTCCGCTTTCCAAAGGAGCTACCCTAAACCAAACATCCAAGTCATGTTTCCCAGGGCCCTGGATATTTAGATCATTCAGACAACCACAAGGGGCGATATAGTATATAAACTATCTTATACAAATCTGTTTTAAGTAAATAGTCACGCATACCCAACATGCAAGTATATTGGTCTTACAACAGAACCTCAACTAAAGCATATCAAAGTATACGCTTCCAGCTTCATCAAACCACCATCTCATACTCAAGTCATAGAGTACTAGTCCACGCTAAAGCAGTAGTAGTCTAGGTTTCTCCCATATAGTACTTTAAGAAATCCCTACTACAGGTCCTGTTCTACGTATTTGAAATACGCTTATCTCATGAAGTGAGTGGACTACTCACTGGCTAAAGGTAAGCCATTCCCTATATGGAATTCATAACATAATAACCTAGACATGATGAGATTTTCATCCTCATCAATCGGTTAAGAACAAACATTTATATGTTATGTAACTCATGATCCATACCTTACTGTGAATGACTACCATTTACATAGACCACTTACTTAAACACAATGGGTCTTTTCCGAACGTAATTGTACACAAATAAAATGTAAAGTCACAAATGATTTCTAAGAATAAATGTGAAACCCTAGCTAAAGCCAACCTTAGAGTAAGGGGGTTGGGATGCATATTATATTTTTTTGCATGCATAAATATATTTTTATATGATTTTATGTACATTGGATATGTGATTTGTAGTCTAGATGGCTTAATTGTGGTTGTTGTGTAAGAAGGGCAAAATGGTAATTTTTGCTTGAGGTGAGAATAGGGAGATAGCTTGAAGATTAAATATAAAAAAATATTTGGGAGAGAAAATAAGAACAAGAGTTGTTGTGGTTTAGTGGTTAGAGCTTTGGAATTAATTCTTGAGGTATTGGGTTAAAATTCCATCGTTGGAGCTTTAGCATGATTAAGTTTTATTTTTGTGTAGGAAGGCTATATTTCTGCCCTTGCATGATTTAGGGAAGAGTAAGAGTGTTGTCCTAGGGGAGACATGATAGGAATGTACTAATCCTACTCTTGTACCCTACAAAATTCTTCTAAGGGATTCATACCCTTTTTAAGCTCTAGCTTTTCTTAATTCTTAGACAATTAGGTTGTTTGATTTATTCAAGCCAATTTTATTCCAGAAAAATTCCAGCAAAGTGCTGTGGCTTTGAAGGTTTCAATAATGTCCATATGAGTCATCTTGTTGGCTAAAAATGGGGAGGAGTCTTTGAAGGTTCCTAAGAGAATTAATCTCCATGGTTGAACCTTCAAAACTCCAACCTAGTTGTGTTCATTTTCTTCATGTTGTAAACTGAAATTTGTCCGGCCTCTTGATCAGTCCAAATGTCGAAAATTTCAGCCATCTCTCCCTCTCAAATTCTGCCAGAACAATGATCAATTCATTTAGCTTGAAGACTAAAAATCCCAACCAAAACCGAGCTGCACAAAAACTGTGCAAACCAGAAAATTTTCTGGAACAATTTTCACAGCATTGGTGAGCCAAAACCAAGCTGTTTCTTCCAGTATTTCACCCAACAACTCAACCTCGTTTTTTCTTCATAAAGAAGGATGGAAACCATCCTCGAAGGACCTCTGAATGGCCCTTCAAATCTTTTGCAAACTGACTAGAAAATGGCAACAAAATATGCCCAGAAATTTCCAGCAAACTTTAGAAAATCTGTTCAGGATTTTCCAGCTTTGTTCCTTCTTCAGCCTTGTCCGAAACTTCCACCATTTTTCTGTACAAACTCCCCTTGAACAACCATGAACTGAGCTTCATCATCTTCCCCAGCATGCTATTCGAAAACCAGTCCCATGGCTGTCCTAAGATATCTCCATCAATCACTCCAATCAAACTATTGATTGAAGTCCAAAATTTTAGCAATTTATTTCAACAACCTTCCATGAATTAACCTCAAACAACCAGAAAATTCCTTCACTCTTGTACTTCATATTTTCAGCCACTCTAAAGCTCCCTCAACCATCATTCATCTCAGCAAAAATTATAGACAAATAGCCGGCCATTGAAGCTTCCAAAAGCTCTCAATTGACCAAGATCTTCTTACCATATTTTGTTTCCAAAATTGATTCTCTAAAATATTTTTTTTGGATTTCATACAACCAGCTCTTCTTTTCCTCTCAAACCAGAAAATTCAATTGCCAAAACCTTCTCAAACAATTCGGTCACCCAATTCCCACAGAATTTCAGCCAGCTTCAACTAAATTCTCTCCATTCTCTCCAAACCAAGAACACCAAGAAAACCTACTAGCATTCTCATGCCTAAAACCACTCCAAACCTCCCCAATCTTCTCCAAAAACTCTAGATCACACCTACTCAACCCCTTGAAACCACTTATGTAATTTTTAACATCAAATACTGAAATCAAAGTCTCTCTTTTGGATCAAAACCAGAATTTTGTTGAAGGCTCAAGAACACCTTCAAGGTAAGCAAGATCAATCATCTCCATCTTCACTCATCTTTAGCTCCTAACGGATATATGTACATATATATACTAATGAACTCTCTTTTTCTCTTTTCCTCTCTCTCTCTCTCTCTCTCTCTCTCTCTCTCTCTCTGTTGGCCGAATGGTTACTTCAATCATGGCCATATCTCCTTCTTCTCTCTTGGCGGATCAAGTCTCCTAAGAATAAGGATTCATTCGAAACTACTCCAAGGTAGTCATCCATCAAGTAAGCCTCTTCAATCTTCTCTTTAAATTCTAGATTCATGTCTCTAGGATGATATTGGAAGGAGATGGATTATGATTAGGACTCGAGCATGTGTTGTTGTGATGGAGTTGAGATTGAAGCATGAATAAATGTGTGTATATGATGGAGATGGGATTGATGCATGAGTTGATTGTCTTGGTTGAATTTTATGGTTTTTAGGGTTTTGTTACATGCTCTTCATGTCGTGAGTAGTATCATTGAATAAGCATGTTAGAGATTATGTCACCTTTGGTGAATAGGGTTTGTGGTCATGTATTCTTGTTAAGGTCGTGATTATGGTTATGTTAGTAGAGTTTGGATTATGTCTTGGTAAATTTAGATCTATACCTTTATTCATGATTTGGATGTTTTGTTGATTGGTGTAGAGTATATGTTCATGATTATGGTTAGCAATAGAAATTATGATCATGACCTTGTTGTCCCTAAGCTAATTTTATTCTGTCAATAAAATGATTATTACTATAATTTCTTCTAGTGAATTTCGAAAACCCTAGGAAAATGTGGATTTGGTCTATTATATAAAATAATGATATTTTAGTCAAATAAATGATAGCTTTTTATTTAAGAAATAAAATATATAGATATTATATAAAATAAAATATATAGAAAATAATAATAAAGCCTTTTATATAAATATTCATAATATGTAAAATATTAATTTTTTAAGCCTTATATTCAAAACTACTATTAAAATTTATTTATTATCTTTCAATCGAAACCATTAAAATTTACTTCAACTAATTTTAGTTACCAATTATTTTATAACAATTAATTATTAATAGATTATTATTTTACATAATACCACCTAGGACCCTTCATCAAATAAACTCTAATTTATTTATAGCAAGATTTAAACCTTCAACTTATTAGTACCTATTTCCCAAAACCCTAATTATTTTAATACCAAACTAGACTTATCTTATAAAGTCTTTATTTATTATCTAGCCTTAAAGCTTGGGACTCTATGATTATGATTGTAGTAAGTTGAGATAGGATTATTTGTGAATATTGGCTTAAGTTTAATTATGGCTTATATTTACCCCAGGCGGGGTTAGGTCAGCTGTTGGAGACCTTTATTTTATCTCGAGCAAAGGATTAGGTAAGCTCCTGCATAAAACCTATTTGATACAAAATGATTACTATGGCAAGCCAAATGTAGAGTACATGGACACTCACTTCTGTAAAGGCAATTGAGGATTATCTCCTTTCTCATTTCAAGCAAATAAATTATTTGAAAATCAAGAGGCAGATTTACTCAAACCCTAAAGCTCTTTCTAAAACCAGATTTGTCCCAAAATTTAGAAATCCTTAATTGCCATTTTCAAGTGGAACTATGTTTTATTCATTTTCGACCAAGTGGAATAAATTACGTTGAGTACTCAATAAGGGTGGACTACTAGGACTAGTCTTTGATGGGTTAGGGTAAGTCTCTCATTAGATGGCCACGTCTGAGGGGTAAGTCCTCCTCGGATTAGATGTTAGTTCAGTAGGTCGTGCTGATCCAAGCTAGCAAGTTTCAGTCAAGTGGACTGTGTGTTTCCAGAATGGATAACCGATTTTGTTTGGGTGTAGAGAAGGAGGAGTATCTCACCCAGTAGGCTGATCACCTACTTTTGTCAGTCTGCACAAAGTGTGGCATCATGACCGTTGCATGGTTATGGGGCCCAACGTATAGTAACCCATGACCACCTTTTGAGTGGTTAATTTTATTGAACATGTATGTTTGGAAAAGCTAAAACACCACTCTTGATTTTGACTATTGTTTATTGCTTGCCAGTATTTCTCTTATGAAGATTTTACATCTTGTATTCATGAATTATTTTCACTGGACACTCAAAGCACACATGGACTTATTGAGATTTTTTTTATCTCATCACCCTTTTTACCATGATTTTAGGTTGTTCCTACTATGGGGATGAGTAGCTAGTTGTTACCTGCCATGGAAGATTTTCTGATATTTATTTTGTGTAATGGTTTAGGAGTTGAGATTGAACTATTTCTATTTTGGATTTATTTTTGAATTCTTGGATTGTAATAAGTTTTAAGTTTAAAGTATTATTTTTTTTCTATTATTCTGATTATGTGACCTAGTTATAAAGACCCCTAGTTCTTTGGACGGGGCGACATCCCCGGCCCTGTTGGGCCTAGGTAGTGGGGTGTTACAATAAATTCTTTTATTAAAACATTTGATGTTTGCATCAAAAACCTAGTCTAAGAGGGCATATTTCCCAATAATCTCCCATTTCACTCTATGACTAAGTAAGTCCGTAGGTGCCCATCTCTATGGTGTCTAAGTGTCTCTTGAAGACTCTCTCAGCCAAAGGCTTGGTGAATGGATCTGCTAAATTGTTCTCTGAGGCAATCTGTTCCACTACGATTTCCCATCTCTGGATGAAATCCCGAATTAGGTGGTACTTTTTCTTGATGTGCTTCCCCTTCTTGTGGTTCCTGGGTTCTTTAGATTGCGATACTGTTCCACTGTTGTGGCAATACATCATGGTTCGCCTATCCATGTGTGACACGACTCCAAGTTCTAAAAGGAACTCTGGAGCCAGACTGCTTTCTTGGATGCTTTCGAAGCTGCCACATCCTTAGCTTCCATGGTTGAGTCAGCAATGCAAGATTGCTTGATACTCCTCCATGAAATGGCTCCTCTAGACAAGGTAAAAACATATCCATTAGTGGATTTTCTTTCATCCTTATCTGCCTAGAAGTCTGAGTCTGTATATCCTGTAGGAACCAAGTCATCAGTCTTGTAAACCAGCATATAATCTCTCATTCCCTTGAGGTGCTTGAAAATATGCTTTACAACTTGCCAATGAACCTTCCTCGAGTTTGACTGATATATGCTAACTAAGCCTACAGCAAAGTAGATATCTGGCATAGTACATAGCATAGTGTACATGAGACTTCCCACAGCCGAAGCATAGGGAATCCTACTTATTCTGTCTTTTTCTTTTTAAGACTTAGGGCAGTCCCTTGAACAAAAAGACAACCCATATCTGCAAGGAATTAGAGCTCCCTTGCATGAGTCCATGTTATACTTGGCCATCATCTTTGTCAATATACGTCGCTTGGGATAATCCTAACATTCTCTGCTTCTTATTTCTAATAAGCTTAATCTCGAGAATGTAACTGGCTTCTCCCAAGTCCTTCATATTGCATTGACTAGATAACCAAACTTTTGTAGATGATAATGACCCTACATCATTTCCAATGAGTAGAATGCCATCCACATACAAGACAAGAAAAACTACATTAATACCTTTAAGTTTCCTGTACACACATGGTTCATCTTCGTTTTGAATAAAACCGTAAGACTTTGCAGTCTAGTCAAAATGAATGTTCCATGCTCTCGATACCTTCTTAAGTAAATAAATGGATTTCTTAAGCTTGCAAATCATATGTTCTTGGCCTTTAGCAATAAAGCCTTTCGGTTGGGACATATAGATGTCTTCGCTAAGATGGCCATTTAAGAATGCCGTCTTGACATCCATTTGCCATATCGCATAGTCATAGTAACATGCGATGGCAAGAAGGATACGGATAGACTTAAGTATGGCTACCAGGAAAAAGGTTTTCTTATAATCGATTCCCTCTTTCTGAGTATACCATTTCGCCACAAGACTAGCTTTGAAGGTTTCCACCTTCCCATCTGCTCCCCTCTTTCTTTTGTATACCCACATACACCCAATGGGTTTTATCCCTTCAGGTGAAACTACAAGATTCCAAACCTGATTAAAGTACATAGACTCAATCTCGGCTTTCATTGCTTCATGCCATAGATTTGCATCGGCATCAGCAATAGCCTCCGCGTATCTATTAGGGTCTTGTTCCTGATGGCCAAAAACTAGCTCGAAAGCTTCTCCAGTCCACCTCTCTGGAACCCTAGAAACTCTCCCACTACGACGAGGGTCCATTTGTACAGGCTCTTGAGGCTGTGCCTCTTCTTGTTCCGCAATTGGGTCAGAAGAAGTTGATTCCGAAGATAACTTCTCCTCAAGTTCCAACCTAGTTGAACCTTTAGTGGAAGTACTCTGATCATCCTCTAAATATCTAGCATTGGTATTAACCAACACTTTCTGCTCCTTAAGATGATAAAAGTAACCACCCTTTGTCCCTTTTAGATACCAAATAAAATAGCATAATTCTGATCTTGGTTTTGACTTGTCTCCCTTGACCAGTACATAACCTGGACAATCCTATATCCTGAGATGATTCAGACTTGGCTTACGCCCAGTCCACATCTAATAGGGAGTCCTAGGTATTGATTTGGAAGGCACCAAGTTCAGAATGTATGCTACTATTTGAAGGGCATATCCCTAAAAAGGTACTGGAAGAGTACTATGAGACATCATGCTTCGGACTATTTCTATCAATATCCTGTTCCTTTTCTCAGCTACTCTGTTCTGCTGGGGTGTCCTCGGCGTAGAGAGCTGGGATACTATCCTGTGATGTACCATATAGTCCTTGAATTCACCAAGGAGGTGCTTTCCACGATGATTCGATCGTAAGGTCTTGATCAGTTTATCTGTCCGACGCTCCACTTCAGCCTTAAACTCCTTGAACTTGTCAAAAGAGTCAGACTTGCGTCTCATTAGGTAAATATAACCAAACATAAGATTTCTAAAAGTAATTAAACAGATTAAAAGGAGCGGAAAATAGCAAGAAATCCAAGCCATGGATCACGGGTTTGCAGTAGAAACGGAAAAAAGAGAATATCATGCTTATTACCTCTTGAAGCCAGAATTTAAATTTTTCTTGTTCCAAGAATGCAGGCACGATCCAAATCACAAAACCGGTTCATAGCAGCTCAACTGAAGTCCAAGAAGGAACTCCCTCTAATGATAATCCACACAAGGTCGAATGCTCACAATCTCACAATTCTATGCTAGTAGAATTTAGGAGGCTAGGGTTTGGTTAATAAGAGAGAGACGGCTAGGGTTTGATCAAGAGAGAGGCAGAGAATGGTTTCTCTGTTATTGCATGAATAGTCTATGTGTCTTACCCTAAGGAAACCATTTTCTTATATTTATAGATTTATAATTACCGTAAATTACAACTTAGTCCTTCAACGTCCAATTGTCAACAAATTGGTCCTTGAAGTTTACTTAATTACAATTAGGTCTCATGAATTATAACAAACTTATAATTCACCTATAAATATATTCCCTTCTCTTAATTAACCCCACAATATTATCAAATAATATATTTGAGCATTCAAACCTTTATTGTGTGTGACCCATTAGGTTTCTTGGTCTTATTGGTAGCATAATATGAATTAATTCTAACAATATTAGAATTAATAATCCTTAATAAAATAAAGGATTAAATTTATTAATTCTCTAATTAATAAATCCATATTTAGCATATCAAGAGTGACATCTAGCAATGACTCTTGACCACCCAAAAGTTTAGAAAGTCAAGTGGCTTGACAAGAACCTTTCAATAGCAAATTATCAGTGCAATAAACTCCTTTCACCATACAATATCTCATTCAGTCTAGAGCATGGAATTAGTGCCAACTCCCTCCAGAATATTATTAATTCTGGCCTGAATATTTTAGTACTTGTTCAAGAAATCCATTACTCGATATGTGTATCAATTGGAATCATTTCCATCACATAGTCGCCTTGGCCAAGGACTTCATGAGTAATGATTTCTACAAGTGGCCTTGAGATATACTCTCCTACTATTAGGAGTGGTGAATCCTTTATTGACTTTCTCAACTACTTTCGTTTACTTTACGTTGTACCCAATATCTATCCCATAGGCAGTCCTAGATAAGACTCCAAAGATTAGAATCAAAGTACAATGCTCGTTAAACAAAGTACCTTGGAGATCTCAAGTCTAAGGATACTTGCACACTTGCTATAATGACATTCTATCACTGGCACTAAATAGCTATCCAAGTGATTATCTCGTAGCTAGGTCATCCAATGAACTTGTTCCAAAACAAGCATCCACACGTTAATCCTGAGTATCCCAATACTCACGGATATGAGAACCACCGCTTGATCCAATCAAGAGATATAACATGTGCCAGTCTTGGCGTATTAATAATGTCTCATCTTATTAATACTATGGCTGAGGATTATTTAAGTACAAACACTGCATAGTGTAGTAGGAATCTTACATCATGATATCTATCATTATTTCCTTAACACTGTGTTGTACTAGGGACTTTATCTAACGGTTTGTATACATATTTAGATATAACAATAAAACTGAAAGATAAAGAATGTCTCTTATTAATTTAATATGTAATATACATGGTATACGTGATTGCCTCTAGAGCACAACACTAACATAAACCTTGTACAATCATCTGTGAAAGTGATGAAGTACTTAAAACCTCTTCTAGCTGGTGTAGACAAGGGACCACACACATCAGTGTGAACAAGACTCAATATCTCCTCGGCTCCACTCAATATCTCAGTTTATCTTTCCGACGCTCCACTTCAGCCTTAAACTCCTTGAACTTGTCAAAAGAGTCAGACTTGCGTCTCATAAGGTAAATATAACCAAACCTTGTACAATCATCTGTGAAAGTGATAAAGTACTTAAAACCTCTTCTAACTGGTGTAGACAAGGGACCACACACATCAGTGTCAACAAGACTCAATATCTCTTTGGCTCTATCCGCCTTTGGGGTAAATGACCTTTTGGTCATCTTTCCCATTAGGCAGGATTCACACTGAGGCCAATTTTCCAATCTCAATGAGCCCAAAGACCCATCATGGATTAACTTCTAAATCTTGGTTGAATTGATATGACCCAAACTTAGATGCCAAAGATATGAGTCATTGCCATTGGTTTTTCTCTTCCTAGTTAAAGGTTTAGATTGAGCGTTGTTTAATTGATTATTAATAGGGTTTAAGAAGAATGGATTTCCATATATGTGCCCAGTACATAAAATTTCTCCATCTCTACTGATAGAAATACCAGAATGGAAAGATACAGAATATCCTTGATTTATTAGTTTTGCAACTGAAATCAAATTCTGTCGAAATCAAAGTAAAATAACTTTTAAAACCACAATTCTATTACAATAAAAAATAAGATCCAGCTCTCCCACTGTAAGGGCCTAGACTTATGCTCTATTTCTCACGCGTAACCCATGTTCACCCTTTTTGAGCCTTCTAATCTTTCTAAACCCCTGCAAGGAGTTATAGATGTGATCAGTGGCCCCTGAATCAACAATCCAAATGGAAGTCGATCCAACTATTGATATAGACTCTACATAGAAAACATTACTTGTGGGGTTTTTCTTGGCTTGAAAATATGGGCACTTCTTTTTCCAGTGTCCCTTCATTCCGTATTTGAAGCACTTACCCTTTGGTTTGTCTTTGGGCTGGGTCTTGGGCTGGGCCGCTGCATTTTCCTTCTTCTTTTTGAACTTTCTGGGCTTGGGCCTAGTTCTAGAGGAAGAAGCTTTAGCAATCATAGCCTTTGATTGAGGCTTCATGACCTTCTCTGCCCTCTGGAGCTCCTTCATCAACTCGGTTAAACTCATGTTTAACTTATTCATATTGTAATTCAACTTGAACTGAGTAAAGGAACCCGGTAGAGATTCGAGAACCATGTCCACTTGGCTCTCGGGGTCAATTACAGCACATAAGATTTTTACTTCCTCGAAAGCAGCAATCATCTTGAGCTTGTGCTCTCTGACTGATGCTCTCTCAGCCATTTTAGTGTTAATTATTGTTCGAAGAGCCTCCTACCTTGTGAGCCGGCTCTTGTCCGTGAACATTGTGGCTAGTGACTAGCTAATATCATATGCAAAAGCCATGTGCACATGTTTTTACTAGAGCACATTAAACAAGGAGGCTAACATATAGCAACGTGCCATTTCGTCAGCCTTCTTCCACACCTTCTCAGCCTCTCACTCTTCAGCGATGGAACCTTCCCCGATAACAGGGCAGGTTTCATAGAGGATATACTTATACTCTTCAGTTGTAAATATTATGTCTAAGTTCCTCTTCCAATCCACATAGTTTGGACCCATTAGCTTATTCTCTAGGAGAATAACGGCCAAAGGACTAAAAGAACCTCCCACCATTTCTGAAAAAATGAAAATAAAAGAAAAATATTTTGTTTGTGAAAACAAAATAAATTTGTGCACTTTATCCTTATATCAAAACTGATAATAATTAATTTGGCTTTTAGGAAAATTGATATAGCTTCTTGGGAAGATTAACAGTTCCCTAAGCTAAGTGTGTTAACCACTACAAATTAATTTCTCTTCTAGGTAATAATCTAGAAGATAACTCCATCGAGGGGATGGCCATTTCCTCTCATTTCCTATGGACATACCTCGTACTATAACCTCCAACGAGGGGCTGGCTGATTATAATACCTGTCCCAGGTTATTAATTACATCCCTCCACTAGATCTAGATCCTTATGGTATCCCCATCATATACGGGTTCACTCCCAGGGTGACGCGAAGGAACCCACGATCTCTAATGAGGATCGTGATGGAAGCTGTGGGACTATTGGAACCACTCTGCCACTTAGTCTTTTAAAATAAGGGTTCTTTTCTGAAAAATATCTTCTTGAAAATTTCCATTAACTTTTCCCTTAACTCAAAAAATAAAATATCTAAATCCATTAAAATCTCTATGTCAAGGTTTATATCATTTGAGAGATTTTTTCATGGACTAATTTTATTTAAGTTAAAAACTTAATAATTTAAAACAATTTCAATTAAAACTTTTTAGAGACTTTGGTCTCAAGTTTGTTTGACAAAACAATTTTTCTTGTGCAAGAATAAAACAAAATGACTTTTATTATCAACTTACAAAAAATATCTAAATCCAATATATTTTCAATGTCAAGGATTAAATCCTTTGAGAAATTATTTAAGGATTAATTTTTGTTCAAGTTAAAATAACCATTTAATTTGTAGGAAAAATGTTTTCTTGTCAAAAATATTCCAAAAGACTTTGGTCTTTGAGAAAATGTGCACATAAGTACTTAAAAATAAATAGCATGTTAGAAAAATTGTAGACGTTTTCATGCTTTTCTATTTTTAAACCTAAGTGCCCAAATAATGAAATTAAATATATGAATTAATTAATCAATGGTCTTGTTTAATCCTAAAATCCCTTACTAATACTTTTCATGCAAAAATATTCCACGAATATTAACTATTGCAAAAATATTAACTTCGCCTGGTATGGAACCCAAAACAAAAAATAAAATCAAGAAAATTACAAGGAAAAATAAAAATTTTCTCCGTGGTCCACTGCACCTGCCGCACTGGATCAAGCACCTATTTGCACTGCGGTCCACAACACCCGCTGCATTGGAACGAGCACTCATGGGCAACTCGCGTGCTGACCCGTTTTCCGGATGAATTGCAATTCAATCGAGCCTTTGCCATGCCAAGCCGAGCCGCTACGGCTCCAGGCATGGAACACTGCTCGTGGTTCGACTATCCAAGCCAAGCCAATGAACAGTGCTTCTCTTCCTTAAATTTTTTCCTTCGCCTTCTTCTGCAGATTTCTTCACTGTTTTCTGCAACTATCTTCTGGTTCTTGGCTCTCCAATTTCAACCCAAAATCAACAACACCAAAAACTAGAAATTGCCTATACCCATTAAGATTGGGCTTACACGATTTGCTCTTGGAAAAATAGTGAATTACAAACTCCTATACCTCCACCCGACAGGTTTAACAGAGAATCCATCCATACCAAAAATAGCGAAGGATCACAGTTAATCACACATATGTGTCTAGATTTATTTACTAGCGTACAGGCTTCCTATATTTGCACAAAATCTTCATGCTCTGATACCACTTGAAGATTTAAAACGGAAGCAAAACACAGCGGAAAACAAACTGAAGAACAAGAAACAATGCAGACTGGAGCTAGCGTCGGTTATGGCGGCCTCAGTCGACACCGGTCTTGGTCTATCCGAACTCCGAGAGGTAAAAAAAAATAAAAAATTTACCTTTGCTTGTTCTCAAAATTGGCTGGATCGGAATATGTGGAACTCGGGTAGGTGCGCTGGTGGAAACCTCTGGTGCGATTCCTGCAAGCCTCTTACTGCATCTGTGCATGTATATGAACACCAAATACCCTCTCAATCTTCTAGTATATGGCCTGCCTAATCCACGGTTTCAGAGAGAAAAGAGGCCATCTATTTTTCTTTCTTTGAGAAGAAGAAGAAAAGCAACATACATCTTTATTCTCTTGTTTAACCTAAATAAAACCTTAGGTTAAACTGGGCTTTTTTAATTTATCCCGTTGGACTCTTAGTCTAGTCTCTTGAACCAAATTAATTAGTCTAATTAGAACCAAACAAATGGCCCAATAAATAATTAATTTTTCAGCCCAAATAAACTAGTCCAATTAACAAACCTATATTAGTTTAGTCCTAGGTCAATCTTTAATTATTCAAATTGGGCTAAAGCCCTGAATAATTAATTAACCCACCAAGCTAGTTTAATTAATTCTCTCACTGTGTGGACCTTTATTTTATTCTAGCCCAATAATTAAATCAAGCTACTTAAATAAAATAAATTCCAGTTAATTTAAGACCAATTCCTTAGCTTGTATATAATTAGGACTTATGATCTATACTGGGGACCAAAAGACACACCGCATTGACTACTAAAATGACCAAAATACACTTTCCATATAAATAGCTATATTTTGCATTTTAAATATTTTCTAATATTACTATAAGGAAATATTGACCTCAAGGACAATGCTGCATTAGCGAAGTCTCCGACCTACAGGTGAAATGATTAAAATACCCCTTCATACATCGTCGTGCATTTGAGAGGAAGAAATGTACTACCGCCTCTCTAAATGACATCTATCATCCTTAGGCTTCTAGTCCAATGATCCATGACTTCCTGGATTGTTTCTACTTTCCAAGGGAGCTATCCTAGAGCAAACATCCAAGTTATGTTTCCTAAGGCTCTGGATATTTAGATCATTTAGACAACCACAAGGGGCGATATAGTATAGAAACTATCTTGTACAAGTCTTTCTTAAGTAACTAGTCACACATATCCCATATGCAAGTATATTTGTCTTATGATAGAACCGCAACTAAAGCATATCAAAGTACATGCTTCTAGCTTCGTCAGACCACCAACTCATACTCAAGTATTAGAGTACTAGTCCACGCTGTAGCAATAGTAGTCTAGGTTTCTCCTATATAGTACTTTAAGAAACCACTACTACAGGTTCTGTTCTACGTATTAAAAATACGCTTATGTCATGAAGTGAGTGGACTACTCAATGGCTAAAGGTAAGCCATTTCCTATTTGGAATTCATAACATAATAATCTAGACATGATGAGATTCCCATCCTCATCAATCGGTTAAGAACAAACATTTTTGTGTTTTGTAACCCGTGATCCATACCTTACTGTGAAAGACTACCCTTCATATGGACCACTTACTTAAACATAATAGGTCTTTTCCAAGCGTAATTGTGTACAAATAAAATGTAAATTCACAAACAATTTTTGAGAATAAATTCTTTTATTAAAACATTCGATGTTTACATCAGAAACCTAGTCTAAGAGGGCATATTTCCCAACACTTATTCCATACAATATTCCTCTATGGCTTTGCATGTCTCAACAGTTCTTTGTATTATCCATTTTAATTGTTGGTCCTAAAGGTCTTGTTAACAAAATTGATGTTTACATGCAACCTTTAGTTGAGGAGTTAAAGGAATTGTGGTATGATGGAATGCATACATATGATGCATTAAGTAAGCATAAGTTCCAATTGCGAGTTGCGTTACTTTGGACTATTAATGACTTCCCAGCATATGCAATATTGTCAGGGTGGAGTACAAAAAGTGAAAAAGCTTGTCCTTGTTGTGGTAATGATAATAAATCAACATGGTTGAAGCATGGAAGAAAGTTCTCTTATGCATTTTATCGGCGTTTCTTACCTACGAGGTATAGATTGCAACATGATAAGATTTCATTCAATGGAAGGATGGAGTTTGATGGTAAACCTCCTCGCTTATCTGGAACAGAAACAAAACAACAATTGGACTCGTATGGCATTCTGACTGAGTACAAGAAAAATGATCTTTTATTATGGAGGGCAACTTATGAAAGAGAAAGCATGGGGAGAAAAGGGCATAATTGGAAGAAAAAGAGTATTCTCTTTGAGCTAGAATATTGGGAGCACAATTTATTGTGGCATTGTCTCGATCCAATGCAAATTGAGAAGAATTTTGTTGACAATTTACTTCCAACTTATATGGCTAATTCAAAGAAGTTGAAAGATAATTATGCTACTCATTGTGATCTTGTGGAGATAAGGATTAGAGTTCCATTACAACCATTACGAACTGGTTCAGTAAGAGCTTCTCTGCCTCTTGCTTCATTCACCATAAGCAAACATGATCAACAAATACTCTGTACGGTGTTGAAAGACTTGAAAGTCCCAGATGGGTATTCTTCTAACATATCAAGATCTGTTAATATTGTTGAAAGGTCTATTTTGGGCCTTAAAAGTTATGATAATCACATTCTAATGCAACAATTGTTGCCCATAGCTTCACGTCGAACCTTGCCAAAAAATGTTGTTCATGTAATAATTGAATTGTCAAATTTCTTTAGGCAATTATGTTCGAATGTGAATGCAAAATTGTTAGGATTCGTGGACTACTAAACGTGAAAAACACCCATGAATCCCTTCCGAGGACATAAGTAGATGATAAAGAAGACGAAGGATTACAGAATTACCTATGTTCGGCATAATCAAGATCCTTCAATTCTAATTATGCTGTCGTACATGCAACCCGAACGATCACCAGATGTTGCAATGTGCGAACACCCTCTATCGGATACACATGGTTAACTAACTTGTTACCCCGAGAGTGCTAGTGCCCAGGGTTTGAGAGGCTTGTTTTTTTTTTTTTTTTTCTTTCTAGTGAATGGAGGCATGGATATTTTTTAACAGAATGGCTCTCTTGAGAACAAAACTAGGGGTTTCTTAAAACCCATCCCAACCTCTTAGAGTCTAACTCTAATAATATCGTATCATATTTTATTTTAAATTTAAATTAAATTAAAATTGATATGATAAGCTTCTACCATTATCTCGGTAATTTAACTAATTAATTTACCGAGTTAGATTCTTACAATTTGGACATCATCTAGATACATCGAATGTTGACATATTTCTAGATTCATTGCATCTGGTAAATTTTCTAGGTTCGATTAACTTAGATATATTTCCAAATTCATCGAACCTGGTTACCAAAAAAATAACCTATCAAGTTCACTTATTGTGTGACCCTATAGGTTCATTTAACACTGGCAATGTGCTCAAACCACATTTAAATGACCTATAAGTTATAAGCAGTTTTTAACAAAACATTATAACTATCCACGTTAAATGAAGATCAATGATCTCCTTGAACCAAACCATAATTTTATATTTACTCTTTTTTGTCACACGATATCTAGATTAAGCATAAGGCACAGAGCATGTCATCCTTATTAAGCTTAATCAATTATTTCTTGATCTCATAGTAGACTATTCAAATAAATAATATTAATATCTTAGATTGATATATTTAAGCACGGTCATGCATTTTAACAGTCCAATTTATCAAAGGGCCCATGGATATCTCTCCCACAACTGAGAGGGACAAATTCCTTCACTATCAATCATATTCTTTTTCTTGATTTATTCTATATCCAGTAGTAGTCTAATTTATTATCTGGTTAAAGACATCTTTAGACAATGTCAAAATATAAAATATATCAAGTAAGAAACTATGATGAATTTAGGTTGAAGGACTTTTAATATCATTATGGCTAGAAAGTACTTATGACATGTTCCATGAAGTACTCTCATAGTGGGTCATGTCCAATACAATGTTCTCTAACATTTATTTATGTTTTGACTTGATATCACATATATCCATGGCCAGTAAAACAGAGCCATCAAGTCACAAACATACTAATCTTAATTTATTATTATTCCACTAATAATAATCGATCAGGGATAGTTTAAAAATAGTCATTGTATTGATTGTAGGATTTTACTATTAAGTCACATACTTGATGACCACAAAACTAAATGCACTATTCATGGAAAGAAATACCTCGTATTATTACATAATACATAACGATAACAGTATAAATACAAATTGATTCTAGGGCATATCCCTAACAAAAATTACAGTTGGAGTACATTCAAGACCGTATTACTGTTACCCTTTGTCAACTTGAACGCATCTTTCCTCCATCTTTCTTTGACATAATGGAACATTTACCAATCCAATTAGCTGAGGAGGCACTTATTGCAGGTTCTGTGCAATTTCGATGGATGTATCCAATAGAAAGGTAGCTTTCCATTTTATTCATCTAAATAGTAGGATTATACTATTACATTAATAGTAACAATGATTTATTTATTGCTTTTAGATATCTTCTAACCCATAAGAAGTATGTTCAGAATCAAGCTTATCTAGAAGGTTCAATTGCTAAAGGTTACTTGATGGAAGAATGCATGAACTTTTGTTCAAGATATCTAAGTGAAATGGAGACAAAATCCACTAGACACCCTCGAAACAATGATGGGGATATTGGAATAGGTCGTGTTCTTGGAGGCTAAAGCCAAATAACTTTCGATCACATAACATGGGTTTAAATACATCGTTATGTGCTCATAAACTCATATGTGGTTATCCCTTTCTGAGAGTAAGTAATTTCTTAGATCAAATTAATTTTTCTCTATCCACATCACAATATATATTTTTTTTTTAAAAAAAAACTAACTTTCTTGTATGCCCTTGTTTTTTTCCGTGTACTCAATATTCATTTACAAAAGATTCATATTAAAAAATTTCCTGACTAGTTCAAGAAACACATAAGTAATTGTTTCTATTATGTGTTATTGAACATGTATTTGTAATACTAAAATTGAGTTGGTTTCTAATTTGATGTAGTTCTATTAATTTAGGTTGAAGACATGTAGGAAATTATCTAGTTTGGAATTATCAGATGAGATTAAGACATTAGCTCGTGGTCCTCAACCTTGGATAAAAAGTATAATGTGTGCCTTGTTAAGGTATTTCAATTCTGTACAAAAAGTTATGAAGCAAAAAAAGCTACACAAAATAGTGGGGTCATGCCTAGAGTGAGTGTAGTTAGTTTTGCTAGTTCAAAAGATAGGAAACTTCGTATAGGTAATGTTACACATTATGGAGTTTTAAGAGACATTATGAAAGTTAGGTACATAAATGCAGTACAATATATTCTTTTTAGGTGTGATTAGGTTGACAACGAGAAGGGAAGGATGGAGGATGAATTTTATTTTACATTGGTCAACTTTAATCACCTAATGTACAAGCAGAATAATATTGCTGATGAGCCATTCATTTTATCAAACCCAGCTAAACAGGTTTGTTATGTTGATGATCCTATTAACTTGGATTGGAAAATAGCAGTGAGAATCTCAAGCAGAGATAACTATGATGTGTATTCAGGGTTGTATGATGTTGATTCTTATTCAACACAAGAATTAGATGATCGTTTAGTTGCTCGAGATGAAGATGTTGCTTGGGTGAGGCAAGGAGTACAACCCATCTCAGTTGATATCTCGGCTATTGTTTCTCCAGATGATGTTCAAGTGGATGAAAATGAAGATGAATGACAAACATAGTCTTGCCTATTTTTTTATTTCTTTTTTTCCCCTTAGCTGTAGTTTCCTTTACAATTATAATCATTATGTGTGAATAACATCTCTATTTCACTTTCTTGTTCATTTTTTGTTAGTATTTACATAGATTTTTGTTTTCATTTCCATTACTTAGAACCATCAAGCATGGTATTTCCTAATCATCTTTTTGGTCCTTTTCTTTTAGTTTAATTGCTCATATTTTGGAGGACCACCGGTATTGTTCTGCTGAGAAAAGTGGTGTTGTTCTGTGGAGAAATCTGTACTTCTTTGCATTCATTGTGGTTAGGATTCTAATTTTGTTCTAATAATCAATTTGCTGCATCATTTGAAACCTCCTACAGGATAAACTTATGTGAGTAGTGTTTTTATGACATATTTCACTTGCATTGTGGCTCAGATGACAATATGGTACTAATTGATATCATGTATTTTTTTTTATCCAAGGTGGTGTTATTTGCTGGAGGATAGTAACTAACATCATCTTCTACTAATTGAACTACTGCATCACTTGAAACCTCCTAGTGGACAGACATATGTGAGTATTATTTTTATGAGATATTTCACTTGTATTGTGGCTTGGATGGCAATATTGTTAGTGTTGTGCCCTAGAGGCAATCACTTGTACATTGTATATGACACATTTTATTTTAATAAAAGGCATTATTTATCTTACAGTTTCTTTTGTTTACTTTAAGTAATATAACTGTTCGACAATGTCCCTAGCACAACACTGTGTTAAGGAAATCATGATATGAGATTCCTACTACACTGGATGGTGTTGGTACTTAAATAGTCCCTAGGCATAGTATTAATGAGACAGGACATCATTAATGAGTTAAGACTAGCATGTGTTAGACTTCCTGATTTGATTAGGTGGTGGTTCTCATAACCGTGAGTATTGAGATACTCAAAGTTAACACGTTGATGCTTGTTAATAGAACAAGTTCATTGGATGACCTAGCTTTGAGATAATCACATGGATAACTATTTAGTGCCAGTGATATAATCTCAATATAGCAAACGTGCAAGTATCCTTAGACTTGAGATCTCCAAGGTACATTGTTTGCTGAGCCTTGTACTTTGATTCCAATCTCTGGAGCTCGATCAAGGGCCACATATGGGATGGATATTGGGTACATTGTAAGGTAAACGAAAGTAGTTGAGAGGGTCAATAAAGGATTAACCACTCCTAATTGTAGGGGCGAATATCTCACGGCCACTTGTAGGAATTACTACTCGAAAAGTCCTTGGCCATGGAAATAGTTCCAATTGATACTAATCTAGAACAGTGGGTTCCTGATAGAAGTACTATTATATTCAGGCCAGAATGATTCCTGGAGGGATTTGGCACTAATTCCGTACTCCAAACCGAATGAGATATTGTATGGTGAAAAGAGTTAATTGCACTAAAGTTTGTTATTGAAGGGTTCATGTCAAGCCACTTGACTTCCTGGACACTTTGGTGGTCATGATGTGTTGCTAGATACTGCTCAAGATATGGGAATATGAGTTTATTAATTGATGAATTAATAAACCAATCTTGATTAGAATTAATAGGATTAATTCTAACTAATTATGAATTATTAATCTCAAAATCGTTTGGATTAATTCATGTTCTCTACCAATTAACTAGGAAACCTAATAGGTTACACACAATTGATGATTATATACTCAAAATGTTATTTGATAACATAGTGGGGTTAATTGAGAGAAAGAGAAGTTGTTGTGGACAAATTATAATTAGTTATAATTTGTGGCCTAAGTTGTAATTGTGAGAACTTGATGTTTCCAATTACAATTAGGGAATTCTAATAGGATTAGAATTCCCAGTTTTGGGAAGGGAATTTCATGTGATATATAGTAGATATAACACACGAAAACCCCTGCTGATGAAATACACGAAATCCCCAACCAAGTACATGTTTTTCCCTTCTTCTCTCTCCCTCTCGTTTTGATGAAAACAAGAGAACCCTAGCCGCCATTATTGTTTCTACTAGCACAGGAAATTTTGGTGCTTGAGTGTATCCTCTATGTGGATTACCATTAGAGATAATCACACACTGTGATTATAGTGATTAGACATTCAACTCACGTGGAAGTTGACTACGAGGATTGTTGGATCACGCCTCGACTTGAAAAAGAAATTTTTTGTTCTTCAAACGATCACCCAAAGGTAAAAGCTATTACCTTTACTCAGTTTATGTCTTGCTTTGCACATATAGATGGGTCTTGAGAGAGTATCTCATTTTTTTTTCCGCTGCGCTGTATATGATACGAGCCTGAGATGCCTAATAGTGCTATTAGAGCCATGCCATATGTGGTCTACGGATATTGTTTTGGCATGAAAAACTGTTTTCGTATTTGTCTTTGTTTGCTGTGATAATCATTTTCACTCGAGTCGAAATTGTTTCGATCTTTATGGGTTGGGTCCGTAGCACAATATGATTGTGTAAAAGTCGTAGCGTATTTTGAAAAGATGCATTCTTTTGTGCTAAAAATTTCTGCAGGAAAAACATATTTCTGCAACATGGATGTTGTCCTCCGTTTCATCTTAATTTTCTGTTTTGATTTTGTTTAAACTAACAAATTTGTTGTTGTTTATAGCTTCAAAATAGAAATTACAGCTAAGAATTGTTCTCACTGAAAATTTGCAAAAGAAGAAAGCACCAGAAATTGTTTCTGGAGGGTTTTGAAAAATCGCCGCTATTGTTGCAAAACACAGGCGGCGCCGGCTCCGACTTCTAAGCTGGCACTAGTTCTATTATGTTCGCGATGTCCGAAATTCATTTTTGGAAGAGAAAAATTTTTGGAAACCAGAACAGAGTCGGCACCGGCTTTGGCTTCAAAACCGGCGCCAGTTCTGCTCTGTTTGCAACCTCCAGGTATTTTTTTTTAAAAAAAAATCAGAACAAAATTTTGGATGGGAAAATCTCATTTGATGAGAAACGGGACCTAAAAGTATTTTCTCAAAATTAGTTTTGAGACAAACAATTTTTTTTTTTCAAAATAATGATTTTGAAAATCTGAAATTAGTGTATCTTTCTAAAATGGTGATTTTAGATTTCTATTTTGTCTTTCCAAAATAGTGATTTTGGAGTGATAAAAGTGTATGTTTATTTTGTTTAAGCTTAGTTAATGGCATGGTGGATGGTTAAGGACTAAAACCAATTATATCTATTCATGCATTTTACAGTTTTGGTTTTACGAAATAGAGCCTGCGTGTCTTGCCTTCTCTAAAATTCTTGTATAATTCTCTTCTCATCTAACTCCACTCGAATGTAACTCGAGGTTTTTTCTCTTTAGAAAATTATGTAATTAGTTTACATAGATTAGATAGGAGTAGAATTATTCCATTCTGGAGATGGCAACCAAAACAACACGGGGAGGTAGGACCTTCTACTTAAATCATGCATGAACACATGGGGTTAACTATATTAAATTCTTTTATGGCTCAAAGAAATTAAGTTAGGGTAAAAGTCTATAAACATACCACGTAATTGCTTTATTGCCATGATTATCAATTATGTGATTTATTGATTTTTATGCATGTCATTCAACGAAATCACTAAAATGAACAAACCCCTCAATTGATATTAAACCTAATTCGTTCCGTTCATATAGTAAGAACGAGAGTCCTTTTTTCGAGACCAGGTTATTGGGCAAACCCAAGCCTACTTGACAATGGGCAAGTTCAAGCTATGGAATTAAATTCCTTGGGAATTAAATTCCTGATTAATGTGTCAGGTTTAACTAAGTTCTTTATCCCGGTTAGGCAAACTCAAGCATAAAGAAATTTAGAGGAAAAGTTGGTGTAGCCCAAAAGGCTTTAAGATTAAAAGCTATTAATCACCCAAGAATCCGGTAGTTACATACGATGTAAATGGTATTGGATACCTACCAATGAATTCAAGGGTGGCTTATTGGGCAAACCCAAGGTTATTCTTAAGGAATTTGGATACCGGTCCACTAGAAAAGCTTCCAACAGGCTTTCCCGAATTAGTAGTAGGGGCTATTGGTTTGAGTAAAATAGTAGAGTAAAAATGCATTTAATTAAAGTCGTAATTACTTGCATATCATATGCATATACAAGTAGCTAATGTTTTCTATCTTTATATCTAGGTCACTTGCATCACGTCAACAAACTAGAACTTACGTAGCATCTTGGAAACCAATAAGTTAACCGAATTAAACTATCTCGACTGGTATAGAAATTTCAGAATCATTCTCAAATCGGAAAAGTTGCTCTACGTGCTAGATGCTCCAATTCTACCACTACCAGCCCAAGATGTTTATGCTGATAAGCATGCTGTATTATGCTGGCATCCATGACTCTTAAGTTGCAAAAACAGCAAGAGCATAAGGATGCTCTGTTAGTGTTGTGCCCTAGAGGCAATCACTTGTACATTATATATCTCACATTTTATTTTAATAAAAGGCATTATTTATCTTACAGTTTCTTTTTTTTACTTTAAGTAATATAACTATTCGATAAAGTCTCTAGTACAACATTGTGTTAAGAAAATTATGATAGAGATCATTATATAAGATTCCTACTACACTGGATGGTGTTAGTACTTAAATAGTCCCTAGTCATAGTATTAATGAGACAGGACATCATTAATGTATTAAGACTAGTATGTGTTAGACTTCCTGATTTAATCAGGCGGTGGTTCTCATAACTGTGAGTATTGAGATACTCAAAGTTAATACATTGATGCTTGTTAATGGAACAAGTTCATTGGATGACCTAGCTTTGAGATAATCACATGGATAACTATTTAGTACCAGTGATATAATCTCAATATAGCAAAAGTGAAAGTATCCTTAGACTTGAAATCTCGAAGGTACTTTATTTGCTGAGCCTTGTACTTTGATTACAATCTACGGAGCTCGATCGAAGGCCACCTATGGGATGGATATTGGGTACATGGTGAGGTAAACGAAAGTAGTTGAGAGGATTAATAAAGGATTCACCACTCCTAATAGTAGGGGAGAATATCTCACGGCCATTTGTAGAAATTACTACTCGAAAGTCCTTACCCAAGGCAATTGTGTATTGGAAATAGTTCCAATTGATATACATCTAGAGTAGTGGGTTCCAGGTATAAGTACTATTGTTTCGGGCTAGAATTAATTCTGGAGGGAGTTGGCACTAATTCCGTACTCCAAACCGAATGAGATATTATATGGTGGAAGGAGTTGATAGCACTGAAGTTTGTTATTGAAGGGTTCATGTCAAGCCACTTGACTTCCTGGACTCTTGGGTGGTCATGATGTGTTTCTAGATACTGCTCATGATCTGAGAATATGGGTTTATTAATTGATGAATTAATAATCCAATCCTGATTAGAATTAATATGATTAATTCTAAATAATTATGGATTATTAATCTCAAAGACGTTTGGATTAATTCATGTTCTCTACCAATTGACTGGGAAACCTAATAGGTCACACACAATAGAGGATTATATAGTCAACATATTATTTGATAACAATGTGGGGTTAATTGAGAGAAAGAAAATTTGTTATGGACAAATTATAATTAGTTATAATTTGTTGTACAAGTTGTAATTGTGAGAATTTGATGTTTCCAATTACAATTAGGGAATTATAATATGATTAGAATTCTCAGTTTTGGGAAGGGAATTTCGTGTGATATATAGTAGCTAATAACACACGAAAAACCCTTGGCCAATAGCAAAAACACAACACACGATTCTCTCTTCCTTTGATCTCTCTTTCTCTCGTTTTTCTTCTTGAAAGAAAAACCCTAGCCGCCATTAATTTTTGCTAGCACAGAAATTTTGGTGTTTGAGTATTCCTCTATGTGGATTACTATTAGAGATAATCACACACTGTGATTATAGTGGGTAGACGGTCAACTCACGTGGAGGTTGATCACGAGAACTGCTAGATCGCGCCTCAACTTGAAGAAGAAAATTTTGTTCTTCGTACGATCTACTAAAGGTAAAAGTTGTTGCCTTTATTGTCGTTATGTCTTGTTTTCTACACATAGAAGAGTCCTGGGAGGGTATCTCGATTTATTTTCCACTGCGTTGTATAGGATACGAGCCTAAGATACCCAACAGTGGTATCAGAGCTATGCTATGTGTGGTCTACAGACATTGTTTTGGCATGAAAAACTGTTTTCGTATTTGTCTTTGTTTGCTGTGAAAATCGTTTTCACTCGAGTCAAAATCGTTTCGATCTTTATGAGTTGGGTTCGTAGCACAATATGAATGTGTTCTAGTCACAGAGTATTTCGAAAAGATGCTTTCTTTGGTGCTGAAAAATTTCTGCAGAAAAACGTTTTCTTGCAACATGGATGTTGCCCTCCGTTTCATCTTAATTTTCCGTTTTGATTTTGTTTAAACTAACAAATTGGATGTTGTTTATAGCTTCAAAATAAAAAATACAGCTGAGAATTGTTCTCACTGAAAATTTGCAGAAGAAGAAAGCACCAGAAATTGTTTTTGGAATTTTTTGAAAATCGCCGCCATTGTTGCAAAACACAGGCGGCGCCGGCCTCCAAGCTGGTGCCGGTTCCATTCTGTTCGTGATGTCCAAAAATTATTTTTGGAAGATAAATATTTTTGGTAACCAGAATAGAGCCGGCACCGGCTCCAGCTTCCAAATCGGCACCGGTTCTACTCTGTTTGCAACCTCTTGTATTTAAAAAAAAAAAAATTTCAGAACAGAATTTTGAAAGGGAAAAACCTCATTTGATGAGAGACGGGACCCAAAAGCATTTTCTCAAAATTATTTTTGTGACAATCAATTTTGTTCTTCAAAATAATGATTTTGAAAACCTAAAATTGATGTATTCTCTAAAATGGTGATTTTAGAATTTGTTTTATTTTTCCAAAAATAGTGATTTTGAAATAATAAAAGCATATGTTTATTTTGTTTAAGCATAGTCAATGGCATGGTGGATGGTTATGGACTAAAATCAATTATATCTGTTCATACATTTTACAGTTTTGGTTTTTATGAAATAGGGCTTCCGTGTCCTGCCTTCTCTAGAAATGTCTTTGTAATTCTCTTTTCATCTAACTCCCCTCGAATGTAACTCGAGGTTTTTTCTCTTTAGAAAATTAAGTAATTAGTTTACATAGGATAGATAGGAGTAGAATTATTTTATTCTGGAAATGGCAACTAAAAGAAGGCGAGGAGGTAAGACCTTCTACTTAAATCATGCATGAACACATAGGGTTAACTATATTAATTTCTTTTATGGCTCAAAGAAATTAATTTACGAAAAGTCCATAACCATATCACGTAATCACTTTATTACCATGATTATCAATTATGTGATTTATTGATTATTATGCATGTCATTCAATGAAATCACTAAAAGGAACAAATCCCTTAATTAATATTAAACATGTTTTCTTCCGTTAATATACTAAGAACGAGAGTCCTTTTTCGAGACTAGGTTGTTGGGCAAACCCAAGCCTACTTGACATTGGGTATGTTCAAGCTATAGAATTAAATTCCTGATTAATGGGTTAAGTTTAACTAAATTCTTTATCCTGTTTAGGCAAACTTAAGCATAAAGAAATTTATAGGAAAAGTTAAGGTAGCCCAAAAGGCTTTAAGATTAAAAGCTGTTAATCACCCAATGATCCGGTAGTTACATGCGATGTAATTGGTATTGGATACCTACCAATGAATTCAAGGGTGGCTTGTTGGGCAAACTCAATGTTATTCTTAAGGAATTTGGATACCGGTCCACTAGGAAAGCTTCCAATGGGCTTTCCCAAATCAGTAGTGGGGGCTATTGGTTTGAGTAAAATAGTGGAGTAAAAATGCGTTTAATTAAAGTCCTAATTATTTGCATATCATATGACTATACAAGTAGCTAATGCACTTTATCTTTACATCTAGATCACTTGCTTCATGTCAACAAACTTGAACTTACGTAGAATTTTGGGAACCAACAAGTTAAATGAATTAAACTATCTCAATTGGTATAGAAATTTGAGAATCGTTCTCAAATCGAAAAAGTTGCTCTACGTGCTAGATGTTCCTATTCCACCACCACCAGCCCAAGATGCTAATGCTGATGAGCATGCTATCTATAAGAGGCACAAGGAGGACAGTAATACAGTATTATGTATTATGCTGGCATCCATGACTCTTGAGTTGCAAGAACAGCACGAGCATATGGATGTTTAATCGATCATTTTACATCTTCGAGAGCTGTTTGATGCCCAAGCCAGAACTTAGAGATATGAGATCTCAAAGCAACTATTTCGTTGTAAAATGGCAGAAGGTTCTTCTGTGGCCACTCATGGGCTTAAGGTGCTGGGCGTGATAGAGAAGCTTGGATCTCTCGGGTTTGCAATAGATCATGACTTAAGTGTTGACTTAATTCTACAATCTTTGCCTAATAGTTTCTCACAATTTTTGATTAACTATCAGATGAACAAGATTGAGTCCACCATTCTAGAATTGATCAATCTTCTCAAAACTGCAGAGTCCTCTATGAAGTAGGATTCTAATGCAGTTTTACTGGTAGAATCTTCCTCTTCTAAGATGAAAGTTCAAAAAAAGAAGAAGAAGGCTGCCATGAAGCCCAAAAGTGGTGTGAATCAGAAGGACGCAGCTACCAAAGGCCCATGCCATCATTGTGGGAAGATGGGCCATTGGAGGCGTAACTACAAAGCCTACTTGGAGACTATCAAGGACAAGAAGTAGAAGGAGAAGCTTACAAGCATTTCTACTTCGTCTCTAGGTATGTTTATGATTGAGATAAATACTATCTTTAGAAATGAGAAATGGGTATTAGATACCATATGTGGATCTTATTTTTGCAATAACTTGCAGGGAGTAAAGAGTAGTAGAAGGTTAGAGAAAGGCGACATGGACCTACGTACTGCAAATGGGGCAAAGGTTGCTGCACTTGCTGTGGGGACATATGAGCTGAACTTGCCTTCAGGATTGATTCTAGAACTAGAAAACTGTTATTATGTACTAGTTTTAATGAAAAACATTATCTCAGTTGCGTTTTTAGACTGATGTGGATTTCATTTAATACTTAAGAATAAATGTTCTTCTTTCTTATTGAATGATATTCATTATGGTTCAGTAACTTTGGTTAATGGTTTATATGTTCTAGACTTGGACAATCCAATTCCCAATATAAATAATAAGAAACCTAAAATAGATAACTCTAACACCTCTTACTTATGGCATTGTCGTTTGGGCCATGTAAACGAAAATTATATTTCTAAGTTACACAAGCTTGGTGACTTAGGGTCATTTGATTATGAATCATATGGCACATGCGAGTCTTGTTTACTAGGTAAAATGACTAGAACTCCTTTTCCAGGAAAAGGAGAACGGGCCAAGGAGTTATTAGAACTCATACATTCTGATGAATGTGGCCCAATGTCAATACAAGCAAGAGGAGGTTATAACTATTTCATAACTTTTATCGATGATTTCTTACGATACGAGTGTTTGTATTTAATGAAATACAAATCTGAGGCCTTTGAAAGGTTCAAAGACTTCAAGAATGAAATAGAGACACAATTTGACAAAAGTATTAAGACTCTAAGATCTAATCGAGGAGGAGAATACTTTATTCAAGAGTTTCTGAGTTATCTTAGAGATAATGAGATATTATCTCAATGGACTCCACCACATACACCTCAACATAATGGTATATCTGAGAGAAGGAATCGAACCCTTCTAGACATGGTACAGACCTTGATGGCTTCTGCTGACCTACCAAAATCGTTTTGAGGGTATGCACTAAAGACTTCTGTTTATATACTAAACGAAGTTCCGAAAAAATTGGTTGATACTACCCCATATGAGATGTTCTTTGGTAAGAGACCAAAGTTATCTCACTTGCGAGTATGGGGTTGTCCTACCTTTGTTAAAAGGCTACAGTCGGACAAACTTGATAGTAAGTTTGACAAGTGTTTGTTTGTGGGATATTTGAAAGAATCTTTTGGATATTACTTCTATCTACCCTTAGAAAACAAATTATTTATTTCGAAGCATGCCGTCTTCGTACAGAAGGAACACATGCTCAAAGGGGACAGTGGGAGTAAGATTGAACATAGTGAAGTTCATGATGATCAAACAAACGAGGATCAACTGTCTAACCCCACATCTATTGAGAGAATAGATGAACTTTCTAATACACAAGAACCTCGTAGATCTAGTAGGACACGCATGAAACCTGAGAGATATGGATTTCTCATTAGTGACCATAATGACGTATTGCTCATAGATGAAGATGAGCCTACTACCTACAAGGATGTTTTGAATAGTTCAGAATCTAACAAATGGCTTGAGGCTATGAAGTCAGAGATGGATTCCATGTACGACAACCAAGTATGGACTTTGGTTGATCCACCTAATGGAATTAAACCTTTTGGGTGCAAATGGATTTTCAAGAAGAAAATGGACATGTATGGTAGCTTAGTTACCTATATAGTACGACTAGTGGTGAAGGGTTATCGTCAACAACATTGTATTGACTATGATGAAACTTTCTCGCCAGTATCCATGTTGAAATCCATCAGGATACTCCTAGCCATTGCTACTCATTATGATTATGAGATTTGGCAAATGGATGTGAAAATAGCTTTCCTAAATGGAAATATGACTTAGGAAGCGTATATGACACAACCTGAAGGTTTCACATCCAGTGATAGCAAAAAAGTGTGTAAGTTGCAAAGGTCTATTTATGGACTTACGTAAGCTTCTAGGAGTTTGAATATCCGTTTTGATGAAACAATCAAAGAGTTTGGTTTCATTCAAAATATGGATGAGCCTTGTGTATACTAGAAGGTTAGTAGGAGTGCAATAGTTTTCTTACTACTTTATGTAGATGACATATTGCTAATAGGAAACGATATACCTGTCTTGCAAATGGTTAAAGTTTGGTTGTCCAAATAATTTTCAATGAAAGACCTTGGTGAAGCAACCTATATTCTTGGAATAAGGATCTATAGAGATAGATCCAAAAGGTTACTTGGTCTTTCACAGTTTAAATACGTAGATAAAGTGCTAAAGAGGTTTAGCATGGATCAATACAAAAAGGGATTTTGCCCATGTCACATGGTGTAAGTCTTTCAAAGTCGATATCTCCCAACACACAAGTTGAAAGGGATCACATGAGTAAGATTCCATATGTCTCGGCTGTTGGATCTATCATGTATGCTATGATATGTACTAGGTTCGATGTATCTTGTGCTCTAAGTTTGATGAGCAGATACCAATCTGGCCCTGGTGAGGGTCATTGGGTGGCTATAAAGAATATCCTTAAGTACTTACGAAGGACTAATGATATGCTCTAGGTATATGGAGAAGGTGATTTGAAAATAAATGGGTACACTGATGCCAGTTTTCAATCTGATAAAGATGATTTCAAATCATAATCCGGCTACGTGTTTATGTTGTGCTGAGAGGCAATAAGTTGGAAAAGTTCCAAATAAGAGACTATTACTGACTCTATGACAGAAACTAAGTACATAGCTACTTTTGAAGCAACTAAGGAGGTTGTTTGGATCAAGAAGTTCGTGACAGAACTGGGCGTGGTTCCTAGTATTATTGGTCCAATAACTTTGTATTGTGACAACCACAGAGCCATTGCACAAGCAAAGGAGCTGCGGTCTCACCAACGATCCAAACACGTACTGCGACGCTATCATTTGATCCAGGAGATCATAAGTAGGAATGATGTAAAGATAGAAAGAGTTCCTATGGATGAGAACATAGCTGACCCGCTTACGAAAGCACTATCCCAAAAGAAACATGATTGTCATGTTGAGTCATTCGATATTAGATACATGAATGATTGGCTCTAGTGCAAGTGGGAGTTTGTTAGTGTTGTTCCCTCGAGGTAATCACTTGTACATTGTATATGACACACTTTATTTTAATAAAAGTCATTATTTATCGTACAGTTTCTTCTGTTTACTTTAAGTAATATAACTGTTCGATAAAGTCTCTAGTACAACACTGTATTAAGAAAATTATGATAGAGATCATGATATAAGGTTCCTACTACACTGGATGGTTTTAGTACTTAAATAGTCCCTAGTCAAAGTATTAATGAGACAGGACATCATTAATGCATTAAGACTAGCATGTGTTAGACTTCTTGATATAATTAGGCTGTGGTTCTCATAACTATGAGTAATGAGATACTCAAAGTTAACACACGGATGCTTGTTAATGGAACAAGTTCATTGGATGACCTAACTTTGAGATAATCACATGGATAACTATTTAGTGCCAGAATATAATCTCAATATAGAAAATGTGCAAGTATCCTTAGACTTAAGATCTCCGAGGTACTTTATTTGCTGAGCCTTGTACTTTGATTACAATCTCCGGAGCTCGATCGAGGGCCGCCTATGGTATGGAAATTGGGTACATGGTGAGGTAAACGAAAGTTGTTGAGAGGGTCAATAAAGGATTCACCACTCCTAATAGTAGGGACGAATATCTCACGGCCACTTGTAGGAATTACTACTTGAAAGTCCTTGGCCAAGGCAATTCTGTGTTGGAAATAGTTCCAATTAATACATATCTAGAGTAGTGAATTCCTGGTACAAGTACTATTGTATTCGGGCCAGAATTAATTCTGGAGAGAGTTGGCACTAATTTCGTACTCCAAACCGAATGAGATATTGTATAGTGGAAGGAGTTGATTGCACTGAAGTTTGTTATTGAAGGATTTATGTCAAGACACTTGACTTCCTGGACTATTAGGTGGTCATGATGTGTTGCTAGATACCGCTCATTATCTGAGAATATGTGTTTATTAATTCATGAATTAATAAACCAATCCTGATTAGAATTAATAGGATTACTTCTAAATAATTATGGATTATTAATCTCAAAGATATTTGGATTAATTCATGTTCTCTACCAATTGAGTGGGAAACCTAATATGTCACACACAATAGAGGATTATATACTCAAGATGTTATTTGATAACAATGTGGGGTTAATTGAGAGAAAGAAAAGTTGTTGTGGACAAATTATAATTAGTTATAATTTGTGGTACAAGTTGTAATTGTGAGAACTTGATGTTTCCAATTACAATTAGAGAATTCTAATAGAATTAGAATTCTCAGTTTTGGGAAGGGAATTTCGTGTGATATATATTAGCTAATAACACACGAAAAACCCTAGCCAATAGCAAAAACACAACACACGATTCTCTCTTCCTTTGATCTCTCGTTCTCTCATTTTTCTTCTTGAAAGAAAAACCCTAGCCGCCATTAATTTTTGCTAGCACAAAAATTTTGGTGCTTGAGTATTGCTCTGTGTGGATTACTATTAGAGATAATCACACACCGTGATTATAGTGGGTAGACGTTTAACTCACGTGGAGGTTGATCACGAGGATTACTGGATTGTGCCGCAACTTGAAGAAGAAAATTTTATTCTTCGTACGATCACCTAAAGGTAAAAGCTATTGCCTTTATTGTCATTACGTCTTATTTTCCACACATAGAAGAGTCCTGGGAGGGTATCTCGATTTATTTTCTGCTGCACCGTATAGGATACGAGACTGAGATACCCATAATGCTCAATCGATCATTTTACATCTTCGAGAGCTATTTGATGCCCAAGTCAGAACTAAGAGATATGAGATCTCGAAGCAACTATTTTGTTGCAAAATGGCAGTGGGTTCTTCTGTGGCCACTCATGGACTGAAGACGCTTGGCATGATCGAGAAGCTTAGATCTCTCGGGTTTGCAATGGATTATGACTTAAGTGTTGACTTAATTCTATAATCTTTGCCTAATAATTTCTCATAATTTATGATTAACTATCAAATGAACAAGATTGAGTTCACCATTCCTGAGTTGATCAATCTTCTCAAAACTACGGAGTCCTCCATGAAGAAGGATTCCAATGCAGTTTTACTGGTAGAATTTTCCTCTTCTATGAAGAACGTTCAAAAGAAGAAGAAGAAGGCTCCTATGAAGCCCAAAGATGGTGTGAACAAGAAGGACGTAGCTACCAAGGGCCCATGCCATCATTGTGGGAAGATGGGCCACTAGAGGCGCAACTGCAAAGCCTACTTGGAGACTATCAAGGACAAGAAGCAGAAGGAGAAGCTTACAAGCACTTCTACTTCTTCTCTAGGTATGTTTATGATTGAGATAAATACTGTCTTTAGAAATGAGATATGGGTATTAGATACCGGGTGTGGATCTCATTTTTGCAATAACATGTAGGGACGAAAGAGCAGTAGAAGGCT
The DNA here is from genome assembly GCA_026120185.1 of Voacanga thouarsii. Taxonomy (NCBI): domain Eukaryota; kingdom Viridiplantae; phylum Streptophyta; class Magnoliopsida; order Gentianales; family Apocynaceae; genus Voacanga; species Voacanga thouarsii. The sequence continues at coordinate 1,098,639 of JANUWF010001030.1, forward strand.
AGATTAAAGGCAATGTGGACCTACGTACTGCAAATGAGGCAAAGGTTGTTGTACTTACTGTAGGGACATACGAACTGAAGCTGCCTACGGGATTAATTCTAGAACTGCAAAACTATTATTATGTACCAATTTTAATGAAAAACATTATCTCAGTTGCGTGTTTAGACTTTTGTGGATTTCATTTAATTTTTAAGAATAAATATTGTTCTTTTTCATTGAATGATATTCACTATGGTTCAGCAACTTTGGTTAATGACTTATATGTTTTAGACTTGGATAATCCAATTCTCAATATAAACAATAAGAAACCTAAAATGGTTAACTCTAACACCTCTTACTTATGGCATTGTCGCTTAGGCCGTGTAAACGGAAATTGTATTTCTAAGTTACACAAGCTTGGTAACTTAGGGTCATTTGATTATGAATCATATGGCACATGCGAGTCTTGTTTACTAGGTAAAATGACTAAAACTCATTTTCCAGGAAAAGGAGAATGGGCCAAGGAGTTATTAGAACTTATACATTCTGATGTATGTGGCCCAATGTCAATACAAGCAAGAGGAGGTTACAACTATATCATGACCTTTATCGATGACTTTTCATGATGCGGGCATTTGTATTAAATGAAATACAAATCTGAGGCCTTTGAAAGGTTCAAAGACTTCAAGAATGAAATAGAGACACAACTTGGCAAAATTATTAAGATTCTAAGATCTAATCGAGGAGGAGAATACTTGTGTCAAGAGTTTCTGAGTTATCTTAGATATAAGAGGATATTATCTCAATGGATTCAATCACATACACCTCAATATAACGGTGTATCTGAGAGAAGGAATCGAACCCTTCTAGACATGGTACGAACTATGATGGTATCTGCAGACCTACCAAAATCGTTTTGGGGGCATGCACTAGAGACTTCTGTTTATATACTGAACAGAGTTCTGACAAAATCAGTTGATACTACCCCATTTGAGATGTTCTTTGGTGAGATACCAAAGTTATCTCACTTGCAAATATGGGGTTGTCCTGCCTTTGTTAAAAGACCACAGTCAGACAAACTTGATAGTAAGTCTGAGAAGTGCTTGTTTGTGGGATATCTGAAAGAATCTTTCGGATATTACTTCTATCTACCCTCTGAAAACAAATTGTTTGTTTCGAAGTATGCCGTCTTCTTAGAAAAGGAATACATGGTCAAAGGGGATAGTGGGAGTATTATTGAACTTAGTGAAGTTCATGAAGATCAAACAAATGAGGATCAACCACCTAACCCCACATCTATTGAGAGAATAGATGAAGCTTCTAATACACAAGAACCTTGTAGATGTAGTAGGATACATGTGACACCTGAGAGATATGGATTTCTCATTAGTGACCACAATGACGTATTGCTCATAGATGAATATGAGCCTACTACTTACAAGGATGTTTGGAATAGTTCAGAATCTGGCAAATGGTTTGAGGCCATGAAGTCAGAGATGGATTCCATGTATGATAACGAAGTACGGACTTTGGTTGATCCACCTAAAGGAATTAAACCAGTTAGGTGCAAGTGGGTTTTTAAGAAAAAAGCGGACATGGATGGTAACTTAGTTACCTATAAAGCACGACCAGTGGTGAAAGGTTATCGTCAACAACATGGTATTGACTATGATGAAACCTTCTTGCCAGTAGCCATGTTGAAATCCATCAGGATACTCCTAGCCAATGCTGCTTATTATATAACACCCCGCTACCTAGGCCCGCCAGGGCCGGGGATGTCACCCCGTCCAAAGGACAAGGGGTCTTTATAACTAGGTTACACAAATAAAATAGCGGAATAAAATAATACTTTAACTTAAATATTTATTAAATCCCAAAATACTCCAAGAATAAATCCATGAATTTCCAAAACAAAACCATAAATAAAATTATCCACTTTCGACTCCTCAAAGAAATACATAGAAATAAACGATAACAATCTCTTCCCAGGAAGATTACACTAGCTACTCATCCCCACAACAGGATCGACCTGAAATCATGGTAAAAAGGTGATGAAACAGAAATCTCAGAAAGTCCGTGTGTGCTTTGGGTGTTTAGTGAAAGCAGTTCTTGGATGCAAAGTGCGAAATCTTTATAAGAGAAATATTAGCAAGCAATAAACATTAGTCAAAAGTAAGAGTGGTGTTTTGGCTTTTCCAAGCATACATAATTAATAAAATCAACCACTCGAAATAAATGATTATGGGTTACCACACTTTGGGCCCCATAACCGGTCAGAATGCCGACACTTTGTGCAAACTGACAACAGGTAGGTGATCGGCCTACCGGGCAAGATACTCCTCATTCTCTATACCCAACAACAACAAAGTGTCCATTCCGGCAAAACACAGTCATTTGACTGAAATAAAATAAACTGCTAGCTCGGACCAGCACGACCTACTGGACTGACATCTCATCCGGGAAGGACTCACCCCTCAGAGGTGGCCACCTACTGAGAGACTTACCCTAACCCTTCAAAGACTAACCCTAGCAGTCCACCCTTATTGAGTACTGAACGACGTTTCCCACTTGGGATAAAATGAATAAAACATTGTTCCACATGAAAATGGCATTTTGAGGGTTTCCAAAGTCCTTGTAAAAATCAGCTTTAGAAAGAGTTTGAGTTTGGCAAATCTGCTCTTTGATTTTTAAATAATTCAAATGTTTTAAATAAGAGAGAGTTCAACCCTCAATTGCCTTTACATAAATGAGTGTCCATACACTCTATATTTGGCTTGCAATAAGAAAAACATTTCACATCAATCAGGTTTTATGCAGGAGCTTACCTGACTCTTGCTCACAAATAAAAGGTCTCCAACAGCTGACCTAACCCCACATGGCCAAATACAAAACACAATCAATTTCAAGCCACAATCCACTTCCTCAATTTTAAAATAACTCAACTTACTACTATCATGATCCTAGTGTCCCAAGCTTTAAGGCCAAACAATAAATAAATAGGTTTATAGGTTGAGCCTAAACCGATATTTAAAATAACTAATGGTTTGGGAAATAAATTCTAAGATGTTGAAAGTTTAAATCTTGCTTGAAAAATAATAAATAAGTTTTAATAGGTTTTGATTAAAAGATGATAATTAAATTTATAGAAATAAGTATTTTACTAATCAAGATTATTTCCATAAAAGGCTTTAGTTGATCTCATTATTTTATAAAATATCTATATATTTTATTTTTCTATTAAAACTAATATTTATTTGACTAAATTTTCCTTTATATAAATATAATATTCCAAATCCATCCTTCCTAGGGTTTTTCAAAATCACTATCAAAATTATATTACTAAATATTTTATTCATGAAATAAAAATTTTCTTAGGGACAACTAAATCATGATCATAATTCCAAGGTTACTCACAAGCATGAACATATACAACCATTCAACTCACCAATACATCCAAATCATGCACACAAGCATAGATTTCAATTTATCAAGACATGATCTAACCTCTACTAGCATAGATATGGCCATGACTTCAATGGTCCAACATGAATATAAGTCCTAATCACCAACGGTGACATAATCTCTAGCATACTTCATCACAAATACTACCTATGACATGGAAACATGCATCAAACCCCAAATCATCATTTAATCAAACAATATAATCCTTCCATACATAAATCCCATCTCCTTCACAATCATACATATATTCATACCTCAATCTCTACAATTTATACTCAAATCCTATCACAATCCACATACTATCAACATCATCCTAGAGACATGAATCTAGAATTTAAAAGAAAGACTGAAGGGACTTCCTTGGTTGAAGGATGCCTTGAAGGAGTTTAGAATGGATCTCAACTCCTAGATACCTAAAGAAAGATGGAGGGAGCATGGCCGTGGAGGAAGAAGCCATCTGGCCAAGAGAGGGAGTTTCGGCCATGAGAGAGAGAGAGAGAGAGAGAGAGAGAGAGAGAGAGACCATTAGCATGTCTATTCACATATATTCTCACTAGAGATCAAGATTGGAGAAGATGAAGTTGTTAGAACAAACCTACCTTGAAGGTGTTCTTGAACCTTCACAGAATTTTCTAGTTTTCATTATAAGTAGCGAGTTGATTTCTGGAGTTTGATGTTAAAAATGGTGTTTATGGACGTACGGCAGTGAGTAGGTCAAATCTGGTGATTTTAGAGAAGGTTTGAAGTGGTTTGGAGGGGTATTAGTTGAAAGGAAGGAGTAGGTATTCATGGTGCAGTGTATGTGTTCTTGAAGGTTGAAGGAATTTGTGAGATTATAGTTTGCAGCTGTCGAAATTCTGTGAGAACTAGGGCTAGCCGAATTTCTGTAGGGTTTAGGAAGATGATTCTCTGATTTGGAAGGAAAAAGGAAATGTTAGTTGTTAAAATCGTTGAAGAATATTTTTAGAAAGTAAATTTTAAAACTAAATATCCTAGAATATCTTGATTGTTGGAGAGCTTTGGAAGTCTGCCATAGCTGACTGCTTTGAGCTGAATTTCGGTGGGATTAATGCTGGCTTAAGGAAGCTTATGGTGGCCAAAAATAGGGAGCATAATGGTGAAGAAGAAGTCTGGTTATTTAAGGGATACATTATGGAAAGTTGCTAAACTATGGTGGCTGGAAATTTGGTAATCAATCAAGCATAATTGCAGGGATTTGTTGGAGAGATTTTCGGGCTGCCATGTCTGAATTTCTTGCAGAAGCTTAAGGGAAAAAATAGAGCTTAGTTATTGGAGGTTTAAGGAAGGTTTATGCAGAACAATTATGGTGTTTTGGCTGGAGGAAGATTAGGAAACAAAGCTGGACAAAATCCTGCACAGAATTTCGCTAGGCGGGAATTTCTGGACAGCTTTTTCTGCTGCCATTTTCCAACCATCTTGCAGCGAGTTTGAGGGGGAATTTCAGGGGTGTTCAAGGATGGTTTCTAGCCTTCTTCATGGAGGAAAAACATGGCTAAGGTGCTGAACAAACTCTGGAAGAAAACGGCTTGGTTTTGGACTCTCAAAGCTGCGATTTGTGCAGGAATTTTTCCTGGTTTTGCTCCAGCTTTGAGCAGTCTGGAAATGGCTAAAGAATTCAGGTTGTAAGCTGATCCAAAAGACCATTTTTCTGGCAGCATTTGGGAGGGAATGTTAGCTAAGAATCTCGACACCTTGATGGCACAATAAGCTGAAGAATTTTCATTTCATTCCAAGAAGGAAGATGAACTAGCTCAAGTGAATTTTCAGTAAGCTCACTAGAGGAATTTTTCCTCTTGGAATCTCCCACAACTCTTCCACACTTTCAGGCCATAAGAAGTCTTTTACTAAGACATTTTGATCCTACAAGACCACAGAACTTTACTGAAATTTCTGGAAAGGAAATGTCCTGAACAACTTGATCACACTAATGAGTTGAGAACTAAGGAAAAATCAAAGATCAAGGAAAAATGAATTCCTCTTAGGAAATTCGAGTAGGGCAAGAGAGTAGAATGATAATACTCTTAACATGTCACTTTTAGGACATCATCAGTCCCCTACTCTAAGAACTTAAGGCCGAAATTATTTCTTCCCAAGCAAAAATAAATTTTAACCAAGCTAAAACTCCTATGATGGAATTTGAACCCAATACCTCAAGAATTAATTTCCAAAGCTCTAACCACTACTCCACAACAACTCTTGTTGTTATTTTCCAAGCCTCCAAGATATTAAAACTCAAATCCAAGGCACATAAAATCAAATAAAAATATTTTTAATGATGCAAGAAAGTATGTTATGCATCCCAACCCCCTTACTCTAAGGTTAGTTTTGACTGGGGTTTCACATCCTCCCCTCCTTAGAAGAATTTCGTCCCAAAATTCAAGCATACCTCTATTTCAACTCGGGATACTTCTGCTTAACCCATTTTTCCACCTCCCATGTGGCATCTTGCGTGCCATGGTGCTCCCACTGGATTTTAACCATCGGTATCTGTTTATTCCGAAGAGTTTTGACACTGCGGTCCAATATCCGCACAGGCTTCTCCACGTAGCTTAAGTCTGGTTGCAACACTAACGGCTCATCATTCCATACATGGTCAGGATCCGCATTATACTTCTTCAATTGCGACACATGAAACACATCATGGATACTCGTCAATCCAACCGGTAGGCCCAATGGTAAGCTACTGGTCCAATTCTTTCCTTAATCAGAAACGGCCCCAAATATCTCGGATTCAACTTTTCGCCCTTCGGATACCTCAAAATTCCCCTATTTGGTGTTAGTTTCAGAAATACGTGGTCCCCGACTTGAAATTCCAATTCTCTTTGCCGGTTGTCCGCATAGCTCCTCTGCCGCTCTAAGCCGCCTTTAACCTTTCCTGAATCAGTTTCACTTTATCCAACATTTCTTCGATACAGAGCTCTCCGGTTTTGCCCACATGACCATCTTCCGACCAGCTCCAATACAACGGTACTTGACACTTGTGCCCATACAAAGCCTCATACGGTGCCATCCCAATTAAGGCTTGGTAGCTATTATTATATAACAGCTGGGCATACGGTACACACTTGATCCACTTATCTCCGAAATCCAAGACATAGGCTCTCAACATATCCTCTAATATTTGGATCACCCTTTTTGACTGCCCATCGGTCTGCGAATGCGCCGTCGTATTGAATTTCAGATTCGACCCAATTGCTTCCTGAAACTTTCCCCAAAAATGAGTCGTAAACCTTGGGTCTCAGTCTGACACTATGCTTGAAGGCACTCCATGAAGTCGGACGGTCTCTCGAACATAAGTCTGAGCTAGCTTCTCCATCGAGTCCCTCACATTCACCGGTATGAAATGGGCCGACTTGGTTAGTCGATCCACCACTACCCATATAGCGTCCTTTTGAGTCCTTGACATGGGAAGTCCGGTGACGAAATCCATAGTCACCTCCTCCCACTTCCATTCCGGCACTGGCAATGGCTGTAATAGTCCCGCTGACTTCTTATACTCCGCTTTAACTTTTTGGCCGGTGAGACAGGTCGAAACATACTTGACCACATCTTGCTTCAGTCCGGGCCACTAATAGGCTCTCTTCAAAACCTGATACATCTTGACTTCCCCAAGATGAATGGCATACTTGCTCTTGTGTGCCTCTTCCAAAATTCCGTCCTTCAATTGCTGTTCTCTGGGCACACATAATCGATCTCTGAAATGAAAAACTCCCGCCTCATCTTGACGGAATTCACTGCCTGGCGGCTTAAGTTCTTTGTCCTTGAAAAGTTGAAACTCGGCGTTGCTTCGCTGAGCTTCCACTATTTCCTGCTTCAAATCTAGCACCAACTTCAAATTGTTGATGACAATTCTTTCGTCTTGTACTTCTGCCCTTTTGTCCAACACATCTTAAACTGCTTGCATTTCCTGCACCTTCAGTTTGGCCATTCCCACTTTTCTGCTTAGGGCGTTTGCCACAACGTTGGCCTTCCCGGGATGGTAGTTGATCGGACAACGGTATTCTTCTAGGAATTCCATCCATCTTCGCTTCCTCAGGTTTAGGTCCTTTTGAGTGAAGATATACTTCAAACTCTTATGGTCAGTGAACACCTCATATTCGGCTCCATACAGGTAGTGTCGCCATTTCTTGAGGGCGAACACTATAGCTACCAACTCCAGATCATGAGTAGGGTAGTTCACTTCATGAGGTCTTAGCTTCAAAGATGCATAAGCAATCACCTTCCTGTCTTGTATCAGCACCGCTCCCAGTGCTTCTTTCGAAGAGTTGGTATACAGTGCGTAAGGTTTGCCTTCTTCTGGTAGACTCAATACCGGTGCTGTCATCAGTCTTTTCTTCAATTCTTGAAAACTTTTCTCTCATTTTTCATTCCACACAAATGGAACATCCTTTCTCAATAGACGGGTCATTGGCGATGCGAGTGTCGAAAATCCCTTGATAAACCTTCGGTAATATCTAGCCAATCCCAAGAAACTCCGGATCTCGGTAATATTCTCCGGCTACTTCCAGTCTGTTACCGTTTCAACCTTTTCCGGATCTACCTTGATTCCCTCCTTGGTCACCACATGGCCAAGGAATGCCACACTGTCTAACCAGAATTCGCACTTGCTAAACTTAGCATACAGCGTGTGCTCCCGCAATTTCTCCAATACGAGCTTCAGATGCTCCGCATGCTCCTCCGGACTCTTGGAGTAAATTAAAATGTCGTCGATGAAGGCTAGTGCGAACTTGTCCATATAAAGTCGGAATACCCAGTGCATCGGGTCCATGAATACTGCTGGAGCATTAGTCACCCCGAACGGCATCACTACGAACTCGTAGTGTCCATATCTGGTGTTAAAGGCTATCTTGGGAATATCATCTTCTCTTATTCGCACCTGGTAGTACCCTTGCCTCAGATCCAACTTAGAGTAGGAACTGGATCCTTGCAACTGGTTGAATAGCTCGTCAATCAACGGTAAGGTATACTTGTTCTTGACCGTTAAATTGTTCAAACCCAGGTAGTCAACGCATAGCCTCAGTATGCCGTCCTTCTTCTTCACAAATAGCACGGGCGCTCCCCAAGGCGACGTGCTAGGTCTGATATAACCATAACTCACTAACTCCTCCAACTGCTCCTTCAACTCTTTCAACTCTGCTGGTGCCATCCGGTACGGTGTCCGCGATACTGGTTCCACTCCCGGAACTAAGTTGATGGTGAATTCCACTTCTCGACTAGGAGGTGGAGAATCAAGTTCTGCCGGAAACACATCGGGGAAATCCCTTACTACTTCAGTGTCCCTCAGGTTGCATTGGTCCTTCGGCTTGTTTATCACGTAAGCCAGGTACTCTTAACACCCTTGCTTCAATAATTTCCGGGCTTTAGCCCCCGCAATTAAGTACTTACATTCTCTCACCCTCTTGCCATTAAATTCCAATACATCACGACTCGGTCTGATGAACTGGATTGTCTTATTTCTACAGTCTACCCTAGCCCCATGTTTGGCTAACCAGTCCATCCCCAAAATCAAATCATAATCCTTAAGGTCTAACACTATCAAATCCCCCTCCAAACTTTCTTTCCCCATATTAACTTTACACTCCTTTATATACCGATCCGCTTGCACCTTTTCCCCTAGAGGTGTGCTTACCTCTAAAATAAAAGGTAGCTCCATTCCATCCCAATCCAAATGACATGCATATAACTTGTTTATATTGGAATGAGTAGAGTCAAGATCAATCAAAGCATTAACAGAACGTCCTTGAATAGTGAACATACTTTCTACCATCGCTGCATCGGCCCCAACTTCCTCTCTGTTGAGAGCGAATACCTTGGCCTTCACTTGCGGCTTCGGTGCTCCACTCCCGGATACTCCCGCGGGGTTGGCTCGGTTGGGCCCCGGGTTCTGAGCCATGTTTCCTTGCCCGACGCGGTGCAATTTGGGGCAGGCGCTCCTCAAGTGGTTCGGGTCACCACAGTGATAGCACTTTCTTTGTCCACCCTAAGACCAATAATTCCTCTCGGTGTGGCCTTTCTTTCCACACTGCTTGGATGATTGGAGATTCGGGGTAGGTCCACCTGTTGCTGTCCGGGCTTGCTTCCCCCGGTTTTGCCATTGGTGATTGGCGGGGTGCTTGTGCGGTTGCAGTCTCAGAATGTGACCCTGCGGCTGTCCCGGCGGCTAGAAGGGTTTTACTGCCATCCGGCTGCGGTCCTCATTCTCCATTCGAGTGGCTGCGTCCACAGCCCCCGAATAAGTCGTCGGTGGAGCAGGTGCCAAGGCTCTCCTCAGTTCTGGTCTCAGCCCCTTAACGAACTACCTTGTCCTATTCTGCTCAGTATCCACCAATCTCCGAGCAGTATTTCGACAATTGAGTGAATCGCACTGCATATTGAGCAACTGACATGCTCCCCTGCCTCAAATTCTGAAATTCGTCCTCTCGCTTCTCCACAATCCACTGTGGAATGTATTCAGCCCTGAAGGCTTCAACGAAGTTGGACCACGTCCTTTCCTGCTCGTCTGCCTCTCAGTCATCTTGGACCCGCTGCCACCATTCCCGAGCTGGTCCTCTCAATCGAAAAGCTGCAAACATAACCATCCACTCCTCGGTGTACTACAGCGTCGCGAATACATCCTCTAGCTGTTCAACCCACTGCTCTGGCTTCTAATCTTGTTATGCTTCACCTAGGAAGACGGGCGGCTGAAACTTCAAGAACCTTTCTAAGGCCTCATCCTCACCCTGAGGGTTCCGTCGCTCGGTCATTAACTGCAAAGTCTCGGCCATCTTCCTGAACGCCTGGCCCATAGTCATATCAACTGGAACTTCAGACCTCGATCCCATTCTCTGACTGTTCCCTTCACCCTGATTGGGTGCTTGCATCTGGGCTGCTCCCACTTCTGGTGCCACTTGATCAGTTTCCGGTACCCTTCCACCTGCTGAGGTTGCACGATGCTTGGGTGCCATTCTAAACCACACCCCAGATGATAAGTGTAAGCACTTAAAGGTCAAACCATTTTAGTTGTACTTGCATGCATTGACAAATAGATGTAAATGGAAAGCGGATGTAAATTTAGCTAAGGAATAAATTCTCTTTCAAAAATGGACTTGCATAGATTCGAAATCTTAATAGAAAACAAAATTAAGATCCTTAACAATAAAAGTTCTTGGAAAACAGTAAACAAATAAACATCCAAATTAAAGGAACTCCTAGTCCCCTAATCCTCATCAGAACCCTCATCATCAGCTTTATATAACCATTCCCCAGAGTTCTTGGAAAAATCTACCCCATCCCCGCTAGCAAATCCCACCATGGGCTCCTTCCCAGGGCACCTAGAACTCTCCCCGGCCTCAACTCGGCTGAAGAAAGGAAGGAAAGAAGGCCTAGGCGGAGACTCATAGTCTATCTCCCCCGAGTCATCGCTATCTGCTGCTAAGTCCACCTCGGGATTAGGAGGGTGGGGTTCAGGCTCCACTATCATCACCTCATCCTCACTATCCGAGCTTATGTCAATCACCGGAATTGGGGATGGCTAAATGATCTGGACCTCGTCATCACTGTTATCCTCCATAGGGTTAAACTCATCGTCATTGTCACTCTCCATAGGGATAACCTCATCATCACTGTTATCCACCATAGGGAGAACTGGCTGAGGGGCAGGTTAGGGAACTGGAAGGTCCTCCGGGTCTAGAAAGATGGGCGGGTGCCACTGCGGCCCTTTCCTCGCTGTCCTAAGCAGTCTAACCATCCTACAGCATCAACAAGATAGGTTAGATAAAGATTTAAACTTAAATCAATAGAATATATATCATCAATATTTTCGCATAACCTAGCCTCTGATACCACTTGTAACACCCCGCTACCTATGTCCGCTAGGGCCGAGGATGTCGCCCCGTCCAAAGGACAAGGGGTCTTTATAACTAGGTAACACAAATAAAATAGTGGATAAAATAATACTTTAACTTAAAATTTTATTACATCCCAAAATACTCCAAGAATAAATCCATGAATTCCCAAAACAAAATCATAAATAAAATTATCCACTATCGACTCCCCAAAGCAATACATAGAAATAAATGATAACAATCTCTTCCCAGGCAGATTACACTAGCTACTCATCCCCATAGCAGGATCGACCTGAAATCATGGTAAAAAGGTGATGAGACAGAAATCTCTGTAAGTCTGTGTGTGCTTTGGGTGTTTAGTGAAAGTAATTCATGGATGCAAAGTGCGAAATCTTTATAGGAGAAATATTGGCAAACAATAAACATTAGTCAAAAGCAAGAGTGGTGTTTTAGCGTTTCTAAGCATACATAATCAATAAAATCAACCACTCGAAATAAATGATTATGGGTTACCACACGTTGGACCCCATAACCGGTCAGAATGCCGACACTTTGTGCAAATTGACAACAAGTAGGTGATCGGCCTACCGGGTAAGATACTCCTCATTCTCTATACCCAATAACAACCGGGTGTCCATTCCGGCAAAACACAATCACTTGACTGAAATAAAACAAACTGCTAGCTCGGACCAGCACGACCTACTGGACTGACATCTCATCCGGGAAGGACTCGCCCCTCAGAGGTGGCCACCTACTGAGAGACTTACCCTAACCCTTCAAAGACTAGCCCTAGCAGTCCTCCCTTATTGAGTACTCAACGACGTTTCCCACTTGGGATAAAATGAACAAAACATTGTTCCACATGAAAATTGCATTTTAGGGTTTCCAAAGTCCTTGTAAAAATCAGCTTTAGAAAGAGTTTGAGTTTGGCAAATCTGCTCTTTGATTTTTAAATAATTCAAATGTTTGAAATAAGAGAGAGTTCAACCTTCATTTTCCTTTACATAAATGAGTGTCCATACACTCTACATTTGGCTTGCCATAAGAAAAACATTTCACATCAATCAGGTTTTATGCAGGAGATTACCTGACTCTTGCTCACAAATAAAAGGTCTCCAACAGCTGACCTAACCCCATATGGGCAAATACAAAACACAATCAATTTCAAGCCACAATCCACTTCCTCAATTTTAAAATAACTCAACTTACTACTATCATATTCCTAGTGTCCCAAGCTTTAAGGCCAAACAATAAATAAATAGTTTTATAGGTTGAGCCTAATCTGATATTTAAAATAACTAATGGTTTGGGAAATAAATTCTAAGATGTTGAAAGTTTAAATCTTGCTTGAAAAATAATAAATAAGTTTTAATAGGTTTTGATTAAAAGATGATAATTAAATTTATAGAAATAAGAATTTTACTAATCATGATTATTTCCATAAAAGGCTTTAGTTGATCTTATTATTTTATAAAATATCTATATATTTTATTTTTCTATTAAAACTAATATTTATTTGACTAAATTTTCCTTTATATAAATATAATATTCCAAATCCACCATTCCTAGGGTTTTTTGAAATCACTATCAAAATTATATTACTAAATATTTTATTCATGAAATAAAAATTTGCTTATGGACAACTAGATCATGATCATAACTCCAAGGTTACTCACAATCATGAACATATACAACCATTCAACTCACCAATACATCCAAATCATGCACACAAGCATAGATTTCAATTTTTCAAGACATGATCTAACCTCTACTAGCATAGATATGGCCATATCTAACATGAATATAAGTCCTAATCACCAATGGTGACATAATCTCTAGCATACTTCATCACAAATACTACCTATGACATGGAAACATGCACCAAACCCCAAATCATCATTCAATCAAATAATATAATCCTTCCATGCATAAATCCCATCTCCTTCACAATCATACATATATTCATGCTTCAATCTCTACAATGCATACTCAAATCCTATCACAATCCACATACTATCAACATCATCCTAGAGACATGACTCTAGAATTTAAAAGAAAGATTGAAGGGACTTACTTGGTTGAGGGATGCCTTGAAGGAGTTTAGAATGGATCTCAACTCCTAGATGCCTAAAATCATCAAAGGAAGGTGGAGGGAGCATGGCCATGGAGGAAGAAGCCATCCGGCCAAGAGAGGGAGTTTCGGCCATGAGAGTAAGAGAGAGAGAGAGTGTGTGTGTGAGTGAGAGAGAGACCATTAGCATATCTATTCACATATATTCTCACTAGAGATCAAGATTGGAGAAAATGAAGTTGTTAGAACAAACCTACCTTGAAGGTGTTCTTGAACCTTCACAGAATTTTCTGGTTTTGATCCGAAGTAGCAAGTTGATTTGTGGAGTTTGATGTTAAAAATGGTGTTGATGGACTCACGGTAGTGAGTAGGTCAAATATGGAGATTTTAGAGAAGGTTTGAAGTGGTTTGGAGGGGTATTAGGTGAAAGAAAGGAGTAGGTGTTCTTGGTGTAGTGTGTATGTTCTTGAAGATTGAAGGAATTTGTGAGATTGTAGTTTGCAGCTGCTGAAATTCTGCGAGAACTAGGGCTGGCCGAATTTCTGTACGGTGTCTGCCATGGCTGACTGCTTTGAGCAGAATTTCAGTGGGATTAATGCTGGCTTAAGGAAGCTTATGGTGGCCAAAAATAGGGAGCATAATGGTGAAGAAGAAGTCTGGTTATTTGAGGGATACATTATGGAAAGTTGCTAAACTATGGTGGCTGGAAATTTGGTAATCAATCAAGCATAATTGCAGGGATTTGTTGGAGAGATTTTCGGGCAGCCATATCTGAATTTCGTGAAGAAGCATAAGGGGAAAAATGGAGCTCAGTTACTGGAGGTTTAAGGAAAGTTTATGCAGAACAATGATGGTGTTTCGGCTGGAGGAAGATTAGGAAACAAAGCTGGACAAAATCCTGCACAGAATTTTGCTAGGCTGGAATTTCTGGACAGCTTTTTCGGCTGCCATTTTCCAGCCATCTTGCAGTGAGTTTGAGGGGGAATTTCAGGGGTTTTCAAGGCTGGTTTCCAGCCTTCTTCATGGAGGAAAAACATGGCTAAGGTTCTGAACAAACTCTGGAAGAAAACGGCTTGGTTTTGGACTCTCAAAGCTGCGATTTGTACAGGAATTTTTCCTGGTTTTGCTCCAGCTTTGAGCAGTCCGAAAATGGCTAAAGAATTCAGGTTGCAAGCTGATCTAAAAGACCATTTTTCTGGTAGCATTTGGGAGGGAATGTTAGCTAAGAATCTCGACACCTTGATGGCACAATAAGCTGGAGAATTTTCAGTTCATTCCAAGAAGGAAGATGAACTAGCTAGAGTGAATTTTCAGCAAGCTCACTAGAGGAATTTTTCCTCTTGGAATCTCCTACAACTCTTCCACATTTTCAGGCCATAAGAAGTCTTTTACTAAGACATTTTGATCCTACAAGACCACAGCACTTTACTGAAATTTCTGGAAAGAAAATGACCAGAACAACTTGATCACACTAGTGAGTTGAGAACTAAGGAAAAATCAAAGATCATGGAAAAATGAATTCCTCTTAGGAAATTCGAGTAGGGCAAGGGAGTAGAATGAGGATACTCCTAACATGTCACTCTTAGGACATCATCACTCCCCTACTCTAAGCACTTAAGGCCGAAATTATTTCTTCCCAAGAAAAAATAAAATTTAACCAAGCTAAAGCTCCTATGATGGAATTTGAACCCAAGACCTCAAGAATTAATTTTCAAAGCTCTAACCACTACTCCACAACAACTCTTGTTGTTATTTTCCAAGCCTCCAAGATATTAAAACTCAAATCCAAGGCACATAAAATCAAATAAAAATATAATTAATCAATGCAATAAAGTATTGTATGCATCCCAACCCCTTACTCTAAGGTAGGTTTTGACTGGGGTTTCACACATTATGATTATGAGATTTGGCAAATGGATATGAAACAACTTTTTTAAATGGAAATTTGACTGAGGAAGTGTATATGACACAACTAGCGGGTTTCACATCCAATGATAGCACAAATGTGTGCAAGCTACAAAGGTCCATTTATGGACTTAAGCAGGCTTGTAGGAGTTGGAAGATCTGTTTTGATGAAACAATCAAAGAGTTTGGTTTCATTCAAAACATGGATGAGCCTTGTGTATACAAGAAGGTTAGTGGGAGTGCAATTGTTTTTTTACTACTTTATGTAGATGACATATTGTTAATAGGAAACGATATACTTGTCTCGTAAACGGTTAAAGTTTGGTTATCTAATCAATTTTTCATGAAATACCTTGGAGAAGTAACCTATATTTTTGGAATAAGGATCTATAGAGATAGATCCAAAAGGTTTCTTGGTCTTTCACAGTCTTCATACATAGATAAAGTACTAAAGAGGTTTAGCATGGATCAATCCGAGAAGGGATTCTTACCCATGTCGTATGGTGTAAGCCTTTGAAAGTCGATGTCTCCCAAGACACAAGTTGAAAGGGATCACATGAGTAAGATTGCATATTCCTCGGCGGTTGGATCTATCGTATATGCTATGATATGTACTAGGCCCGATGTATCTTGTGCTCTCAATTTGACGAGCAGATACCAATCTGACCCTAGTGAGGTTCATTGGGTGGCTGTAAAGAACATCCTTAAGTACTTACGAAGGACTAAGGATAAGTTCTTAGTATATAGAGAAGGTGATTTGAAAATGAATGGGTGTATTGATGCAAGTTTTCAATCTGACAAAGATGATTTCAAATCACAATCCGGCTACATGTTTACGTTATGTGGAGGGGCAATAATTTGGAAAAGTTCTAAACAAGAGACTATTGCCGACTCTACGACAGAAGCGGAGTACATAGCTACTTCTGAAGTAACTAAGGAGGCTATTTGGATCAAGAAGTTTGTAATGGAACTGGGTGTGGTTCCTAGTGTTGTTGGTCTAATAGCTTTGTATTGTGACAACAACAGAGCCATTACACAAGCAAAGGAGTTGCGGTCTCACCAACAATCTAAACATCTACTCTGGGAGATCTAAAATAGGAATGATGTAAAGATAGAGAGAGTTCCCACAGATTAGAACATAGTTGACCCGCTTTCGAAATCACTATCCCAAAAGAAACATGATTGTCGTGTTGAGTCATATCGATATTAGATACATGAATGATTGGCTCAAGTACAAGTGGGAGTTTGTTAGTGTTGTACCCTAGAGGCAATCACTTGTACATTGTATATGACATATTTTCTTTTAATAAAAGGCATTATATATCTTACAGTTTCTTTTGTTTACTTTAAGTAATATAACTATTCGATATAGTCCCGAGTACAACACTGTGTTAAGGAAATCATGATAGAGATCATGATATAAGATTCCTACTACACTGGATGGTGTTGGTACTTAAATAGTCCCTAGTCATAGTATTAATGAGATATGACATCATTAATGTATTAAAACTAGCATATGTTAGACTTCTTGATTTGATCAGGTGGTGGTTCTCATAACCGTGAGTATTGAGATACTCAAAGTTAACACATGGATTCTTGTTAATAGAAAAAGTACATTGGATGACCTAACTTTGAGATAATCACATGGATAACTATTTAGTACCCGTGATATAATTTCAATATAGCAAACGTGCAAGTATCTTTAGACTTGAGATCTCCAAGGTACTTTGTTTGCTGAGCCTTGTACTTTGATTCCAATATCCGGAACTCTATCGAGGGTCGCCTATGGGATGGATATTGGGTACATTGTGAGGTAAACGATAATAGTAGAGAGAGTTAATAAAGGATTCACCACTCCTAATAGTACGGGTGAATATCTCATGGCCACTTGTAGGAATTACTACTCGGAAAGTACTTGGCCAAGGCAATTGTGTATTGAAAATAGTTTTAATTGATACACATCTAGAGTAGTGGGTTCCTAGTACAAGTACTATTGTGTTTAGGCCATAATGATTTTTGGAAGGAGTTGGCACTAATTCCATACTCCAAATAGAATGAGATATTGTATGGTGAAAGGAGTTAATTGTACCGAAGTTTGTTATTGAACGGTTCATGTCAAGCCACTTGACTTCCTGAATTCTTGGGTGGTCATGATGTGTTGCTAGACACCGCTCATGATCTGGGAATATGGGTTTATTAGTAGATGAATTAATAAACCAATCCTGATTAGAATTAATAGGATTAATTCTAATTAATTATAGATTATTAATCTCAAAGACGTTTGGATTAATTCATCTTCTCTACCAATTGACTGGGAAACCAAATAGGTCACACATAATGGAGGATTATATACTCAAGATATTATTTGATAACATAGTGGGGTTAATTGAGAGAAAAATAAGTTGTTTTGGATTAATTGTAATTAGTTATGATTTGTGGCCCAAGTTGTAATTGTGAGAACTTGATGTTTTGCAATTACATTTAGGGAATTCTAATAGGATTAGAATTATTAGTTTTGGAAAGGGAATTTCGTGTTATATATAGTAGATATAACACACGAAAACCCCAGCTGATGAGATACACGAAATCCCCAGCCAAGTCACACATTTTTCCTTTCTTTTCTCTCCCTCTCATTTTGATGAAAACAAGAGAACCCTAGCCGCCATTATTGTTTCTACTAGCACCAGAAATTTTGGTGCTTGAGTGTATTTTCTGTGTAGATTACTGTTAGAGATAATCACAAACTATGATTATAGTGTTTAGACGTTCAACTCACGTGGAGGTTGATCACGAGGTTTGCTGGATCGCGCCTCGACTTGAAGAAGAAAATTTTTGTTCTTCGAACGATCACCCAAAGGTAAAAGCTGTTACCTTTACTCACTTTATGTCTTGTTTTCCACACACAGATGGGTCTTAGGAGGGTATCCCATTTTATTTTCTGCTGCGCCGTATATGATACGAGTCTGAGATACCCAACAAATATGGTATTGATTGATGTTCACATGGGGAATTTTTCTAAACTAGGAGACAAAGACAAAAGATCAAAAAGGGAAGGGGGGGGGGGGGGAAATGGTGGTGGATTGGGGGTGGAAGGGAATTATTTTTGTATTTAAAACTTTAGAAAATCTCTCTGTGTGAAAATTTTCATTTTCCTCTCCATTTGAGTGATATTTCTTTTGCCATATAGAACTAGGCATTTTCCAAGATTGCAAAGAACTTCAATGCATTAAAATATGGAAAGCTTTCCCTTTATGAGCATAATAGAGTACTATCACAATGGTGTTAAAAGAGTAGGAATAGCTTGGTGTGAACTTATATAGATTGCCATTAGGATGCTAATTTGTTTAAATTTTTGTCACAAGTGGGTCTATTATTGTTTTAAATATCATAAATCTCAGCCTAGCATGTGTTCCTTTCTTTGTACACCTTTCTTGGTGTGTTGGGGGTGGGGGGTGGAGAATGTTGAGATTTTGTTTGATAGAACCTAAATTAGTCATATATTTTCTAGTTATTTAAGGCTATTTTGTGATATATTTTGTTCAATAACTGGTCATATTCCTTCATATTTGAGATTTTACCCTTGAAAAGGTATTTTGTGCATTATTTTAGATTTTATGAGTAAAATAAGACAAAAATGTCGCAAAACAGAACAGAGGCGGCGCAGGTCAGGATAAAGGAACCGGCGTCGGCCACATGCTGCTGGCATCCACTTCAAGGCAACAAAAAATCAGTGAAACAGAGCAGAACAGAACTGAACCAGCGTCGGCTAGGAGGCTGGAACCGGCGCTGGCTGCACTCTGGAGAGGATGGCATGAAAATAAAGAAAAAAATCAGCGAACGATTGGAGAAACAGATCACAACTGGCACCGGCCCTAGGCAGGACAGGCGGCGTCGGCTGTGCCCTAATACTGAGGCGATGCCTTGATTTTCATGCATAGTTTTTGGTAATTTACAGAATTTTAGTATTTTCCTACTTCTAATCAGCCGAGAACTCTAGAGGAATAATTTTAGGCACTTCTAAAGCCTATAAATAAAGGAAAAACATAAGAGAAATGGGGAGAATTCGCAGATCATAACATCAAATCACTCAAATCAAGGAGGGTTATACAAGAAGGTCTACAAAGGAAGAAGAATGAGGCTTGTCTATGAGTGCTTTCTTTTACTTTGTTTTCTTTTTCTTGAACAATAATGTATTAATTGTTTTATTATAATTTGACATTGTTTAGGTATTCATGAGTTTTTAGAGTTGCTTTGATCTTTTGATTAATTAATTGTTCTTCTTAATATTTAATTACTTGTGCTTATTACGGGATTAATTGGTTGTTTCTTTCTATTAACTTGCTGGACCAAAGGGGTTAATGGTGGTTTCAATTCATTTATTTCATATTTATTGTCTATTAACGTGTTGGACCAAGGGGGTTAATTGAACAGAATTGAGTAATTAAATGTTAATTGATGTCAGCCGAGCCCAAGGATTCATTAGTTAGCTTCATGTTTTAAGTTTGCCAAGACCAAGGAAATTTAATCAAGGATTGTGTTCAATGCATCTATTGGGTAAATTAGTTGAGACGAGACCAAGTATTGCTAATTTAACCAGAAGATAGTGATTTCATGGATTGACCAAAGAAGTGAATCTATCTTAATCCTTCATGAAGCTAAGAGAATAATTATTTATGATAATGATTGAGTACTTTAAGATCGTGTTTGTCAAAATAATAGTTGAGTTACATAATTCTACATCCTTGATATGTATATATTCTTTTATTTTATTTTATTTTATTTTATTTTTATTATTTTTCACTTTATTGGGTCGGTTAAACAATGAAAGAAAATGGATTAATGCATACTTGTTCCTGGAGGATCGACACTCGTTTGAACCCTATACTATGTCAATAATGAGTACACTTGCTCATATGTGTAATTTGTGGTTAACGTTTTAATTAAACTTGATTGGACATGCTTTTATACCCAAATCAAAACACATCAAGTTTTTGGTGCCGTTGTCGGGGAACAATATCATGAAAGTTTGGATTTCATTGATTTAACCATGTTTTTATATTCATATGTCTATATGTAAATATGTAAATATGTATATACGCTCCTTGTATGAGTAAGTGCCCTATTTTGTTGTTTGTATAATTATATTTTAATTTCACTATATGTTGTAAATATGTAAGTAGGTAGATACATGTTCATAATACTCCCTCCGTCCCACTAAAATTGATAGTGGTTGACTTGGCACGATACTTTATACAAAACTAAAAATTAGAATATAATAAAAATATAATATAATAAAAATAAAAAATATATAGGTCCCATAATACTTTATGTCAAATCTAAAAATATAAATATAATATATGTGGGGTTTATTGATTATTTTATAATAAATTGTATAGTAAAAACTTTTCTTTTAAGGAAAGTATTAAATTTAGTGGGACAACCCAAAATAGTAAGTAGGTCAATTTTAATGGGACGGAGGGAGTAACTAACTAGTCTTTGAATGTTTGTATATATTGTATATTTAGTTATTTAATTTTACTAACCTAATGTTAATGTGGAATATGTGTAATCTTTGTATTTTGAATTAGATGATTAGACAGCTTTTGAACCTAATAAGGTACCAAATGTCATACAGATCAAGTAGAGAATGCCGCATCTTATTAGGGGTCAACTCGTGTTCATGTGCATCATTTCTGGTTAACTTGGTCATCAAACACTAAAAGCCTTCTGTTATTCCTGTGCATCATTTTTTATCAATATTTATAACTTAGGTTCCACATAATGTTTTAAGGTTGTTAAAATGATGGCACTGATTGGCTTTTGCACTACTTCGTCTTCAGAATAATTCGACTTTGAATAATGGACTACGTTAAGGATAAAGTTTTTAGTATCAATTTTGTTAAGCTGCGAAGAAAAATAAGTAGAATCTATCACTGCAAAACTTAACAGAGATGCTTTTGAACTTGGAAGTGTAAAGAACAAAATCAGCACCATGAAGCCTTGTTATTCCACTTCGTCACCTTACTAGGCCAAGAACTAAAATAATAATGAACTGAATATGGCATATGGTTCTTTTCAAGCCAATTCTGTGCATACGGTTCTTTTTAATCTGATTCTATACGTATAGTCTATTTCAGCTAATGTTTGTTGTTTGATGAGGATCTTCAGATATTCTTTAGTTTATTTTCCATGTAAAATTTCAAACTTTTGCCCTACTCATTTAAGAACCTCATCAATCATCAATGTGCTTTCAGTTTCCAGTTTTTAAACTATTTTCTTTTTTTTATTATTATTATTGAATATCAGTGTGCTTTCAGTTTCCATTATGAATCTGCATGAGTTGTCACTGCATACAGTTTCCTTGATAGAAAGTAAAAGACATTTTAGTAGTAGAGATGCAGTTTCTTTTCTGAAATACTACTGTAGTGTGTTTAGCTAAACAAAGGGAGCTAATATATGATGAAGAAGAGAGGATGTGTTTAATTTCTTTGGGTGTTTTGTGAAGAAGAGAGGATGTGTTTAGTTTTTGCTAATAGCTCAAGTCTTTTTACTTGGAAAACGTCTCTTGTTTTCTGATTGGTTAATTGCAATATGATAAACTTAGGTTTCGCTATGGAAGATAGGAGACTTCATATCATACTATTATTCTAGACCAATCTTTGAAGATGTTATATTTTTTATTTGTAATTAATATTGCTAGGGAAGAAGAAAAGATAATCTTGTGGTAGTATATTTTTTGTGTTCTCCTTTTCTATTTTTCTTTACTAGAAGTCTGGAATGGAAGGATCATATGGATGCTTATGATATGGAGAGGACCTTTTCATATTTCTCAATTTTCTCTACTCTTTGTGTGCACACTTGCTTATTTTCTAACTTGTAAATGAATTTAATTTATGCGAGAATAAATAATTTCATAAGTTGAAATTTGAAGATAATTTTATTAATTTTTTGCCTTATGTTTCCAAGTTTCTATTGTTATCCATTTTCCATGGTAATACTATTTGAATGGTGGTTAATTATTGTTGACTTTTGGGATAAAACATCAGTTTATTTGTTTCTCGATTTGTCCACTGATATTTGTCTTTAACACACCAAAGGTTGGCTTTTCCTTTGGCTCTTGTTGAGATCACAAATTCAGGTATGCTAGTTTGCTGTAGAACATGAACTATTATAAACTGCTGCATTAATATGGCAAGAGTAATTGGCTGCTTGACTTTTTTTTTGTACTAACCTTATTTCCTTTCCCAAAAGAATGCTGGATGGATTACTTGGGCACTTTTGATAATTTGAGCAGTATGGCACTGATTACCTTTGAGTTGAGAATGGACTTTGTTTGGTTCAAAGAATAAATTCTGCTAGAATTTTTTCCATTGTTCTTTTGTGTCATTTCTAATAAGGATCTATAACTTGGGTTCCACATAATGTTTAAAAGTTGTTGAAATAATGTTGTTCTTTGTCTATGCTACTGCTTTGAAGTTTGATGGCATTAAGTCTATTTAAGCCTTGGCTTCTTTTGTTTCTTGGACATACTATTTTTTGGTGAACATAATGAGTAGTTGGCTACTTTGAGAATGCTGCCTAGTTAAGTTCGATAACAAGTAGTTGTATTTGGAAATAATTGGCAATTAAGAAAAGAACAAGTTCACTTCAACTGTAATGGTTCATTCCATTCATCCTCGGAAATGCAGTATGCAACAAAAATAATAGCCCAACTTAGTCTTGCATATTTTATAGGAAATTCTTTGAATTGTGATGTCCATTACTGAATCCATCTATATGAGCATTTCTTTATGGAAAATATTGATCGTAATTAGGAAATGGCATGATTAAATTTGTGAATCATGAGTGCATCTACTGATCTCATTCTGTCTAACATATCATGATTGTGTCTATTTTTTCAGCTAAACTTTATATAGGTTTTTTTTTTAATTCGTACTTTGCTCGCCTTTATTTGAATAACACTTTTTTTTTACATATTTGATACAGATTCACTAGACATCCAATGCACACCATGGCTAGTTCTCACCAACAGATGGACAGTTACAATCCCCTAGTCATAAGTTGTAGTTTAGCTATTAAAAAGAATGTTTATTTTATATACACAATATACTTTCGTATTTTACAGTTTTTTATCATAGCATGGCTCTAAAAATACTTGAAAGGTTTCATACTTAGACTTTTAATTATTATTTTTGGTTATTTTAGTTTTTTTTTTTTTTTGCATGGCTATAAAAATACTTGACTTTTTTAAATTTTTTTTTAGTTTTGCTATTTTTTATGTTGTTTAATTATAATTTTTTTGATAGTAATGAATTGTTTGAAATTACAATTAATTTATAAATTAATTTTTCTGGTGGTATTTTATTATTTTTGACGAAATAAAAAAGACTCGAAAAAGGGGGAAAATAAAAAATTCATATTTTGTTTGCGTCTAAAATATTTTATTTACATCAAAAATTAAATAAAAATAAAAAATTCATATTTTTTGTGCTTCAAAAATAAAAAGGACTTTAATTATTAATTTATTTTTGTTGGCAAAAATTAATTGTCGACAAGAATCATAGACACAAACAAATTATCTCTTTAATATTTTTGATTGATAATTATTACTTACGACAAAAATTATTAGATGCAAAAAAATTTTGGTATCCCTAATTGCATCAAAAAATAAAGGTGCCATAATAGTTGGTCGATCTCGTAAGAAAATAATGCTGCAAACATGTTTACGTGCATTGCAAATAGTACTTACCATAAAAAATTCATGATTGTGACAACACACTACTAAATTATAGAGCAAATACGACGGCCACTGAGCCATCGTATTAGCCAAATACAACGGCTAAATGATGGTTTTACAGCTGTCGTATTTGATTTCGTCGCTTTTGCTCGGCAACGGCTACAAAACCGTCGTATTTGCTTGCAGTGGTCATTTTTTTGCGATGGTTTTGATAAACCATCACATTTGATTGGACCAAATACCACGGCTAGACAAGCCGTCGTATTTGATTGCACTCAAGCAAATACGACGGTTGCAGCCGTTGTATTATGCCTAATTTGGTTTGTAAATCATTTTTTATTTGAACGGGATTCTGTACACGTACAATTTAAAGCCAAATATAATAAAAGCAACGCATACAACACCAAATATAACAAAACACAATCTCCTCATTACCAAACAACTCAAAAGCAATATCTACAGTAGACAAATTGTAACGGATACAAATACAAATACAAATAGAAACAAGTACATCATCATGACAAACAAGTATATCCTCAGTATACAGAAGCAGTAGTACAAATACAAATAAGTAGGAAATGAAAATGTCAGTCATCATGACGGACAGGCTCGCTAGGATCACCCGATCTAACAGGTAGAGAAGTGGAACCAACACCAAGAGACTCCGTAGAAGCACTAGATGGAGGTATAGGCAGTACATCAAATGCGCCTGCATCCAATTTGGGCGCTAATGCTTCCATGGTAGTATGCAGCACAACTATACGTGACTCGTAAGCCTCTCGCTCACGCTACATCTCAGCTCACATCTCAGCCTGCATAGTATCTCGCATACTCTACATACGTGCCTCAACCTCAATCCTGACGACCTCCTCAACATTTGCTCCAAAACTTGATGATTGACCGATTGACGTTGGTGTTGGATCTTTTCCCTTACACCTAACACGACCTCTTGTTTCTGGACCGAACAATCACCAAAATATATGATCCTTTGCTTCCTCTATGCGCTTAGACTCAGGCAATGCCTGCCACTTTGTCTCTAATCGGTCCTACAAAATTAAGAAACATCATATCAAATTTATATTAGGTTAATGTAATGTCGTTATCATTTTTTAAAAACTCAGAAAAATTAGCATTTAAATATAACTTGCAATCATCTCTGCAGTCAAACCATTAGACTACCGACTGTGCCACCTTTATGTCACAAGGAACATATCATATTGTGATGTCGGTTGGCCTTGTGAGGCCATCTGTAAAGACGTGTCAAAAATTTCAAGAAATGTAGATAAATTTCATTTGAATAGTGTATAACATAAACTGAATACCTGATCTTGTATAACAGAATGTGGCATTCTTCCTGTGACCAGTGGATATGCCAAATACGATCGATTTTATCTATTCCGGTCGGTCTCCATCTGTGATTAATTATAATAGTTAACATATAAAAAAATTAAACAAGTTCTGAGACATAAAAGTAGTCAACTTCTATGGTACGACCTGTGTATTCTCCAAACGCTAGTAATCAACTAACATCCTCTATTGATTTTCATCAACCCATTTATCATCTCAAACAATAGGCTCTGTACTTTGCTAGAAGGGAACGTAGTATTTTTGTTTTAACTTCGACTTCAAATCCTTCCATGTTGCGCATATCATCTTCATTGTGACACTACGTCCTTCTGGTGGCATCGTGGTGTTGTCCTTGTATGAATTTTAACAAATAATTAAATAAACAAAATGTTAATTTTTGAAGAAAACACTCTTGGCTATGTTAGAATAAAATTATTTACCTGTATTTCTTGCCAAACACTCTTGGATTGGAATAACTCGTAGTATCAGCTTTACATATGACGCCAGAATTTTGGGTTGACTTGTTAGCCTCGTATGTTTTTGAACGAAATCGGAAGCCATTCATGTTGCATGCATTATAGCGCAACCCTTGATTGAAAGAACCATTGGCAAGCTTTTTAACTTCAGTAGGAATATCAGGGCATTCTTCATTCTTATCAACCTATAATAAATATAAGTGTTATAAAGGCTAATTGTTGTAGAGGAAAACTTGCTATATTGTCTTTGTTTTTACTTACATAATGACTGAGCCAACTGTGAAACATTTGAGAATGAATACGTTGCATGTCATGTAACCAAGATCTTGGATGCTCTCTATTGATGACAGACATGTGAAGACTGCAAATAGACCACACGTGAAATTTAGAAGTTATAGTGAAAGAAGCATAAAAAATGAAAGATAATGATTCAAAGAAAAACTGACTTTCTATAAGGTTTAAGGATGTCAGAGTTCGCTAAAACACACCGATGTGCTTGCATCAATATTAAACGATCAAATATTACATCAATCCCTTTTCCAACTGCTTTACCTATCGGGTTGTCATCATCAACATATCGTGGAGGCCTATTCTCTTTGCTCTCAACATCATCTAAATATCTCGACGCGAATGTCATACATTCTTCCATTAAATATCCACTGGCTATCGAACGTTCAGGTCTAGCATGATTGCGCACGTAACACTTGAGAGTTTTCAAATATCTTTCAATTGGAAACATCTATCGACATTGAAGCTGGACCAGCTAATAATGCATCATCGGCCAAATGTATTGGTAAATGTTCCATTATATCAAAAAAACTAGGGATGAATATCTTTTCAAGAAGACAGAGTGTAACTATGAAACGGTCTTGAAGATACTCAAGATGCCTCTCTTTGTTAACTTTAGAACACAACTGCCTAAAACATGAAGCAATCTCAATCAAAAGTTGCACTACATTCTTTGGCAAAGTTGTGCGGGCTGCTAATGGGATTAACTGCTGGAGTGAAATGTGGGAATCATGACAATTCAAACCTCCTAAAGTCTTTCTCCTTATGTTTACCCGTCGAGAAATATTAGAACAATAGCCATCGGGAACTCTCAATTCCTTCAATACTGTCAAAAAAACTTCAACTTCCAATCGACTCATTGTATAAGGAGCTGGTGGCAAACTGTATCCAAATCTAGATGGTTTTAAAATTGGATGTAAAGACTTTCTAATATTCATTGCCTGTAGGTCTTGACGAGCTTTGAAGTTATCTTTTGAAGAAGTACTATCACCTAGTATTGTAAACAACAGATTATCTGCAAAAATTTTCTCAATATGCAGGGTCCAAGTTGTACCTCATCAAATTACTCTCCCAATATGGCAACTCCCAAAAAATACTCTTCTTCTTCCAATTATAAGAATTTATGCCAAACTTCCGTTCATAGTCAGTCTGCATTGTAATTCTCATATCATCTACTGCATACTCTGTTAAACAACCCTGAAGATGTGTTAAAATTTTTGTCCCCGTACACCTTTTTGGTGCTTGTCGTAATTCCATTCCACCATCGATTTTGTTTCCCGGATTCTTCGGGCCATCGATGAGAGTTGACAGAATAAAATAAGGTTGCTTCATGCATAGCCAGGGTGGCAAATTGTGTGGTATTAAAACAACAGGCCAAGTACTATGTGGTATATGCATATTTGAAAACGGACTAAATCCATCCGAAGCCAATCCAAGTCTAACATTTCGGCAGTGACTTGCAAATTCCAAATGCAACTCATCAAACTTTCTCCAAGCCTTAGAATCAGCTGGGTGTCTGTAGACTCCATCTTCACATGACATTCATGATGCCACCTCATAAGGGATGCAGTTTTGTGAGACATGAACAATTGCTTCAATCTCGGAGTCAAGAGAAAATACCTAACACGCTTGCATGCAATTGTACTGCCTTCTTTCTTTTACCTCAGAGCATTGCATACCTCACAAAGTTGTGTGGCCTCATTTTCCCTTCTGTATATTATACAATTATTTGGACAAGCATCCCAGACTTTGCATTCCATTCCTAACACATTTGTTATCTTACTAGCCTCGCAGTGATTCTGGCAATTTTCACTCCCATCTCACTAAAAGCATTCGTTAGAAGCTCAAGTAGCATATCAACTGACTTGTTCAACCACCCATTCAGGACTTTTAAATGTAACAATCTCATAATGAATGAAAGTGAAGAAAATTTAGTAAAACTAGGATACAATTCTATATTAGCCTCTCCCAACAATTCATGTATCTCTCTCAAATCATCAGGCTCTTCAGTTGCATTATCGAAGTCACTAATGCCACCAATATCTTGAAGCATCCCAGCCATATCATCCCTATGTTCATTTTTAGTTGAAGGGATGTTGCTAGGTGTATCGCAAGAAGATAAGTATGTTTCCCCATGAACACTCCACTTTTTGAACCAATGCATGAAACCCCATATTTGGCAATGCTGTTTGACATCTAGTGTACTATAAAGATACCTATTCTGGCACTTCATACAAGAACAATGGATTTTGGATCCACTGGGTTTGTCTCTTAACGCAAATTCTACAAATGCATCCAAACCTTTATTATATTCATCACCTAAATGGTCTTGTAAGTCAATCCACGATCGGTCCATCTTCCTATTCATTTATCCATATTTTCAGTCGATCTACAAGTTTCGTTATGATAAACATATTCAAGAATATATGGAAATGATAAAATGGAAATAGGTCAAGAATTCAATCCCCATCAAATTAGTGTTCATTTTCTTTTTTAGTAGTGGAAATTGTAATAACCCATCGTTCAAAGTGAATATATTTTCCCCTTCCTTATTATTAATAGTATTACTAAGGCTATAAAGTAATAATATTATTCCTAATGTTATAGAATGGCCATCCCTAGTGCCATTATTATTAGGAATAGTATTAGTAGTAATATTGTTATTATTTTATTTTACTCTATTCTACTATCATTATTATTGTAGTTTAATGATAAATTATTATTACTACTTTTATTCTATTATCCATTACTATTATTTTTATATATCTATTATTTAATATAAATACTTCTTGGTAATAATAAATTATAGTATTATTAAATTCAAGAATTAGGTTGAATTATTATATTATTTTACCATTAGTATATATATATATATATATATATATATATATATATTGTTCAATTAATACCCTAAATATCTTAAGCTATATTCATATTATATAAAAAGATATTTTAGAGGGCCCACAAGAAGTAAATGAAGAGGGCCCACAAGCATGATATTTTTGACCAACATTAACTATGTTAAGACTTTCCTTAATTAAGTTTAACTAAGTTAAACTAGATTAGGGCAAGTGATCATAATTAAGCTAAATCAGCTTAGGGTAAATTAATCATGACTAAGTATATATTAGCCTTAAGATTTTTTAAGAGATTCTATAAGTTTCTAAAAGGTTCTACAACCTTCTAGCATAATCCTTAATTTTCTTGGAAATCCTAGAGAAGTCTAAAGACTTCTAGAAATGCTAACTCACCTTAAAGCAAGACCAAGAGGATTAAACTCTATAAATAGGAGTAAGGAGAGGAGAATTTCAGCTAAAGCTGGGAGGAGAAGAAGAAAAACCAGAAAAGTGAAGAGAGGAGAGGAAAAATAAGAAAAAGAGAGACTAAGGGAGAGAGGGAGATTTCCGGCAGCAAGGAAAGAAAGAAGAATCGGCAGCAAGAAGAGGAAAGAAAGAAGCACCGGCAGCAAGGAGAAGGAAAGGAAAAGGAAGGAAAGGAAGGAGTGTCACAGCTTTGTCTCCATCTTAGAAAGGTAAGGGATCACCACTAAAAGCTAAGAGAAAGATACTAGAAGTTGGAAACTATGTGCATATGAATTTGTTGATGTTGAGTAATAAAAATATTTTGATTTTGTGATGGTTGTTGGTTGACCGGTTGGGTTGGTGATGAATTGAGCATGGTTTTCAGTTCATGTGAGGTGTATTGGAGTGATAGTATGCTGAAAATTTGAAAAGAAAAAGGGTGGAAATGATAAAGAAACAAGAAGAGCTATTTAATGGTGATGAATAGTTAGCTTGTGTTGTTTGGAAACTTCAAAGGAAATCTGAGTAAGAATGACTGGAAATGAAGCAAAAATAATCCTAAACATGTCCTAGACTAGTTAGAAAGGAGTTGGAACAAGTTGTGTGGAGGTTGTGAGGGTTTTGAATGGCTAAGAGATCTTGAATAGCAAGAATGGTGAAAGCTGTTAAAAATTTACTGGTTTGGTAAGCTGGGAATAATTTATTTGTTTGAACAAAAGAGAAGTGTTGGGCATGAAAACCTGTTAGAAAAATTATGTTGGGATGTTAAATAAGATATTAAAGGGTTTAAATATGGTAGGATATGTTGAAGAAACCACAGGAATAAATTAAAACAAGTTGAGCTCTAAACAGTAATTCTGGACCTCCAGCTCGGAGCAGTAAGTTTAGCTGGAAAACTGACGAAATGGAGAGAGGTTTGAATATCCCATGACCTGAAGTTGATATAGAAATGTCCTAGGAGTATTTAGGAAGTGGTTTCACCTCATTTGGACCTGTATTGAAGGAGATATGAACGAAATGCTGGAAGATGACAAAACTGAACCACCAATCTCGGAACAGTGAAATTAACTGGAAAACTGTACAAAATGGGATGGAGTTTGCATGTCTCATGACCCGGAATTGATAGAGGGATGTCTTAGGAATATTATGGAAGTAACCTCACCTTATTTGGACCTATATTGAATAAGTTATGTGAAAAATGGTGAAGCGTGGTAAAGCTGTAAAACCAGGAAAACCATCAAAGGCATTAATCCATTTATTTCTTTAAGAAAGTCTTAGAAACCTTATTAGAACCATTAAGCATTTAAACCCATTAAGTAATAATATCGAGATATACTAATGGTGTAGGTGAATCAAGTCGAGGGAACTCCTTTTAGCACTATACACCAGTGCAACTTCGACTTATTATACAAGGTGAGTCCCTATGATTTCTAAAACATTTTTAAAGGCTAGTGTGCTTTAATTTTCCATGAAATGACATGTTTTATACCGTTTTGGAAATGTTTAAATATGTTTACGGAATACATGAGCAAGACTTATTTTTATGCAATTTTGACTTGAATGAATTTCATAATTGGTTTGAAAACCTTATTGGATGATTAAAACACGAATTATGTGAACTTAGTCATTTTGGATTAAATATTTGGGATTTCCGGAAAATGATAAACTTTAGAATCGGGTATTTGGAAAATGATCCAGATATCCTTATTGGAATAATTTATGTAACTTTTGGAACTCGGGTATTCGGTAAATGACCGAAATATCCTTATTGGAACTTTTGTGAATAATTCTCAAATCGGGTAAGGGTAAATTGACCCAGATACCCTCAAAAAAGTG
The DNA here is from genome assembly GCA_026120185.1 of Voacanga thouarsii. Classification (NCBI taxonomy): domain Eukaryota; kingdom Viridiplantae; phylum Streptophyta; class Magnoliopsida; order Gentianales; family Apocynaceae; genus Voacanga; species Voacanga thouarsii. The sequence goes on from JANUWF010001030.1 coordinate 1,129,886, forward strand.
ATTTGGAATTGGGCATGGGCGAAATGACCCAAATGCCCTTGGGAAATGACTTTTGTGATCAAGTGTGGAGAAAATAACCCGGTTGCTCTTGGAAACACGTTTTGATGTGTGAGTAAAACATTTTGTCTGGTTTTCAACATGATTTTGGAAAATGTTGTTTAGGCCCCAAAATGTCTTAATTGAAGATCCTGCGGTGTAACACCCCACAACCTCGGCCCGCCAGAGCCGGGGATGTCGCCCCGTCCAAAGGACAAGGGGTCTTTATAATTATGTCACACAAATAAAATAGCAGAATAAAATAATAATTTAACTTAAAAATTTATTACATCCCAAAATACTCCAAGAATAAATCCATGAATTCCCAAAACAAGACCACGCCCATTCCTGCTCGTTCGCCTCCTAGTCGTCTTGGACCCGCTGCCACCATGCCTGAGCTGGTCCTCTCAATCAGAAAGTTGCAAACTTAACCATCCGCTCCTCGATGTACTGGAGCATCGCGAATACGTCCTCTAGCTATTCAACCCACTGCTCTACCTTCTGATCTTGTTCTGCTTCGCCTAGGAAGACGGGCGGCTGAAACTTCAAGAACCTCTCTAAGGGCTCATCCTCACCCATAGGGTTCCATCGCTCGGTCATTGACTGCAAAATCTTGGCCATCTTACTGAATGCCTAGCCCATAGTCACATCAACTGGAACTTCAGACCTCGATCCCATACTCTGACTGTTCCCTTTACCTCAGTTGGGTGCTTGCATCTGGGCTGCTCCCACTTCTGGTGCCACCTGATCAGTTTCCAGTACCCTTCCACTTGCTGAGGTTGCACGACGCTTGGGGGCCATTCTAAACCACACCCATATGATAAGTGTATGCACTTAAAGGTCAAACCATTTTAGTTGTACTTGCATGCATTGACAAATAGATGTAAATGGAAAGCGGATGTAAATTTAGCTAAGGAATAAATTCTCTTTCAAAAATGGACTTACATAGATTCGAAATCTTAATAGAAAATAGAATTAAGATCCGTAACAATAAAAGTTCTTGAAAAACAACAGTAAACAAATAAACATGCAAATCAAAAGAACTCCTAGTCCCCCTAATCCTCATCAGAACCCTTATCATCAGCTTCATATAACCATCCCTCAGAGTTCTTGGAAAAATCTACTCCATCCCCGCTAGTAAATCCCTCCATGGGCTCCTTCCCAGGGCACCTAGAACTCTCCCCGGGCCTAACTAGGCTGAAGAAAGGAAGGAAAGAAGGCCTAGGTGGAGACTCATAGTCTATCTCCCCCAGGTCAACGCTATCTGCTGCTAAGTCCACCTCGGGATTAGGAGGGTGGGGTTCAGGCTCCACTATCATCACCTCATCCTCACTATCCGAGCTTATGTCAATCACCAGAATTGGGGGTGGCTCAATGATCTTGACCTCGTCATCACTGCTATCCTCCATAGGGTTAATCTCACCATCACAGTCACTCTCCATAGGGATAACCTCATCATCACTGTTATCCACCATAGGGATAACTGGCTAAGGGGCCAATTGGGGAACTGGAAGCTCCTCCGGGTCTAGAAAGATAGGCAAGTGCCACTGCTGCCCTTTCCTCGCTGTCCTAAGCAGTCTAACCATCCTACAGCATCAACAAGATAGGTTAGATAAAGATTTAAACATAAATCTATAGAATATATATAATCAATATTTGCCTATAACCTAGGCACTGATACCACTTGTAACACCCCGTTACCGAGGCCTGGCAGAGCCAGGGATGTCGCCTCGTCCAAAGGATAAGGGGTCTTTATAATTAGGTCACACAAATAAAATAGCGGAATAAAATAACACTTTAACTTAAAATTTTATTACATCCCAAAATACTCCAAGAATAAATCCATGAATTCCTAAAACAAAACGATAAATAAAATTATCCACTCTCGACTCCCCAAAGCAATACACAGAAATAAACGATAACAATCTCTTCCCAGGCAGATTACACTAGCTACTCATCCCCACAGTAGGATTGACCTGAAATCATGGTAAAAAGGTGATGAGATAGAAATCTCAGTAAGTCTGTGTGTGCTTTAGGTGTTTAGTGAAAGCAGTTCATCGATGCAAAGTGTGAAATATTTATAAGAGAAATATTGGCAAGCAATAAACATTAGTCAAAAGCAAGAGTGGTGTTTTAGTTATTCTAGCCATACATGATCAACAAAATCCACCACTCATAAGAAAGAATTATGGGTTACCACACGTTGGGCCACACAACCGGATGGTCAGTATGCCACACATTGTGCATACCTTGTGCAGACTGACAAAAGTAGGTGATCGGCCTACTGGGCAAGATACTCTTCCTTCTCTATACCCAAACAACAACCGGGTGTCCATTCCGGCAAAACACTGTCACTTTACTGAAAAGAACACTGCTAGCTCGGACCGGCACAACCCACTGGACTGACGTCCTATCCGGGAAGGACTCACCCCTCAGAGGTGGCCACCTACTGAGAGACTTACCCTAACCCCTCAAGGAATAGTCCTAGTAGTCCACCCTTATTGAGTACTCAACGACGTTTCCCACTTGGGATAAAATAAACAAAACATTGTTCCACATGAAAATGGCATTTTGAGGATTTCCAAAGTCCTTGTAAAAATCAGCTTTTGAAAGAGTTTGAGTTTGGCAAATCTACTTTTAGATTTTTAAATAATTCAAATGTTTGAAATAAGAGAGAGTTCAACCCTCAATTGCCTTTACATAAATGAGTGTCCATACACTCTACATTTAGCTTGCCATAAGAAAAACATTTCACATCAATCAGGTTTTATGCAGGAGCTTACCTGACTCTTGCTCACAAATAAAAGGTCTCCAACAGCTGACCTAACCCCACATGGGCAAATACAAAACACAATCAATTTCAAGCCACAATCCTCTTCCTCAATTTTAAAATAACTCAACTTACTACTGTCATGATCCTAGTGTCCCAAGCTTTAAGGCCACTCAATAAATAAATAGGTTTATAGGCTACGGATAATTTGATATTTAAAATAATTAATGTTTTGGGAAATAGGTACTAATAAGTTAAAGGTTTAAAACTTGCTAAGAAAAATTTAGAGTTTATTTGTTAATGATTTATTAATAATTTAGTTGTTAGAAAATAATTGATAACCAAAGTTAGTTGAAAATGAATTTTAATGAATCTTGCTTGAAAAATAATAAATAAGTTTTAATAGGTTTTGATTAAAAGATGATAATTAAATTTATAGAAATAAGTATTTTACTAATCACGATTATTTCCATAAAAGGCTTTAGTTGATCTCATTATTTTATAAAATATCTATATATTTTATTTTTCTATTAAAACTATTATTTATTTGACTAAATTTTCCTTTATATAAATATAATATTCCAAATCCACCCTTCCTAGGGTTTTTCGAAATCACTAGCAAAGTTATATTACTAAATATTTTATTCATGAAATAAAAATTTGCTTAGGGACAACTAGATCATGATCATAATTCCAAGGTTACTCACAATCATGAACATATACAACCATTCAACTAATCAATTCATCCAAATCATGCATACAAGCATAGATCTCAATTTATCAAGAAATGATCTAACCTCTACTAGCATAGATATGGCCATGGCTTCAATAATCCAACATGAATATAAGTCCTAATCACCAATGGTGACATAATCTCTAGCATACTTCATCACAAATACTACCTATGACATGGAAACATGCATCAAACCCCAAATCATCATTCAATCAAACAATATAATCCTTCCATGCATAAATCCCATCTCCTTCACAATCATACATATATTCATGCTTCAATCTCTACAATGCATACTCAAATCCTATCACAATCCACATACTATCAACATCATCCTAGAGACATGAATCTAGAATTTAAAAGAAAGATTGAAGGGACTTACTTGGTTGAGGGATGCCTTGAAGGAGTTTAGAATGGATCTCAACTCCTAGATGCCTAAAATCGTCCAAGGAAGGTGGAGGGAGCATGGCCATGGAGGAAGAAGCCATCCGGCCAAGAGAGGGAGTTTCGGCCATGAGAGAGAGAGAGAGAGAGAGAGAGAGAGAGAGAGACCATTAGCATGTCTATTCACATATATTCTCACTAGAGATCAAGATTGGAGAAGATGAAGTTGTTAGAACAAACCTACCTTGAAGGTGTTCTTGAACCTTCACAGAATTTTCTGGTTTTGATCCGAAGTAGCGAGTTGATTTGTGGAGTTTGATGTTAAAAATGGTGTTGATGGACTCACGGCAGTGAGTAGGTCAAATCTGGAGATTTTAGAGAAGGTTTGAAGTGGTTTGGAGGGGTATTAGGTGAAAGGAAGAAGTAGGTGTTCTTGGTGTAGTGTGTGTGTTCTTGAAGGTTGAAGGAATTTGTGAGATTGTAGTTTGCAGCTGCCGAAATTCTGTGAGAACTAGGGCTGGCCGAATTTCTGTAGGGTTTAGGAAGATGATTCTCTGATTTGGAAGGGAAAAGGAAAGGTTAGTTGTTAAAATCCTTGAAGAATATTTTTAGAAAGTAAATTTGGAAACTAAATATCCTAGAATATCTTGATTGTTGGAGAGCTTTGGAAGTCTGCCATGGCTGACTGCTTTGAGCAGAATTTTGGTGGGATTAATGCTGGCTTAAGGAAGCTTATGGTGGCCGAAAATAGGGAGCATAATGGTGAAGAAGAAGTCTGGTTATTTGAGGGATACATTATGGAAAGTTGCTAAAGTATGGTGGATGGAAATTTGGTAATCAATCAAGTATAATTGCAAGGATTTGTTGGAGAGATTTTCGGGCAGCCATGTATGAATTTTGTGCAGAAGCTTAAGGGGAAAAATGGAGCTCAGTTACTAGAGGTTTAAGGAAGGTTTATGCAGAAGAATGATGGTGTTTCGGCTGGAGGAAGATTAGGAAACAAAGCTGGACAATTTCCTGCACATCATTTTTCTCAATCAGGAGTTTTCCTTGGGCAGTTTTTCGGCTGCCATTTTCCAGCCCGTTTGCAAAGAGTTTGAATGGGTATTATAGGGGCTTTCAAGGCTGGTTTCCAGCCTTCTTCATGGAGGAAATACATGGCTAAGGTGCTGAACAAACTCTAGAAGAAAACAGCTTGGTTTTGGACTCTCAAAGCTATGATTTGTGCAGGAATTTTTCCTGGATTTGCTCCAGCTTTGAGCAGTCCGAAAATGGCTAAAGAATTCAGGTTGCAAGCTGATTCAAAAGACCATTTTTCTGGTAGCATTTGGGAGGGAATGTTAGCTACGAATCTCAACACCTTGATGGCACAATCAGCTGGAGAATTTTCAGTTCATTCCAAGAAGGAAGATGAACTATCTAGAGTGAATTTTTCAGCAGGCTCACTAAAGGAATTTTCCTCTTGAAATCTCCCACAACTTTTTCACATTTTCGGACCATAAGATGTCTTTTACTAAGACATTTTGATCCTACAAGACCACAACACTTCACTGAAATTTCTGGAAAGAAAATGGCTAGAACAATTTGCTCAACCTTATGAGTTGAGAACTAAGAAAAAATCAAAGATCAAGGAAAAATTGAATTCCTCTTAAGAAATTCGAGTAGAACAAATGAGTAGGATTTGAAGACTCCTATCATGCCTCCCATACGACAACATCTCTACCCTACTCCAAACACCACTAAGGCCGAAATTATTACTTCCCCAAGCAAAAATAAAATTTAACCAAGCTAAAGCTCCTTTGATGGAATTTGAACCCAAGACCTCAAGAATTAATTTCCAAAGCTCTAACCACTACACCTCAACAACTCTTGTTGTTATTTTCACTAGCAACTTATTTTCTATCCAATCCTCAAGCTATCTTCCTATTTTCACCTCAGGCAAAAATTACCATTTTGTCCTTCTCACTCAATATTCACCAACAAGCCTCCAAGACATTAAAACTCAAATCCAAGGCACATAAAATCAAATAAAATTATATTTAATCATGCGGTAAAGTATGTTATCCATCCTAACCCCCTTATTTTAAGGTTAGTTTTGACTGGGGTTTCACATCCTCCCCTCCTTAGAAGAATTTCGTCCCGAAATTCAAGCATACCTCTATATCAACTTGGGGTACTTTCGCTTAACCCAATTTTCCGACTCCAATGTGGCATCCTGTGTGCCATGGCGTTCCCACTGAATCTTAACCATTAGTATCTGCTTATTCCGAAGAGTTTTAACACTACGGTCCAATATCTGCACAGGCTTCTCCACGTAACTCAGAGTCTGGCTGCATTACCAACGGTTCATCATTCAATACATGACCGAGATCCTCATTATACTTCTTCAATTGCGACACTTGAAACACATCATAGATACCCGTCAACCCATCCGGCAGGTCCAATCGATAGGCTACTGGCCTAATTCTTTCCTAAATCAGAAATGGCCCCAAATATCTCGGACTCAACTTTCTGCCCTTCGGATGCTTCAAAATGCCCCTATTTGGTGTTAGCTTCGGAAAAACGCGGTCCCCGACTTGAAATTCCAATTCTCTTCGCCGGTTGTCCGCATAGCTCTTCTGCAGGCTCTGAGCCGCCTTTAACCTTTCCCAAATTAATTTCACTTTATCCAACATGTCTTGGACACAGACCTCTCCGGTTTTGCCCACATGACCATCTTTCGACCAGCTCCAATACAACGGTACCTGACACTTGCACCCATACAAAGCCTCATACGGTGCCATCCCAATTGAGGCTTGGTAGCTGTTATTATATGATAGCTCGGCATACGGTACACACTCGATCCACTTATCTCCGAAATCCAAGATACAGGCTCTCAACATATCCTCTAATATTTAGATCACCTTTTCTGACTGCCCATCGGTCTGTGCATGCGCCGTCATACTGAATTTCAGATTCTACCCCATTGCTTCCTGAAACTTTTCCCAAAAATGAGACGTAAACCTCGGGTCTCGGTCTTACACTATGCTTGAAGGTACTCCATGAAGTCGAACGATTTCTCGAACATAAGTCTGAGCTAGCTTCTCCATCCAGTCCCTCACATTTACAGGTATGAAATGGGCCGACTTGGTTAGTCGATCCACCACCACCCATATAGCGTCCTTTTGAGTCCTTGACATAGGGAGTCCGGTGACGAAATCCATACTCACCTCTTCCCACTTCCATTTCGGCACTGGCAATGGCTGCAATAGTCCCGCTGACTTCTTATGCTCCGCTTTAACTTTCTGGCAGGTGAGACAGGTCGAAACATATTTGACCACATCTCGCTTCAGTCCGGGCCACCAATAAGCTCTCTTCAAATCCTGGTACATCTTGACTTCCCCCGGATGAATGACATACTTGCTCTTGTGCGCCTCCTCCAAAATTTTATCCTTCAATTGCTGCTCTCTGGACACACATAATCGATCTCTGAAATGAAAAACTCCTGCCTCATCTTAACGAAATTCACTGCCTGGCCGCTTAAGCTCCTTATCCTTGAAAAGTTGAAACTCGGCGTTGCTTTACTGAGCTTCCACGATTTCCTTTTTTAGATCTGGCAGCAACCTCAAATTGCTGATGATAATTCCTTTATCTCGTACTTCCACCCTTCTGTCCAACACATCCTGGACCGCTTGCATTTCCTACACCTTCAGTCTAGCCATTACAACTTTTCTGCTCAGGGCGTTTGCCACAACGTTGGCCTTCCCGGGATGGTAGTTGATCGGACAACGGTATTCTTCTAGGAATTCCATCCACTTTTGCTACCTCAGGTTCAGGTCCTTTTGAGTGAAGATATACTTCAAACTCTTGTGGTCGGTGAACACCTCATATTCGGCTCCATACAGGTAGTGTCGCCATTTCTTGAAGGCGAACACTATAGCCGCCAGCTCCAGATCATGAGTGGGGTAGTTCACTTCATAAGGTCTTAGCATCCGAGAAGCATAAGCAATCACCTTCCTATCTTGCATCAGCACTGCTCCCAGTCCTTCTTTCAAAGCGTCAGTATACAGTGCGTAAGGTTTGCCTTCTTCTGGTAGACTCAATACCGGTGCTGTCATCAGTCTTTTCTTCAATTCTTGAAAACTTTTCTCGCATTTTTCGTTCCACACAAATGGAACATCCTTTCTCAACAGATGGGTCATTGGCGATGCTAGCATCGAAAATCCCTTGATAAACCTTCGGTAATATCCAGCCAATCCCAAGAAACTCCGGATCTCGGTAATATTCTCCGGCTGCTTCCAGTCTGATACCGCTTCAACCTTTGCCAGATCTACCTTGATTCCCTCATTGGTCACCACATGGCCAAGGAATGCCACATTGTCTTGCCAGAATTCGCACTTGCTGAACTTAGCATACCACTTGTGCTCCCGCAATTTCTCCAATACGAGCTTCAGATGCTTCGCATGCTCCATCTGGACTCTAGGAGTAAATTAAAATGTCGCCGATGAAGACTACCACGAACTTGTCCAGATAAGGTCGGAATACCCGGTACATCAGGTCCATGAATATAGCTGGAGCATTAGTCACCCCGAACGGCATCACTACGAACTCGTAGTGTCCATATCTGGTGTTAAAGGCTGTCTTGGGAATATCATCTTCTCTTATCCGCACCTGGTAGTACCCTTGCCTCAGATCCAACTTAGAGTAGCAACTGGATCCTTGCAACTGGTCAAATAGCTCGTCAATCAACGGTAAGGGATACTTATTCTTGACCGTTAAATTGTTCAACCCTCGGTAGTTGATGCATAGCCTCAGAGTGCCGTCCTTCTTCTTCACAAATAGCACAGGCGCTCCCCAAGGCGACGTGCTAGGTCTGATATAACCTTGACTCACTAACTTCTCCAACTACTCCTTCAACTCTTTCAACTCTGCCGGTGCCATCCGGTACGGTGTCCGCGATATACTGGTTCCGCTCCTGGAACTAAGTCGATAGTGAATTCCACTTCTCGGCTAGGAGGTAGAGAATCATGTTTTGCCGGAAACAGATTAGGGAAATCCCGTACTACTTCAGTGTCTTCCAGGGTGCACTGGTCCTTCGGCTTGTTTATCACGTAATCCAGGTACCTTTGACACCCTTGCTACAATAATTTCCAGGCTTTAGCCCCCGCAATCAAGTACTTACATTCTCTCACCCTCTTGCCATTAAATTCCAATACATCACGACCCGGTCTGATGAACTGGACTGTCTTATTTCCACAGTCTACCCTAGCCCCATGTTTGGCTAACCAGTCCATTCCCAAAATCAAGTCATAATCCTCAAGGTCTAACATTATCAAATCCCCCTCCAAACTTTCTTTCCCCACATTAACTTTACACTCCTTTACATACCGATCCGCTTGCACCATTTTCCCCAGAGGTGTGCTCACCTCTAAAATAAAAGGTAGCTCTATTCCATCCTAACCCAAATGACATGCACACAACTTGTTTATATAGGAATGAGTAGAGCCAAGATCAATTAAAGCATTAACGAAACGTCTTTGAATAGTGAACGTACCTTCTACTATCGCTGCATCGGCCCCAACTTCCTCTCTGCTGAGAGCGAATACCTTGGCCTTCACTTGCGGCTTCGGTGCTCCACTCCCAGATACTCCAACGGGGTTGGCTCGGTTGGGCGGGTTCTGAGCGGGGTTTCCTTGCCCGATACGGTGCAATTTGGGGCGGCGTTCCTCAGGTGGTTTGGGTCGCCACAGTGATAGCATTTCTTTTCACCACCCTTAGACCAACAATTTCTCTCGGTGTGGCCTTTCCTTCCACACTACCTGCATGATAGGAGATTCGAGGCAGGTCCACTTGGTGCTGTCCAGGCTTGCTTTCCCCGGTTCTGCCATTGATGATTGGCAGGGCGTTTGTGGGGTTGCGGTCTCGGCAATCGTCCTTGCGGTTGTCTCGGTGGTTGGAAGGGTTTTATTGCCATCTGGATGTGGTCCTCATTCTCCATTCGAGTGGTCGGTGGGGCAGGTGTCAATGCTCTCCTCAGCTCTGGTCTCAGCCCATTAATGAACTGCCTTGTCCTATTTTGCTCGGTATCCACCAATCTCTGGCAGTATTTCAACAATTGAGTAAATCGCGCCGTATATTGAGCCACTGACATGCTCCCCGGCCTCAAATTTTGAAATTCGTCCTCTCGCTTCTCCACAAACCACTGTGGAATGTATTTAGCCCTGCAGGCTTGAACGAAATTGGACCACGTTCATTCCTGCTCGTCCGCCTCCTAGTCGTATTGGACCCGCTGCCACCATGGCCGAGCTGGTCCTTTAAATCGAAAAGCTGCAAACTTAACCATCCGCTCCTCAGTGTACTGGAGCGTCGCGAATATGTCCTCCAGCTGTTCAACCCACTGCGCTACCTTCTGATCTTGTTCTGCTTCACCTAGGAAGATGGGCGGCTGAAACTTCAAGAACCTCTCTGAGGCCACATCATCACCCCGAGGGTTCCATCGCTCGATCATTGACTGCAAAATCTCGGCCATCTTACTGAATGCCTAGCCCATAGTCACATCAACTGGAACTTCAGACCTCGATCCCATACTCTGACGGTTCCCTTCACCTCGGTTGAGTGCTTGCATCTGGGCTGGTCCCACTTCTGGTGCCACCTGATCAGTTTCCGGTACCCTTCCACCTGCTGAGGTTGCACGACGCTTGGGTGCCATTCTAAACCACACCCCAGATGATAAATATATGCACTTAAAGGTCAAACCATTTTAGTTGTACTTGCATGCATTGACAAATAGATGTAAATGGAAAGCGGATGTAAATTTAGCTAAGGAATAAATTCTCTTTCAAAAATAGACTTGAATAGATTCGAAATCTTAATAGAAAACAAAATTAAGATCCTTAACAATAAATGTTCTTGAAAAAAAACAGTAAACAAATAAACATCCAAATCAAAAGAACTCGTAGTCCCCTAATCCTCATCAGAACCCTCATCATCAACTTCATATAACCATCCCTCAGAGTTCTTGGAAAAATCTACCCCATCCCCGCTAGCAAATCCCTCCATGGGCTCCTTCCCAGGGCGCCTAGAACTCTCCCCGGGCTCAACTCAGCTGAAGAAAGGAAGGAAAGAAGGCTTAGGCGGAGACTCATAGTCTATCTCCCCCAGGTCATCGCTATCTGCTGCTAAGTCCACCTCGGGATTAGGAGGGTGGGGTTCAGGCTCCACTATCATCACCTCATCCACACTATCCGAGCTTATGTCAATCAACAGAATTGGGGGTGGCTCAATGATCTGGACCTCGTCATCACTGCTATCCTCCATAGGGTTAATCTCACCATCACAGTCACTCTCCATAGGGATAACCTCCTCATCACTGTTATCCAGCATAGGGATAACTGGCGGAGGGGCCGGTTGGGGAACTGGAAGGTCCTCCGGGTCTAGAAAGATAGGCAGGTGCCACTGCTGCCCTTTCATCGCTGTCCAAAGCAGTCAAACCATCCTACAACATCAACAAGATAGGTTAGATAAAGATTTAAACTTAAATCAATAGAATATATATCATCAATATTTGCCTATAACCTAGTCTCTGATACTACTTGTAACACCCCGCTACCTAGGCCCGCTAGGGCCGGGGATGTCGCCCCGTCCAAATGACAAGGGGTCTTTATAACTAGGTCACACAAATAAAAAACCGGAATAAAATAACACTTTAACTTAAAATTTTATTACATCCCAAAATACTCCAAGAATAAATCCATGAATTCACAAAACAAAACCATAAATAAAATTATCCACTCTCGACTCCCCAAAGCAATACATAGAAATAAACGATAACAATCTCTTCCCAGGCAGATTACACTAGCTACTCATTCCCACAGCAGGATCGACCTAAAATTATGGTAAAAAGGTGATGAGATAGAAATCTCAGTAAGTCCGTGTGTGCTTTGGGTGTTTAGTGAAAGTAGTTCATGGATGCAAAGTGCGAAATCTTTATAAGAGAAATATTGGCAAGCAATAAACATTAGTCAAAAGCAAGAGTGGCGTTTTAGCTACTAGCCATACATGATCAACAAAATCAACCACTCATAAGAAAGGATTATGGGTTACCACACGTTGGGCCACACAACCGGATGGTCAGTATGCCACACTTTGTGCATACCACCGGTCAGAATGGCACACTTTGTGCAGACTGACAAAAGTAGGTGATCGGCCTACTGGGCAAGATACTCCTCCTTCTCTATACCCAAACAACAACCGGGTGTCCATTCCGGCAAAACACAGTAACTTGACTGAAAAGAACACTGCTAGCTCGGATCAGCACAACCCACTGGACTGACGTCCTATCCGGGAAGGACTCACCCCTCAGAGGTGGCCACCTACTGAGAGACTTACCCTAACCCCTCAAGGACTAGTCCTAGTAGTCCACCCTTATTGAGTACTCAACGACGTTTCCCACTTGGGATAAAATGAACAAAACATTGTTCCACATGAAAATGGCATTTTGAGGGTTTCCAAAGTCCTTGTAAAAATTAGCTTTAGAAAGAGTTTGAGTTTGGCAAATCTGCTCTTTGATTTTTAAATAATTCAAATGTTTGAAATAAGAGAGAGTTCAACCCTCAATTGCCTTTACATAAATGAGTGTCCATACACTCTACATTTGGCTTGCCATAAGAAAAACATTTCACTTCAATCAGGTTTTATGCAGGAGCTTACCTGACTCTTGCTCACAAATAAAAGGTCTCCAACAGCTGACCTAACCCCACATGGGCAAATACAAAACACAATCAATTTCAAGCCACAATCCTCTTCCTCAATTTTAAAACAACTCAACTTACTACTATCATGATCCTAGTGTCCCAAGCTTTAAGGCCACTCAATAAATAAATAGGTTTATAGGCTAAGGATAATTTGATATTTAAAATAATTAATGTTTTGGGAAATAGGTACTAATAAGTTAAAGGTTTAAAACTTGCTAAGAAAAATTTAGAGTTTATTTGTTAATGATTTATTAATAATTTAGTTGTTAGAAAATAATTGATAACTAAAGTTAGTTGAAAATGAATTTTAATGAATCTTGCTTGAAAAATAATAAATAAGTTTTAATAGGTTTTGATTAAAAGATGATAATTAAATTTATAGAAATAAGTATTTTACTAATCATGATTATTTCCATAAAAGGCTTTAGTTGATCTCATTATTTTATAAAATATCTATATATTTTATTTTTCTATTAAAACTATTATTTATTTGACTAAATTTTCCTTTATATAAATATAATATTCCAAATCCACCCTTCCTAGGGTTTTTCGAAATCACTAGCAAAGTTATATTACTAAATATTTTATTCATGAAATAAAAATTTGCTTAGGGACAACTAGATCATGATCATAATTCCAAGGTTACTCACAATCATGAACATATACAACCATTCAACTCATCAATTCATCCAAATCATGCATACAAGCATAGATCTCAATTTATCAAGACATGATCTAACCTCTACTAGCATAGATATGGCCATGGCTTCAATAATCCAACATGAATATAAGTCCTAATCACCAATGGTGACATAATCTCTAGCATACTTCATCACAAATACTACCTATGACATGGAAACATGCACCAAACCCCAAATCATCATTCAATCAAACAATATAATCCTTCCATGCATAAATCCCATCTCCTTCACAATCATACATATATTCATGCTTCAATCTCTACAATGCATACTCAAATCCTATCACAATCCACATACTATCAACATCATCCTAGAGACATGAATCTAGAATTTAAAAGAAAGATTGAAGGGACTTACTTGGTTGAGGGATGCCTTGAAGGAGTTTATAATGGATCTCAACTCCTAGATGCCTAAAATCGTCCAAGGAAGGTGGAGGGAGCATGGCCATGGAGGAAGAAGCCATCCGGCCAAGAGAGGGAGTTTCGGCCATGAGAGAGAGAGAGAGAGAGAGAGAGAGAGAGAGAGAGAGAGACCATTAGCATGTCTATTCACATATATTCTCACTAGAGATCAAGATTGGAGAAGATGAAGTTGTTAGAACAAACCTACCTTGAAAGTGTTCTTGAACCTTCATAGAATTTTCTGGTTTTGATGCGAAGTAGCAAGTTAATTTGTGGAGTTTGATGTTAAAAATGGTGTTGATGGACTCACGACAGTGAGTAGGTCAAATCTGGAGATTTTAGAGAAGGTTTGAAGTGGTTTGGAGGGGTATTAGGTGAAAGGAAGAAGTAGGTGTTCTTGGTGTAGTGTGTGTGTTCTTGTAGGTTGAAGGAATTTGTGAGATTGTAGTTTGCAGCTGCCGAAATTCTGTGAGAACTAGGGCTGGCCAAATTTCTGTAGGGTTTAGGAAGATGATTCTCTGATTTGGAAGGGAAAAGGAAAGGTTAGTTGTTAAAACCCTTGAAGAATATTTTTAGAAAGTAAATTTGGAAACTAAATATCCTAGAATATCTTGATTGTTTGAGAGCTTTAGAAGTCTGCCATGGCTGACTGCTTTGAGCAGTATTTCGGTGGGATTAATGCTGAAGCTTATGGTGGCCAAAAATAGGGAGCATAATGGTGAAGAAGAAGTCTGGTTATTTGAGGGATACAGTATGGAAAGTTGCAAAACTATGGTGGCTGGAAATTTGGTAATCAATCAAGCATAATTGCAAGGATTTGTTGGAGAGATTTTCGGGCAGCCATGTCTGAATTTCGCGTAGAAGCTTAAGGGGAAAAATGGAGCTCAGTTACTGGAGGTTTAAGGAAGGTTTATGTAGAACAATGATGCTGTTTCGGCTGGAGGATGATTAGGAAACAAAGCTGGACAATTTCCTGCACATCATTTTTCTCAAGCTGGAGTTTTCCGTGGGCAGTTTTTCAGCTGCCATTTTCCAGCCCGTTTGCAAAGAGTTTGAAGGGGAATTCTAGGGGCTTTCAAGGCTGGTATCCAGCCTTCTTCATGGAGGAAAGACATGGCTAAGGTGCTGAACAAACTCTGGAAGAAAATAGCTTGGTTTTGGACTCTCAAAGTTGCGATTTGTACAGGAATTTTTCCTGGTTTTGCTCCAGCTTTGAGCAGTCCGAAAATGGCTAAAGAATTCAGGTTGCAAGCTGATCCAAAAGACCATTTTTCTGGCAGCATTTGGGAGGGAATGTTAGCTAAGAATCTCGACACCTTGATGGCACAATCAGCTGGAGAATTTTCAGTTCATTCCAAGAAGGAAGATGAATTAGCTAGAGTGAATTTTTTAGCAAACTCACTAAAGGAATTTTCCTCTTGAAATCCCACAACTTTTTCACATTTTCAGACTATAAGAAGTCCTTTTCTAAGACATTTTGATCCTACAAGACCACAGTACTTCACTGAAATTTCTGGAAAGAAAATGGCTAGAAGAATTTGCTTAACCTCATGAGTTGAGAACGAAGAAAAAATCAAAGATTAGGGAAATATTGAATTCCTCTTAGGAAATTCGAGTAGAACAAATGAGTAGGATTTGAAGACTCCTATCATGCCTCCTATAGGACAACATCTCTACCCTACTCCAAACACCACTAAGGCCGAAATTATTACTTCCCCAAGCAAAAATAAAATTTAACCAAGCTAAAGCTCCTTTGGTGGAATTTGAACCCAAGACCTCAAGAATTAATTTCCAAAGCTCTAACCACTACACCAAAATAACTCTTGTTGTTATTTTCACTAGCAACTTATTTCCTATCCAATCCTCAATCTATCTCCCTATTTTCACCTCAGGCAAAAATTATCATTTTGCCCTTCTCACTTAATATTCACCAACAAGCCTCCAAGACAGTAAAACTCAAATCCAAGGCACATAAAATCAAATAAAAATATATTTAATCATGCTGTAAAGTATGTTATATATCCCAACCCGCTTACTCTAAGGTTGGTTTTGATTGGGGTTTCACATGCAGGGTCAGATAACCCTCTGGCCTGATCTGTCAGATGGGGTTGGTATTATTGCGTTGAGTACTTAGCAAGGATTTTGATCTTTGTACTAGCCCATATTATAGGTAGACGACCCTAAGTAACCTGGCTAGTTCTGGGGATTGTCTTACTCCAGACAGGGTGACAGGACATCGAGATGAGTCGTCCCTGGCTAGCCGTTGTGAGCTTGGCAATTGCCTTGTGATTGTGATGGTGGGTTGTTCACATGATACCGAGTGGGGACACTTGGTGTGTTCAATCCCTTGCCACCTCGATGGTGATTGACGTCAGGATTGGGACCCCTGGCTTATGGTGGCAAGTAAAAGATCCCTAAGTGCACGGTGAGGTACATATGTACGATGCTCACCCTTCCGGCATATCACGGAGTGACGTGCTGTAAGGCGCAGTCCCTGGCACAAGAAACCGTGTAGCCAAAGGCGAAGTTCCTCGAACTTTGCACATGGGTCGCACTTCCAAGTGGGGAAGAATCCACATTTATTGAATTGAGGGCCATATGTTTGGAAGTCATTGTTTTTCAAATGTACATGATAACTTGATCCTAAATTTATCAATTACTGCTAACTCTCTGTTATGAAATTTATTTTAGCAAGGAAATTGAAAATCATCTCTCTTCTGAGCAAAACATTAGCACACACGGGACTCTCTGAGTATACCACTCACACGTGTATTTGTCTTTTCTATTTTAGGGATTGGAGCTGAAGATTAACGACGGTATTCCAAGACTTCTTCTATAGCTCTGGATAGTAAATCTTTTGGAGTGATCATTGTACATAGACTAGGAGATGTTTTAGCTTATGTATTTTGGAAGCTATGACAATGTACCTATCGTGACTCATATGTGTATATAAATAAAGAGCATGTTTCATATATTTACTTAAGCTTCAATTTTACCGCTTACTTGTAAGTTTAAATCGTTATAAAGACCCCTAGTCTGAGAAGTCGGACGGGGTGGCATCCCACCCGAGTTGGCCCACTGCGTCAAGAAAAGAAAATATGGGGAGTTACAGAAATGGTAAACATAGTTTTACTAGTAGTTAAAATAAATAAATACATTCCTTGAGAGTTTTTAAAAGAGAGAAAATAAAAGATTTAATTAATCAAGATATCTTGGAACTCCAAAATTCTCTGCCTCATAAGAAAAAAATTGTCTACTTAAACAAATAAGCTACTTAAAAAATACTTTAAAAAAATATACTTAAAAAAATCAAGATAAACACACCAGATATTTAGTAAATTATCGACTTAAAAAAATAAAATTATTTGTAAAAAATTGTCTCATAAAACTATTTTATTCTGATTCTTTGAAAAAAATTTAACAGAGTTTCCCCTATAAAGTGAATAATTTCCAGGCCCTAGGCCACCTCAAAATGCACAATTATGCAATTTAACCAACAAAAAACTCATATAACCATCCAACCATCCAACCATTCAATTTCCAAATAAAAAACTTTGTAATAGTATAGTAAAGTTCCAACATATACTAAGAGAAGTATATGTTGGCTCTATAAAACAAATAAGCTAAAAATGAAGTATAGGTAACTAGCAAATAAACTAGTATTCCTAACCCAAGTAAAATTCATAAAACTTCATTAAGTATATAACAAATGAAGGAATTGAGAATTACAAAGCTACAAGACAGACCATATCTTCAGTTGGAATTAACTAAATATGCAGCAAGACAACCATATTGTAATCCAGTACTAAAAAACAATCGTAATCCACATGAACAACCATGGACTGCAAATATGTTTATTGCTGAGATGTTTCAAGTAAGGAAAAATTAGTGAATTAGCATGAAGTAAAGAAGCTATTAATAGTTAACCAAGAATGAATTAATCAATCATAGCATTTTTTCTTGGACAATATGGAACACTAATTCTTCCAACAGATTATCCAAAAATTGGGACTGAAAATTGTAAAGGTTGTTACTATGATTCTTAAGATCATTGGATAGTGATGTGTATTGCTGCTTATATTTGATTAGTTTCTGGCATGTCTGTGGAAGCAAAACCTCTCTTATTGGCGAAACCCACAGTACACTGCAGTTTTCTTCTTCTACAATGTTATTATATCATTGATGCTGGGGACTATATGTTGGAGATTCGGCTCCAAAAGGTTTGAATTTGTTAAATACGAATCTCTAATTTCTCTTAGATTAATTATCTTTTAGTTTCCTATTTATATATTGGTAGAAGCTGCTATAAATGACAATTCAAACTACTATAAATGACAATTAGTTAGGATTGACACCTTTGTCTAAATACTGGGTTATCACAAATGCCCCATCTGAAATGTATTTGTAAGTTTTGGTTGTAGACTTCTAAGATTTCTACACTAGTAATAACCCTGGTCATCATGATTTTCTAAATTACGGTATTGATGTTTTCAGGTATAATTTTGAACTTGCCCTTGTTCTATACACGGCGGACTCGTTGATTCAATATTCATTGTCGTCGCCTTCCTATAGTATGTTTAAAGTGGTTGCATAAAACAGATTATATACCTCCTGAAGTAAAAGGAGGTAGGAACCAACAATATGTTTCTATAAATGATATCATAGAGGACTGCTCCAAAAATTTCTGAAGAGATGAGCAAATAATATGAAAGCTGATAGGACATAATGGGCAACTCTTTCCTGTATAGGGCATTAACTAACAAGATTATAAGAGAATTATATCTGAAATAAATTGCAGAACCTCTAAATCCTAATCAAGTACTCAAAAACAACTAGCACAACAATGTCTCCAGTACTCAAAAACAACTCACCACGACTCAATTCAAGCTCATGCAGAGTCAGATCTGAAGGACATGCAATATGCAGCTGGGGCTGAGATGTGGAAGCAGAGGCTGCGCGGCACGGCTATAATGCGATGGCGAAGAGGACAGCCTAGAGAAGAAGATAGCACAATCGAAGTTATCAGACGACCTGTCGTAGAAGACGAGCTGCTAGAGAAGCAAGCTGCGGAAGACAACCGTGCGGCGACGAGCACAACAAAGGAAATTGAAGCGGGGGCGGGGGAGCTGAATTTTATAACCACCTAATACGATGGTTAAAACAACTGTCGTATTAAATTGAGCAAATACGATAGTTAACGTATAATCGTCGTATTAGGTTAATTTAATACGACAATTATTTTAACCGTCGTATTAATTTGCCATAATACAACGGTTATACGTTAACCGTCGTATATAATCTGATTAAAAAAATTAAAAAATTAATTACTTTTCAATTTATACACACACACACACACACACACACTAACATTACATAAAATTACATTAACTTCAATTCTACAATATTAATTATATTATATGTACTACATAGATATATACACATGCATGCATATTTGTAATTAAAATTTTTTCATATTATGTACTCCATCCGTTCACCGATAACTGGCTTAATTATAAAAATTATGCATTTTAATAAATTGTGAAATTATATAAAAAATGATTAAAATGTCCATTGCTTCCTTATAAAATTGTGCTAAGAATAAAATTAGAAACAATATTATAATTAAATACAATCTACATATTTTTAAACTGAGCAGTTATTTTTGGACAAATTAAAAAGAAAATTAAGACAATTATTTATCAATGCATGGATGGAACATATTAATCTAATACTTAATAATTAATAAGCATATGTTATAATGTATAAAAGTACACACACACACACACACACACACACACACACACACACAAAACATACCATAGAATAATTAACTAACAAAATGAAATTCAAACTTGATCTTTAATACAAATATATATAAGAAAATTGAATTCATAAGATGTAAACTAAAATTTATTTACTAGATTAATGATCAAGTATTAGCTAGGTAGATATATTTATAAAGTTAAAATAAGTTAATTTAATTATACCAAATTTGAAAGTTATTTGTTTTATTTTATCACATTTTTTTAGTAATACATATAAAATAGTAATAAAAAATAATGTATTTGACTCATACGATGGTTTTTAAAGTGTGATATTTACAAAAAAAAAAAACCCCAAAATTTAATTAAAACCAAATATGACGGCTGAGATAACGGTCGCAAAAAGTCCACCTAATACCACGGTTTTTTGAAACCGTCGTATTAGGTGGACTTTCTGCGATGGATTATCCCAGCCATCGTATTTGTTTTACCTAATACGACGGTTGAGGTTTAATCGTCGTATATACTGCCCTAATACAACGGCTGATCAACCGTTGTTAAAGATGCTCAATTTCGACGGTTTTACGACCGTCGTAATTGATGTCATCGTATTTGCTAATATTTTTTGTAGTGACATTAGTAGATGAAAAAGCTTTATTGCATCCGTAATTGTGTCGGTAAACAAAGGTGTCATAATACTTGGTCATTCTCATCAGAAAATTAATGATGCAAAACCAATTAATCGCATTGCAAATTGTATTTGCCACCGATGAATCATGTTTGCGACCAAACGCTTAGATGCACAAAATTTTTTGCATCATTAATTACGTCGTTAAACAATTTTTTTTTGTAAAACTGGTCATTTATATTACTTTTTGCATCAGACAAATAATGCTGCAAAAATGTTTAATTGTGTGGCAAATAGAATTTGCCACCAACAAATCCAAATGCAAACTATTTGCGATGCCTAACTTTGAGACGCCCTAATTTCCATCGCATAGCGGGCACAAAAACCATTTTTCATTCGCTGGGTACTCTTTTGTGTCGACAGGCACCCGACGCAAAGGAGCTCCTTTTTTGTAGTGTTTCTAGAGCATGTTTTTCCCTAGTTTTTGGAAAAACTAGGCTTAGGACATCAAAAATGGGTGGCCTAGGGAACTTCAAGTTCCCTAGGCTGCCATGTTAACTTGCTAACTATACATATGTACAAGACTAGGCGGCCTAGGGATGACATCCCTAGGCCATAATGTTTCTGGAATTTTGGACACAAACGAAGAATAGCAAGTGGCCTAAGGATTACTTCCCTAGCCTGCCAACTCAACTAAACATATAAATATACAACTAAGACCTAGTGGCCTAGGGACCTTCAAGTTCCCTAGGTCGCCAACATTCTGGAAAAACATATATAATTCACAAAACCTAGCCTAGGGAACCAGGTTCCCTAGGCTGTCATCTTCTTGTACACAACTTGCACACGTTCTTCTTTTCTTCCATTTTCCTCCATTTCTTCCTTGTTCTTCTTTTTTTCATCTTCACTTGATCTTTCCTATTTCCTAGCAAAATAAGGTGAAAGTGGAGTGGTGAGTGGTGATTTGAACAAGAATATATCTCTATCGAAGCACAAAAAATGATAAAAAATGTATATATGATGAAGCCTCATCACAAAACCTTACACTTAAATCTTTGCTTGTCCTCAAGCAAACCAAAATGTACCACAAGCAAAAAGTCTCTTAACATGATAAGATGGGACATTTTAGCATAAGTAGGAAAAGA
Source organism: Voacanga thouarsii (assembly GCA_026120185.1). Lineage (NCBI taxonomy): Eukaryota > Viridiplantae > Streptophyta > Magnoliopsida > Gentianales > Apocynaceae > Voacanga > Voacanga thouarsii. The sequence goes on from JANUWF010001030.1 coordinate 1,151,178, forward strand.
TGGTAAAGATGTTATTTCCTTTTTGAGTTAAGAATTAAGTTAAAAACCCAATTAGCCAAGTCACTTTTTGTGTAAACTAATTAATTAGGAATAAAATTGTTAAAGCCATCGAAGTTAAGTTAAACAAGTCTATGCTCATTAAAGGTGTTCTATTTTGATTATATGGGTTTTGAATACGAGTAGAATGATTTATATAAGCAAGGCCCAATAAGTTAATTCTAGGTTTTATGATCTCCTAACCACCTGTTAGGAATTCTTCATGCTAAATCATAGTTGTGCAGTAGAAAACAAGAATGTTAGAATCCATACATGCATCAAATATGTATTATGCAGCAGAAATAAAAGGATTCTATGACAAGAGGACCGCATGTATGTATAATACACGGATTAAAAGATAGGAAGACATACCTTTCTGTGATGTCTTTGTTGTTCAAACAAATTTTGACTGCTCTGAAGGTGCGATCCAACAACCCCGCCTTCAATAACAGACTACGGCTTCTCCTAGATTGATCGAGTCAAACCACCACAACTCAAGTACAGAGCTGTCTCTGATAGTATCCACACGAGGGACTCAAAGAAAATCAAAGAAAACTCTCTGCTAGAAGAGTCTTTTGCAGCTAGGGTTTACTGAGAGAAGAAGCAGTAGAGAAGTCGTATGTCACTATGTTCTTATCACCACCGAAAAACCATTCCCTTTGTCAGTTTTTAAAAAACTGAGATGGTCTTCTTTTCAGAGTGATCACCACTGAGAACACAATTACATGAATTCTAAATCAATTAGAATTCATTAATCGCAATTGAAAACTACAAGTCTTAACATTGCAATTTGGCCCAAAATTATAACTAATTATAATTTGACCACAATAACTTCTTCTTCTCACAATTAACCACACAATGTTATCAAATAACACCTTGAGTACTTGATCCTCTATTATGTGTGACCTATTAGGTTTCCCAGTCTATTGGTAGTGAATATGAATTAATCTAAACGCCTTCGAGATTAATAATCCTTAATAATTTAGAATTAACCTATTAATTCGAAACATGATTGGCTTATTAATTCATCAATTAATAAACTCATATTCAACAGATCATGAGCAGTTTTTAGAAACACATTATGACCACCCAAGAGTCTAGAAAGTCAAGTGGCTTGACATGTACCCTTAAATAACAAACTACAGTGCAATAAATTCCTTTCACCATACATTATCTTATTGGTTTGAAGTATGGAATTAGCTCCAACTCCCTCTAGAATATACATTAATTTTGGCTCGAATATATTAGTACTTATACCAAGAATTCACTACTCTACATGCCTATCAATTGGAACTGTTTCCAAGGATTTCATGAGTAGTAATTCCAACAAGTGGCCGTGAGATATTCACCCCTACTATTAGGAGTGGTGAATCCTTTATTAATACTCTCAACTACTTTCGTGTACCTCACATTGTACCCAATATCCATCCCATAGGCAGTCCTCGATCTTGCTTCATAGATTGGAATCAAAGTACAATGCTCAACAAACAAAGTACCTTAGAGATCTCAAGTTTAAGAATACTTGTTATAATGAGATTCTATCACTGGCACTACATAGTTATCTATGTGATTATTTCATAGTCAGGTTATCCAATGTACTTATTCTATTAACAATTATCCACGTGTTAATATTGAGTATTACAATACTTACAGATATGGGAACCACCACCTGATTAAATCAGAAAGTCTAATACGTGCTAGTCTTAATGCATTAATGAAGTCCTAACTCATTAATACTACGACTAGGGATTATTTTAGTACTAACACTATGCAATGTAGTAGGAATCTCATTTCATGATCTCTATCATGATTTTCTTAACAAAATGTTATATTAGGGACTTTATCTAATAGTTATTTTACATGGAAGTAAAGAAAACAAATTGAAAGATAAATAATGCCTTGTATTATAAAACAAATGTGTCATATACAAAGTACAAGTGATTTCCTCTAGAGCACAACATTAACAAAGAATTCCACACCGAGGATTACGAATATGCATTAATGGAATAAAAATAGGAGAAATTCATACCTTACGTTATGTCTCTATGAATGAAATTTTTTTCTTGCTATGAGGCATGATCCAGCAAAGCATGCGAATGTCTTCTTCTTTGTTCCGTCAAAACACCACAATCCAAGTGTAGGATTGTCTCTAATAAAATCCACGCAAAAATGGTGTTCAAGAACACACCAGTTTTATGCTAGCAAAACAGTTATGGCAAACAGGTTTTTGTGACTTTTAGAAGAAGAATAAGACTATACCTCTGAATTTTTTCAGGAAAAAAAACCTCTGTGTAATTTTTACAAAATCATAATAATCACGGATTCTATATAATCATAATAATATTTCAACCCTTTTATTTTTGGTAAACATAATTCATATTGTCTACGAATTCTTAATTAACAATTACTATTATGATTAATGTTAATTACAATATAGCCCACAAATTATAACTAATTATAATTTAACCACAAAAACTTATTCTTTTCACATTCAACCCCATAATGTTATCAAATAACATCTTGAGCAACCAATCCTCTATTGTGTGTGACCTATTAGGTTTTTCAGTCTATTGGTAGCAATATATGAATTAATCTAAACATTTGTAAGATTAATAATCCTTAATAATTTTAAAATTAACTTATTAATTCTAATAAGGATTGATATATTAATTCTCTAATTAATAAATCCATATTCAGCAGATCATGAGCGGTATCTAGCAACAAATTATGACAACCTAAAAGTCTAGAAAGTCAAGGGGTTTGACATGAATCTTTCAATAGAAAATAATAGTGTAATAAACTCCTTTCACCATATAATATCTCATTCGGTTTGGTGTATGGAATTAGTGACAACTCCTTCCAGAATAATAAATTAATTCTGGACCGAATATTTTAGTACTTGTTCCTGGAATCTACTACTCATCATATTTATCTATTCGAACCATTTGCAATATACAATCGCCTAGCCTAAGGACTTCTCAAGTAGTGATTCCTATAAGTAGCCGTGAGATATTCGCTCCTACTATTAGGAGTGGTGAATCCTTTATTGATCCTCTCAACTACTTTTATTTGCTTCGTGTTGTGCCTAATATCCATTCTATAGGTGATCTTATCAGGACTCTAGAGATTGGAATCAAAGTCCAACACTTCGAAAATAAAGTACCTTGGAGATCACAAGTCTAAGGATACTTGCACATTTGCTATGATGAGATTCTATCACTAGCACTAAATAGGTATCCATATGATTATCTCATAATTAGGCCATCCAATGTACTTATTCATGTAACAAGCATCCATATGTTAACTTTGAGTATCACAATACTCATGGATATGAGAACCACTGCCTGATCAAATCAGGAAGTATAACACATGCTAGTCTTAACACATTAATGATGTCTATCTCATTATTACTACGACTAGGGATAATTTAAGTACGAATACTATCCAGTGTAGTAGGAACCCCACGTCATGATTTTTATCATGATTTCTTAGACATGGTGTTGCACTTAGGACTTTATCTAACAATTATTTTACACAAAAGCACAAATAAAACAAACTGAAAGATAAATAATGCCTTGTATTATTAATAATGGACAACATACATGATACATATGATTGCCCCTAGGGCATAAGACTAACACCAACAATGCCTAAATAGGTAAATGTGGGGTTGGTCTATCAGCTCACTTTATTCTCTCAATACTTTTTCCATTTTTTTTTGTTTTTCTTTTTCTTGTAATAAGGTAATTCAAAATCCTAGTAAAGATGTATAATAATGATATTTTAGCTTTTGTGTTACCTTACTCCAAACATTTTTCTAAGTTTTGGTTGATTAAACAAGGTAATACAAATGCCTAGTAAAGATATAGATAAAGATTTTTTTAGCTTGTGTACTACCTTGCTTTATTCTCTCATTATTTTATCTCAATCCCCATTTACATATGGAATAAGGGCAAATTAAGAAATCGTAGAACAAAGATTAACATAAAGTTCCATACTTATACTTCATTACAACCACTACATCAATTCCTGAGAAACAATATAGAGTCACTTTTACTAAAGCCTAAACAAGGTTAGTTTAAATTCTCAGGATCTAACTATTTCATTCATAATGTACAAGTTTACCCAAAAATAAACTTATCTAAATGGTGTTAAATTCAATTCTTAAGCCTAACGGGGGACAACAGCAATACCATTAAGGCCTAACAAAGTACCAAAAAAAAAAAAAAAGCCCAATTTGACCCAATAACATAATTCCTTAAAATCAAAGGAAAATGCCCAAATCATGAACTACTCCTTGCATAATAAAAACTTTAAAAAAGTATAAACCTTGTTCGAATATATACGCAAAATGTACTATGTATTTCTATATTTTAGAAATTAATAAAAGTTTCATTCATTATTAGTTGTTTGTTTACATATGTTTACACATTAAAGGTCTAAGTGTGTTAGTAAGTAATCTACGTGATTGGGTCATGCATTCACAGTAATGTGTAGATTATGGGCTACTAACACATAAGTAAAAAATTGTTCTTGATCGATTGATGAAGCTAGTGCACTTTATCATTACACTATACTTTCAAAATGGGGGATATTTTACCTTTAACCAGTGAGTAGACCACTCGCACCAATAGCGTAAGCGTATTCGGAATACAAAGAATTGGACCACGTGATAATAATCTTTATCAAAGTACAAAAATAAAGATTGTTTTATCGCAACTACTGCGTGGACAAGTACCCTAGGACTTGAGTATAACTTGATGGTCTAGTCATGCTGGACTTTTACATTTTGATGTATATTGGGTGAGATCTTATCGCAAGGCCAATAACCTTATATGTTGAGTGTATAACTCTAGTTAATTAAGACGGACTTATACAATAGAATTTCTATGTTTGATTACGTGAATAAATCACCCTATTGTGATTGCCGGGATAATCTAATAATCCAGGGAAACATAACTAATTATGTACAATTTTGGGTAGCTCCCTATGATAAGTGGATACATATTGGATGTCATGAATTATCGAGCTAGTTATCAAAGGATGGTAGATGTCATTGAGAAATGTGTTAGTACTACTTTTTGATCTTAATGACGAGTGTTACGTAGAAGGATATTTTTGTTATTACACCTGTTGGTCGGAGACACTGCACTTGCAATATTATTCTCAGAGTCAATATTTCCATATGGTAATAAATGAAATAATTAAAATGATTAAAATACAGCTATTTGTTAGGAGGGATCTTTTGGTCATTTTAGTAGCTAAGAATAATATATCTTTTGATTCACAGAATAGCTTAGATAACTTTAGTAATTTTTTTTTTCATATATGGGCTTATTGGGTGAATTTATTATTGGAAGCATTGTTCTAGGAGTCCAATTATTTATTTATTTAGGATAGAATAATTAATTGGGCCAACTTAATTGATTAGTTTATTAATTAATTATCTTGGATAATTTTATATTAGGCATAAGTAGTTTAATTAATTAAAATTAATTATCTTGGATAATTTTAATATTGGGCCCAAGTGGATTAATTAATTAATAAGAAACCTATTTAATTAGTCTTTGGACTAATTAAGACAGAATGGCCTTTTAAGGTTTTGATGGAAGTAGTCATGTAAAAGGAAAAGGAAAAAAAAAAAAGAGAAAAAAGGAAACAAAGAAATTGATGTGGCTGATTTTGTTTCTAAAATAAAAAAGGAAAGCTAATAGTAATTAAACTGGGATTTTTTTGTGGATTAATGGTTGACCAAATTCTAAAATTACAAAGTGCTTTTCATGTTTTTTCAAAAGAAAAAAATTGGCCACCATTGTTTTTTTTTCTTTGGTTTCCGTTTTCTTCACTTTTCCTTAGCGTTTAGATCTTCCATTTTTGTTGCAATTTTATTCACCCTAATTCTAATTTCATCGATAGAGGTCCATAGTTGTTAGAGAATACTCTGGAAGTTCCAGTGCTTGCAAACGTGGTAAGTGTTTGATGCGAAGGAGCTGACGGTTACCTAGTGTCCCTACTGAACAAGTAGACATTCCTATTTAACAAGCGCCATCGAACCCAAATCTGACTCTGGTTATTAAAGTTAATTGCCCTAGAAGTAAGTATTCCTAGACCTTGGCTCAGAAAATTTTTTTAATTTTCTCTCTTCAGCTGCTCATTTATTTTTCTCGCAATCCTTTAAGTGGTATCAGAGCCTTGGTCAAATCTAGAAGCATGCTTAGGGTTAGCAACCGGAAAAGGTGGTTCTTCTGCTAATAAAAATAAAATCTTTGCAATTGTATAGATCCCTCATGGTTTTTGATATGGGAAGATTTTGTGTACGCCTAGTGTGTGAAGGCATAGATACATGTAATTTATTTTTTAAACACTTTCATAGAAATCGTGTACACCTCATTTTGATAGGCATAGGTGTTCGAAATTGTATTTCAATTTATTTATGATTTTTATGTATTAAAAAAATAAATTAATTGGTGCTTGAACAAAAAAAAATAAAAAATAAAAAAATCACTGAAGAAGATTGTACAGGGAAAAAAAAAAGGGAGGGCCGAAAAGCTGCCGCGCCCGCGGCTCGAAAGAATTTTCTCCCTGCAGCCGTGCTAGGTGTGCCGTGGCTGGAGACCTAGGAGCCATGGAGATAAAGGCTTTTGTTTTTGTTTTTTTTTTTTTTTTGCCTTGATCCTAAGCCTCCCAAGGATGTGAATTGGTCCAAAAGGCTTGCATGGTGGAAAATTAAAAAAAAAAAAAAAACACAAGTTACGTGGCTAAGTTCCTGGAGCCGTGACCAAGACCAAGAAAAGGTCTTGATCCTTCAGAGGATGTCGCTAAGCCTCCCAAGGCTTGTATGGAGGAAAAAGACAAAAATACAAGACTCGGTTTGGTTCAGTTTGCGGGTCGTTTGGTTTTTTGTTTTTTATATTCATTTTATTTTCAATTTTCTTGTATTTCTTTTTCTTTTAAGGCCCATATCACACGAGATTATTTTTCTTACAATAGTTTATTTATTGTGATAAATAATTTTGCATGAAAATGGTTAGTAAAGAGGAACTACCTTAGGATTAAACAATGTCATTTTATTTTTATTTTTAATATTATGATGTTTAATCCATTATTCAGTCACATAAGAATTAAATGTTAGAAATAGCATGTAAAAATTTTATTTTTTAGGTCCATGTCTATTATATTTAATTTTGTGATCAAATGCACAAAAGGTTTTTGAGAAGTTAATTTGTTCTCTAGATAAAACAATTATGGAAAACGTTTTAAATTGGAACTATGTAATGTAAAAATAAACTCATGGTTTATTCTTCCAAAAGTTTTTATCCTTGACATAGAGAATAATTTTGAATTTAAGTATTTTAAATTTAGTTCCTTAAAAATGGTTTTAACATAAGTAGTGAAATTAAAAATTCATAATTTATTTTCTTAAAGGGTTTTATCCGTAACATAGAAAATAATAGTTGATTTTTTTGGATTTTCAGTAAAGTTAATAAAAACCAATTAATTTTAAAGAAACATTTTTCCTAAGAACCTATTTTTCTCAAAAGATTAAGTGAGAGAGGGGTTCTAATGGCCCCATGGCTTCTATCACGAATTCCTGTTAGAGATTGTGGTTATCCTCGCGTCTTTCTGAGCATGACCCTTTATATGATGGATTTCCACGAGAATTTAGAACTAACGTTGAAATTATAATTAAATCCTAGGATAAGTGTTAGTGTTGCCCAGTCTATCATTAGAGGCATTAATGTTGGATTATCCGTAAGTGGTGAGATTAGTGGCCATCCTATCAATGGAACTATTTCTAGAACATTACCTATTAAGGAAGTTTAATTTGTGATGGTTATATACTTAACTTAGAAAATTGTTAACCTTCTTATGAAGCTCTATCAATCTTTCTAAGAGCAAAATTGTTCATATAATTTTTGATAATGGTTTTAATAGGTTAACCATATCATGAAAATAATATGATGTTACAAATGTACATTTTTATATGTGTTTTTCAAAAAAACTATTTTTTCTAAGCGAATTTTTTTTTCCCAATGAATAGAAATGTCTAATTTCAATCCTTTATCCATTATTCTCAAGGAGAATAAGTTAACTGGACCTAACTATGTGGATTGGAAAAGGAATCTGAACATAGTACTCACTGTTGATGAGTACAAGTATATTCTGACTGACCCTATCTTGAAATTGGCGAATATTCCACGGACCAGGATCGTGAGACAGAGAAGGCAGTGAGGAAGCTGATGAAATGGCTCGATGCTATATGTTGGCTTCCATGTCCAATGTTCTCCAATCTAAGCACGACAACATGCCTACTACGTACGACATTGATGTTTTATTGCGCACCACATTTGTTGACAAGAGTCGGCCCGCAAGGCAGGAAGCTCTTAGAGCAATCATAAACACTAGGATGGTCAGGGGGACATTGGTTTGCAAGTATATGCTTTAGATGAATGCCCACTAGAGGTCAAAGTCCTAGGGGCAACAATTAATCCCGAGAGTAAAATTGATATGGTTCTTGAGACTTTTCTAAACTCGTACTCTCAATTCAAGTTAAATTATAACATGAATAAGTTGAGTATGTCTTTGCTAGAGTTGATGAAGGAATTTCAGGTTGTAGAAAAAATTATGAGGCCTGACTCAAAGATATTGGTTACTCATTCAAGTTTATCTTCTAGAACTAGGCCTAAGCCTAAGATGTTCAAAAAGAAGAAGGCCTAGAACAATGCAGGGGCCCAGCCCAAGGCATACAAGCCTGATCCATCTAAGCCCAGCGACAAGCCCAATGGCAAGTGTTTCAAATGTGGTAAGAATGGGCATTTCGAAAAGGATTGTTCGGACTTCTAGGCTAAGTCCTCCCAGGTATTGCTCTTTACTTTGAGTCTATTTTGATGGTTGGATCATCATCCACTTAGATTGTTGATTCCGGAGCCATTGACCATATCTATAACTCCTTGCCAGGGTTCAGCAAGATAAAGCAACTCAGTAGAGGAAAGCATTGATTTAGAGTGGGCAACGAAGCACAAGTGTGGGCCGAAGTAGTGGAAGACTTAGAGCTATTATTTGATTGTAATATGGTTTTAATTTTGAAAGATATTTTATATATTTCTAATTTTAAATAGAATTTGGTTTCAGTTTCTAAATTGATTAATCAAAGATATTCCGTTTCTTTCTATTCTAGTATTTCAATCAATAGAAATGAAAATATTATTTGTTCTTGAAACATGTATAGGAATATTTTCTATATTAGTCTTATTAATTGTCAAATAAATAATAATCAGACAGAACCTAATAATAAGAAGAGAAAAGCCACATCAAACAACTCTTATTTATGGCACTTGAGATTAGGACATATAAATCCTAATCAATTCAGAGGTTAATCCAAAATGGATCTTTAGACTAATTGGAATTGAAGGAATGGCCTCAGTGTAAATCTTGTCTTAAGGGTAAAATGACCAAAAAGTGAAAAGGGCTAAAGAAATATTAGAGTTACTTTATACTGATGCTTATGGTCTAATGTCTTCACCAGTTAGAGGAGGTTATAATTACTTTATCATGTTCACAAATGATCGCTTTGTGTTTTGGTTATGTTTACTTGATAAGGCACAAGTTTGATTCCTTTGATATATTTAAAGAGTTTAAGAATTAGGTGGAGCGCCAAATCGATAAACTAATCAAAAAGCTAAGATCGGATTGTGGTGAAGAGTATCTTCTTGGTGAATTCAAGGACTATTTGGCATATCAGGGCATAATATCTAAACTAACTGCACTTGGGACTCCTCAACAGACTAGAGTAGCTGAGAGAAGAAATAGAACTTTGATAGAAATGGTCAGGAGCATAATGAGCCATGCAACTCTTCCTTTTTTTTTTTTTTTTAGATATGCTTCCGAAATAGTAGCCATATTCTGAACTTGGTGCCTTCCAAGTTAATACCTAAGACACCTTATAAGATGTGGACTGGACGAAAGCCCAATATGAATCATCTCAAGTATAGGGTTGCCCAGCTTATGTACTAACTAAAGGAAGTAAGCTAGAACCAAGATCAGAATTGTGTTATTTTATAGGGTATCCAAAAGGAACAATGGATGGATTCTTTTATCATCTCCAAGAACAAAAGGTACTTATAAGTAAAAGATCACGAAAAAACATCAAAAGAAAATGCAGGGGAAATTTTTTAATTTTTTTGAGCCACATCTAGGAGAGGGTACTTACTTTTTCTTGCCGGCCGTGAATTAACCAATATGGGGACAGGTTTCACTGAAACTTCTTGCATTGGAAAAGGAGAAGGAGGCGCCTACAGTTCAACAGGAATTCCCACCATTCTCCTCCTCCTACTCATCAAACATCTCCAAGCTTCTTCTCTTCATCTTTTGGAGTATGACTTTACCTTGCTCTTGGCATTAGCTTGCTGAGAAAGCCTTCTTAGATAATTAAAACCACTCTTCTAGAGAGAAGGAAGAGAAAGGACGAAAAACCAGAGAGGGGGAGAGAGAGAGAGAAGACAACACACTCTAGAGAGGAAAAAAACTGAAAAAACATGTGTGCTTTTTTTTTTTTTCTCTTGTCCTTATTTTTGGCCAGCCTACCGTAATGGCTGAAAATCATGAAGTCCTAATAGGCTAGGTGTTGTACTCAAAAAATAATCAAAGACTAGGCCAATCCTTTTAATTAATTAATTATATTTTCTGAGCCTGAGTAAATACCCAAGATAAATTAATTAATTCTAATTGGACTTTTAATATATGTCAACATATATCAGCCTAATTAATTAATTTATTCCAACCCATTTTTTCTTAATTAATTAATTATCTTTTCTGGCCTTATTAAAGCCCAAGACTAATTAATTAATTCTAATTGGACTCTTAGGATAAATTTTTATTTCTCTTCCAAATAATTATCCATTAAGCCCAAATTGTGTCTACACAACAATAAGGTAACTTATGCTACTCCGGGGGACCAAGAGACATATTATTCAGGGCTACTAAAATGATCAAAATGCCCTTATTATTAAATAGCTATATTTTATCATTTTAAATATTTCTAATTAACACTATATTAAAATATTGACCTCAAGAATAATATTGCTTAAAACAATGTCTCTGACCTACAGCTGAAATGATGAAAATACCTCTTTATGTAACACCCATTAATAAGACATGATAAATGTACTAACATCCATCTTAAAAAAATCTACGATCGTTAGATCTCTAATCCGATAATCCATGAATCACTTGGAAGTACTTGCTTATTATTGGAAGCTACCCAAAAGCACAGATTCTAGAGTCACGTTTCCACGGCCCTAGATCATTTAGCATAAAAACTCTTTTACATGAGTCCGTCTTAACTGACTAGAGTAATACACCCAACATACAAGGATATTGATCTCACAAAAAAAATCTCACGTAACATACATCAAAGTATAAAACCCTAACTTCACCAGACCACCAACTCACAGTCATGTATGAAGGTATCCATCTATGCTGTAGCAGTAATAGTCTTGTCTTTGTAATTATAGTACTTTAAGGGAAATCACTATTACTAGTCCAGTTCTACGTATTGAAAATACACTTATGCCTATGATGTGAGTGAAATACTCACTGATTCAAGATAAACCAATCATCGTTGGAAATCATGGCATAATAGTCTTACCTTGATGAAATGCTCAGTTCCATTAAACGACTTAGAACTCAATTTTATTTTTATGACAAGTACCCGTGGTTTATACCATACTATGAAGAACAACCTGACACATAGACCATTACTTGTCATACTTAGACTTTTAAATTTATAATAATATAAGAAATAAAGTAAATTAAATGGATAAACATTTTATTTCAATATGTTCGTATAGAATACATAGCATTTGAGGGCATATTTTTCAACAATCTCCTACTTGCACTACAAAGATTAAGAAAGTCCATAAATGCCCATCCCTATGACATCTAAGTGTTTGTGAAACACCTTTTCTGTCAAAGGCTTGGTAAAGGGATCCCCCAGATTGTTGACAGAGGAAATTTGACTAACCACTAACTCCCGAATGAGTTGATACTTCTTCTCTATGTGCTTGCCCTTCCTATGGTTTCATGGTTCCTCGCATTATGACACCTCTCTCGAGTTGTCACAATATATGATGATAGGCCTATCCATGTGTGTTACTACTCCAAGTTCTATTAGGAACTTCTAGAGCCACACAACTTCTTTAGAAGTTTCTGATGCAACAACGTACTCAGCTTCCATTATTGAATCAGCAATACAAGATTGCTTGATACTTCTCCATGAAATAACTCCTCCAGATAAAGTGAAGACATATTTACTAGTGAATTTTCTTTCATCTTTATCTACTAGGAAGTTTGAGTCTATATAACAAGTAGGAACCAAATCATCGACACAATATACAAGCATATAATCTCATGTTTCCTTGAGATATTTAAGTATATGGTTTATGGCTTGCAAGTAGGCTTCCCCTGGGTTTTGCTAATATCTGCTAACCATGTTTACTACAAAGCAGATGTCTGGCCTAGTACAAAGCATAGCATACATGAGACTTCTCATAGGCGAAACATAAGGAATCCTGCTCATTTTCTACTTGTCTTCTTGTGTCTGAGGACACTGCTTTAAAGATAAAGATAATCCATTTCTAAAGGGTATGATAGCCTCTCTATATTAACCAATATCTTATCAATATAAGTAGATTGGGATAAGCCTAACCTTCTATGTTTCTTATCTTTAAGAAGCTTAATACTTAGAATATAGCTAGCTTCTCCCAAGTTTTTCATGCTAAATTGACTACATTGCCAAACCTTAATGGATGACAGTGTCCCAACATCATTTTTAATGAGTAGAATATCATCCAAATAAAGTATCAAGAAAATCACTTTGCCACTATCTGATTTCTTATACACACATAGTTTATCAACGTTTTGAATGAAACTATAAGCTTTTACAGTTTATCAAAACATATGTTCCATGCTCATAACACTTGCTTAAGTCTATAGACGGATTTCTTATGCTTACAGACCATTTGTTCTTGACGTCTAGCAACAAAACCTTCTGGTTGGGACATATATATGTTTTTACTAAGATAGTCATTTAAGAAGGCCATCTTGACATCCATCTGCCGTATCTTGTAGTCATAATAACACGCGATAGCTAAGAGAATTCAGATAGACTTAAGCATGGCTACTGGTGAAAGGGTTTTCTCATAATCAATCACTTCTTTCTAAGTATAGCCTTTAGTAACCAACCTTGCTTTATAGGTTTCAAACTTTCTATCCGTACCTCTTTTTCTCTTGTATACCCATTACGCCTAATGAGTTTTATCCCATTAGGCATAGTGACAAGATCCCAAACCTGAATACGGTACATAGACTCAATCTCGGCATTCATAGCTAGTTGCCATTTTTCTGCATTAGTATCGACAATGGCCTCCTCGTATCTAGTAGGATCTTGTTCTTGATGATTAAAGACTAGATCATAGATCTCTCTAGTCCACCTTTCTAGAACTCTTGTACTCCTCCCACTATGATGAGGCTCAGTTTGCATAAGAACATTCGGATGTATTACTCTTGGTTTCTCGATCAGAGTGTTAGAAATACCTGAGGTTGAATGAGTGACCAACTTCTCTTCTAACTCTATTCTATTTGAACCCGTGGTGGAAGTAACTTATTCATCCTCTAAGTATTTAGCATTAGTACTAATAAGTACTTTATGCTTTTGAGGATGATAGAAATATCCACCTCTCATTCCTTTTGGATACCTAACTAAGTACCATAACTCTAATCTTGGTTCAAGCTTACACCCTTTTGTAAGCACATAAGCTGGACTGTTGGGAATCTCTGGCTCGTATCCTATAGAGTGCAGCAGAAAATAAAACGAGATACCCTCTCAGGACCCGTCTATGTGTGGAAAACAAGACATAAAGAGAGTAAAGGTAACAGCTTTTTACCTTTAGGTGATCATCCGAAGAACATAATTTTCTTCTTCAAGTTGAGGCGCGATCCAGCAATCCTCGTGATCAATCTTCATGTGAGTTGAATATCTAATCACTATAATCACAGTGTGTGATTAACAGTAATCCACACAGAGGAATACTCAAGCACGAAGTTTTCCGTGTTGGCAGAAATTCTAAGTGGCGGCTAGGGTTCCTTTTCAAGATCAAATCGAGAGAGAAGAAGAAGAAGAGAAGGTTTATGTGACTGCAGTTTTTCTCACATGAACCACGCCTTAGGGTTTTCGGTTATATCATCATAAAATCAAAAATTTACTGAAAATATGGAATTCTAAAACAATTAGAGTTCCCTAATTGTAATTGGAAACATCAAGTTCTCATAATTACAACCTATACCACAAATTATAACTAATTATAATTTGTCCACAACAACTTCTCTTTCTTTCAATTAACCCCACAATGTTATCAAATAACATCTTGAGTATATAATCCTTTATTGTATGTGACCTATTAGGTTTTCCAGTCAATTGGTAGAGAACATGAATTAATCCAAACGTGTTTGAGATTAATAATCCATAATTAAGTAGAATTAATCCTATTAATTCTAATTAGGATTGGTTTATTAATTCATCAATTAATAAACCCATATTCCCAGATCATGAGCGATATCTAGCAACACATCATGACCACCCAAGTGTCTAGGAAGTCATGTGGCTTGACATGAACCCTTCAATAACAAACTTCAGTGCAATTAACTCCTTTCACCATACAATATCTCATTCGATTTGGAGTAAGGAATTAGTGCCAACTCCCTCCAAAAATAATTCTGGCCTGAATACAATAGTACTTGTACCAGGAACCCACTACTCTAGATGTGTATCAATTGGAACTATTTTCAATACACAATTGCCTTAGCCAAGGACTTTCCGCGTAGTAATTCCTACAAGTGGCCGTGAGATATTCACCCCTACTATTAGAGCGTCATGCTAGAGACTTTATCAAATAGTTATATTACTTAAAGTAAACAAAAGAAACTGTAAGATAAATAATTCCTTTTATTAAAAGAAAATATGTCATATATAATGTACAAGTGATTGCCTCTAGGGCACAACATTAACAAACTCACACTTGCACTAGAGCCAATCATTCATGTATCTAATACCGAATGACACAACATGACAATCATGTTTCTTTTGGGATAGTGCTTTCGTAAGCGAGTCAGCTAAGTTCCCATCCGTGAGAAGTCTCTCTATCTTTATTTCCTTAGCTGCTTCAGAAGTGGCTATGTACTCAGCTTTTGTCATAGAGATAGCAATAATATCTTGTTTGGAACCTTTCCAACTTATTGCCCCTCCGCACATCGTAAACACGTAGCTGGATTATAATTTAAAATCATCTCTGCCAGAATGAAAACTGGCATCAGTATACCCATTTATTTTCAAATCACCTTCTCCATATACTAAGAACATATCCTTAGTCCTTTGTAAGTACTTAAGAATGTTCTTTACAGCCGCCTAATGACTCTCACCAGGGTCGGATTGGTATCTGCTCGTCAAACTGAGAGCACAAGATACGTTGGGCCTAGTACATATCATAGCATACATGATAGATCCAACTGCCAAGGCATATGGAATTTTACTCATGTGATCCCTTTCAACTTGTGTCTTGAGAGACATTAACTTTGAAAGGCTTACACCATGTGACATGGGTAAGAATCCATTTTTGGATTGATTCATGCAAAACCTCTTTAGCCCTTTATCTATGTATGTAGACTGTGAAAGACCAAGCAACTGTTTGGATCTATCTCTATAGATCCTTATTCTAAGAATATAGGTTACTTCTCCAAGGTATTTCATGGAGAATTGTCTAGACAACTAAATTTTAACCGTTTGCAAGACAGATATATCATTTCCTATTAGCAATATGTTATCTACATAAAGTAATAACAAAACAATTGCACTCTCACTAACCTTCTTGTATATACAAGGCTCATCCATATTTTGAATGAAACCAAACTCTTTGATTGTTTCACCAAAACCGATGTTCCAACTCCTAGAAGCTTGCTTAAGTCCATAAATGGACCTTTGCAGCTTGCACACCTTTGTGCTATCAATGGATGTGAAACCTTCAGGTTGTGTCATATACAATTCCTCAGTCAGATTTCCATTTAGAAAAGCTATTTTCACATCCATTTGCCAAATCTTATAATCATAATGAGCAGCAATGGCTAGGAGTATCCTGATGGATTTCAACATGGCTACTGGCAAGAAGGTTTCATCATAGTCAATACCATGTTGTTGATGATAACCCTTCGCCACTAGTTATGCTTTATAGGTAACTAAATTACCATCTATGTCAGTTTTCTTCTTGAAAACCCACTTGCATCAATAGGTTTAATTCCTTTGGGTGGATCAACCAAAGTCCATACTTGGTTGTCGTATGTGGAATCCATCTCTTACTTTATGGCCTCAATCCATTTGCTAGATTTTGAACTATTCAGAACATCCTTGTAGGTAGTAGGCTCATCTTCATCTATGAGTAATACGTTATTGTGGTCACTAATGAGAAATCCATATCTCTCAGGTGCCACACACATCCTACTAGATCTACGAGGTTCTTGTGTATTAGAAGGTTCATCAATTATCTCAAAAGATGTGGGGTTAGATGGTTGATCCTCGTTTGTTTAATCTTCATGAACTTCATTAAATTCAATCTTACTCTCACTGTCCCCTTTGAGCATATGCTCCTTCTCTAAGAAGACAGCATTCTTCAAAACAAATAATTTATTTTTGGAGGGTAGGTAGAAGTAATATCCGAAAGATTCTTTTGGATATCCTACAAACAAACATTTGTCAGACTTACTATCGAGTTTGGCTGATTGTGGCCTTTTGACAAAGGCAGGACAACCCTATACTTGTACGTGAGATAACTTTGGTCTCTTACCAAAGAACATCTCAAATGGGGTAGTATCAACCGATTTTTTCAAAACTCTGTTCAGTATATAAACAGAAGTCTCTAGTAAATGCCTCTAAAATGATTTTGGTCCGTACCATGTCTATAAGAGTTCGATTCCTTCTCTCAGATACACCATTATATTGAGGTGTATATGGTGGATGCCATTGAGCTAATATCCCATTATCTCTAATATAACTCAGAAACTCTTGGCTCAAGTATTCTCCTCCTCGATCAGATCTTAGAATCTTAATACTTTAGCCAAGTTGTTTCTCTATTTCATTCTTGAAGTCTTTGAACCTTTCACTGGCCTCAGATTTGTATTTCATTAAATACAAATGCCCGTATCATGAAAAGTCATCAATAAGGGTTATGAAGTAGTTGTAACCTCTTCTTGCTTGTATTGACATTGGGCCACATATATCAGAATGTATGAGTTCTAATAACTCCTTAGCCCATTCTCCTTTTCCTGGAAAAGGAGTTTTAGTCATTTTACCTAGTAAACAAGATTCACATGTGCCATATGATTCATAATCAAATGACCTTAAGTCACCAAGCTTGTGTAACTTAGAAATACGATTTTCGTTTACATGGCCCAAACGACAATGCCATAAGTAAGAGGTGTTAGACTTATCCATTTTAGGTTTCTTATTGTTTATATTGAGAATTCGATTATCCAAGTCTAGAACATATAAACCATTAACCAAAGTTGCTGAACCATAGTGAATATCATTCAATGAAAAAGAACAACATTTATTCTTAAATATTAAATAGAATCCACAAAAGTCTAAACACGCAACAAAAATAATGTTTTTCATTAAAACTGGTACATAATAATAGTTTTGTAATTCTAGAATTAATCCGGATTGCAGGTTTAGCTCGTATGTCCCCACAGCAAATGCAGCAACCTTTGCACCATTTGCAGTACGTAGGTACACATCGCCTTTATCTAGCCTTCTACTGCTCTTTAGTCCCTACAAGTTATTGCAAAAATGAGATCCACATCCAGTATCTAATACCCATATCTCATTTCTAAAGACATTATTTATCTCAATCATAAACATACCTAGAGAAGAAGTAGAAGTGCTTGTAAGCTTCTCCTTCTGCTTCTTGTCCTTGATGGTCTCCAAGTAGGCTTTGTAGTTGCGCCTCCAGCGGCCTATCTTCCCACAATGATGGCATAGGCCCTTGGTAGCTGCATCCTTCTTATTCACACCACCTTTGGGCTTCGTGGGAGCCTTCTTCTTCTTCTTTTGAGCTTCATTCTTAGAAGAGGAAGATTCTACCATAAAAACTGCATTGGAATCCTTCTTCATGGAGGACTCCACAGTTTTGAGAAGATTGATCAATTCAGGAATGGTGGACTTAATCTTGTTAATCTGATAGTTAATCACAAATTGTGAGAAACTATTAGGCAAAGATTGTAGAATTAAGTCAACACTTAAGTCATGATCCATTTCAAACCCAACAGATCCGAGCTTCTCAATCAAGCCCTGCATCTTCAGCCCATGAGTGGCCACAGAAGAACCATTTGCCATTTTGCAACGAAATAGTTGCTTCGAGATCTTTTATCTCTCAGTTCTGGCTTGGGCATTAAACAGCTCTCGAAGTTGTAAAATGATCGATTGAGCATCCATATGCTCATGCTGTTTTTGCAACTCAAGAGTCATAGATGCCAACATAATACATGATACTGTATCACTATCCTCCTTGTGCCTTTTATGGATAGCATGCTTATTTGCATGAGCATTTTGGGCTGGTGGTGGTGGAAAATGAGCATCTAGCACGTAGAGCAACTTTTCCGATTTGAGAACGATTCTCAAATTTCTATACCAGTCGAGATAGTTTGATTCGGTTAACTTGTTGGTTTCCAAGATGCTACGTAAGTTCAAGTTCGTTGACATGATGCAATTGACCTAGATGTAAAGATAGAGAACACTAGCTACTTGTATATGCACATGATATGCAAATAATTAGGACTTTAATTAAGCACATTTTTACTCCACTATTTACTCAAACCAATAGCCCCCACTATTGATTTGGGAAAGCCCATTGGCAGCTTTCCTAGTGGACCGGTATCCAAATTCCTTAAGAATAACCTTGGATTTGCCCAACAAGCCATCCTTAAGTTCATTGGTAGATATCTAATACCAATTACATCATATCTAACTACCAGATCATTGAGTGAATAACAGCTTTTAATCTTAAAGCCTTTTGGGCTACCCCAACTTTTCTTCTAAATTTCTTTATGCTTGAGTTTACCTAACCGGGATAAACAATTTAGTTAAACCCAACCCATTAATCAGGAATTTAATTCGAAAGGAACTTAATTCTATAGCTTGAACCTGCTCAATGTCAAGTAGGCTTAGGTTTGCCCAATAACTTGGTCTCGAAAAAGGACTCTCGTTCTTACTATATTAACGAAAGGAATTAGGTTTAATATTAATTGAGAGATTTGTTCCTTTTAGGAGGAGAATGTTGTCTTTTATTTTTATGTATTGCTTTGGGGAGTTGAGAGTGGATGATTTCATTTATGGATTTATTTTTTTCTTTTAGGAAGTCTTGGATTTAATCTTGGATTTATTCTGGGGTTGTAATAAATTTTAAGTAAATTATTATTTTTATTTTGCTATTTTATTTGTATGACCTAGTTATAAAGACCCCTTGTCCTTTGGACGGGCGACATCCCCGGCCCCAGGCGGGCCTAGGTAATGGGGTGTTATAGGTAAGCTCCTGCATAAAACTTGTTTGTTGCAAAATGGTTATTATGGTAAGCCAAATGTGGAGTTCGTGGACATTCACTTCTGTAAAGGCAATTGAGGATTGTCTGCTATCTCATTTCAGTTAAACAAATTATTTGAAAATCAATAAGCAGTTTTACTCAAACTCGAAACTCTTTCTAAAACCAGCTTTGTTCCAAACTTTGGAAATCCTTAATTGCCATTTTCAAGTGGAGCTATGATTTATTCATTTTTCCCTAAGTGGGATAAATTACGTTGAGTACTCAATAAGGGCGGACTGCTAGGACTAGTCTTTGAGGGGTTAGGGTAAGTCTCTCAGTAGGTGGCTACTTCTGAGAGGTAAGTCCTTCCCGGATAAGATGTCAATTTAGTGGGTCATGCCGGTTCAAGCTAGCAGTTTTCAGTCAGGTGGACTGTGTGTTGGCAGAATGGACAACTGATTTTGTTTCGGTGTAGAAATGGAGGAGTATCTCACCCGGTAGGCCAATAACCTACTTTTTGTCAGTCTACACAAAGTATGGCATTCTGACCATTGTATGGTTATGGAGCCCAACGTGTGGTAACCCATGACCACCCTTTTTGAGTGGTTAATTTATTTGTACATGTATAGTTGGAAAAGCCAAAACACCACTCTTGATTTTAACTATTGTTTATTGTGTGCCAGTATTTTTCTTATGAAATTCTTACACCTTGCATTCATAGACTGTTTTCTCTGAACACTCAAAGAACACACGGACTTACTGAAATTTTTATCTCATCACCCATTTTACAATGATTTGAAGTCGATCCTACTGTGGGGATGAGTAGCTAGTATTGCCTGCCTTGGAAGATATTTTGATTTTTATTTTATGTAATGCTTTGGGAGTTGAGAGTGAACAATTTTTATTTTGGATTTATTCATGAATTTTTGGGTTATAATAAGCTTTAAATTTTTAAGGTATTATTTTATTTTTATTGTGTGTCCTAGTTATAAAGACCCATTGTCCTTTGGACGGGGCGACATCCCCGGCCCTGTTGGGCCTAGGTAGTGGGGTGTTACAATTTTAGTAGCCAATGACAATATATCTTTTGGCTCACCGAATAGCTTAAATAACCTTAGCAAATTTATTTACTATATGGGCTTGTTAGGTGAATTTATTATTGGAAGAATTATTCTAGCAGTCCAATTATTTATTTATTTGGGGTAGAATAATTAATTGGGCCAATTTAATTAATTATTTTATTAATTAATTATCTTGGATAATTTTATATTGGGTCTAAGTAGTTTAATTAATTAATAAAAGAGCTAATTAATTAATTAATTAATTAATTATCTTGGGTAATTTTAATATTGGGCCCAAGTGAATTAGTTACTTAATAAAGGACCTATTTAATTAGTCATTGGACTAATTAAGAGAGCATGGGCCATCAAGGTTTTGATGGAAGTAGCCATGTAGAAGGAATAGAAAAAAAAACAGGAAAAAGGAAACAAAGAAATTGAGGTGGCTGATTTTGTTTCTAAAAAAGAAAAGGAATGCTAATAATAATTAAATAGGGAGTTTTGTGTGCATTAATGGTTGACCGAATTCCAAAATTAAAAAGTGCTATTCGTGTTTTTTCAAAGGAAAAAAATTGGCCACCATTGTTTTTTTTTTTCTTTGGTTTTCGTTTCCTTCATTTTTTTTAGCGTTTAGCTCTTCCGTTTTTGGTTCAATTTTATTCACCCAAATTCTACTTTTACCGGTAGAGGTCCATAGTGGTTAAAGAATGCTCTAAAAGGTCAAAAGTTTACAAACGTGGTAAGTGTTTGATGCGAAGGAGCCAACGGTTAGCTAGTGTCCTTGCAGAACAAGTAGACATTTCTATTCAATAAGCGCCATCGAACTCGAATCTAACTCTGGTTATTAAAGTTAATCGCCCTACAAGTAAGTATTGTAACACCCTACGACTACGTACCCTAAAAGGGCGAGGATGTCACCCCGTCCCGTAGGACAAGGGGTTTTTAGAACGAGGTATAAAATATAAAGACAATCTCCAAAAGGATCAACTTAGATAAATAAAGAAATACTCTTATTACATCAGGCTCAACTTGGAGCAAAACGGAATAAAACAAAATATTGTTTAGAAGCATAAGCAACAAATGTCTCCTAGAATGGATAGAGAAAATAGCAAAAGCTTCAATTATTACATGCCTCGCTAACACAGCACAGTCTATCTCCTGAAAACATGATGTAAAATGGTGTGAGAATAAATCTCAGTAAGTCCTGTGTGTGCCCATGGTGTTTTGAATAGTACGTGTATGCAAAGTGTAAAACATTTGTAGAAATAATTTGGCAAGTCATAACAATCTCTTTTCGCAAGGAGTGGGTTTTCCTCATTGTCACACTTTGTACAAAATAAATCCTCCACTCGGATAAAAGTCATGTCACCACACGTTGGGCTCCATGAGAACAAAATGGCCAAGGCACCACACTTTGTGCACCTTGTCCGGACCAGATTACCACACGTTGGGCGTTCTGATCAAGGTGAGTGTATAGCCCACTGGGTGAGATACTCCTCCATCTCTACACCCAACAAAACCATCCGGGTGTCCATGCCGGGAATATAAATACCATACCAGGTACACATGCTAGCTCGGACTGGCCTGACCAACCAACACTGTCGCCTTTTCAAGCAGAGTTCATCTTCTGGAGGTGGCCTCCTGCCAGAAGACTTACGCTAGCCCTCCAAGACTAGTATTGTTAGCATACCCTTATTGAGTACTCAACGAACATATCCGTTAATTCCTGAGTCAAAATATTTCCAAACATTGGCTTTGTGAAACGTGGTTTCCTTTAAAAGAGATTTCTAAAAATTTAAGGAAAATAATAGTTTTCTTGCTAAAATCGTTAGTTTGACAAAACCGTTTAAAGAAAAAATATCCACGTTTACAACCCAAGCAAACATAGTTTAACGATAGCTTTACAAAGCTTCACAACATGGACTTGCCATCACAACATTTAACAAAACAGTTTATAAAAGGACTTACCATCACAACGTTTAATGAAAGAGTTTATGTAAGGACTTACTTGATATGCCTCAGATAAATGCGATAAATTCACAGTTGGCTTTCCTCAATTATCCTCCTGATCTAAACCATATAATATCATGATCAGGGTCTCAATTAATTCAAACATGCTCTAATCCCATTTATTTTCATAACAATTCGCAATCTCCTATTTAATTCCAAGTAAACGATTCAATCCCCAAAGATCATATACTACGACCACATGTTTATCTCGCTAATAAACACCATTAAACTTTACTTTTGACATCAAAGGAGGGTATTCCCTTACCTTGCAACTACCGAGTAATGAGGTCTCGATGCTCCTATGGTGATCGTCTCGAGTTCGCTTGAGAAGAAGAGAAAAGCTACCTCCTTTGCTCCTCTTGACTGAAAATTAAAGAAGAAGAGGAAATCAGCCTCTCTAGGGCGTGATTTAAGGGTAGAAGAAAGAGAAAAGAATCATTAGAGAAAACGGCATCAAGGGGTTGAAAGGATTTGTGCTTACCTTAAGGTGTGTTCGATTTTTGGCTTAGAATAGCTCTTGTGTTTTCGAAAATTTTGCAGAGAGATGTTGCTGAAATTTTCATGTAGAATGGAGAGGGTAGACGGTTGCTATGATTTAGAGTTGGAGAAGATTGGTTTAGGGTTAGATGGTGATGTTTAGATAGACTCCTAATGGTTTTAGGTTGCATGGACAACAAAGGCGAAATTTCAGCTTGGTGCGTGTCTCCTTGCTGCCGATTTTAGGGGAGTTTAATTGAGAAAAAGATTCTGCAATTTTGCTCCTTTATGCTGGCCGAAATACTGCTCAAGGGAAGGGCTGAATGAGTTCCGAATTTTGGGCTAAACAAGGAAGAGTTTGAGTGAGTTTTGATGACTGAAAAATCCTGTGCAAGTGCTGTGAAAATTCTGTGCAAGAGTAGCAAGGTTTGGACTGTTTTGACTACTGTACTTCTACCAGAATTTCCAGAGGAAAATTGGGGGTTTTGGGCACTGAAAATAGCTTGATCAGCTGGGGTTTTTCAGTGGGTTATGCGTGCAGAATTTCGGTTGGAGTAGGAGTTCAAAGCTGGCTGAAATTCCTGCACAAAGCTGACCGAATTTTCTTTGTATAAGCTGGACGAATTTCAGTGTTTTTGTGTGAATAAAATTCTGGTTTTGTGTAGCTAAGGTACCCTGAATTGATGAGGAATATTTAGGTGTTTTGAGCTAGGATTTACAGAGTTGGATTGTAGCTAAGAAGCTGGAATTTTCGGACAGCTTGTGGTGACACAAGGCTGCCGAAATTCAGCTAGGAAAAGGAAGAAAATCCTAGTTGAATTTGGATTGAAATAAAATCCGGTTTTATCAAGGATTTGGATAGGATTTCCTCTAGTCCTAGAAGAGTTTGGATTGAGCTACAAGTTCTCCAAGAAGTAGCGGCACTTGATGGAATTTTTTTCCAGATTTTTAGCTAATATTCTAGGATTGAAATCAACAAGATTTCCTACTAGGAAAAGGATTCATTAATTCCACCTATCCATGGCAACATCTATCTAATTAAAATCAAGCTAATATTTTAATTACTAGCTAGGGTTTTTTCGAAAATCCTAAGGAACACAAGCTGAAAATTAAAAGTGAACTTTATTCACATCAAAGTCCTTGAATTTAGGAAATAAATATAGAGACTTATTTCCTTGGAGCAAAAATACTAAAATTTCTCTAGGATAGCTAGGTTCTTTTTTGGCCAAGATAAGAAATGGTCTAAAGAAAAGAATTTCAAGAAGAGAAACTAACTTCACAAAAGGTAGGATTCGAACTCGGGTCACCAAAGGAAATCACCAACCTCCCTGCTATTCCAAAACAACTCCAATGTTAATTTTTCTACAAGAATTTCTTACCACCCCAATACTCATCCTTCCAAATCTTCGACCAAACCTCCCTTAACTAAGTCTTTAACAACATAACTATTTCACATCAATTAATTCAAATGCAAGAGCAACGGAAAAATTCACATGCATCCATGCAAATAAAATTATTCTAGCTACCACATAAAATGCAAGATGCTATGCAATGCATGACTTTTCCCCATAGTCAAAGGTGGTTTTGGGCGGGGTATTACAAGTATTCCTAGACTTTGGCTTGGAAAAATTTTAATTTGCTATCTTCCGCTGTATATTTATTTTTCCCGCAATCCTTTAAGTGGTATCAGAGCATTAGTTAAATCTAGGAGCATGCTTAGGGTGGACAACTAGAAAAGGTGATTCCATTACTAAGTGATCGCAATTTTATGGAGAAGTGTAGTCTTGTCAGAAGAAGAACAAAAAAAATTGCCAAAAATAAGTGAAACATGATAAATGTCAACTGGAAGAAATAATAATATGATACATAGTTGAAAAATAAAAATAGCATCATATTAAATATTTACAAAACTGAGTTTAACATAACTAAAAGACCAAGGGTGGAAAGTAAAAGAAAATCCCCCGAAATAACCTTAGAAGTGGCCTCATCCTAAAGTTGATTGTCCGGTGCCTCCATGTAGCCCTTGATTTCTAGCTACAACATCCTAGATATTGTCCAAGTACTATTGTTGCTGGTGCTGCATTTGTCGAATGTCATCGATAGAACCCTAAAGAGCCTTTTAGTCCAACCAAAGTTGGTCCATCTGATTACCAATACAGGTGCTGGACTAATATTGCTGCTGCTCTTAACCCAACTTCCATTGCTGGCCGTGTTCTATATAAGCATGTTGTTAGGAGAACCAGTCTTCGTATTGGAGTTGGGTGGCTCATAATTCTCCTTGTTCAGTTTGCAGTTATGCTACCTCCTTCTGCATTTGTACAACAATAGTCCTCACATCCGTTTGAAAGTACTGCATCCCGGCTTGTCGTGAAACTCGAGACGTCGAAACACTCAGGGGTTCATCCTTTTGTTCTACTCCCAAATCCTAAGCTTCCCTTAGCGTAAGTTTGCTCATTTTTATCGAAAGCATAGCCCATATTTTCCAAAGTTCGATCTGAAATGACATCGTTGGTATGCATGGGCACAGTTATCTCACCCGAAATGTCTACACCAATGTGAATAAGCACTTGGGTAATGACCAAGGGAAGTACAAAGGCTTTTGAGGGGCTGCCATACATAGTAACCTCACACATAAAAGAGATGAGAAGGGGGCTAAGAGTATACCTTGGATGTGTGCATTAGGTGTATGGAAAATCTCAATTACTGTGCTCAACATACGCACAGGTTTTAATAGTTAAAATGCTAAACAGAATCACACAACATACACATATGGAGGTAAGTGCACCTATCTTGTAGTCTAGTGTCATTGGAAAGTATCGAAGAACATTAGGGAATGGGAGTTATCATTCATACTTCCTTCTTTCCTCATTGTTTAGCCAAAAGTAAATGTGAAGTGTAAACTAACTACATGAGAAGAGAGGTTATTTTCTTGTACACAAGAAAGAGTTACAATACCCCCAAGGAATAAGAATGAGAAAAATCTATGAAACAAAGAGCAAGTCCGCCACTTGAGACCTAAGAAATGAGTACCCCTTGAACCCACAATTTCTAATTCTAGGCACCGGAGTGAGTTATAGGTTAATGTCACCCTTTCTTGAGTTATGAAATTTCTACCCCTATGTTTGATTGATCGATATCTCTACCTAACTAACCAAGCCTAAAGGTGAATTAGTCATTACTCACCATCCCAAACCATGCAGAGATCACAAAATCCCTTTAGTTATTAGCCCTAATTCTAAACCTCTCTCTTGGGTTAATTGAAAATAGCAAATGCTAACATAATCAAATTGGTGTCCTATCCTCAACCCCATCTTTCAAAATCATTAAGGAAGAACAATCAATTGAAATACATCAATCAAAACCCATTCAACTAAGTTTAGCCAAATAAGATTAAATAACCAAATACCCAAGAACAAGAATCATAGATCTAAGGAAAATACATCATTCACAAGAACAAAAATAGGGTACAACCCTTTATTAAATTTAAAAATCCATTCTTAGCACAAAAATAAAAGAAATATTACAAAAGAGTAGAAAGACAAACTCATAGACAAGCATTTCTTCTTATTCTTCTTGAAATCTTCAAGTAGAGTCCCTTCTTCTTCATGGATCTCTTGGTCTTTCCATCTTCGTGGCACTTAAACATTCATGATCTAGGTTTTTTAAAAGAAACCCTAGACTTTTCCAAGTCTCATGTTTTTATTTGGTGCATAAAGAATGTTTATATAGGGGTTGGCCGTGGAAAAATCTTGAAAAAGTGCTGAGAATATGTTTCCTCTGCAAGTCGGAGGCCTAGGGAAGTTGAATTCCCTAGGTTGCCATGTTCTTCCAGAACCAAGGTGGGCTAGGGATGACTTCCCTAGCCTACCTATTTTCTAGAAAAACTAGGCTGGGCAGAAGAACAAAAATGGTTGGTCGAGGGAAATTGAAGTTCCCTGGGCCACCATGCTATCTTTCTACATATATATGTTCAAGACCAGGTGGCCTACGGAACTAGTCCGTGATGTTTCTGGACAATTAGATACACAAGAAGAAAATATCAACAATTAGACACACAAGAAGAAAGTATGGCAGCCTAGGGAACTTCGACTTCCCTAGGCCGCCTATTTAACTTACATATACATATTAGTCTAAGACCTAGCAGCCTAGGGAAATTTAAATTCCCTAAGCTATGAACATTCTGGAAAAACAAAATATTTCTTGCAAAACTTAGCGGCCAAGGGAACCTTAGCCTTCTTTTTGGTCAAAATTAAGCATATTTTCTTTTCTTCTATTTTTGCTTCATTTCTTCCTTGTTCTTCTTTCTTTCATCTTCACTTGATCCTTTTTATTTCCTAGCAAAACAAGGTGAGAATGGAGTGGTGAGTGGTGGTTTAAACAATAATTTATCTCTATTGATGCACAAAAATTGTAGAAAATATATAAATGATGAAGCCTCATCACATAGCTCCACACTTAAATCTTTGCTTGTCCTCAAGCAAACCAAAAAGCACCACAAGCAAAAAGCCTTTTCACATGATAAAATGGAACTTTTGAACATAAATAGGCCAAGATGGTAAAGATGTTATTTCCCTTTTTAGTTAAGAATCTAGTCCAACACCCAATTAGCCATGACGATTTTTGTGTAAACTAATAAATTAGGAACGAAATAATCAAAGCCATCAAAGTTAAGGTAAACAAGTCTATACTCATTAAAGGTGTTCCATTTTGATTCTATGGGTTTCAAAAGCGAGAAGAGTAATTTATATATCGTAGGCCAAATAAGTTAATTCTAAGTTCTATGATCTCCCAACCACCAAAGTCCAAATAAGCAAATGTAAAATTGGTCTATCAACTTACTTTATTCTCTCAAAGTTTTATTTTCCATTTTACTATTTTTCTCTTTCTTGTAGTAATGTAATGCAGAAGCCTAGAAAAAATGTATAATAATGATTTTTCAGCTTTTGAGCTACCTTGCTCCCGAATTTTTTCTATATTTCTGTTAATTAGAGAAGGTAGTACAAAGGCCTAGTAGAGACATACATAAAGATTTTTTTGCTTTTTTACTACCTTTTTAATTCTCTCAACATTTTACCTCAATCCTCATTTACACACCTAAAAAAAGGACAAATTGAGAAATCATAGAGCAAAGATTAATCTAAAGTTTCATACTTATGCTTTATCACAACTACTATCCCAATTCCTAAGAAACATTATGGTGTCACTTTTACTACCGCCTAAACAAGGTTAATTTAAATTTTCAAGATCTCACTATTTCATTCTTAATGTACAAGTTTACCCAAAAATAAACTTAGCTAATAGGTGTTCAATTCAATTCTCAAGCCAAAAGGGGTATAACAACAGTACTATCAAGGCCCAACAAAGTCTTAAAAAAAATTTGCCCAATATCATAATTCGCTCCTTGCATAATAAAAACTTGAAAAGAATACAAACGTAACCCCTCCCCCACACTTAATTCAGATAATGTCCTCATTGGTAGAGATATAACAATAACCACATCTAAATTGGACAAAAAATGGAGAAAAATAAGAGAAAGAAGTTTTGTAATACTCCCCAAGTGATCGCAATTTTTTGGAAAAGTGTAATCTTCAAGAATAAGAAAAGAAGACTGCCAAAAATAAGTAAAATATAGTAAATGCTAAACATAAGTAATAATACTATACAATAACCAAAATAGAAATCTAAATCAAATATATACGAAACAAAATCCAAAAAGAAGAAAATATAAGATAAGATAAAGAAAATGAGCACCAAAAACTAAAAGCCAAAATCAAAGCTCTTCTACATCATGTAAGATGTAGTCTACAGTCTCCATGCTTCCTATGTTTTCTCTATGGCATAGTTTCAATTGGTTCCCATTCACTTTGAAGACTCCATTTTCTAGATGAGTGATGTGCAATCAGTGAGCAGAGAAAATCAAGTCATTACAAGAATAGGTGACTGGATAAAAAAAGATAAAAAAGTGTGATAAGAAAAAAACAAAACAGTAGTTAAAAGAGTTGGGGGTGTAGACACTAGGCTGCCCGAGGAAGTTCCTACGCTACCTAGACTAGTCCTTTATGGTCTTGGTGGCCTAGGGAACCTCCCCTAGGCTACCTAGACCAGTCATTTATTTATTTTAGCCATTTTTAAAAATAAAAATATGAATAAGTATAAATAAATTAAAGCTATGAACTCCTGTAAGAGTCGCAACATGAAACAAAAATTTATGCTAAGAAGAGGAATCAAAACACACATTAAATAAAGCATAGCAATTGTGCATTAAAATTTTCCATGCAAATCGTTTTTCTAGAACTTCAACAAAAACTGAAATTAAACCATAGGAATGACCACAAAAACATCATAAAAGTAGCAAGAAAGTAAAATAAAATAAAAGAAAGAAAAATAAGAAATTGTGCAAGCTTTATACCAAATAAAGAGAGAAATCACTTCTTCCTTATTCTTCTCAATGTTTTCTTTAATTCAGGATCAAAGTCTGCAATCACATCTTGTATTCTCCTGTCATGTACAAGGGAAATTATCCTTCAAGAGAAACATAAAAGATCAATAACCTCCAAGATATTCATTAAACCTCAATTTTACATGTCTAAAAACAAATCCTATGACAAAGCAATGATTTTTAGTTTCCCAAAGATGAACAAAAAATTCAAAGTCCAAAAGATCATTCATTTATCAAACAAAAACACAGAATAAAATTTCTCCCAAGAGAGCCTTAAATTTTCAAATCACAATGTAAAATCCCAAAGGAGATAAAAAATTTTCTATTCCACAAAAGTGAACAAAGATTAAACATAAAAGTAAAAGAAATTCCACAAAACAAATTCACATATCCAAAATGTACATCATATATCATGTTCCTCTCTTCAACATCAAAAACTCAATTTCAACCAAAAATTTGAAATAATCTCTATCACACTAACCAAACTCCAATTTTCAAACCAAAGAATCCAACACCATGACTATACACCACAAATCTCCAAATCTAACAAATTCCTCCAAAAACCATTCTTACTCAACTAATCAAAGAATAAGATATAAATAAATAGATCAATAAATAAATGAAGTTGAAATTATGCAAGTATCTAAATGAATAGGTTGCACAGCAATAATACAACAACAATCAAAGAAAAATCAAATACGATTTTAGCAATACAACCACAAAAAAGAGTTTTCAAATACAATTTAATTAAGGAGTCTATAAGTATAATTTTGGCCAAAATGAAATACAATCACAACCACAACATATATGAATCAACTATTTAAAAACAAGTTAGCGATATGTGCAATTGCATGTACATGTACAAGGCTAAATCAACAAGAATTAGAGTTTTAAGAATATAACTAACACCCTTCCTTGACAGCGGAAGGGTGTCAAGGACATTAGGTGTATGAAAAATCTCAATCATCGTGCTCAACATACACACAAGTTTTAATAGTAAAAATTACAAATAGAATCACGCAACATACACATATGGAGGTAAGTGCATCCATCGTGTAGTCTAGTGTCGTTGGCAAATATCGAAGAACCTTAGGGAAAGGGGGTTATCATTCATACTTCCTTCTTTCCTCATTGTTTAGCCAAAAGAAAATGTAAGGTGTAAACAAACTACAACAGAAGAGGGATTATGTTCTTGTACACAAGGGAGAGTCACAATATCCCCAAGGAATAAGAAAGAGAAAAAACCATACAATAAAGGGGAAGTCCCCCACTTAAGACCTAAGAAATGAGTACCCCTTGAATCGACAATTCCTAATTCTAGGGACCAAAGTGAGTTATAAGTTAATCTCACCCACTCTCGAGTTATGAGATATCTACCTCTATGATTGATTAATTGATATGTCTACCTAATCAACCAAGCATAAATGTGCATTAGTCATTACTCACCATCCCAAACCATCCAGATGTTACAAAATCACTATCTATAGGTAATTTCATAAACCATTTGGTTATTAACCCTATTTCCCATCTTCCCTCTTGGGTTAATTGAAAATGGTATATGCTAACCTAATTAAATGGGTGTCCTATCCTCAACCCTATCTCTCAAAATCATTAAGGAAGAACAATAAATTCAAATACATAAATCAAAACCTATTCAACCAAGATTAGCCAAATAAGATCAAATAACCAAATACCCAAGAACAAGAATCATAGATCTAAGGAAAATACATTATTTTTAAGCATAAAAATAGGGTACTAATAGGGTCTAAATTAGTCATATATTTTCTCGTTATTTGAGGCCATTTTGTAATACATTTTGTGCAATAACTGGTTATATTCCTTTATATTTGAGATTTTACCCTATGAAAAGTATTTTGTTCATTATTTCAGATTCTAGGGGTAAAATAAGGTAAAATCGTCACTAAACAGACAAGAGGTGGCACCAACTGCAGTCTGAAAGAGTTGGCAAAAAAATCAAGAAAAATCGACAAATAGATGGAGAAATAGAACACAACCGGCGCCGGCCCTAAGCAGGACAGGCAGCACTAGCTATGCACTGGGACTAAGGTAGTGCCTTGATTTTTGTGTGTGTTTGTTGGCAATTTGTAGAGTTTTAGTATTTTCCTACTTTTATTCGGCCAAAAACCCTAAAAGGATGAATTAAGGACTTCTAAAGCCTATAAATAGAGAGAAAAACACAAGTCATGGAGATGAATTCATGGAGAAAAACATAAAATCACTCAAAATCAAGGAGGAATTCATCAAATTAAGAAAGATTGTGTAGGAGGGTCTATGAAGAAAGAAGAACGAGGCTTGTGTATTTGTATTTTTTTTTAACTTTGTTTTCTTTTCTTGAACAATGATGCATTAATTATTTTATTATAATTTGACATTGTTTTCTGTATTCATGATTTTTATAGTTACTTTGATCTTTTGATTAATTAATTATTATTCTTGATATTTAATTACTTATACTGATTATGAGATTAATTTATTGTTTCTTCCTATAAACTTGCTTGGAAAAGGCATTAATGGTGGTCTCAATTCATTATTTTCATCTTTGTTGTCTATTAAGTTGTTTGGAAAATGGGTTAATTGCTAAGAACTAGGTAATTAAAAGTTAATTGATGTTTGCCAGGATATGGATTCATTGGTTAATTTCATATTTTAAATTTACCAGGATATGGGGATTTAACCTAGGATTGTGTTTAATGTATCTTTTGGCTAAATTAGTTGAGACAGGATATGTGATGCTAATTTGTCTAGAAGATAGTGATTTTATAGATTGGAAAAGAAGTGAATCTATCTTAATCCTTCATGATGCTAAGAGAATAATTAGTTACGATAATGATTGGGTACATTAAGGTCATGTTTGTCCAAATAATGGTTTGAGTTACACAATTCTCCATCATTGACATGTATATATTCTTTGCTTTTCTTTTCTTTTCTTTTCCTTTTTATTCTTTTTTACTTTATTGAGTCAGTTAAATAATGAAAGAAAAGTGATTATTGCATACTTGTTCCTTGAGGATCGATACTCATTTTAAACCCTATGCTATGCTTAATGATGAGTATACTTGCTGATAAGTGTAATTAGGCGTTAACATTTTAATTTAAACTTGATTGTGAATGTGCTTATTTTTATATGATTTTTTATACCCTAATTCAAACACATTAAATTTTTTTGCGCTGTTGCTGGGGAGAAATATTATGAAAGATTGGATTTTGTTGATTTAACCATGTAAATATGTAAATAGGTAAATAGGTAAATTTGTACAATTGTTCTTTTTTACAAAAAGGTGCCATATTTTGTATCGTGTGTATTGTTGTAATCTAATTTACTAACTTTGACTGATGTTTATTTGACTAATTTGTTATTTTAATTTTGTTTGAATCGTGAATTCCATTGTCTAACTATCTTCTATGTTTATGTGAAATGGCGAATTGGACCCAGAGGAGGCTTAATGAGGGGCAGTAACCCCATTACTCTTTCGAGATAACACTTAAAACACCAGAATCAGCAGAGTTGGAGACAATGATTGGAAAATTTGCTGTCCATGTCACAAAATGCTTCCAAGAAATAGATTCCATATTTGAGAAGTTTGAGGAGATGATCCGCAATATGGAAAGACAATTTTGATTTTTGATTGACATGGTATTGAAGTCTCGAGAACTAACAGCAATAGACAAAGAGGAAACAGCTGCTGTCACATTATGGAGTGGAAATGAGTTGCCTGATATTACAGACTACAACCGGTGCCGACTGGAAGAAGAGAACCAGCACCGGTAGCCCTATACTTTTAAGAATGAAGAGTCCAACATGCAACTGGCACCGACTGAAATAACCGAGGCGGCACCGGTTGCACCCTGCCTTTCTCTCAGAAATCCCACTAGAAATTTCACTTTTCAGCCTCAAATTCCTTATCCTACCAGTATACACAAAGCCTGAAAAGATGCCCAATTTGACAAATTCCTTGAGATATTCAAACAGCTGCACATAAACATCTCACTCAGTGAAGCTTGAATCCATATCCACAAATGTGCCAAATTTCTCAAAAGCATGCTCGTGAGCAAAAAGTGATTGGAAGAATTGTCCACAGTGGTGCTAAATGAAGAATGTTCAACCATATTGTAGGACAAACAGAATTTGCCACACAAAGAGTATGATCCAAGGAGTTTCTCTATTCCATGTTTAATTAGCTCTTTATCTTTTATAATGCATTAGCTGACTTAGGTACTAGCATTAATTTAATGCCATATAAAACATTTAAAAAGCTAGGCCTAGGAGAACCCCAACCCACTAGGATGAGTATTCAACTCGCAGAGAGATCTATCAAATATCCTAGGAGTATAATAGAATATGTGCTTGTAAAAGTTGACAAATTTATATTTCCAGTGGATTTTGTTATTCTTGACATGGATGAAGATTCCAAAGTCCCTTTAATCTTAGGTAGACCCTTCCTAGCTATAACAAAGGCATTAATTGATGTTCATAGTGGGAGGTTGACACTTAGGGTTGGGGATGAGGAAGTAGTCATTCAAATCCACAAAAGCATGCAATATCCTTTATCTTCTGATGATTCTTGTTTAAGAGTTGATACTCTTGACAAACCTATTTTAGAGTTTATGCAGGAATCATTTGAGGAGGAGTTGGTGAAAACTTCAGTAGCATATTTAGAGAACTCTATCGATGAGGATGGGATGAAGAGTTTTGAAAAAATTGAGAAAAGCAGTTCGGGGAAAATGAAATCATCCATAGAGAATCCTCCAAAATTGGATCTAAAAGACCTACCCGAGCACTTGGATTATCTGTTCTTGGCTAAGGGACATAAATTACCTGTGATCATTGCCAATGATCTCACTAAAGAATAAAAGACCAAATTGGTAAGTGTGTTGGGAAATATAAGGGAGTAATAGCTTGGAAGATCATAGATATAAAGGGAATTAGTCCATCCTTTTGCACTCATAAGATTTTGATGGAAGAAGGTGCAAAGCCTGTAGTGCAACCCCAACGTAAGTTGAACCCACATATGAGTGAAGTGGTAAAAGGTGAGGTGATTAAGCTTCTAGATTCAGACATCATTTACCCTATTTCTAACAGTATTTGGGTAAGTCCTACTTAAGTGGTACCAAAGAATGGAGGAATAATGGTAAGCCCCAATGATAAAAACGAACAAGTCCCCATGAGATTGGTCATGGGTTGGAGGTTTTGCATTGATTATAGGATGCTAAACAAAGCCACTAGAAATGACCACTTCCCTCTTCTTTTTATTGACCAAATGTTGGAAAGGTTAGTCAGACATGAATACTATTGCTTCTTGGATGGATTTTCTGCCTACCTACAAATCTTCATAGCTCTTGAGGACCAAGAGAAAACCTCTTTCACATGTCCATATAGTACTTTTGCATATCGTCGAATGTCGTTTGGTCTTTGCAATGTTCCCAGAACATTCCAAAGGTGCATGACAATTATATTTGAAGGGCTC
This sequence comes from Voacanga thouarsii, assembly GCA_026120185.1. NCBI lineage: Eukaryota > Viridiplantae > Streptophyta > Magnoliopsida > Gentianales > Apocynaceae > Voacanga > Voacanga thouarsii. The sequence continues at coordinate 1,186,304 of JANUWF010001030.1, forward strand.
GTGGGGGATATCATAGAGGTACTCATAGATGATTTCTTAGTTTTTGGTGATTCGTTTGACTTGTGTTTATCTAATCTTGTAAAGGTACTCGCAAGATATGAAAAGACTAACCTTATGCTTAATTGGGAAAAATGCCACTTTATGGTGTAAAAAAGTATTGTCTTGGGGCATAAAATTTCAAGGAAGGGTAAAGAAGTAGATAGAGCAAAAATTGAAGCAATTGAGAAGCTGTCTCCTCCTACTTCTGTGAAAGCTATAAGGAGCTTTCTTGGTTATGCAGGTTTATATAGGAGGTTCATCTTAGATTTCTCAAAAAATTTCACACCTCTTACCTCTTTACTTGAAAAGGAGGTTGTGTTTAATTTTGATGAAAAATGCCTAAATGTTTTTACCATACTTAAGGAGAAACTGATTAATTCACCCATTTTGATTGCACCTGATTGGTCTATTCCATTTAAACTAATGTGTGATGCAAGTGATTTGTAGTTGGTGCAGTACTTGGACCAAGGAGGAATAAGCACTTCCAACCCATATACTATGCAAGCAAGACTTTAACGTATGTGTAAGAAAACTACACAACGGAGAAAGAATTGCTTGCTATAGTGTTTGCTTTTGATAAATTTCGTTCTTATCTTATTTTGTCTAAAGTCATTGTTTATACGAATCATTCTGCCCTAAAGTACCTACTAACCAAACATGATTCTAAACTAAGATTGATAAGATGGATATTATTATTACAGGAATTTGATTTAGAAATTAGGGACAAAAAGGGTGCCGAAAACTTGGCTGCAGATCACCTGTCAAGACTGGATAATCCCAATTTAGAATTATTGGTAGAGGAGGACATCAATGACACCTTTTCGAATGAACAACTCTTGCTCATAAAAGGTGAGATTCCAAACACCCCTTAGTTCATAGACTTTGCAAATTACTTGGTTGCAGGAATTATCCCAAAAGATCTCACAATGCAACAAAAGAAGAAATTCCTCTCCGAAGTAAGGCATTGCTTTTGGGAAGACCCTTATTTATTTAAGTGTTGTGCAGACCAAATTATTCGAAGATGTGTGGACTCTAAGGAAGGAGAGGATATTCTTAGACATTATCATGAAGGACTTGCTGGAGGCCACTACCAAGCCAACAACACTGCATGAAAGGTGCTTGAGTCTAGATTTTATTGGCCCACATTGTTCAAAAATGCCCACAAGTTTGTTCAAAGTGTGATAGGTGTCAATGCACAGGTAACATTTCTAAATCTAATGAGATGCCATTACAAAATTTTCAAGCTTGTGAAGTATTTGATTGTTGGGAGATAGACTTCATGGGACCTTTTCCTAGTTCTTTGGGTAATAAATACATTTTGGTAGCAGTAGATTACATTTCTAAATGGGTAGAACCACAAGTTTTACCAACTAATGATACAAGGGTTGTGGTAAAATTTCTGAAAAAACTTTTCACCCGTTTTGGTATGCCTAAGGTGCTCATTAGTGATAGGGGGACTCATTTTTGTAATACTCAAATGGAAAAAGTTCTCAAACATTTAGGAATGCACCATAGGATTACCACCCCCTATCATCCCTAAACAAGTGGACAGGTTGAAGTGGTTAATAGGGAACTCAAAAGAATCTTGGAAAAAACTATTAACCACACTAGGAAAGATTAGAGTCTAAAATTAGATGACACTCTTTAGGCATATAGGACAGCTTTTAAGACCCCAACTGGTACAACTCCTTTTCGGTTAGTTTATGGAAAAACATGTCATTTACTTGTTCAGATTGAGCATAAAGCTTATTGGGCTATAAAACTTGTTAACCTTGATATTGAGTCAGCTGGAAAGTCAAGGTTGTTCCAACTCACAGCCTTAGAGGAGTTGCGGGAGGATGCTTATGATAATTCAATGCGGTATAAAGAAAAGGTTAAAAAATGGCATGATAAGCATACCACTCAACAACACGAATTTGCAACAGGCGATCAAGTGTTGTTATTCAATTCTCACTTACAAATTTATCCAAGTAAGTTGAAATCAGGATGGTCGGGTCCATACACGGTAAGTAAAATATTCCCCTTTAGAACCCTTGAACTTACTTACCCTACTAGGCGCACTTTTAAAGTCAATGGCAATCACGTGAAATGCTATGTTGGTGAAATTGTTCGCAACACAGTTCAGGTGGATCTACTGTTTGACACTACAGAATAAAACTTCTTAGGTTATCTTGACTTCTTTCTTTTGTCCTACATATTTTTCTTTTTCGTACTATTTTCTTTACTTTTTGGCTTATTTTTCTTTTCTAGTTTTTATGCTTTGGTGTGTTTCTTTTGTGTATTTTTCTTTCTAGGTACTTCAACAATGCTCATTTCTGCTAGAATTTAACTCTTTTGTAGGAGACTGCACAATGCAATGGAAGTATTTTCTTTCTTCTCTTTTCCCCTTTATTTTTGGTCTCGTGGTAATATTTCCTTGCTCTATTTGTTTGGCTATTGAGGACAATGTCCAGTTTTGTCTATTTCTTTTACCGTAGAATTCTTCTTTGCTTCATTCTTTTGAAATTCTTTGAACCTTTTGAGCAAAATTTTCACCTTTTTTTTTCTAATTTTTTGAGCTTTCAAGATGTATTTTTAATGCATGTCTTTGTGCTAGATCATAGAGCACATGTTCTATATCAATTGTGGCTTATGCATGACTTTTTGCACGCACTTTGACTAAGTAGTTCTTGATCAAATGCTTTACATTATTCTTAAACCTATTTTTTTGCTAAAATTCATTGAGCATTCTAGAACTTACTTGATATCTCCCGAGGCGAAATAAGAAAGACATTCATGATTTAACTTAGGGATGACGGTAATGGGCCTTCTTTGGATAGTTTGATCTTTTCAACCCTGTAACACCCCACAACCTAGGCCCAGCAGGGCCGGGGATGTCGCCCCGTCCAAAGGATATGGGGTCTTTATGACTAGGACACACAACAAAAATAAAATAATACTTTGAATTTAAAACTTATTACAACCCAAAAATTCAAGAACAAATCCAAAATAAATTGTTTACTCTCATCTCTCAAAGTATTTCATAAAATAAATAACACAATATCTTCCAAAGCAGACAACAACTAGCTACTCATCCCCACAGCAGGATCGACCTGAAATCATGGTAAAAAGGGTGATGAGATAAAAATCTCAGTAAGTCCGTGTGTGATTTAAGTGTTCAGGTAAAACAGTTTATGTATGCAAGTTGAAACATTTCATAAGAGAAAATGCTGACAAGCAATACATAAAGTTAAAATAAAGAGTGGCGTTTTCCTCTTTTCAAATCATACAAGTGCACAATAAATACAACCACTCAATAGGCAGCCATGGGTACCACACGTTGGGCCCCATGTCCATACAACAATGCCACACTTTGTGCAGACTGACAAAAGGTAGGTGTACGGCCTACCGGGTAAGATACTCCTTCTTCTCTACACCCAAACAAAACTAGTTGTCCACTATGGCAACACACAACCCACATGGCTGAAACTTGCTAGCTCGGACCGGCATGACTAAGTAGTACTGTCGCTTCTCCAAGTTAAGTTTATCTTCTGGAGGTGGCCTCCTACCAGAAGACTCACTCTTACTCTTTAAAACTAGTAGCACTAGCCTACCCTTATTGAATACTCAACATTAATTGTTCCACTTGGGAGAAAACTGATAAAACATAGCTTTACTTGAAAATGGCAATAAAGGTTTTCTAAAGTTCGTGACAAAGTTGGTTTTAGAGAGAGTTTAGTGTTTGAGTAAAACTGCTTATAGATTTTGAAATAATTTGTTTGACTAAAATAAGAAAGGAAATAGTCCTCAATTGCCTTTACAAAATCAGTGTTCACATACTTCGTGTTTAGCTTGCCATAGTAACCTTTTATAACAAACGAGTTTTATACAGGAGCTTACCTGATCCTTGAGCTAATTGAAAGATCCTCAAAAGCTGACCTAACCCCGCCTGGGGTAAACACAAACCATAATTAGACTCAAGCCAAATTTGCTTCTATAAATAATCCTAGTTCAACTTACTACAATCATGACCCTAATGTCCCAAACTTTAAGGTTAGATGATAAAAATGATTTTATAAAATAAATCTAGCTTGATAATAAAATAACTAGGGATTGTGAAATAATTACTAATAAGTTATAGGTTCAAATATAATCTTTGCTATTAATAAATAAACTGGTTTATTTGATGAAGGGTCCTAAGTCCTAGATGATATTATTAAAATAATAAATTATTACTATTCTCTTAATTAATAATTAATAGTTAGAAAATCATTGATAAATAAAATTAATAAAACGTAATTTTTAATATATTTTGATTAAAAGATAATAAATAAATTTTAATAGTATTTATGAATATATGTCTTATAAGATTAATATTTTACCTATTATGTTTATTTATATAAAAGGCTTTATTTAATATTATCATTATATATATTATTTATATATTTTATTTTTAATAAAAAGATATCATTTATTTCATATAACAATCCAATTCCAAAGTTTCCTAGGGTTTTTGAAATCATTAGAAGAAAATATAGCATAAGTTTTTATTAAGGTAATAAAATTGGCTAACTTAAGTAGTTTAGGAACAACAAAGTCATGATCATAATTCTCCTATTGCTAACCATAATCATGAACATAGACTCTAACACCAATCCACAAACCATTCAATTCATGAATAAAAACATAGATCCATATCTACCATCACATGATCAACTCCACTAAACATACTCATATTCATGGCTTCAACAAGAATACAAGAACATAAAACCCTATTCACTGAAGATGACATAATATCTACCATGCTTAATCATCCACACTAACTCATGACATGAAGAGCATGCAACAAACCCTAAAACATCATAAAACTCAACCATGACAAATCATCCTCATACTTAAATCTCAACTCCATCATATAAACACATACTCAATCACCAATCATATTCCATCCTTTTCTAATTACATCTAAGAGACATGATTTTAAAATTAAAGAGAGGGTTAAAGAGACATACTCGAATGATGACTACCTTGATGAAGTCTCAAGAGAGTCCACACGCTTGGAAGACTTGATCTCCAACCAAGATGAAGAAGAAAAAAATGGCCATGGTTGAAACAACCATTTCGGCCAAGAGAGAGAGAGAGAGAGAGAGAGAGAGAGCTAGTATATTATATTAAAGATTGAAGAGGAAAAAAGATGAACATAATCGTTTATGGTTACCTTGAGAGAGTTCTAGAATCTTCAGAAAAAATTCTAGTTTTTGATCCTATAGCAGAATTTTGTTTCCAGTGTTTGATGTTATAAAATACAGAAATGGATTCTAAAGGGTGAGTAGATGTGATCTGGAATTTTTGGGAGAGATTAGAGGTGTTTAGGGTGGTCTTAGGCTTGGAGAATGGTGGTGTGTGTTCATGGTGTTCTTGGAAAAATGGAGAGGATAGAGCGAAGGCTGGATGAAATCTGCTGAATGATGTTGGCTGAATGGTTAGAGGAATTTTGGTGATTGAATTTTCAGATTAGGGAGAAGAGGGAAAGTTGGTTGTTTGAAATTCAAAAAAATTAATTTAGAGTGTGAATTAAGGTAGAAGATATAGCAAGAATGGTTTGGTTGATGGAGGTTCTTGGAGCTACTATGGCCGACTGGAATTTGCTAAAGTTTTATTGAGATGAATGAGGTTTGAAGGAGCTATAGGGTGGCTGAAATGTTGAGTGTTATGGTGAAAGAAATTTCTGGTTGGTTGAGGCTTGATCCATGGAAGTTTTCATGGAGTAATTTGCTGAAATTTTGAAATCCAATTGAATGCTTGATTGAAGTGATTTAAGGAGTGGCTATGGTGTTCTTTCGTGCAGATCAATGGAGGAGGGTGATGAAGTTCAGTTCATGGCTGACTAAGGTTATTTTCACATAAAGTTGAAGTGGTTTTTCGGACAAGGTTGAAGAGGGAGCAAGGCTGGAATTTTTGGTTGTTCATTCGAATGGTTTACTGGAATTTTTGTGCAGATTTTTCTGCAATGTTCCAGCCGACTTACAGAAGGTTTGAAAGGGTATTGGAGGGTCCTTTATAGCTGGTTTCCAGCCTTCTTTATGGAGGAAAGACAGGGTTGAATTATTGGTTTGAAGGCTAGAAGAAACAGCTTGGTTTTTGGACTGCTAAGTTGCAAAATTGTCTAGGATTTTTTTTCTTGGTTTGCGCAACTTTGTGCAGCCCGATTTTTGGCCAAAGGTTTCAGTCTTCAAGCTGAACAAATTGGCTATTTTTCTGGCAGTATTTGAGTGAGAAAAATGGCTGAAGTTTTCGAAGGTTGGACTGACCAAGAAGTTCGAAAATTTCCAGATTGTTATATGAAAAAGATGAACACTTATATAGTGGAGGTTGAAGGTTCAACTAAGGAGATTAATTCTCTTGGGAACCTTCCTTAACTCCTTCCCCGTTTTTAGTCAAAATTCTATCATCAACGAGGCATTTTCGAAACTCCAAGATCAAATAACCTTGTTGAAATTTTCTAGAATTAAATTATGGATTTGCATAATTGAACAAGCTTAATTGATGGAGAATTTAAGGTAAGTTAGGGAATACAAGGGCATGAATCTCTTAAGAATTTTTGTAGGGTACAAGAGTAGGATTAAAAAATTCCCTTCATGTCTCCCCTAGGATAACACTCCTACTTCTTCTTATGGAATGCAAGGCAAAAAATATTCCACCTTTCACAAAAATAAAATTAATCATGCTGAAACTTAAATGATAGGATTTGAACTCAAGACCTTAAAAATTAATTCCAAAGCTCTAACCACTAAACCATATTAACTCTTGTCCTTAATTTCTCTCCTAAATGTTATTCCTATTTATTCCTCAAGCTATCTCCCTATTTCCACTTCAAGCAAAATTACCATTTTGCCATTGCTACTCAATAAATACAATTAAGCATTCTAGACTATAAATCACAATTCCAAAGTACATAAAATCATTCAAAAATATATTTATGCATGCAAGAAAATATGATATGCATTCCGACCCCCTTACACTAGGGTTGGTTTTAGTTGGGGTTTCACAAAGCCTACCTATTTAATATTATCCCTAGTGCCTATTTTGAGCCTAAATTGTTAATTTCTTTCTTAAACTCGTTATCATAGTTTTTCAATTGCTTCTTTCTAAGAGTTTTATTTACCCTGCAAATCTTTGATTGCTCTTGATAGATAAAATTACAAGTAGAAGAATTATGAGGGAGAATGCTTGTGTAAATGTCATGACTTGTTACTTTCAGTCATGCATCATGTGTTGAGTTGGAGTTGTGAAAAGAGAAAGGAGGAAGAAAAAGAAAGATGGAGAAAAACAAAAAACTGCTAGAAAATGTTGAAAGAAAAAACTGAGAAACAAACAAAGGCAGCATTTGAAAAGAAGAGAAAAAGAAAAGAAAAGCTAAAAGAGAAAGAAAAGAAGAGCACTAGAAGAATGTTGGTTGAGTTGAAATAAGAATTGCTGAAATTTTAATGATCTTGTGCGATATGATTGATGCGTTGAGAACTATTAATGAAAAGAATGCAAGATTTGCTTGAACTGTAATATGATTGCTATACAAGGTTATGGGTTTTTTTATTGGTTTTGTAATAGGAGAGCAAGAAAAGTTTGGAATCTATTGGTATATTTTGTTTATCCTTTTCTTGAAAACTCTCATCTTCTTTGATATTTGATTTTCCGATATCCTTTGTTTGATAGCTACATTACAAACCCTTTAGTCTTACATTACAAGTTTAAAAGTCCTACTTGACCTAAGTAGAATCATGATGTGTCTCGGATTAGTGGAGAGAGTGGATGAAAAGTAAGCTTATGGAATGCATATTTGTTTTGAACTAAATTCTTTCCAATTATTTGAGAATGATGTTAAGTGTTGGGATGGTTCTACTAGTCATTCTTCACTTACATAAGTCTGACATTTGTTATGAAAGATATAGTATCATATGTTTTGTTGTCTTGAAAAAAGAAATCATTAGAGATATTATTTTGAAATTGATTGAGTGATTTTGAGAAAACTTGTGTTTTTCTACTTATCTTTGATACTTTGCTTGAGGACAAGCAAAGAGCTAAGTGTGGGGGAATGTGATAAGGCCCAAATTAGTCATACATTTCTTAGTTATTTGAGGTCAATTTGTGATACATTTTGTACAATAATTGGTCATATTCCGTCATATTTGAGATTTTACCATTGGAAATGTATTTTGTTTATTATTTTAGATTTTAGGGGTAAAATAAGGCAAAATCATCGCTAAACAGATTAGAGGCTGCGCCGGCTAGGACAGGAGAACCAGTGCCGGCCACGTGTTGCTAGCACGCACATCGAGGTGATAAAATATCGGCAAAACAGAGCTGAACAGAACACAGCTGGCGTCGGTTGGAAGGCCAGGGGCAGTGCCGGCTACAGTTTGGAAGAGTTGGCACAAAAATCAAGAAAAATTAGCGAATGGATAGAGAAGTAGAACACAACAGGTGCTAGGCCTAGGCAGAACAGGTGCTAGGCTATGCACTGGGTCTGAGGCGGTGCCTTTTTGTGTGTGTTTTTTTGGCAATTTACAAAGTTTTAGTATTTTCCTACTTCTATTCGGCTAGAAACCCTAAAAGGATGAATTTATGACTTCTAAAGCCTATAAATAGAGAGAAAAACACAAGTCATAGAGATGAATTCATGGAGTAAAACAAAAAATCACTCAAAATCAAGAAGGAATTCATCAAATTGAGGAGGATTGCGCAGGAGGGTCTACGAAGAAAGAAGAAGGAGACTTGTCTATGAGTGCTTTCTTTTAACTTTATTTTCTTTTCTTGAACAATGATGTATGAATTATTTTATTATAATTTGACATTGTTTTCAATATTCATGATTTTTACAGTTACTTTGATTTTTTGATTAATTGATTGTTATTCTTGATATTTAATTACTTATGCTGATTACAAGATTAATTTCTTATTTCTTTCTATTAACTTGCTTGGAAAAGGGGTTAATGATAGTCTCAATTCATTATTTTCATATTTGTTTTCTATTAACTTGCTTGGAAAATGGGTTAATTTCTAAGAAATGAGTAATTAAAGGTTAATTGATGTCTGATAGGATATGGATTCATTAGTTAATTTCATGTTTTAAATTTGCCAGGATATGGGGATTTAATCAAGGATTGTGTTTAATGCATCTTTTGGGTGAATTAGTTGAGACAGGATATGTGATGCTAATTTGTCTAGAAGATAGTGATTTCATGGATTGGAAAAGAAGTGAATCTATCTTAATCCTTCATGATGCTAAAAGAATGATTAGTTATGATAATGATTGGGTACTTTATGGTCATGTTTGTCAAAATAATAGTTTGAGTTACATAATTCTCCATCCTTAATATGTATATATTATATTATATTATTTTATTTTATTTTTCTTTTTATTCTTTTTCACTTTATTAAGTCGGTTAAACAATAAAAGAAAAGTGATTACTGCATACTTGTTCCTTGAGGATCGATACTCGTTTTAAACCCTATGCCATACTTAATGATGAGTACGCTTGCTCATATATGTAATTTGGGGTTAACATTTTAATTTAAACTTGATTGGGAATGTGCTTATTTTTATATGATTTTTTATACCCAAATTCAAACACATCAGGTACAACCCTTCATTACAATTAAAAATCCATTCTTACCACAAGAATATAAGAAATATTACAAAAGGAGTAGAAAGGCAAACTCATAGACAAGCTTTTCTTCTTCTTCCTCTTGAAATCTTCAAGTAGACTTCATTTTTCTACTTGGATCTCTTGGTTTTACCCTCTTCTTGGCACTCAAACTTTCAAGATCTAGGGTCCTTGAGAGAAACCCTAGACTTTTCGCAACTCTTCTCTTTTTATTTCGTGTGTAAAAAATGTTTATATAAGGGTTGGTCGTGAAAAAATCTTTAAAAAGTGCTAAGAATATGTTTCCTCTGCAAGTGGTAGGCTAGGGATGTTTCTAGAAAAAACTAGGTTGGGTGGAAGAACAAAATGGACGGCCTAAGGAAGTTGAAGTTCCCTGGGCCGCCATGCTAACTTTTTACATATATATGTTGAAGGCCAGGCATTCTAGGGAACTAGTTCCCTATGCCGTGATGTTTCTGGACAATTAGACACACAAGAAGAAAATATGGTGGCCTAGGTAACTTCGACTTCCCTATGCTTGCTATTTAACTTACATATACATATTAGTCTAAGAACTGAAAGCCTAGGAAAATTTAAATTCCCTAGGCCGTGAACAATATGGAAAAGCAAAATATTGCTCACAAAACCTAGTGGCCAAAGAAACCTAAAGCCACTTTTTTCTTGGACAAAATTATGCATGTTCTTCTTTTATTCTATTTTTTCTCCATTTCTTTCTTGTTCTTCTTTCTTTCATCTTCACTTGATCCTTTGGATAGATATTCTACCCCAATGGATAGACTACTACACATAACTGGGAGAACAAAACCTTTGACTACAACATAAGTGATTGCGAAGTCCGTTTATATTTTAACCCCAACTCATCTTTGGTAGTGCTAAACTTCCAACTAGCATCCCTGGTGACCTTTTTGTTGAAGGAGTCATGAAAACCCACTCTCCTTCATCTGGAACCTTTAAGACAAATGCCAAGGCCTACTTCATGAGATGGATGGAGACTTTCTTAACTGTGGTGTCAATGTGCGTGAAGTGGCCTTACTTTTTGTCATACATATTTTCATCAAATTCCTTCGCCGAGTCTGAGTAATAGTGTCCCTCAAGCTGAAGGATAAGACTCTAATCTATTCTATTAAAGAGTTGAGAAATTTTTAAAGACCTGTCCAACTCCTGCTCAATAGTCTTCTCAACTATTATCTTGTTAGACATGGTACGAGCCTACCCAGTAGCACAGGATTCATCAACAAAATATCTCACGATATTTGAATTTTCTTGAGGGGGGTATGTGAGGAGGAGGCTTCGCTCTTCTTTCACTTGGGAGATATTTTTTGGTACGGGGCATTGTATATTTTTGGAAGGTTGACAAAAAATAATGCTAGTCCAAAAACTTATTCCAACAAAAAGTCCCTTTTTCCTTTGTACACAAATCCAACTCCACTTCACAAAATAACAACCCACAATTATTAAGAACATGTGAACACAATCTTCCAAGTGAAAAAGAATAGATTAAAGTGGAGAGTTTTATCAAGTGGGAGGAATATTAAATGGATATGAAGAAAAGAGGTGCTATGGGAGTGTAAAGAAGTGAATGTATGAGTTGTGAATGAATGCACAAATTTATATTCACAGAAAGTTGTGCATATGTGAAAAGAATTGAAAAGCATTCAAGTAGAAGAAGGTATGAAGATGCCTAAAACCAAACAATATGTCACTTGTGAGAGGTGCAAGATAGAAGTGCACTGAAAACTTATTTGTCAAAGAGGAAAAAGAAGTGCCTGGCCGAGAAGCATGTATCAGTGTTGAATGAGCAAAGAAACTAGGTAGATTAATTCATGTAGAGCAACAGGATACCATTGGTCAAGGAAAGGTTTCAAAGTGTATACATATAGTCAAAAGATGAACAGCCCCGAAATGACAAAACTAAGGGGGAAAATTATCTATATAGTTTGTGGTGCAAAGGGGAAGGGATAAAGACAAACAAAAGCCAATATATGCTACATGATACAACAACGACAACCGGATGAAGAAATGAGCAAGAGAAAGAAGACAAGAAGAAAATGATAAAAGAAAGGAAAAAGAAGGATTCTCTGTAAAGGATATTCATTGTGCATTGTGTATGAACAAATATATAAGAAGAAAGTACTAAGAGCAAGAGGACAAAAAGTAAAGGGAGGTATGGTATGAATTAAAGCTACAGAATAGGAGTTGAACCCAGAAGAAAACAATAAGAACAAGATAAGAAGGAAGGTAGAAAATAACTGCTACATGCGGTACTTAAAATGAACACCAAATAGGATGCAATTCACAAGGTGAAAAGAACACAAAAAAACTTTAGAATTCACTAGATAAAGAAGAAGATAAGAGCATAGAACAAAGATTTAAAAAAAAAAAAAAAAACACAGATGAAAGGAGAGCTCACATTTTACACAGAAAGAAGAAAGATAGCAGAGAATAGTTCATGTTCATACACGGATAGAAGGGAAATAGTTCCCTAGGGTCTTAGAGGCCTAGGGAAGTTCCCCTAGGCAGCCTAGATAGGTGGTTCATGGTCTTGGTAGCCTAGGGAGGCCTCTGTAGGCGGCCTAGATAGGTTGGTTTTTAGTAATTTGCTCAATATATATATATATATATATTATATAAATAAAAAGAATTTAAAAAAATGTATAAATAAGTGGAAAGCATTCACTGCTAGAAAATCTCATATACAAACAAGAAAAATATCAAGAATTAAAACAAAACAAAAAAAAAAGTATTCTCATATACACAAGAAAAATAGAAATAATTAAATAAAAAAAATAGTATTCTCATATACACAAGAAAAATAACAAGAATTAAAACAAAAATTAGTGTTAAGAAAAAGGGCCATAATACAAACAAAATAAGAATAATAATAATAATAATAATAATAATAATGAAACTAGTGTATTAATATGCTTCAAGAAAATTGCCCAATAACCTTCAAGATATTCATTAAATCTCAAATTTACAGGCCAAAAAACAAATCTCGTGACAAAAGTAATGATTTTTAGTCTCCAAAAGATGGACAAAATTTTTGAGTCCAAAAGACCATTCATTTATCAAACAAAAACACAAAATAACATTACCCCTACATAACTCGAAATCACAAATTAGGATGCATAGTTTGTAGGAGAACCAAAAAGTTGTTTCAATTGCAAACAGAATGAACAAAATTGAGAAGAAACTAAAGAACTTTTTCCCTAAAAGACAAATTCATCATATATCCACCTCCAAAGTTCTAATTTTCACGTAAAAAGAATACAATCTCCACCATACCAATCCAATCTCCAACAAATGAAATTTAAAGCTCAAATTTCTAGGGTCTTGGCGAACTAGGGAAGTTCCCCTAGGCAGCCTAAACAGGTGATTCATGGTCTTGGCAGCCTAGGAAAGCCTCCCTAGGCGGCCTAGACAAGTGGGGTTTTAGAAATTTGCCCATTATTATTAAATACATACATATATATATATATATATATATAATAAATAAAAAGAATTTAAACAAGTGTTTAAATAAGTGGAAAGCATTCATTGCTAGAAACTCTCATATACAAACAAGAAAAATAGCAAGAATTAAAACAAAAATTAGTGTTAAGAAAAGGGCCACAATACAAACAAAAAAAAAATAAAAAAAAATGACACTAGTGTATTAATATGCTTCAAGAAAATTGTCCAATAACCTTCAACATATTCATTAAATCTCAAATTTACAGGGCCAAAAAGAAATCCCATGACAAAAGCCATGACTTTCAGTCTCCAAAAGATGGACAAAATTTTTGAGTCCAAAAGATGGACAACCATTCATTTATCAGACAAAAACATAAAATAATATTGCTCCTACATAACTCGAAATCACAAATTATGATGTATAGTTTGTAGGAGCACCAAAAAGTTGTTTCAATTCCAAACAGAATGAACAAAATTGTGAAGAAACCAAAGAAGTTTTTCCCCAAAAAATAAATTCATCACATATCCACCTCCAAAGTTCCACTGTTCACGTAAAAACAATACAATCGCCAGCATACTAATCCAATCTCCAACAATGAAATTTAAAGCTCAAATCTCTAGGGCCTTGCCGACCTAGGAAAGTTCCCCTAGGTGGCTACACATGTAATTCATGGTCTTGGCAGCCTAGGGAAGCCTCCCTAAGCGGCCTAGACAGGTGGGTTTTTAGAAATTTGCCCATTATTATTATTATTATTATTGTGTGTGTGTGTGTGTGTGTATGTGTGTGTGTGTGTGTGTATTAAATAAATGAATAAAAATAATTTAAAAAATTGTACAAATAAGTAGAAAGTATTCACTGCTAGAAACTCTCACATACAAACAAGAAAAATAGCAAGAATTAAAACAAAAAATAGTATTCTCATATACACATGAAAAGTAGCAAGAATTAAAACAAAAATTAGTGTTAAGAAAAAAGGGCCATAATACAAACCACAAGAAATATGACACTAGTGCATTAATATTCTTCAAACAAATTGTCCAATAACCTTCAAGATATTCATTAGATCTCAAATTTACATGCCCCAAAACAAATCCCATGACAAAAGCAATGATTTTCAGTCTCCAAAATATGGACAAAATTTTCTAGTCCAAAAGACCATTCATTTATCATACAAAAACACAAAATAATATTACTCCTATATAACTTAAAATCATAAATTAGGATGCATAGTTTGTAGGAGAACCAAAAAGGCGTCTCAATTCCAAACAGAATGAACAAAATTGAGAAGTAAGCCAAAGAAGTTTTTCCCTAAAAGACAAATTCATCCAACTGAAACATATATCACATCTCCACCTCCAAAGTTCCAATTTTCACATAAAAAGAATGCAATCTCCAACATACCAATCCAATCTACAACAAATGAAATTTAAATCTCAAATCTCCAATCTCTAACAATTTCCTCATAATCCTCAACCAATCAAAGAACAAGATATAAATGAATAAACAAGTAAATGAAATTGAAATTATTCTAGTATCCAAATCAATAGATTGTACAACAACAATACAATAGCAATCAAAGAATTCTCAAATAGAATTTTGGTCAAAATGAAGTACAATCATAACACACACAAATAACTATTCACAAACAAGTTAGTGATGTGTGCAAGTGGATACACAAATACAAGGCTAAATTAACAAGAATTAATGTTTTTAAAATGTAACCAATGTTATTCCCTGACAATGGTACCAAAAACTTGTGGTTTGTTTTTGGAGTGAAAGAAAATAAAGAAAGAATTATTAAACAAAAAAACAAAGATTTTTCCCTGTCAACAGCACCAAAAACTTGTTGTGCTCATTTGACGTGAGGGAAAATGTTAATAAGTCTTCTCCATAAACACACAAGTTTTAATAGATAAAATGCCAATTAGAAATACACAACACATACATATATAGGCAAGTGCACTTATCGGGTAGTCTAGTATTATAGCAAGTATAGAAAAGCCTTAGGGAACAGGGGCTATCACTCCTACTTCCTCCTTTTCTTATTATTTTGCCAAAAGTTAGTGTAAGGTGTAAAACCAACTACATGAGGAGAGAGGTTATGTTTTTTTACAAAGAGAGAGTTACAATATCCCTAAGGAATAAGTACCCCTAACACACAATTCCTAATTCCAGGCACGAGAGTGAGTCACATGTCAATCTCATCCGCTCTCAAGTTACGAGATTTCTATCCCTATGTTTGATTGATCGATATCTCAACCCAAATAACAAAGCCTAAATGTGCATTAGTCATCACTCACCATCCCAAACTATCCATAGGTCACAAAATCCCAATCTCTAGGCAATTTAAAAAACCTTTAGGTTGTTAGTCCTAATTCCCAACCTCCATCTCGAGCTACTTGAAAATGGCAAATACTAACCTAGTCAAATGGGTATCATTTCTCAACCCCATCTCTCGAAATCATTACGGAAGAACAATCAATTGAAATACATCAATCAAAACTCATTCAACCAAGATAGCCAAATAAGATCAAATAACTAAATACCCAAGAACAAGAATCATAGATTTAAGAAAAATACATCATTCTCAAGCACAAAAATAGGGTACAACCATTCATTACAATTAAAAATCCATTCTTACCACAAGAATACATGAAATATTACAAAAGGAGTATAAAGGCAAACTCATAGACAAGCTTTTCTTCTTCTTCCTCTTGAAATATTCAAGTAGACTCTTTTCTTTTTCTTTAGATCTCTTGGTCCTTCTATCTTCTTGGTACTCAAACTTACAAGAACTAAGGTTCTTGAGAGAATCCCTAGACTTTTCCCAACTCTCCTCTTTTTATTTGGTGTGTAAAGAATGTTTATATAAGGGTTGGCGGTGAAAAGATCTTGAAAAAGCACTGAGAATATGTTTCATCCGCAAGTGGGCAACCTAGGGAAGTTGCCACTATGTTTTTCTAGAACTAAGGTGGACTAGGAAATTTCTGGGAAAACTAGGCATAAAAGAGCAAAAACAAGTGGCCCAGGGAACTTGATGTGTAAATTTTAGGTGTATAAAAATCATCAAATTTAAATCCATCACTTAGTTAAGTTTTAATTAAAAAATCAATCCTAAAATACACATACGAGCAAGTATACTCATCGCAAGCATAGTATAAGAAATTAACAAGTATCGATCCTCAAAGGAACAAGTACACACTAGTCATTTTTCATTCATTGTTTAACCAACCAAATAAAATGATATGATAATAAAAATAAAAATAAAGAAATCTATACAACTCAAGGATGTAGGAATATGTAATTTAGACAACTATCTTATAATACATGACAATGAATCATCGAGCAATTATCTCAAGTAATCATCATCTTAACATCATGAAGGAATATAAAATAAAATTCAATCATTTTTCAAGTCATGAATTTACTTAAATAGACTCTAGTTCTTTCCCAATCCAATAAATCACTATCTTTTCATTAAATTAGTAGATTTTCCAATCAAACCAACATAACCAAAAAATGCATTAAACTTAATTCCTCATAAACATAAAATTAGCTAATGACCCTTTGCTCTGGGTGAAATCAACTAATCTTTGATCACTTTAGTCCTTTTATCTTAACTTCATTTCTCAAGTCCATTAAGATTTGACAAATCCGAAATCAATGCAATGAACTCCTAACACCGTTCCCCAAGTCAATTAGAAGAACATGCATCAATAACCAATGATAACAAGTAATTTCTTGCTCAATTTGATTGAACGGAAAAGGAAAAGAAAATTGTCCATAATTGCATCCAAAGTACATTTCCACGCATACAACATGTTTTGACTGGCCGAAGTGATTTTGATCTTCAAACAGCTTTATTCATGGACTTACCTGATCTCTTGTTTTCCCTTGACAAAATAGTCTTCCAAGTTGGCTCAAGGCAAACTAGCCCCACTCAGGGTATATATAAGGTATAAGTCCCAATGGTTCATAACCAAACAAAATTTGGAAGCTAGCATGCTTAAGCTTAACTAGTTACAATAACATTCATTTATGACAATAATGTCTTAGGAGTTCTAAAATTGATTGATAATGTATTTTGGGGTTTGTTATTAATTTATAGAATAAGAATAATTTGATATGCCAATATAAATGTGTTATAAATCATAAATAATAAATTTTAACAATATTTATTTATTAATGAATAATAATTATTATAAATAATATCAATAATAAATAATAAATAATATTCATAATAAATAATAAGTACTTTTAATAATAAATACTAGATGATATTGATATAAAGGACAAAATTTTGGAGGAGGCACACAAGAGCAAGTATGCCATTCATCCGGGGGAAATCAAGATGTACCAGGATTTGAAGAGAGCTTATTGGTGGCCCGGACTGAAGCGAAACGTGGTCAAATATGTTTCGACCTATCTCACCTGCCAGAAAGTTAAAGCGGAGCACAAAAAGTCAGCGGGACTATTACAGCCATTGCCAGTGCCGAAATGGAAGTGGGAGGAGGTGACTATGGATTTCGTCACTGAGTGACTCCCCATGTCAAGGACTCAAAAGGACGCTATATGGGTGGTGGTGGATCGACTAACCAAGTCGGCCCATTTCATACTGGTGAATGTGAAGGACTCGATGGAGAAGCTAGCTTAGACTTATGTTCGAGAGATTGTTCGACTCCATGGAGTGCCTTCAAGTATAGTGTCAGACCGAGATCCGAGGTTTACGTCTCATTTTTGGGGAAAGTTTCAGGAAGCAATGGGGTCGAATATGAAATTCAGTACGACGGCGCATCCGCAAACCGATGGGTAGTTAGAAATGGTGATCCAAATATTAGAGGATATGTTGATGGCCTGTGTCTTGGATTTCAGAGATAAGTGGATCGAGTGTGTACCATATGCCGAGCTGTCATATAATAACAGCTACCAAGCCTCAATTGGGATGGCACCGTATGAGGCTTTGTATGGGTGCAAGTGTTAAGTACCATTGTATTGGAGGTGGTAGAAAGATGGTCATGTGGGCAAAACCGGAGAGGTCTGTATCTAAGGAATGTTGGATAAAGTGAAACTAATTCAGGAAAGGTTAAAGGCGGCTCAGAGCCGGCAGAAGAGCTATGTGGACAACCGGCGAAGAGAATTGAAATTTGAAGTCGGGGATCGCGTATTTCTGAAGCTAACACCAAATAGGAGCATTTTGAAGCATCCGAAGGGCGAAAAGTTGAATCCGAGATATTTGGGGCCGTTTTTTATTAAGGAAAGAATTGGACCTGTAGCTTACCGATTGGACCTGCCGGATGGGTTGATAGGTATCCATGATGTGTTTCATGTGTTACAATTGAAGAAGTATAATACGGATCCCAGTCATGTATTGAATGATGAACCGTTGGTGTTGCAGCCAGATTTGAGCTACGTGGAGAAGCCTGTGCAGATATTGGACCGCAGTGTTAAAACTCTCCGGAATAAGCAGATACTAACGGTAAAGATTCAGTGGAAGCACCATGGCACGCAGGATGCCACATGGGAGTCGGAAGATTGGGTTAAGTGAAAGTACCCCGAGTTGATATAGAGGTATGCTTGAATTTCGGGACGATATTCTTCTAAGGAGGGGAGGATATGAAACCCCAGTCAAAACCAACCTTAGAGTAAGGGGGTTGGGATGCATAACAAACTTTACTGCATGATTAAATATATTTTTATTTGATTTTATGTGCCTTGGATTTGAGTTTTAATGTCTTGGAGGCTTGTTGGTAAATATTGAGTGAGAAGGGCAAAATGGTAATTTTTGCCCTAGGTGAAAATAGGGAGATAGCTTGAGGATTGAATAGGAAATAAGTTGCTAGTGAAAATGACAAAAAGAGTTGTTATGGTTTAGTAGTTAGAGCCTTAGAATTAATTCTTAAGGTCTTGGGTTCAAATTCCATCATAGGAGCTTTAGCTTGGTTAAATTTTATTTTTGCTTGGGGAAGTAATAATTTCGGCCTTAGTGGTGTTTGGAGTAGGGTAGAGATGTTGTCCTATGGGAGGCATGATAGGAGTCTTCAAATCCAACTCATTTGTTCTACTCGAATTTTCTAAGAGGAATTCATTTTTCCTTGATCTTTGATTTTTCCTTAGTTCTCAACTGATGAGGTTGAGTAAGTTGTTCTAGCCATTTTCCCTCCAGAAATTTCAGTGAAGTGCTGTGGCTTTGTAAGATCAAAATGTCTTAGTGAAGGACTTCTTATGGTCCGAAAATGTGAAAGAGTTGTGGGAGATTTCAAGAGGAAAATTCCTCTAGTGAGCTTGTTGAAAATTCACTCTAACTAGTTCATCTTTCTTCTTGGAATGAACTGAAAATTCTCCAGCTGATTGTGCCATCAAGGTATCGAAATTCTTAGCTAACATTCCCTCCCAAATGCTGCCAGAAAAATGGTCTTTTGGGTCAGCTTGCAACCTAAATTCTTTAGCCATTTTAGGACTGCTTAAAGTTGGAGCAAAACCAGGAAAAATTCCTGTACAAATCGCAGCTTTGAGAGTCCAAAACCAAGCTGGAAACCAAGCTGTAAAAATTCTTTAGCCATGTTTTTCCTCCATGAAGAAGGCTGGAAACCAGCCTTGAAAGCCCCCGGAATTCCCCTTCAAACTCCTTGCAAACGGGCTAGAAAATGGCAGCCGAAAACTGCCCGGGAAAACTTCAGCTTGCGAAAATGCTATGTAGAAAATTATCTAGCTTTGTTTCCTAATCCAGCCGAAACACCATCATTGTTCTGTATGAAGCTTCCTTAAACCTCCAGTAACTGAGCTCCATTATTCCCCTTAAGCTTCTGCACGAAATTCAGACATGGCTGCCCGAAAATCTCTCCAACAAATCCCTGCAATTATGCTTGATGGATTACCAAATTTCCAGCCACCATAGTTTAGCAACTTTCCATAATGTATCCCTCAAATAACCAGACTTCTTCTTCACCATTATGATCCCTATTTTTGGCCACCATAAGCTTCCTTAAGCCAGCATTAATCCCACCAAAATTCTGCTCAAAGCAGTCAGCCATGGCAGACTTTCAAAGCTCTCCAACAATCAAGATATTCTAGGATATTTAGTTTCCAAATTTACTTTCTAAAAATATTCTTCAAGGATTTTAACAACTGACCTTTCCTTTTCCCTTCCAAATCAGAGAATCATCTTCCTAAACCCTACAAAAATTCGTCCATCCCTAGTTCTCATAGAATTTCGGTAGCTGCAAACTACAATCTCACAAATTCTTTCAACCTTCAAGAACACACACACTACACCAAGAACACTTACTTCTTCCTTTCACCTAATACCCATCCAAACCACTTCAAACCTTCTCTAAAATCTCCAGATTTGACCTACTCACTACCATGAGTCCATCAACACCATTTTTAATATCAAACTCCACAAAGCAACTCGCTACTTCGGATCAAAACCAGAAAATTCTGTGAAGGTTCAAGAACACCTTCAAGGTAGGTTTGTTCTAACAACTTCATCTTCTCCAATCTTGATCTCTAGTGAGAATGTATGTGAATAGACATGCTAATGGTCTCTCTCTCTCTCTCTCTCTCTCTCTCTCTCTCTCTCTCTCTCTCTCTCTCTCTCTCTCTCTCATGGCCAAAACTCCCTCTCTTGGCCGGATGGCTTCTTCCTCCATGGCCATGCTCCCTCCACCTTCCTTGGACGACTTTAGGCATCTAGGAGTTGAGATCCATTCTAAACTCCTTCAAGGCATCCCTCAACCAAGTAAGTCTCCTCAATCTTTCTTTTAAAATTCTAGATTCATGTCTCTAGAATGATGTTGATAGTATGTGGATTGTGATAGGATTTGAGTATGCATTGTAGAGATTGAATCATGAATGTATGTATGATTGTGAAGGAGATGGGATTTATGCATGGAAGGATTATATTATTTGATTGAATAATGATTTGGGGTTTGATGCATATTTCCATGTCATAGGTAGTATTTGTGATGAAGTATGCTAGAGATTATGTCACCATTGGTGATTAGGACTTATATTCATGTTGGATTATTGAAGTCATGGCCATATCTATGCTAGTAGAGGTTAGATCATGTCTTGATAAATTGAGATCTATGCTTGTGAGCATGATTTGGATGAATTGATGAGTTGAATGGTTGAATATGTTCATGATTGTGAGTAACCTTGGAATTATGATCATGATCTAGTTGTCCCTAAGCAAATTTTTATTTCATGAATAAAATATGTAGTAATATAATTTTGCTAGTGATTTCGAAAAACCCTAGGAAGGGTGGATTTGGAATATTATATTTATATAAAGGAAAATTTAGTCAAATAAATAATAGTTTTAATAGAAAAATAATATATATAGATACTTTATAAAATAATGAAATCCACTAAAGCCTTTTATGGAAATAATCATGACTAGTAAAATACTTACTTCTATAAATTTAATTATCATCTTTTAATCAAAACCTATTAAAACTCATTTATTATTTTTCAAGCAAGATTCATTAAAATTCATTTTCAACTAACTTTAGTTATCAATTATTTTCTAACAACTAAATTATTAATAAATCATTAACAAATAAACTCTAAATTTTTCTTAGCAAATTTTAAACCTTTAACTTATTAGTACCTATTTCCCAAAACATTAATTATTTTAAATATCAAATTATCCTTAGCCTATAAACCCATTTATTTATTGAGTGGCCTTAAAGCTTGGGACACTAGGATCATGATAGTAGTAAGTTGAGTTGTTTTAAAATTGAGGAAGTGGATTGTGGCTTGAAATTGATTGTGTTTTGTATTTGCCTATGTGGGGTTAGGTTAGCTGTTGGAGACCTTTTATTTGTGAGCAAGAGTCAGGTAAGCTCCTACATAAAACCTAATTGATGTGAAATATTTTCCTTATGGCAAGCCAAATATATATGGACACTCATTTATGTAAAGGCAATTGAGGGTTGAACTCTCTCTTATTTCAAACAGTCGAATTATTTAAAAATCAAAGAGCTGATTTGCTAAACTCAAACTCTTTATAGAGCTGATTTTTACAAGGACTTTGGAAACCCTCAAAATGCCATTTTCATGTGGAACAATGTTTTGTTTATTTTATCCCAAGTGGGAAACGTCGTTGAGTACTCAATAAGGGTGGACTACTAGGACTAGTCATAGAGGGGTTAGGGTGAGTCTCTCAGTAGGTGGCCACCTCTGAGGGGTGAGTCCTTCCCGGATAGGACGTCAGTCCAGTGGGTCGTGCCGGTCCGAGCTAGCAGTGTTATTTTCAGTCAAGTGACTGTGTTTTGCCGGAATGGACACCCGATTGTTGTTTGGGTATAGAGAAGGAGGAGTATCTTGCCCAATAGGCCGATCACCTACTTTTGTCAGTCTGCACAAAGTGTGGCATACTGGCCATCCGGTTGTGGGGCCAACGTGTGGTAACCCATAATCCTTTCTTACGAGTGGTTGATTTTGTTGATCATGTATGGCTGGAATAGCTAAAACGCCACTCTTGCTTTTGACTAATGTTTATTGCTTGCCAATATTTCTCTTATAAAGATTTCGCACTTTGAATCCATGAACTACTTTCACTAAACACCCAAAGCACACACGGACTTACCGAGATTTCTGTCTCATCACCTTTTTACCATGATTTCAAGTCAATCCTGCTATGGGGATGAGTAGATAGTGTAATCTTCCTGGAAAGAGATTGTTATTGTTTATTTCTATGTATTGCTTTGGGGAGTTGAGAGTGGATAATTTTATGTATGGTTTTGTTTTGGGAATTCATGGATTTATTCTTGGAGTATTTTGGGATGTAATAAATTTGTTTTTAAGTTAAAGTATTATTTTATTTCGCTATTTTATTTGTGTGACCTAGTTATAAAGACCCCTTATCCTTTGGACGGGGTGACATCCCCGACCCTAGCGGGCCTAGGTAGCGGGGTGTTACAAGCAAAGCACAGTTCTTTGAAGAAGAAACTTTGGTGACTTAATTGAAAACCAACTAGCTATTTCTCCTCCTATATTTTGTCATCCCCTATCTCAAGAGCTAGAATTTTATTTAGAAAAATCAAGTCTACGATTATCCAAGATACTTCATAAAGAAATTAGGAGATTAAAAGAAATAGAAGTTTCTTGAATTTAAATGGGTTAGGTCATAGATTGTTAAAATGGAGGTTAAAATTCTTCTACATTTTCTTTTAGGACATGATCACATAGTTAGGTCATTACCATTGTATCTTCCCCAAGATAACATTCGTAGTGTAACACCCCATATTTTTATAATGTAGCGGACTGTAACTTTGTGGGATGTCGCCCCGTCTGATTGCTTAGAAAACGAGTCTTTATCACAAACTTCACTCAATAGGTAGCAGAAATTTTTCCAAAATAGAAAAGTATAAGGATTTGGCTTTTGATACATACACACAAGGGTGTAACTAGTCTAAGATATAGCATGAGCCTCTTGGAGTCTACCACACTTTCATTGCACCTCTGATCCTAAAATTTTCAAAAGAGATAACACACGTGTGAGTATAAAGCTCCGTGAGTCCTGTGTGTGCTAGTGTTTTCAATTGAAAAGATCTCATGAAGAATAATCTCAACATAAGTTAGTTAAAAAATTCTCGTGTGAAAATATTATCAAAACAAGTATTCAATAATGTCGAGTGACAACATGCTGAATCAAGTATTTAGGAATTCTAGTATAAGATTTCTGATTCAAGTATTCAAGTATTCAAGTATAGCTAGTGCTTACGCCAAGTATTCAAGTATAGCTAGTGCTTATGCCAAGTATTCAAGTCGGGGCTAATGCCAAGTAGTCAAGTTAGTGCTTATGCCAAGTATTCAAGTTAGTGCTTATGCCAAGTATTCAAGTTAGTGCATATGCTAAATATATAAGTTAGTGCTTATGCCAAGTATTTAAGTTAGTGTGTACAATATGTATTCAAGTTAGTGCATACACTAAGTATTCAAGTTAGTGCTTACATAAAGTAGTCAAGTTAGTACATACACCAAGTATTCAAGTTAGTGTTTACGCCAAGTATTCAAGTTAGTCACGTATTGAATTTGAGGATTGACAAGTTCAAGAAACCAAGAATTCAAGATTCATATTGGTCATCATTTTTCCAAATCCATATAGAAAGCTCACACTTGAGCAAAACAGGAAACCATTTTCCATATCAGGAAAACATTTTACCAAAGCGGGGATTTAGAAATCAAAAAGATCACACGAGATATTTCATATTCAAGATATTCAAGAAATCGAGTGCTTGATAATGCTTTCAAACTTAAGTGTAACATTCATCCCATAATATACCAAGAAAGCATTAACTATATCAGGAAAACACATAATCGTTTCAGGAAAACACTTAGCTAAAACAGGATTTAAAAAGCAATGGGACTCACCTCGTGTCCTAACTTAATGTGATGACATATATAATACTTAGAGTCCTTTACAAAGCTTTAAAGATAAATGACCTATATCGAGAATCATTCCAAACCTCACTTATCATCCTAAGGTACGACTAACACAAAACTATTATGTAAATAGAAAATATTCTATTTTCTTCTTTCTCACTTCTTCCAACCAAAATGAGATAAATACTTAGAATGATCAAAGACTTATTAATTCATTTCCCGTCTCTTTGTTCAAACAAATATCTAAGATTTCCATATGTTCTTGTGATTTCTCTTTCATCCATTAATACCAATTAAATAATACTTGAGTTTATTTCTTGCCAAATAGAATTCTGCATTTCTTCATTCTTCTCACACTTGTTTGTTTATACTATAACTTTTGATTCATAAATCCAATTGAAGTCAAACATGTTCCAAAATGTCCTCAAGACATACCTTTATGATTTCTAATTGTGAACCACTGATTTCTCTTCTCATTTCATTCAGTTTTGCTTACAACATCTTAGATTCTCAATCCCATTACAGTTTTTGTAGCTTGTAGTATTTTCATTATAACTTTTTATTCACAACTCCAAACCATGTAAAATTGGTCCCAAAATGATTCTAAGACATTTAGATACATGTTTCAGGTCATGAGTTCCAAATGAACAAGTGTAATGCCCTGTTTAAAACCACCTTTATTATATGGCGAAAGTCATGCATAGCATAACATTTTATAAAACATTTGATAACGTGAACCATTTTCATGGGTATATATGATCTATGAGTTGGTCAGTTCATGAATTTATTTACTTTGATATAATTGTTGGATGACTACTTAAACAAGAGTGGTTGTAGCCTAGTGGTTAAGTCTTTATGGTAGTTTCTTGGTGGACTTAAGCTTTTGTTTTATGAGTATTATTAGATGAGCATTATTAGAAGGGAAATGGAGTAAGTGAGTGGGAGTTAAGGGAAATTGGTAGTTTCTTGGTTGACTTGAGCTTTTGTTTTATGAGTATTATTAGAAGGGAAATGGAGTAATTGAGTGGGAGTTAAGGGAATTTATTAGTTTCTTAGTGGACTTAAGCTTTTATTTTATGAGTAGAATTTATTAAAAGCTTGGTGTTTAATACTTGGTGACTTGCATTCAAATCCCATGTCTTTCAAACCTTTCCATTCTTATTTCTCAACGTTCTCCTCAGCTAAACAAAAACCAGTCACACATACATTCATGAAAATTCCAGCTTCTCTTACTCTCAAATTCCCCTTTGGTTTTAAGCAAAAATCACAGCAAAAGACCCCAAGTTTTCTTCCACTATTTTTACCCAAAGCTGAACTAGAATTCAGCCTATACTTTTCTCCTTTTCCTTTAATTATCTAGGCCACTTTAGCACCCTATATCAAAGCCATAAGTTCCTTCTATTCATTGGAGTTTTGGCCAAACCAAGAAGAGTAAAAGCTGCCATTTTTCCCTTGTTTGTTCAAGAGTTCAAAACAAGGTGTAGTCTTTCCAAATATCAAAACACCTAAACCTAACATATACTCTTCATCAAAATAGACACCAATCAAACCCTAACCTTCTCTTCTACACGAAAAAAAAAAAATAGCCACTTTTTCTCTCTAAGATTTCGGTCATCACAACTCCAATCACCACTAAAATCGAAACCTAAGAGCAAGGTAAGCAACTCTTCAACTCTTCATCAACTCAACCTCAATTCTTCTCATCTTCCTCACCTAAATCTCTATCAAAATGGACTAATTTACACCTCCTAATTTTTGTGATTTTCGAACTAGTAGAATTGAGGGACCCAATCATCTCTTCCTCTCAAGTGAACTCAACCGATCACCAAGGAGCTACCTTTGGTTCATTTCTTGTCTCACCTAGAGGTATTTTGAGACTCAATACCTATTGATTTGAATGAGGTTGATTTTATAGTGATGTTATTATGTAGAAAGTATAGCATGACAAGCATTAATAGATGAAATCATTGAGTTTGATGGAGTAATAGTTGATCTAGGTGAATATGGGGTGAAATATTATGATATCATGTTATGTTGAACCTAGATCCATCTTATGGTTGGTTAAAGATGAGATCTTTTGATTCATATGGGGTTATTTTATGAAGTTTATGTTAGACGAATATTAGAGGTTCTTGTATTGATGATGAGATTCGAAGTTTATGTTAGACGAATATTAGAGGTCCTTGTGTTGATAATGAGATTCGATTATATGCATGGCATGATGAGATGCATGATCATGGGAAGCTATAGCGATGAGCATCTACCTAGATGCCATGGATGAATTCGATGATTAATATGATCAAAGAGATTGATGATGCATAAAAAGATGAGTGAATTCATATCTGGTTTCTAATCACAGAAACATTGATTCTAACAAAGGAAAAAGGTGAAAAAGAGATCAAGTATTGCTTTGGTTAATTATTGATCATATCCAAGTAAGTCTATGCATAACTATTTTGCTAAATATTACATGTTTGCAAGTATTTTTGTACAATGATATTTGAAATGGTGTCAATATCATGATTGACATGATGATTGGAACGTTGGTTGAATATGATGAATTGTACTGTGGTATTTTGATACTTAGTTTGAGAATGTGGTCATTTTATTGTCTAAATGAGTTTGTCAAATATCAACTTTTTAACTGAAAGAAAATTCTTTTCTTTACCAATAAACGTTTTAGCAAACTTATTATGAAAAGCCACGTTTTACAAAGACATGAGAATAAACGATTGTGAAAACAAGGGAAATGATTCTGCCCCTAAATGGGGAGCGTTGAGTGCTCAGCAGGGGTAGGCTAGTGGTGCTAGTCTTGAAGAGCTAGAGTGAGTCTTCTGGCAGAAGGCCACCTCTAGAAGATGAACTCAATTTGGAGAGGCGACAGTTCTACTTAGTCAAGCCGGTCCAAGCTAGCATATGGGTCCATGTGGACTTTATTTATCCGGATTGGACAACCGATATATTGGGTGTAGAGATGGAGCAGTATCTCACCCTAGTGGGAGGATCCCCCACTACCCATTGTTGAAGGTTACATTGAGACGCTATCGTGGTGGTAACCATGATATGGATTGCGATACTATTGTTTGTATAATTGCTTATCCTTACATAATGAACTTATGATTATGATGAGATGATGATTTATTGAGAACTACTTTGGTTATGATAAGCAATGCTTATTTGAATAATTGTTTATTGATGAAAAGTCTTGCAAACATGATTTTGTGATTTTGATAAACCTGCATGCACGAAATGTTTATATATGACATTCACACACATGGACTTATTGAGATGGCAATCTTATGGTATTTTATATCATGTTTTCAGGGGAGTGCTTTTGTTGAGAAGGTTGAAGAAATAAGAGATGACATTCAGTTTATTTATTTCTGCTTTGTATTTCTTTCGAGAGACGATTGTTAGTTTTAGATTTTCAGACTTATATAACTTTTAACTTTGGTTCTAATAAGATTATTGCATAATTTTATTTAGTCATTTTCGTTTGTTTTGTACCTCGTTATAAAGACCACTAGTCCTTTAGACGAGACGACATCCCACCTATTTGGGTACGTAGGTAGTGGGGTGTTACAAGTGGTATAAGAGATTAGATTTAGGCAATTGATTTTAGTAAATAGTACCTAAACTGTAGGATGATTAGAAGATCTGCAGCTGAGACTAGGGGACTTGAGATTGAGGGAGAGATAGGATGGATAATAGAACCTTCTCCTGAGACTTCTAAGGATTTAAGCGACACTGGAGAAGTTTAGAGTTTATAGGACCCTTAGTAATTATTTTTTTATTTTCACGAGGAGATGTTCGTTTATTTATTTGATTCAGCAGTTACTCTTTATTTTGGATTTTATTTCACAAGCCTAGTAGGATATTCACTTATAAGTTAGATTGGGTTAATGAAAACATGATTTTATTGATTTTTCTATACTATTTGGAGTATTATTCAAAAATTCATTTCTTATCGAATTGCACATTGTTTCTAATCTATGAGCCAATTCATTGCATGTCATGAACTTTTCCCCGAATGAATCTTATATTAGGTGTAAATAGATGGCACCAAGACGTAGAGCTGCAGGATGAGGTAGGGCTGCTCAGGAGAGTGAGTCATTGGCTCTCGAGTCTAAACAGGCACCGCGATCCACACCAGAGGTGGAGAAGGATTCCGACCAGGAGCAGGAGTTGACATTGGGAGGGTTCAAAAAAGTGACTATGAGGTAAGCCTTTGACAAAATGGTTGCCATTCTTCAACATTTGACTGAGAAGGTAGACCAGGTGGATAAGAAGGCACCTAAGGGTGAAGATAGAGCACTGGAACGATTCTTGAAACTCTAACCTCTAACATTCTACGGAGAGGCGGAACATGATGAGAATGCGGAGCACTAGATTAAGCAATTGGAGGACATTTTCGTGATGTTACAATATAGCGAGAAATGGAGGGTGAAGTTGCTGCATTCAGGTTGAGAGGACCAGCCCGAGCTTGGTGGCAACGACTCTAATAAGACTGGGAGAAGGAAGATTATGATTGGACAAAGAACATTGTTGAGCTTTTTAGAGTAGAGTATATTCCACTATGGATAATGGAGAAGCGGGAGGATGAGTTCCAAACCCTCAAGCAAGGAGAGATGATCATAGCCCAGTATGCTACACGGTTTACTTAACTGTCTAAGTACTAAATATGTTTGGTGGACACTGAGCAAAAATAGATGCAGCAATTTGTGAAAGGTCTTAAGCAAGATTTGAGGAAAGTGCTGGCTCCATCTCCACCGGTGAAATATATAGCTGCAGTTGAAGCAGCGACCCAGACAGAGAACAAGGATAGTTACCGGCGATTCCAACCAAGTCATCGACAAATAAGACCTCCTATTAAAAAGTGACCTGCTGGTTTGATGTAATAGGGAAACAAGGGGAAACATCTAAGAACAGTCCCACTTGGTCCTATGATGAATGCACTGATGTGTTAGAACTGTGGGAGACAAGGTCATGCTAAAAGGGATTATTAGTCTAAGGAAGTATCAAGGAAATGTTTCAACTGTGGAGATCCAAACCATCCGAGGAACAACTACCCTAAACTACTCAGGACAGGACAAGGAGCTTCAACTTAACTAGCTGTGGCAAATAGAGGAGCACCTGCTGGGACGGCTGAAGGAGGAGGCCAAAAACCTCAAGTGAAAGCTAAGATCTTCACTCTGAACCGGGAAGAGGTTGAAGCTGATTCAGTGGTGGTTGAAAGTACGCTTTCTATTCAAGGTCAAGCTATTTCTGTTTTAATAAACCTCGGATCGACTCATTCATATGTGAACGATAAGTGTGCATGCTATTTGGGTTGGGACGAAGTAGAAATGCCTTGTACTATGTTAGTGAGAACTCCTTTGGGAAGGTAGAGAGATGCATGTAGGATAGTACAAGGGTGTGATATTGTAGTCGGGAAGGAGAATTTGAAGGTAGACCTCATAATCCTATCTATCGACGATCTGATTCTGGGTATGGATTGGTTAATGAAATATGGAGCAAGAGTGGATTGCAAGGTTAAGATGATGCAGTTCATTAGACCTAGATGTGATATATTGGAGTTTAGCGAGAAGAATGTAAAAGAGTTGAAATTCTTAATAGTGGGAACAAAGGCCTAGAAGATGTTGAAAAAGGGTTGTGTAGGGTATCTGGTTTACTTAATCAATAAGCCAAAGGATTAGTGTACCTTGGAAAGCATCGAGGTAGTGAAGGACTTCGCGGATGTATTTCCGGCCGAGCTCACTTCTCTCCCACCATCACGGGAAGTTGAGTGCACTATTGATCTAGTTCCTGGAGCTGAGCCGGTATCAAAGACTCCCTATCGGATGCCACCCGTGAAATTAAAGGAATTGAAGAAACTGCTGGAGGAGTTAGTTAAGTAAGGGTATATAAGACCTAGTACGTCATCTTGGGGAGCCTCGGTGTTGTTCATAAAAAAGAAATATAAGATGCTGAGGTTGTGTATAGACTATAGAGGATTGAACAAACTCACGATCAAGAATAAGTACCCCTTACCTCTAATTGATGAGTTGTTCGATCAGTTGCAATGCTCTTGTTACTTCTCCAAATTAAACCTCCGATAATGTTATTACCAAGTGCAAATTAAGGAGAAGGATTTCCCAAAACAGCCTTCAACACTAGATATGGGCACTACGAGTTCGTGGTGATACCGTTTGAAGTACCGTTTTCATGGATCTAATGCACAGAGTTTTTTAGTCGTACTTACATAAGTTCATAGTGGAATTTCTAGATGATATTTTGATCTACTCTAAGAATCCCGAGGAGCATACAGAGCATCTGAAGTTGGTACTAGAAAAATTGAGGGAGCATAAACTATATGCCAAGTTTAGCAAATGCGAGTTTTGGTTAGATTCAGTGGCCTTCCTTGGTCACGTGATATCTAGAGAATGAATCAATGTGGACCCATCAAAAGTCGAGGCTATCTCTAATTGGAAACAACCAGAGAGCATAATTGAGATTAGAAGTTTTCTTAGATTGGAGGGATATTACCAGCGGTTCATTAAGAATTTCTCTATGCTGGCTACACCGATGATCCGACTGCTAAGGAAGGACGTGCTCGTATGTCTAGAGTGATAAGTGTGAAAAATGTTTTCAAGTGGTCAAGAGGAGATTGATAACGACACCAGTATTGAGTTTACCTGAGGAAGGTAAACCCTATTCATTATACATAGATGTCTCTAAGGAAGGTCTAGGGGTAGTGCTGATGCAAGATAGGAAAGTTATCACGTATGCATCGAAGAAGCTGAAGTTGCACGAAGTTAACTATCCGACGCATGACTTAGAGTTGGCGCCAATAGTGTTTGTCCTGAAGAAGTGGTGACACTACTTATATGGAGTGGAGTATGAAGTCTTTACGGATCATAAGAGTCTGAAATATATCTTTACTTAAAAGGACTTGAATCTAAGGCAGAGAAGATGGATGGATTTTTTGGAAGAATATAAGTGTCCAATTAGCTACCACCTGGGGAAGGCTAACGTGGTAGCTGATGCATTGAGCTGCAAGGTGAGGATAGCTAATATGAGGGTGCAAGAAGTCCAAATAGTACAAGAACTCTTGGAATGAAAGGCGGAAGTATGAGAAGGAAAGATCAACTTATGTAATCTGAAGATAGAACCTGAACTAAGGCAAGAGATTGGAGAGGTGCAGGGAGGCAACCAAAACTTTCAAACTTTTAAAGCAAATGAAGTCAAAAGAGGAAATAAGAAGTTTTGGACTGATGAAGCTGGAGTGTTGTATTTTCGAGAATGGATGTGTGTACTGGATGACCCAGTATTGAAGAGAAAGATAATGAGGAAGGCTCACAAGAGCAAGTATACTATTCATCCTAGAGAAGTGAAAATGTACCAAGATTTGAAGAACGCCTATTAGTGGATGGGGATGAAAAGAGATGTGGCATAATACGTCTCTACTTGTCTGACTCGTTAGAAAGTAAAGACGGAGCATAAGAAAGCAGCTGGATTACTACAACCGTTACCTATTCTTGAGTGGAAGTGGCAGGAGGTGATAATGGATTATGTTACCAAACTACCGATATCGAAAACATTAAAGGATGCCATTCGGGTTGTGGTTGACAGGCTAACCAAGACTGCTCATTTTATTCTGGTAAATGTTAAGGATTCTATGGACAAGCTAGCTAAGACATACATTGGGGAAGTAGTCAGAGTGCATGGTGTACTATCGGGTATCGTATCCAACCGGGATCCTAGGTTCACTTCAAGTTTTTTGACCAAGTTTCAAGAGTCAATGGGGATGACTCTAAAGCTCAGCACTTCTGTTCATCTACAAACTAATAAATAGTTCGAGAGAGTCATCCAGATATTGAAGGACTTACTTAGGGCTTGTGTGTTAGATTTTGGAGATAAGTGGATAGATTGTATACCCTATACTGCGTTAGCATACAACAACAGTCACCAAGCATCGATCAGGATAGTACCCTACAAAGCGTTATATGGATGGAAATGTTAAGTACCGTTATACTAGGGTTGGACTGAGGATGGGCAAATCGGCAAGACTGGGGAGGTAAACCTTGAGGAGATGGCAAGCAAAGTGAAGATGATAAGCGAGAGATTGAAAGCGACGCAAAGCTGACAGAAGAGTTATGTGGATAACTGAACAAGAGTTTTAAGTGGGGGACCAGACTTTTCTACATATAACACCTAGCAGGAGGATTCTGAAACATCCCAAAGGTGGGAAGTTGAGTCCTAGATATTTAGGACCATTGCCAGTGATCGAAAAGATTGGACCTATAGCATACCGATTAGAGTTGCCAGAAAGGTTAGCAAGAATTCATAAAGTGTTCCATGTATCTCAGCTAAAAAAATAAAACCCTGACCCGGAGTATGTATTGAACGAGGAGCCATTGATTCTACATCATGATTTGAGCTACGTGGAGAAACCAATTAATGTTCTAGATCGGAGTGTTAAGGTGTTGAGGAATAAACAACTACCTATGTTGAAGATTTTGTGGGATCATCATGGTACTCAGGATGCTACATGGGGAACTAAAGAGTAGGTGAAGAAGAAATACCCGAACTTATTCTAAAGATATAGCACTCTGAATTTCAGGATGAAATTCTCTTAAGGGGGAGAGGACGTAATACCCCATTTAAAACCACCATTATTATATGGGGAAAGCCATGCATAGCATAACATTTTATATGACATTTGATAACTTGAACCATTTTCATGGGTATATGTGATCTATGACTTGGTCAGTTCATGAATTTATTTACTTTGATATAATTGTTGGAGGACTATTTAAACAAGAGTGATTGTAATCAAGTGGTTAAGGCTTGGTGTTAGTTTCTTGGTGGACTTGAGATTTTGTTTTATAAGTATTATTAAAAGGGAAATGGAGTAAGTGAGTAGGAGTTAAGGGAATTTGTTAGTTTCTTGGTGGACTTTAGCTTTTTTTTTTTTTTTTTATGAGTATAGTTTGATGAATATTATTAGAAAGGAAATGGAGTAAGTGAATGGGAATTAAAGGAATTTGTTAGTTTCTTGGTAGACTTGACCTTTTGTTTTATGTGTAGAATTTATTAGAAGCTTGGTGTTTAATACTTGAGTTCAAATTTCAACTCTTGCAAACCTTTCCATTCTTATTTCTCAATCTTCTCCGAAGGTAAACAAAAACCAGTCACACACACACTCACGAAAATTCTAGCTTCCCTAACTCTCAAATTCCCTTTTGGTTTTAAGCAAAAATCACAACACAAGACCCCAAGTTTTCTTCCCCTATTTTTGCCCAAAGTTGAACCAGAAATTAGCCTATACTTTTCTGTTGGGTATCTCAGGCTCGTATCCTATACGGCGCAGTGGAAAATAAAATGAGATACCATCCCAGGACCCATCTATGTGTGGAAAACAAGATATAATGAGGGTAAAAGTAACAACTTTTACCTTTGCGTGATCGTCCGAAGAACAAAAATTTCTTCTTCAAGTTGAGGCGCGATCCAGCAATCCTTGTGATCAACCTCCACGTGAGTTGAATGTCTAACCACTTTAATCACAGTGTGTGATTATCTCTAATAGTAATCCACACAGAGGAATATGCAAGCACCAAATTTCTGTGCTAGCAGAAAAAGGATGGCGGCTAGGGTTCAAGATCAAAATCGAGAGAGAGAAGAAGAAGATTTTCGTGGCTGTTGTTTTTGTGTGTTGTTCATCTATTGGCTAGGGTTTTTCGTGTGTTATTAGCTACTATATATCACATGAAATTTCCTTCCCAAAACTGAGAATTGTAATCCTATTAGAATTCCCTAATTGTAATTGGAAACATCAAGTTCTCACAATTACAACTTGTACCACAAATTATAACTAATTATAATTTATCCACAATAACTTTTCTTTCTCTTAATTAACCCCACATTGTTATCAAATAACATCATGAATATATAATCTTTTATTGTGTGTGACCTATTAGGTTTCCCAGTCAATTGGTAGAGAACATGAATTAATCCAAATGTCTTTGAGATTAATAATTCATAATTAATTAGAATTAATCCTATTAATTCTAATCATGATTGGTTTATTAATTCATCAATTAATAAACCTATATTCTCAGATCATGAGTGGTATCTATCAACACATTATGACCACCCAAGAGTCTAGTAAGTCAAGTGGCTTGACATGAACCCTTCAATAACAAACTTCAGTGCAATCAACTCCTTTCATCATAAAATATCTCATTTGGCTTGGAGTACGGAATTAGTGCCAACTCCCTCCAAAATTAATTCTGGCCCGAATACAATAGTACTTGTACCAGGAACCCACTACTCTAGATGTGTATCAATTGGAACTGTTTCCAATACACAATTGCCTTGGCCAAGGACTTTCGAGTAGTAATTCATACAAGTGGCCATGAGATAGTCGCCCCAACTACTAGGAGTGGTGAATCCTTTATTGACCCTCTCAACTACTTTCCTTTACCTCACCATATACCCAATATCCATCCCATAGGCGGCCCTCGATTGAGCTCCGGAGATTGGAATCAAAGTACAAGGCTCAGCAAACAAATTACCTTGGAGATCTCAAGTATAAGGATACTTGCACGTTTACTATATTGAGATTATATCACTGGATTATCTCAAAGCTAGGTCATCCAATGAACTTATTCCATTAACAAGCATCCATGTGTTAACTTTGAGTATCTCAATACTCACGGTTATGAGAACCACCGCCTGATCAAATCAGGAAGTCTAACACATGCTAGTCTTAATGCATTAATGATGTTCTATCTCATTAATACTATGACTAGGGACTATTTAAGTACTAACACCATCCAGTGTAGTAAGAATCTCATATCATGATCTCTATCATGATTTCCTTAACACAGTGTTGTACTAGGGACTTTATCAAACAGTTATATTACTTAAAAGTAAACAAAAGAAACTGTAAGATAAATAATACATTTTATTAAAATAAAATGTGTCATATACAATGTACAAGTGATTGCATTTAGGGCACGACACTAATATTTTCTCCCTTTCCTCTCATTATCTAGGCCACTTTAGCACCCTAGAGAATAGCCATAAACTCTTTCTATTCACTGCAGTTTCGGCCAAACCAAGAAGAGCAAAAGCTGCCATTTTTTCCTCGTTTGTTCAATAGTCCAAAATAAGGTGTAGTCCTTCCATACAACAAAACACCTAAACCTAACCTATACTCTTCATCAAAATAGCCACCAATCAAACCCTAACCCTCTCTTCTACATGAAAAAAACAAAAAATAAATAGCCACCTTTTCTCTCTAAGATGTCGACCATCACAACTCCACTCACCAGCAAAATAAAAACCTATTGGCAAGGTAAGAAACTCTTCATCAACTCGACCTCAATTCTTCTCATCTTCTTCTCCTAAATCTTGATCAAAAGGGTCTGATTTACAGCCCTCCTATTTTTTGTGATTTTTGAACAAGAAAAATTAAGGGACCCAATTATCTCTTCCTCTCAAGTGAACTCAATAGATCACCGAGGAGCCATCTTTACTTTATTGTCTTATCTCTCTAAGAGGTATTTTGAGGCTCAATCCCTATTTATTTAAATGAGGCTAATTTTATAGTGATCTTATTACATATAGAGTATAGCTTGAAAAGCATAAATGGATGGAATGGTTGAGTTTGATAGAGCAATAGTTGATCTAGGTG
Organism: Voacanga thouarsii; assembly: GCA_026120185.1. Classification (NCBI taxonomy): domain Eukaryota; kingdom Viridiplantae; phylum Streptophyta; class Magnoliopsida; order Gentianales; family Apocynaceae; genus Voacanga; species Voacanga thouarsii. The sequence continues at coordinate 1,222,512 of JANUWF010001030.1, forward strand.
AATATGGGGTGAAATATTATGATATCATGTTATGTTGGACCTAGATCCATCTTATGGTCAGTTACAAACGAGGTCTTTTGATTCTTGTAGGGTTATTATATGATGTTTATGTTAGACAAATATTAGAGGTCTTTGTATTGATGATGAGATTCGAAGGTCATGTTAGACAAATATTAGAGGTCGTTGTATTGATGATGTGATTCGATTATAAGCATGCCAGGATGAGATGCATGATCATGGGAAGCTATAGCGATGAGCTTTTACCTAGATGCCATGGATGAATTAGATGATTATTATGATCATAGAGATTCATGATGCATGAAAAGATGAGTGGATTCATATTTGGTTTCTAATCATAGAAATATTGATTCTAGATAAGAAAGAAAGTGAAAAAGAGATCAAGCATTACTTTGGTTGATTATTGAGAATATCCAAGTAAGTCCCTACATGGCTGTTTTGCTAAATATTACATGTTTGCAAGTAATTTTGTACAAGATATTTGAAATGGTGTCAATATCATGATTAACATGATGATTGGAACATTAGTTGAATATGATGAATTGTACTATGGTATTTTAATACTTGGTTTGAGAACGTGGTCGTTTTATTCTCTAAATGAGTTTGTCTAATCTCAACTTTTAAATTGAAAATGATTTCTTTTCTTTATCACTAAACGTTTTACCAAACTTATTGTGAAAAGCCATGTTTTACAAAGACATGTCAATCAAAGATTGTGAAAATAATGGAAATGATTCTGCTCCTAAATGGGGAGCGTTGAGTACTTTGCGGGGGTAGGCTAGTGGTGCTAGTCTTGAAGAGCTAGAGTGAGTCTTCTGGCAGGAGCCTTGTGAAACCCCAGTCGAAACCAACCTTAGAGTAAGGGGGTTGGGATGCATATCATATTTTATTTCATGGTTAAATATATTCTCATATGAATTTTTATGTGTTCTGGATTCGAGTTTTATTGTCTTCAAGTCTTGTTGGTGAGTATTGTGTGAGAGGGGCAAAATGGTAATTTTTGCCCAAGGTGAAAATAGGGAGATAGTCTGTGGATTGAATAGAAAATAATTTTTCTAGTAGAAATAGCAACAAGAGCTGTTGTGGTTTAGTGGTTAGAGCTTTGAAATAGATTATTGAGGTCTAAGGTTTAAATTCCATCATAGAAGCTTTAGCTAGATTAAATTTTATTTTTGCTTAGGGAGGATTAGTTTCGGCCTTAAGAGCCTAGAACAAGGTGGTGATAATGTCCTAGAAGAGACACGTTAGGAGAATTCTCATTTCACTCTTTACTCTACTCGAAATTCTTGAAGGGAAATTCATTCTTCCTTGTTCTTTAATTTTTCTCAATGCTCAACTCATTAGTTTGATCAAGGTGTTCTAGCCTTTTTCTTTCCAGAAAATTCAGTAAAGTGCTGAGGCCTTTTAGGATCAAAATGTCTTGGTAAAAGACTTCCTATGGTCTGAAAATATGGAAGAGTTGTGAGGAATTCCATGAGGAAAATATCTCTAGTGAGCTTGCTGAAATTTCACTTCAAATTAGTTCCTCTTCCTTCATGGCATGAGCTGAAATTTTTCCAGCTTGTTGTACCTTCAAATGTCAAACTCCATAGCTCTCATTTCCTTCCAAATTCTGCCAGAAAAATGGCCTTAAGATCAGCTTAAAACATGAATTATTTCTGCCATTTTCGGACTGCACAAAAGCAGTGCAAAACCAGAAAAAAATTCTGGGCAAATCGTTGCTTTGAGGGTCCAAAACCAAGCTATTTTCTTCCAAATTTTGTGCAGCACCTTAGCCATGTTTTTCCTCCCCGAAGAAGGCTGTAAATCAGCCTTGAATACCCCTAAAACCCCCCTTCCAGGTCGCTGTAAAATGGCTGGAAGTAGCAGACGAAAATCTGCCAGAAAAATCACTGTGCAGCGAAATTCCTGGGCAGAAATTTGTCCAGCTTGTTTCCTCTTCCTCTTTCAGCCGAAACACCAAACCTAATCTGTCAAAAACTTCCTTAAACCTCCATCAACAGAGCTCCATTGATACCCTTAAACTTCTGCACGAAATTCCATCAATGGCTGTCCGAAAATCTCTCCAACAAATCCCTGCAATTTAGCTTGATTGATTTCCAAAATTTCAGCCTTCTTGTTTAGCAACCTTCCATAAAATCTTACTCAATTGACCAGACCTCTTCTTCACCATTAAGCACCCTACTTTCGGCCACCATAAGCTTCTATAAACCAGCATTAATCCCACCGAAATTTTGCTCAAACAGTCAACCATGGCAGACTGCCAAAGCTGTCCAACAATCAAGATATTCTTAGAATATTTAGTTTCCAAATTCACTTCCTAAAAATATTCTTCAAAGATTGTAACAACTAACCTTTCATTTTCCCTTCCAAATCAGAGAAACAACTTCCTAAACCCTACAGAAATTCGTCCAACCCCATCTCTCACAGAAAATTCGGCAGCTTCAAATTCCTTCCCTCTCTCTCTCGATTTTCTGCAATCATCAAGAACACACACACTACACCAAGAATACCTACTTCTTCTCTACACCCAATACCCCTCCAAACCATCTCAAATCCACTCAAAAACTTCCAGATTTTATCTACACATTGCAGTGAATCCATCAACACCATTATTAACATCAAACTCCTCCAAACATCTTGCTACTCCGGATCAAAACCAGAAATTTCTATTAAGGTCAAGAACACCATCAAGGTAAACTTATTCTAGCAACTTCATCTTCTCTAACCTTGACCTCTAATGAGAACCTATGCGAATAAACATAATAATGATTTCTTTTCTCTCTCTCTCTCTCTCTCTCTCTCTCTCTCTCCCTCTCTCTCTCTCTCCCCTCTCTTGGCCGAATGACTTTTTCTCCCATGAACATGCTTTTGCCATCTCCCATGGACAAAGTTAGACATCTAGGAGTTGAGATCTACTCTAAACTCCTTCAAAGCATTCGTCAACCAAGTAAGTCCCTTCAACCTTTCTTTTAAACCCTAGATTCATGTCTCTACGATGATGTTGTTAGAAGGTGGAGGGCGAGGGGATGAGTATATATATATTGTTGAGATTGAAGTATGAATATATGTATGATTGTGAAGGAGATGGGATTTATGCATGGAAGGATTGTCTTGGATGATTATATGATGATTTGAGGTTGATGCATGTCATAGGTAGTATTTGTGATGAAGTATGCTAGAGATTATGTCACCTTTGGTGAATAGGATTTATATTCATGTTGGACTATTGAAGCCATGATCATATTTATGTTAGTAAGGGTTAGATCATATTTTGATAAATTGATATCTATGCTTGTATGCATGATTTGGATGATTTGATGAATTGAAGGGTTGTATATGTTCATGTTTGTGGTTAGCCATAGAAATATGTTCATGATCTAGTTGTCCCTAAGCTAGTCTTTATTTCATTAATAAAATATTTAATAATATGATTTTTCTAGTAAAATTTTGAAAACCATGGGAAAATGTGGATTTGGTCTTTTATATGAAATAGTGATATTCTAGTCAAATAAATAATAATTTTTGCTGAAAAAAATATATAGATATTATTTAAAATGATAAAATCAATTAAAGCCTTTTATGGAAATAATTATAATTAATAAAATATTTATTACTAAAAATTTAATTATTATCTTTTAATCAAAACCCATTAAGGATTTGCTTATTATTTTTCAAGCAAGACTCATTAAATTTATTTTCAACAAATTTTAGCTATCAATTATTTTCTAACAACTAAATTATTAATAAATCATTATTTTACCTAATACTACCTTGGACCCTTTTTCAAATAAATCATAATTTATTTTTAGCAAGATTTAAACCTTCAACTTTTTGTACCTATTTCCCAAACTCTAGTTATTTTAATATCAAACTAGAATTATTTTATAAACCCTTTTATTTATTATTGAGCCTTAAAGCTTGGGACACTAGGGATATGACTGTAGTAAGTTGAGTTAGTTTTATTTGAGAAAGTGAGTCTTTGGCTTGAGTTTGATTGGGGTTTGTATTTACCCTATGCGGGTTAGGTAAGCTATTGGAGACCTTTGTTGTGAGCAAGGATCAGGTAAGCTCCTACATAAAACCTGTTTGATGAAAAATGATTTTTTTTATGGCAAGCCAAATGTACAGTGCCTAGTCACCCATTTCTGTAAAGGTAATTGAGGATTATTTCCATTCTCATTTCAGACAAATAAATTATTTGCAAATTAAGGGGGGGTTTTACTCAAAACCTAAAACTCTTTCTAAAACCAGTTTTGCCCCAAACTTTGGAAAACCTTAATTGCCATTTTCAAGTGGAACTGTGTTTTGTTCATTTTCTCCCCAAATGGGATATGTTACGTTGAGTACTCAATGGGGGTAGACTGGTAGTACTAGTTTTGAAGAGCAAGAGTGAGTCTTCTGGCAGGAGGCCACCTCCAGAAGATAAGCTTAACTTAGAGAAACATCAGTACTACTTAGTCAGGCCGGTCTGAGCTAGCAGTTTGTTTTATTTCAGTCAAGTGACTGTGTTTTGCCAGAATGGACACCCAGTTGTTGTTTGGGTATAGAGAAAGAGGAGTATCTTGCCCGGTAGGCCGATCACCTACCTTTTGTCAGTCTGCACAAAGTGTCGGCATTCTGACCGATTATGGGGCCCAACGTGTGGTAACCCAGAATCCTTTCTTTTGAGTGGTTGATCTTATAAATTATGTACGGCTAGATAAGTCAAAACGCCACTCTTGCTTTTGACTAATGTTTGATGCTTGCCAATATTTCTCTTATAAAGGTTTTACACTTTGCATCCACGAACTGTTTTCACTAAACACCCAAAGCACACACAGACTTACTGAGATTTCTGTCTCATCACTTTTTTATCATGATTTCAGGTGGATCTTGCTGTGGGGTCGAGTAGCTAGTAATATCTGCTTTGGAAGAGAATGTGTCTTTTGATTTTATATATTGCTTTGGGGAGACGAGAGTGGATAATTTTATTTATGGATTTGTTTCCTTTTGGAAATTCGTGGATTTATTCTTGGGTTGTAATAAATCTTAAGTTGAAGTTTTTTTTTATTATTTGTATTCCGCTATTTTATTTGTGTGACCTCGTTATAAAGACCCCTTATCCTTTGGACGGGGCGACATTCTCGGCCCCGGCGGGCTTAGGTAGCGGGATTATTTCAGTTCAGTTTGTCAGACCGGGTTGTGATGTGTTAGAATTTAATGGAAAGAGGGTGAAAGAGTTGAAGTACTTGATTGCAGGGGCTAAGGACCGAAAATTATTGAGGCAAGGTTGTAAAGGTTATCTGGCTTACGTGATGAACAAGCCCAAGGACCAGTGTACTCTGGAGGACACGGAAGTAGTGAAGGATTTTTCCGATGTATTTCCAACAGAGCTTGATTCTCTACCTCCTAGTCGAGAAGTGGAGTTCACCATCGACTTAGTCCCTGGAGCGGAACCAGTATCGCGGATTCCGTACCGGATGGCGCCGGCAGAGTTGAAAGAGTTGAAAGAGCAACTAGAGGAGCTCGTTGGCCAAGGCTATATTAGACCAAGCACGTCGCCCTGGGGAGCGCCTGTGCTATTTGTAAAGAAGAAGGACGGGACCTTGAGGCTGTGCATCGACTACCGAGGGCTGAACAATTTGATGATTAAGAACAAGTACCCTCTTCCATTGATTGACGAGCTATTCGATCAGCTGCAAGGATCCAGTTGCTATTCCAAGTTGGATCTGAGACAAGGATATTACCAAGTGCGGATAAGAGAGGAAGATAATGCCAAGATAGCCTTCAACACCCGATATGGACATTACGAGTTCGTAGTAATGCCGTTCGGGGTGACTAACGCTCCAGCAGTATTCATAGACCTGATGCACCGAGTATTCCGGCCTGACCTGGACAAGTTTGTAGTAGTATTCATCGACGATATTTTGATCTACTCCAAGAGTCCGGAGGAGCATGCAGAGCATCTGAGGCTCGTGTTGGAAAAATTGCGGGAGCACAAGCTGTACGCGAAGTTCAGCAAATGCGAATTCTGGTTAGACAGTGTGGCAATCCTTGGTCATGTGGTGACTAAGGAGGGAATTAAGGTAGATCCGGCCAAGGTGGAAGCGGTATCAGACTGGAAGCAGCCAGAGAATATTACCGAGATTCGGAGTTTCTTGGGTTTGGTGGTATACTACCGAAGGTTTATCAAGGGATTCTCGACACTCGCATCGCCAATGACCCGTTTGTTGAGAAAGGATTTTCCGTTTGTGTGGAACGAGAAATGCGAGAAAAGCTTCCAAGAACTAAAGAAAAGACTGATGACAGCACCGGTATTGAGTCTACCAGAGGAAGGCAAATCTTACGCACTGTACACCGACGCTTCGAAAGAAGGACTGGGAGCGGTGTTGATGCAAGACAGGAAAGTGATTGCCTATGCATCACGGAAGTTGCGACTGCATGAAGTGAACTACCCTACTCACGACTTGGAGCTGGCAGCTATAGTGTTCGCCCTAAAGAAATGGCAACACTACTTGTATGGAGCCGAGTACGAGGTGTTCACCGACCATAAGAGCCTGAAGTATATCTTCACTCGAGAAGAATTTGAACTTGAGGCAACGAAGGTGGATGGAATTCTTGGAAGAATACCGTTGCCCAATCAACTACCATCCCGGGAAGGCTAACGTTGTGGCAGACGCCCTAAGCAGAAAAGTTGGGATGGCTAGACTGAAGGTGCAAGAAATGCAAGTAGTTCAGGACGTATTGGACAGAAGGACGGAAGTGCGAGACAAAACGATTGTCATTAGCAATTTGAAGTTGGCACCGGACTTGAAGCAAGAAATAGTGGAATCTCAGCGAAGCAACGCCGAGTTTCAAATTTTCAAGGATAAGGAGCTTAAGCGACCGGACAGTGAATTTCGCCAGGATGAAGCAGGGATTTTCCATTTCAGAGATCGATTGTGTGTACCTAGAGAGCAACAGCTAAGGGACAGAATTTTGGAAGAAGCACACAAGAACAAGTACGCAATTCATCCGGGAGAGGTGAAGATGTATAAGGATTTGAAGAGAGCATACTGGTGGCTCGGAATGAAGCGAGATGTGGTCAAGTATGTATCGACCTGTCTCACCTGCCAGAAAGTTAAAGCGGAGCATAAGAAGTCAGCGGGACTATTGCAGCCATCGCCAGTGCCGGAATGGAAGTGGGAGGAGGTGACTATAGATTTTGTCACCGAACTCCCTATGTTAAAGACTCAGAAGGACTCCATATGGGTAGTAGTGGATCAACTGACCAAGTCGGCCACTTTATCCCGGTAAATATAAGGGACTCCATGGAGAAGCTGGCTCAGACATATGTTCGAGAAATAGTCCGACTCCATGGAGTGCCTTCGAGCATAGTGTCAGACCGAGACCCGAGGTTTACTTCTCGTTTTTAGGGAAAGTTCCAGGAAGCATTGGGATCGAATTTGAAGTTCAGTACGACGGCGCATCCGCAGACTGATGGGCAGTCAGAAAGGGTGATCCAAATATTAGAGGATATGTTGAGGGCCTGTGTTCTGGATTTCGGGGACAAGTAGATAGAATGTGTACCTTACGCGGAATTATCTTATAACAACAGCTATCAGGCCTCGATTGGGATGGCACCTTACGAGGCTTTGTATGGGCGCAAGTGTCAAGTACCATTGTATTGGAGTTGGACGGAAGATGGACACGTGAGCAAAATCGGAGAGGTCTGTGTCCAAGAAATGTTGGACAAGGTGAAACTGATTCGGGAAAGGTTAAAGGCGGCTTAGAGCCGGCAAAAGAGCTATGCAGACAACCGGAGGAGGGAATTGGAATTTCAAGTCGGGGACCGTGTATTTCTGAAGTTATCACCCAACCGGGGGATTGTGAAGCATCCGAATGGTGGAAAATTGAATCCGAGGTATTTGGGGGCGTTTTTTATTAAGGAAAGAATCGGACCAGTAGCTTACCGGTTGGACCTACCGAATGGGTTGACGAGTATCCATGACGTGTTCTATGTGTCACAGTTGAAGAAGTATAATGCGGATCCCGGTCACGTGTTGAATGAGGAACCGTTAGTGTTGCAGCCAGACTTGTGCTACGTGGAAAAGCCTGTACGGATATTGGACCGCAGTGTCAAAACCCTCCGGAATAAGCAAATACCGATGGTTAAGATTCAGTGGGAGCACCATGGCACGCAGGATGCTACATGGGAATTGGAAGAATGGGTTAAGTGGAAGTATCCCGAGCTGAAATAAAGGTATACATGAATTTCGGGATGAAATTCTTCTAAGGAGGAGAGGATGTGAAACCCCAGTCAAGGCCAACCTTAGAGTAAAGGGGTTGGAGATGCATAACATGCTTTATTTCATGTTTAAATATGCTTTCATATGATTTTTATATGCTTTGGATGTAAGTTTATTGTTTTTAAGTTGTGCAGGTGAATGTTGTGTGAGAAGGGCAAAATGGTAATTTTTGCTCGAGGTGAAAATAGGGAGATAGCTTGTGGATTGAATAGAAAATAATTTTTCTAGTGAAAGTATCAACAATAGTTGTTGTGGTTTAGTGGTTAGAGCTTTGGAATAAATTATTGAGGTCTAAGGTTCAAAGTCCATCATAGAAGCTTTAGCTTGAGTAAATTTTATTTTGCTTGGGAAATGATGGTTTTGTCCTTAAGGGCCTAGATTAATGTGGTGATGATGTTCTAGGAGAGACATGATAGAAGTAATCTCATTCCACTCCTTTTACTCTTCTCAAAATTCTTATAGGGAAAATCATTCTTCCTTGATCTTTAGTTTTCCTTAGTTTCAACTCATTGGTTTGATCAAGATGTTCTAGCCTTTTTCTTTCCAGAAAATCCAGTAGAGTTCTGAGGTCTTTTAGGATCAAAATGTCTTGGCAAAAGACTTCTTTTGGTTTGGAAAATATGATAGATTTGTGGGAAAATTCAAGAGGAAAATCCTTCTTGAAAGCTTGCTGAAATTTTTCCTCTATCTTAGTTCATCTATCTTCACGGAATGAGCTGAAATTTTCCAGCTTGTTGTACCTTCAAAAGGTCAAAAATTCTAGCACACATTCCCTCCCAAATGCTACCAGAAAAATGGTCTTTAGGATCAATTTGAAACCTGAAATTTTTTGCCCAATTTCGGACTGCTCAAGCTGGAGCAAAATAGGAAAAATTCCTGTACGAAAATCAACTTTAAGAGCTCCAAACCAAGCTGTTTTGTCCCAGATTTTGTGCAGCACCTTAGCCATCTTTCTCCTCCATAAAGAAGGCTGGAAACCAACCTTGAATACCCCTAAAATCCCCATCAAAACTCTCTGCAAAATGGCTCTAAATAGCAGACAAAAATCTGCCAGAAAAATCACTATGCAGCGAAAATTCTGTGCAGATTTTCGTCCAGCTTGTTTCCTATCTCTCTTCCAGCCAAAACACTAACCTTAATCTGTCAAAACCAGAGAATCAGAGAATCAACTCCCTAAACCCTACTAGAATTCGGCCAGGCCTATTCCCACAGAAAAATCGGCAACTGCACAAACCATCTCTCCCTCTGTCGATTTTTTTTCTTCAAGCATCAAGAACACACACACACTACACCAAGGACACCCACTTCTTCTCTACACCTAATACCCCTCCAAACCACCTCAAACCCTCACGAAAATCTCCAGATTTAGTCTACTCATTGCTGGGAATCCATCAACACCATTATTAACATCAAACTCCTCCAAACATCTTGCTACATCGGATCAAAGCAGAAATTTCTGAACAAGAACATCTTCAAGGTAAATTCACTCTATCAACATCATCCTCTTCAAACCTGATCTCTAGTGAGAATCTATATAAAAAATCATGCTAATGACTTCTTCTTCTTCTTCTTCTTCTTCTTCTTCTTCTCTCTCTCTCTCTCTCTCTCATGGACCGAAATTCCCTTTCTTGGCCGAATGGTCTTTTCCTCCATGACCATGCTTTTGCCACCTTTCTTGAACAAGATTAGCCATCTAGGAGTTGAGATCTTCTCTAAACTCCTTCAAGTCATTCATCAATCAAGTAAGTACCTTCAATCCTCTTTTTAAAATTTTAGAATCATGTCTCTAGGATGATATTGTGAGAAGATGATTGGTGATGGGATTGAGTATGTGATGTTGTTGATTGAAGCATGAGTATATGTATGATTGTGAAGGAGATGAGATTTATGCATGGAAGGATTATATTGGTGGATTGAATGATGAGTTGAGGTTTGATGCATGTCATAGGTAGTATTTGTGATGAAGCATGCTAGAGATTATGTCACCATTGGTGAATATGATTTGTATGCATGATTAGATTTTGAAGCCATGATCATGTTTATGCTAGTAGAGGTTAAAGCATGTCTTAATAAATTTAGATCTATGCCTATGCGCAAGATTTGGATGATTTGATGAATTGAAGGATTAAGTATGTTATTAATTATGGTTGACCATGGAATCTTGATCATGATCTAGTTGTCCCTAAGAAAATTTTATTTCATCAATAAAATATTTACTAATAATTTTGCTAGAGAATTTCGAAAACCCTAGGAAGGGTAGATTTGGAATTATAATATATGTAAAGGATATTTTAGTCAAATGAATAATAACTTTTCTAGAAAATAAAATAAATAAATATTATTTAAAATAAAGAAATTAATTAAAGCCTTTATGGAAAAGATTTATACTTAATAAAATATTTACTAAATCAAAACCCTTAAGGATTTACTTATTATTTTCCAAGAAAGAGTTATTAAATTTAATCTTAACTAGTTTTAGCTATCAATTATTTTCTAACAACTAAGCTATCATTAAATCACTATTTTACCTAGTACTACCTATGACTCCTGATCAAATAAACTCTAAATTTTCCTTAACAAGATTTAAACTTTCAACTTGTTAGAATTTATTTCCTAATCCATTAATTATTTTAAATATCATATTAAACTTAGCTTATAAACCTATTCAATTATTGTTTTGCCTTAAAGCTTGGGACACTAGGATCACGATAGTAGTGAATTGAGTTGATTTAAAATTGAGAAAGTGGATTGTGGCTTGAATCTGATTAAGATTTGTATTTGCCCATGTGGGGTTAGGTCAGTTGTTCGAGACCTTATTGTTGTGAGCAAGAATCAGGTAAGCTCCTGCATAAAACTCAATTGATGTGAAATGATTTCCTTATGGCAAGCCAAATGTGGAGTGCAAGGACACTTGGTTATTTGAAAGCAATTGAGGGTTGAATTCATCATTAATTCCAACGCTTAAATTATTTAAAAGTCTTTGAGCAGATTTTTCCAAACTTGAAACTCTTTCTGAAACTAATTTCTCCCAAAGCTTTGGAAACCCTCAAATTGTTAGTTTCATGAAGAACAATGCTTTGTTCATTTTACCTCAAGTGGGGAATGTCGTTGAGTACTCAATAAGGATGGACTACTAGAACTAGTCTTTGAAGGGTTGGGGTAAGTCACTCAGTAGGTGGCCACCTCTGAGGGGTGAGTCCTTCCTGGATAAGATGCCAGTTCCAGTGAGTCGTGCTGGTCCGAGCTAGCAGTTTATTTTGTTTCAGTCAAGTGACTGTGTTTTTGCCGGAATGGGCACCCGGCGGTTGTTTGGGTATAGAGAATGAGGAGTATCTTGCCCAATAGGCCGATCACCTACTTTTGTCAGTCTGCACAAAGTGTTAGGCATTATGACCGGTTATGGGGCCCAACGTGTGGTAACCCATATCCCTTTCTTTTGAGTGGTTGATTTCATTACTTATGTATGGCTAGAAGAGCCAAAACGCCACTCTTGCTTTTGACTAATGTTTATTGCTTGCCAATGTTTCTCTTATAAAGATTTCACACTTTGCATCCACGAACTGTTTCCACTAAACACCAAAAGCACACACGGACTTACTGAGATTTCTGTCTCACCACCTTTTATCATAATTTCAAGTTGATCCTGTTGTGGGTAAGTAGCTACCTTGGAAGAGAATGTGTCTTTTGATTTTATGTATTGCTTTGGGGAGACGAGAGTGGATGATTTTAATTATGGTTTTTGTTTTGGAATTTCATGGATGTACTTTTGAAGTATTTTGGGTTGTAATAAATTCTTTTTAGTTTGAGTAATATTTATTTCAGCAATTTTATTTGTGACCTAGTTATAAAAGACCAAATCCACATTTTCCTATGGTTTTCAAAATTTTACTAGAAAAATCGTATTATTAAATTTTTTTTAATGAAATAAAATTTAGCTTAGGGACAACTAGATCATGATCATATTCCTATAGCTAACCACAATCATGAACATATACAACCCTTCAATTCATCAAATCATCCAAATCATGCATACAAGCATAGATCTCAATTTATCAAAACATGATCTAACCCCTACTAGCATAAATAAGATCATGGCTTCAATAATCCAACATGAATATAAATCCTATTCACCAAAGGTGACATAATCTCTAGCATACTTCATCACAAATACTACCTATGACATGGAGACATGCATTAAATCTCAAATCATCATACAATCGACCTAGATAATCCATCCATGCATAAATCCCATCTCCTTCATATTCATAAAGACATTCATGCTTGAATCTCAACAATATATATATATATACTTAAATCCTATCACCATCCACCTACTATCATCATCATCCTAGAGACATGAATCTAGAGTTTAAAAGAAAGGTTGAAGGGACTTACTTGGTTGATGAATGACTTGAAGGAGTTTAGAGAAGATCTCAACTCCTAGATGGCTAATCTTGTTTAAGAAAGGTGGCGAAAGCATGGTCATGGAAGAAGAGTCCATTCGGCCAAGAGAGGGAATTTCGGTCCGTGAGAGAGAGAGAGAGAGAGAGAGAGAGAGAGAGAGAGAGAGAGATGAAAAAGAAGAATTCATTAGTGTGATTATTCATATAGGTTTTCATTAGAGATCAAGTTTGAAGAGGATGATGTTGATAGAGTGAATTTACCTTGAAGATGTTCTCGTCCAGAAATTTCTGCTTTGATCCGAAGTAGCAAGATGATTGGTGGAGTTTGATGTTAAGAATGGTGTTGATGGACTCACAGCAATGAGTGGATCAAATCTGGAGATTTTCGTGAAGATTTGAAGTGGTTTGAAGGTGTATTAGGTGAAGGAAAGTAGTAGGTGTTCTTGGTATAGTGTGTGTTCTTGATGGCTGAAGAAAAATCGAGAGGAATGGTTGTTGTGGCTGCCGAATTTTCTGTGGAATGAGGGTTGCCGAAATTCTGTAGGGTTTAGAAGGATGTTTCTCTGATTTGAGAGGGAAAAGGAAAGGTTAGTTGTTACAATCCTTGAAGAATATTTTTAGAAAGTGAATTTGGAAAGTAAATATCCTAAGAATATCTTGATTGCTTGGATAGCTTTGAAGTCTACCATGGCTGATTGTTTGGGCAGAATTTCGTGGGATTAATGCTGACTTATGGAGGCTTATGGTGGCCAAAATTAGGGTGTACAATGATGACGAAGAAGTATGGTCCTTTGAGCAAAATATTATGGAAGGTTACTAAATAAGATGGCTGAAATTTTGGAAACCAATCAAGCTAAATTGCAGGGATTTGTTTGAGAGATTTTTGGACAGCCATTAATGGAATTTCGTGAAGAAGTTCAAGGGGATCAATGGAGCTCTATTGATGGAGGTTTAAAGAAGGTTTTGACAGATTAAGGTTGGTGTTTTGGCTGGAAGAGAGATAGGAAACAAGCTGGACAAAAATCTGCACAGAAATTTCGCTACACAGTGAATTTTCTGGCAGATTTTCGTCTGCCACTTCCAACCATTTTGTAGCTAGCTGGAAGGGGGGTTTCAGGGGTATTCAAGGCTGGTTTCCAGCCTTCTTTATGGAGGAAAAATATGGCTAAGTTGCTGCACAAAATCTGGGAGAAAACAGCTTGGTTTTGGGCTCTCAAAACTGATTTTCGTACAGGATTTTTTTCTATTTTGCTCCAGCTTGAGCAGTCCAAAATCGGCCCACAATTTTCTGGTTTCAAACTGATCCTAAAGTCCATTTTTCTTGCAGAATTTGGGAGGGAATGTTAGCTAGAAATTTTGCCCTTTTGAAGGTACAACAAGCTGGAAAATTCCAACTCATTCCATGAAGAAAGATGAACTAAGCTAGAGGAAAATTTCAGCAAGCTTACTAGAGGGATTTTTCCTCTTGGAATTCCTCACAACTCTTCCATATTTTTCAGACCATAAGAAGTCTTTCACCAAGACATTTCAATCCTAAAAGGTCTCAGCACTCTACTGAATTTTCTGGAAAAAAAAAGGCTAGAACATCTTCATTAAACTATTGAGTTGAGCATTGAGAAAAATTAAAGAACAAGGAAGAATGAATTTCCCTTCAAGAATTTCGAGTAGACTAAAGAGTGAAATGAGAATTCACCTAACATGTCTCTCCTATGACATTATCACCACCTTGTTCTAGGCTCTTAAGGCCGAAACTAATCCTCTCTAAGCAAAAATAAAATTTACTCAAGCTAAAGCTTCTATGATGGACTTTGAACCCAAGACCTCAAGAATTAATTCCAAAGCTCTAACCACTACACCACAACAACTCTTGTTGCTATTTCTACTAGAAAAATTATTTCCTATTCAATCCACAGGCTATCTCCTTATTTTTCACCTCGGCCAAAAATTACCATTTTGCCCCTCTCACACATCACTCACCAACAAGACCTCAAGATAATAAAAATCAAATTCAAAGCACATAGAAATCATATGAAAGAATATTTAATCATGAAATAAAGCATGATATGCATCCCAACCCCCTTACTCTAAGGTTGGTCTTGACTAGGGTTTCACATCCTCCCCTCCTTAGAAGAATTTCACCCCGAAATTCATGCATACTTCTATTTTGGATTGGAATACATCCGCTTAACCCACTCTTCTGATTCCCATGCGGCATCCTGCGTGCCATGATGCTCCCACTGAACCTTGACCATCGGGCACGGGCAATTTCGATCTATCACATTCCCATTAACATGGCCAATCCAATTTGTTATAGCGATGCGCAGGATTAGAATAAATCATAATGTCTTCATAATAGCAGGCTTACTTTCTCTTATTGCTGCATCTGCTTCTAGTACCTCCGCATTTGGTCTCCGGCATTCACCTGAGATTCCTATCCTTACTTCCTGCGGCTCCACCAATGTCGGCTCGACTGGCTCGAGTGAGCAAGCATTGTTGGGTTTCCTTGGTTGGTACTTCCAATTTTGGACAGTTATTCCTCATATGCGAAGGGTCCCTGCAAACATAGCATTTTCGGTTCTCCTTCTTAGACCAGCAATCCTTCATCTCGTGCCCCCTCCTGCCACAGTGATGGCAGGTTATTGCATTTGCAGTGGCCCCAGTTAGCGCGGTCCGTGCTTGTTTTCCTTTATTTTCGTGTTGCTGCCCTGCAGGCCTCTTAGGAGTAACACGCTCAGATAAGTTCGATGCTTTGCTATCTGCTCTACCTTTATCCTCATTCTCGGTACAAGTTGTGGCTTCCACCGCTGCAGCATAAGTCGTTGATGGAAATGGTGCCAATACCCTTCGAAGTTCTTGTCTCAATCCCTTCATGAACTGCCGGGTAATGTTTTGCTCTGATTCTATTAGTCGTTGACAGTACTCGGATAAGCGATTGAGTCGAGTAGCTTATTGAGTTACTGTCATATTCCCCTCCTTTAAGCTCTGGAACTCGTCTTCTCGCTTAGGGTACCTTTGCTCGGTCAGAGTCTACAGAATTCCAGCCTTCTTACTACATGCCTGGCCCAATGATACATCAATTGGAACTTTAGACCCCGATCCCATATTCGGACCACTCCTTTCACCCCGGTTGGGTGGTTGCATCTGGGCTGTCTCGACTTCCTGTACCACTTGATCGGCTCCCGGAACCATTCTGCTTGTTGAAGCTGCACGGCGCTTAGGTGCCATTCTAAACCATACCCAAATGATGAATGTATGCATTTAAGTTTAAAACATTTTGAGCATGCATTCACATTCAGGTTTATGTCAAAGAAAATCAGATGGAAATATATATATATATATATATATATATTTTTTTGAAAGAAAATTTGATGTTATTATTTAGTGGAAAACCAAACAATAAATAAACTCATGTTTCTCATAAAAATAATACTTTCATAAAGAAGGGTTATAACACACGATACCCTTTTATTCAGCAAAATAATCTAACCCTACAAGTAACATGCTTCTTTGAAAAGAATAAATGAACAAAAGAATGCAAATCCCAAAAGAGAGAGGAAGAGCAAATACTGCTAATCTTCTACACTCTACTCACCGCTAGAGTCAGTAGAGGCATCCGGATCGTCAGAGGCTGGTTCAACGAGCCACCCCACGGAGCTATCGGGTTTTCGCACATAATCCCTCGCAAAACACGCACTCTCACTTGGCTGACCTAAATTACCCTCATTGCCCTTCTTAGTCCTCATAGCTGCCTCATAAAACTCATCCAAAGCCAATATAATCGCACCCTTAGGTGCAGGCCTCTCGTCCTCTGAGTCGTACAGGTCAAACAATCCCTCTCTCCTTAACTTAGCATCTATACCCAGTCCATATCGAAGTCCGCTCCTCTTAGGTCCCTCTTCTAGCTTCCCTTTCCCCTTATCTTCCATTCCTAAAGCGGGCTTCCTATGTTCTCTTAATCCCAGGGAAAATCCATCCCTCAGCTTATAATCCTCATCACTGGACTCCTTGCGGTCATAGCAAGTAAAAGTCCTATCAAACTCACCTATCTTTGGGGTCCTGGGAGCCTCCATCGCATCCTCATCCTCCTCATCTATCCCATCTATCTCTTCCTCACTCTCATCATCACTGTCAACCCCAAACTCATTTGCCTCCCCTTCGCTCAGCCCAGCCTTCTCCTCATCTCCCTCACTCTCACTAACAAGCTCATCTACCTCACCCTCATCATCCCCATAGTACTTGCCTAGGCCCCCATCAACCTCCATCTCTAACTCATCAACCGGGTTATCTATCATAGGCGGCTCATGCTCCATCTTGTCTTCACTCACAAACCAACCTCCCTCAGGCTCTGTCTCCAAATCAGACGAGGGTGGATCCACTACAGGTAATGGGGCAGGTGGATCCCCACAACCAGCGGGCCAGTCTCTGACAGCCGATGTAGCTCTCTTGACCATCCTATAAACAAAGTACAAGAATTAGAACCATATCAAAATACTTAAGGAATAGAAATCCAGAAAACCAACTGATTGCCTAAACCTTGTCTCTGATACCACATGTAACACCCTGCTACCTAAGCTTGCCGGGACCGGGGATGTCGCCCCGTCCAAAGGACAAGGGGTCTTTATAACGAGGTCACACAAATAAAATAGTGGAATAAAAATAATAAAAATAATACTTCAACTTAAGATTTATTACAACCCAAGAATAAATCCACGAATTCCCAAAAGGAAACAAATCCATAAATAAAATTATCCACTCTCGTCTCCCCAAAGCAATACATAAAATCAAAAGACACATTCTCTCCCAAGGCAGATAACACTAGCTACTCATCCCCACAGCAAGATCGGCCTGAAATCATGGTAAAAAGGTGATGAGACAGAAATCTCAGTAAGTCCGTGTGTGCTTTGGGTGTTCAGTGAAAACAGTTCGTGGATGCAAAGTGTGAAATCCTTATAAGAGAAATATTGGCAAGCAATAAATATTAGTCAAAAGCAAGAGTGGTGTTTTCCTCTTTTTGAAACCATACAAGTGCATAATAAAATCAACCACTCATAAAGGTGGTCATGGGTTACCACACGTTGGGCCCCACTTTGTGTAGACTGACAAAAGAAATACTGGCAAATAATGAATGATGTTAAAAAATAAGAGTGGCGTTATGGCTTATCCAGCCGTACATAATTTATAAGATCAACCACTCGAAAGAAAGGATTATGGGTTACCACACGTTGGGCCCCATAACCGGTTAGAATGCCTAACACTTTATGCAGACTGACAAAAGGTAGGTGATCGGCCTACCGGGCAAGATACTCCTTCTTCTCTATACCCAAACAACAACCGGGTGTCCATTCCGACAAAACACAGTCACTTGACTGAAATAAAACAAATTGCTAGCTCGGACCGGCTTGACTAACTAGTACTGACGTTTCTCTAAGTTGAGCTTATCTTCTGGAGGTGGCCTCCTGCCAGATGTGAAACCCCAGTCAAGACCAACCTTAGAGTAAGGGGGTTGGGCTGCATATCATGCTTTATTTCATGATTAAATATGCTTTCATATAATTTCTATGTGCTTTGAATTTGATTTTTATTATCTTGAGGTCTTGTTGGTGAGTGATGTGTGAGAGGGGCAAAATAGTAATTTTTGGCCGAGGTGAAAATAAAGAGATAGCTTGTGGATTGAATAGGAAATAATTGTTCTAGTAAAAATAGCAATAAGAGTTGTTGTGGTTTAGTGGTTAGAGCTTTGGAATAAATTATTGAGGTCTAAGGTTCAAAGTCCATCATAGAAGCTTTAGCTCGAGTAAATTTTATTTTGCTTGGGAAATGATGGTTTTGGCCTTAAGGGCCTAGATTAATGTGGTGATGATGTTCTACGAGAGACATGATAGAAATAATCGCATTCCACTCCTTTTACTCTTCTCGAAATTCTTATAGGGAAAATCATTTTTCCTTGATCTTTAGTTTTCCTTAGTTTCAACTCATTGGTTTGATCAAGATGTTCTAGCCTTTTTTTTT